>OX101829.2:0-600000 GCA_944452925.2 Chrysolina oricalcia | reverse complement strand
CTAAAGACGGAAGCAGGGTTCTAGTAAAAGGAGAAGCATTCTATAGAAATTCCTTGTGTCAATCCAAGAGTTTATGCAAAAGAGGTAAAACAATCTCCTTGATATGCCCTAAACAATTAGATGTTGGAGTACCTATCAAAAAAGACAAGAAAGAAAGCATCAAGAAGCTTTTAGAAGCACATTTTGGAAAAGAGTGGGAAAAAGAAGATAGTCTTGTGTTTTTCAAGGAAGTCTTTCAGAACCACCTAGAAGCAGAACCGAACCCAGAGGAGGAAAACCAGTATGAAGAGGAAAACATAAACTTTGCAATTTGAGGTTGTACTGTTATTAATGTTTGTTAACGAATAAAACCAGATAATATTTCTTATTACTAATTAGCCTCATTTTTATTGCAAAAACAGACATGTCCATAAATCCATTTAAATACAGGTACTTGATGATGGCTCGATACTCCAATTTTTCGATTTTCACAATTTCGGAGGACATATTTATTCTTTTAATTTATTGCGTAACTCTGGTTTACTTTTTTGACGTCAAACTTTACACAGACACTTCTAATAAGTTATTGTTCGTTGCTATGGTAACGCTATATTTTGTTTATGCAGGGAACTGGTCTAGGCTAACTAGATATCAATACATCCTCGTATATAAGACTGGTATGACGATTTATAGTTAGTTTTGTAATCCCTACTGATGAAGATAACTTTGTAATCGAAATGCGCACCTAGGAGTTAAATTACTTGTATGGTGAAGGGGTAAAATACTTTTTGTTCTCACTTATTCAAAACATTTGATATCCTATACTTGTTCACTGTTTCCACCTGACTTTTCCTAGAATACTGAGAAGAAAGGGTAGGTATGTGGTATTTTTGAAAAAGTAGTTGCACGGTCTTCAAAAAGAGGTATTATTTTGGTGGTTGTTCTCATCTCCGCTACAGGATTGATTCAATTCAATTGCTAGCCCGCAAGAGCCCCTCCCTGGAAAATAGAGTTGAAGAATTTTTGCAATTTTTCATGGTTTCGATGGGGGCTAATTTTTCATGTTCTCGATGACCACCTACGGACAGGTTTCGAAGTTCTTGTCCCTCGTCAGTAAAAAAAACCCAAGTTGCAAATTCATAATAGTGTTAGATGGAGTCTCGTTCGTGTTTCGTGGTTTTTGTCCAAGATCTGCATTTTGTTTTGAAAAAAACTTTGCACACACGACCTTTAGCAATAACTATGACGACAGTGATCACGAGAATCAATTATTACATGTAGGTATGTATCCGTCATCCTATATTGAAAGAATTAGAGACAACTAAACAAACCCCACCTACGTTCAATGAATTCACCAAGCCCACGGCATTGTTTGTAAATATATTTTTCACAGAATTGCTACCCGGACTCATTGTTATCTGTTGTAGTTCTGGTGTAATTCCTATCTCCTCATTTGAAATACAAAAACAAACATGCTGGGTATGCTGAAAATGTTCATGAACATGACTTGAACGATTTACTTGCTATTTAGAGGACGAGCCATGATAAAAACGTTAATATTTGAGTTATTTCTCCGTTGAAAGTTGTAGCATTTTGATCTACTGAGTGTGAGATTTACAGCGCTAAAAGTCTCACCGAAAATCAAATATTTCACTCTCAAAAATAGTCAAAATAGTCCACATTATACATACACTAAATTGTAGAGGTTTTTCCCGCACAAAATAAAAAACAGAAATGGCCTGAACTGATTTTTATAAGATGAAAATCCCAGTTTTCGCTACAGCAAAACCGCTTTGTGGAATTTTTAAACAAGCAATAGTAAAAGAAATTCAACTTTTTTGGTTTTGTCGAAATATTTCAAAGATTATTCAAGAAATCGTTTCACAGTCTATGGAACTTCTGTAGAGATTTAAGAAACCTACAAAATGGATTTTCATACGACCCGATCGCTGCATTTTCCACTGAGAAAATCCGGGAAAACCTCGAAAAAGAGACAATTTTTCAAATAAACGTTCCTTGACTGTGAAACGATTTCTTGAATAATCCAAAAAAGTTGTATTTTTTTACTATTGCTTGTTTAAAACTCATCCAGCTCTGATACATATATAAAACATGGAGTGTTACAGGAAACAGTTCTTGGGAAATCGTCGTATTCAAAGTCTGTGAACGGCATCATATACAGAACTAGAAATTAGGGATATTTTGAGCAAGCTCAAAAACAAGCGTTCTTCTGGTCCAGATGATCTGCCTAACAATATCATTAAATAATTTAAGGAAGACTTTATTAAACCATTTTATCATATCATAAACTCTTCTCTAGAAACAAGAATTTTCCCATGGCCTTTAAAAGTAGCAAAGGGATACCTTCATATGAAAAAATTGCGAAAAATTCATCAGAAAATTATATACCGTTGTCTCTTACATTAGTGTTTGCAGAACTATTTGAGTATTGTATGTTTGACCACCTTCATTGCAAGATTTATTCTGATACTAGATGAACAACATGGATTCAGAATATCCAAATCAACCACAACAGCAACAAAAGAAACATACAAGGATGTATTGATATCTAGTTAGCCTAGACCAGTTCCCTGCATAAACAAAATATTGCGTTACCATAGCAACGAACAATAACTTATTAGAAGTGTCAGTGTGAAGTTTGACGTCAAAAAAGTAAACCAGAGTTACGCAATTGTGAAAATCGAAACATTGGAGTATCGAGCCATCATCAAGTACCTGTATTTAAAAGGGTTAAGAGGTAAGCATATTTACGAAGATATTCTTGATACCCTTGGTGATCAATGTCCTTCTTATGCGACCGTGAAAAATTGGACTGCAAGCTTCAAAAGAGGTAAATTTTCCATTGAAGATGATGACCGATCGGGAAGGCCAGTTTCTGTGTCAGTCCCCGAAAGTATCGATGCAGTTCATGACATGATTTTAACAGACCGCCGAATTGGGCTAAAACGGATATCTGAAGCTCTGAATATTTCATATGAACGCGTTCATCAATTGGTTCACTTCAATTTGGACATGAGAAAGATTGCTGCAAATGTTTGAATGTTGACCAAAAGCGTGCAAGGGTAGTAGCATCGCGTTCGATCTGTGCTCGATTTGAAAACGGTGTAGACTTCTTAAACCGAATTTTTACTGTGGATGAGACTTGGGTACATTTCTACGATCCAGAAACAAAGCACCAATCGATGGAATGGCGACACTCCGGTTCTCCAAGACCTAAGAAGTATGGATGAGACTTGGGTCCATTTCTACGATCCAGAAACAAAGCAACAATCGATGAAATGGCGACACTTCGGTTCTCCAAGACATAAGAAGTTTCGTGTCTAAAAATCTGCTGGAAAAGTTCTTGCTTCAGTTTTTTGGGATTGCCATGGAGTAATCATGATTGATTTTTTGGATAAGGGTAGAACAGTAACTGGAGATTACTATTCGACATTACTGACCACTCTACGGGAAAAAATTAAAGAGAAAAGACGCGGAAAGCTATCCAAGGGTGTTTTGTTTTTGCAGGACAACGCCCCTGCACACAAATCTCATGTTGCCATGCAAAAAATTCGTTATTTAGGGTTTCAATTACTAGAACATCCCCCTTATTCACCAGATTTGGCTCCGTCCGACTATCATCTCTTTCCTCAACTGAAAAAAAGTTTAAAAGGTCGTAAATTTTCTTCCAACGAGGAGGTAATAAAAGCTGTGGAGGTCTGGTTAGCAGAGTAAGAAGAAACATTTTTTTTTAAAGGTCTAGAGACGTTGCAGGTTCGCTGTAATAAATGTATCCAATTAAGAGGAGAATATGTTGAGTAATAAAATATTTTGACATTGAAATTTCGTTTGGTTCTATAGTAGAATTTTTCAATATATCCTCGTATAGACATATTAGCGGAATTAGATAAAAAAGATGTCCAGTTGGAATATTCTGTGACTTGAGCAAAGCGTTTGATTGTGTTCCACACAATTGATTATTAGAAAAGATTTGGATACATGGGATCAGAGGAAATCAATGGTTTCGGTCTTATCTTTACGACAGAAAGCAATATGTACCGATAACTTACATCGAGGTCGATGGTCAAAGCAGCAAGCACTGCTCTGATTTGATATCGGTAAATGGAGGGGTACCACAGGGAAGTGACCTTGCTCCTATATTATTCGCTTTATATATACACGATATTATTAATTACCTGGATGAATACAAGTTAAGACTTTACGCAGATGTAGCTCAAAAATTATTTATACTACAGAAAAAGTGCCTTAGAACATTACTGAATAAAAGTCAGAGAGAATCATGTAGACCATTATTTGCTAAGCTGAAAATACTTCAGAATTCTTCAAGTGTGTGAATAACGACAGTAGATGTTAACTGTTGAAACGTCGTGACTAAAACACATGCAAAGAACTTATTGTCTTTGTTTCTAGACAATGGAAGTCTAGAAGAATTCTACTAACACTAATACATAGTCAACCACATTCAAGAATTTATTTGTTGACTTTTGAATCTTTGAAAAATAAGGGAATTTCAGCCATGTCATATTTTTAGTGAAAATTGTAAATGGCGTCATAAATTGCAAAGAGATATTAGAAAAATCATGATTTCATGCCAATTCTAGAACCATCAGAACCCTGAGGATCTCCAGAGGTGTCATTTATTGTTTGAAACATAGAATGTCTCAGCAAACATGTCTTGATTAAATACAGTTTGTGAAGATCGAATTGTTTTGAGTGTAGTTTGTATACTATTACAATGGATCTTCATCAAGTAGCGACCAAGTCAATCATGAAAATTAAAGTATTACCTTTATCTTTCCCTATCATAAATTTTTTTCCATTGTGGGACAAACTATTTCATGTATTTATAGAATACAAATTATTAAAATTTATGGATCATATATATATATATATATATATAAAAATATAAGTAGAAAAGTTATTGGGTATAACCCTCAAAATGTTCTGCAACCGTAGACACGTGTTTCGAGCTTAAGCTCTCATCAGTACGGTAAAATCAAGTGTGAAGATGTACAACACTTGGATGTAAAAATACCCAATAACTTTTCTACTTATATTTTCATATATTGCCCCTCGCTAAATCCATCCTTACTTATATATATATATATATATATATATATATATATATATATATATATATATATATATATATGCTGAATACTTGTTTCAAGGAGCAATAAATGTTCCAGTGACTGTAAAACAGTCGAAAACAATCCTTTAGGAACTCACTATACCTTTGTATAGATTGTATGGCATATTTCCGACAGAAAACAACTACTTCTCTGGCTAATACCTCGACAGATATTGAATTATATCTGTCAGACATATGTGCAAAGATCCTTACTTTGAAGGAACAACTTTGCAAGAGCTCTCAGAGACAGACAGCAGGACACCGCCTGATCCAAACAAGGAACCAACTGCAGACCGGTTTCGGGATGAAGTCCCTCATCAGTGCAGTCCAGGTTATCACGGTTGTATACACGCGGGGGCCCGGTTCCCGTCATCGTTCGCCGGGATGAACACTGCAATCGCTAACAGGATCCACCACGGCAACAGATTAGAGAGCGCTCCAGAAGGACATTTCGGATGCGAAATGGTATATGCTGAATACTTGTTTCAAGGAGCAATAAATGTTCCAGTGACTGTAAAACAGTCGAAAACAATCCTTTAGAAACTCACTACCGTGATACCGTGATAACCAGGACTGCACTGATGAGGGACTACATCCCGAAACCGGTCTGCAGTTGGTTCCTTGTTTAGATCAGGCGGTGTCCTGCTGTCTGTCTCTGAGAGCTCTTGCAAAGTTGTTCCTTCAAAGTAAGGATCTTTGCACATATGTCTGACAGATATAATTCAATATCTGTCGAGGTATTAGCCAGAGAAGTTGTTGTTTTCTGTCGGACATATGCCATACAATCTATACAAAGGTATAGTGAGTACTCATATATATGCGAAACAATAAATTATGTTTGATTCCCTAAATCTCATGAAGATAAAGCATTTCAGATTCTCAGAATTGCCAACATTCATCAATCTGTGTACGCCAAATATGTCAAATCTTATCCTCTCAGATTTCAAGATTATTAAGATCAATCAGTTTAAATCCTGCTAAGCCCATAACACCATTGAAAACAGCAGATACTGATGATGGGTGCGTCATTTTCTTAGGCTTAGATTCACACGAAACCAAGGAAAATCTTGTAATGTTCAGAGAAAATCCATGAGAGTCGATGGAAACTAGGTACGAATTAGTTTTTTTCTTGAATTTCTGCAAGCTGTATGCCTCAGGGCACACTTACAGGGGCAGTGCTTCCAAAAGATTCACCTAACGTTAGAGGAACGAGCCCTGAGAAAAAGACTTTCAGCATGACTCCAAAGTGACGACAAAGGGATGTGAAGACTGTCGTCGACGGGTCAGTATCGATGGGACCTTTCAAACAGAGACAGATCGCCATCCTTTCTGCGGTATTCCAGAGAAGTGAGCGAGCCTGTGAGAGCAGAATCACCGACGTTCTTTTTTGGACAAAAAGTCTTCTGAACCATCGATATGTATCGTGTTAAACTTTTGCAATGGGTCAATAGGAAATTGAATGATCGAATACGCACATTTTTTTCTGAGGCTTAATTTATCAAAATAGTTTAGAGTGGCTATTCGTTTTTTCGCGTAGTAATATGGATCACGATTTTACAAATCAGTCACACTCGACACACGTGAAGTTTGATATACAATGTTATTTGTTGTTAATTATCTAGTCATATCTAACGACACCTGATTCAATTTTTCTTAGGGAGATAACGTGAGAGTTGTTAACAATGCTTAAAATATTTCAAATAAAGATAGACGTTTAATTCTTGTTTTTCAACAGTCACTATATGAATATTTTACGAAGGCGTAGAAGGGCCACGAGCAATTTTTTTTTGGAATCCCGACTTTAATCTCGAACCCCCGACTTTAATCTCGGACCCCCGACTTTAATCTCGGTGGTCCGACTTTAATCTCGGACCCCCGACTTTAATCTCGGGGGTCCGACTTCAATCTGGGACCCCCGACATTAATCTCGGGGGTCCGACTTTAATCTCGGACCCCCGACTTTAATCTCGGGGGTCCGACTTTAATCTCGGACCCTCGACTTTAATCTCGGGGGTCCGACTTAAATCTCGGACCCCCGACTTCAATCTCGGACCCCCGACTTTAATCTCGGGGGTCCGACTTTAATCTCGGACACCCGATTTTAATCTCGGTAGTACGACTTTAATCTGGGACCCCCGACTTTAATCTCGGGGGTCCGACTTTAATCTCGGACCCCCGACTTTAATCTCGGGGGTCCGACTTTAATCTCGGGGGTCCGAATTTAATCTCGGAACCCCGACTTTAATCTCGGGGGTGCGACTTTAATCTCGGACCCCCGACTTTAATCTCGGAGATCCGACTTTAATCTCGGACCCTCGACTTTAATCTCGGGGGTCCGACTTTAATATCGGACCCTCGACTTTACTCTCGGGATTCGACTCGGAGAATAAAGTCAGGGGTATGAGATTAAAGTCGGACACCCGAGATTGAAGTCGGGGGTTCGAGATTGAAGTCGGGGGTCCGCGATTAAAGTTGGGGGTCCGAAATTAAAGTCGGGGGTCCGAGATTAAAGTCGGGGGTCCAAGATTAATGTCGGGGGTCCGAGAATAAAATCGGGGGTCCGAGATTAAAGTCGGGGGTCCGAGATTAAAGTCGCGGGTCCGAGATTAAAGTCGATCCCCCGAGATTAAAGTCGGTGGTCCGAGATTAAAGTCGGGGGTCCGAGATTAAAGTCGGGGGTCCGAGATTAAAGTCGAGGGTCCGAGATTAAAGTCGGACCTCCGAGAATAAAGTCGGGGGTCCGAGATTAAAGTCGATCCCCCGAGATTAAAGTCGGGGGTCCGAGATTAAAGTCGGGGGTCCGAGAATAAAGTCGGGGGTCCGAGATTAAAGTCGGGATTCAAAAAAAAATTGTTCGTGGCCCTTCTACGCCTTCGTAATATTTTGAATACCGGGCAACCACAAAATATTGGAAATATATTTTGTTAAAAATGAAGATGAAATCTTGCAAGATGTGCTCTTAAATTTTACAAAAACTACTCAGCGGACAGGAAACATCTTACGCACTAGTTTCCGTAAATGTGTTTGTCCAGCTTCAGATTTATAAAAATTATAAACTTTTCGAAGATTTCCCGGATTTTCTCAGTGAAAACTGGGGTTTTCATCAACAAACTATCTTATAAAAATTATTAAGGGCCATTTGCGTCTTCCATTTTGTGGGGGGGGGGGAATCTCTAGGTCTAAGATGTACGTTGTCAAGTAACTTTATAAATAATTCAATTATCGATAATAGTTATTTATGCAACAAGTGCAAAAAGTGAATGGTTATTGCACTCGACGTGAAATTGTCCGACGAGGCCGTTAGGCCGAGTTGGACAACACGTCGAGTGCAATAAACAATTTTTGCACGAGTTGCATACAACATTTTTTCTACGTTCATGAAAAAAGCAAAAAATGATTTATTGAGGTGTAGGAAAATGAAAAGCGCAACTTGAATACTTTATTATTAATATCTATTTGCATTGAAACAGGAACTAATACGTTACGAACAATTTAACTCAAACTTTATTTTTACCCTCAATGTTGAAAGTGCAATTTTCAATATGAATATTTCGTAGTGAAGTACCTATTGCCAATCTCACATAATATCTGCTAAATATATAGTAGGTTTAAACGTTTATGTTTGTCATGATGACAGCACGTTGAAGTAGAATGACAGATGAGTGCAATAAAAACTTTATTGCACTAGTGCAATAAAGAACTTCTTTTTCCACTGAATATAGTTCAATAAAGTTTTGCTTTTTGCATGAACGTAGAAAAACATATGTTTGGAATATAAACGTATCAATTTCTTTCGCATGACGTGACACCCTTCAACATTACCTGCTGTTTCCAATGGTATCATGGGCTTAGCAGGATTTAAACTGATTGATCTGGATAATCTGAAAATCTAAGCAGATAAGATTTGACATATTTTGCGTTGAACTGATTGATGAAGGCAAGAATATCTAAAACTATTGAGAAAATAAATAGATTGGGGAATTAGATGATATCCACTGATTGACCAACTACTCCTAATTTCGATAACAAGGAAAGAAATTTAAATGATTTATAGTTCGATTTGTGATCACATTTGCTTTTCATACTTTTTTCAACAATACTTAAATCTGTATTTGTAGGGGAATAACCGGCGCGATGAGGATGACCCCCTCGGCAGCCCTAGACGCCCTGATGGGTCTGCCGTCGCTTCCAACTTGCATAAAGAAGGAAGCGATGGCGTCCTATCTGAGAATGCGTGACCCAGACAGGAGAGAGTGGGAAGAGGAAAGGGTGATATTTCCCCCAGAAAGCCTGGTCTGTTTTACAGACGGGTCCAAACTGGAGGAAGGACAAGCCGGAGCAGGAGTTTACCTGGAAAACGGAGAGAAAAGAGCATATGCGCTAGGTTTTCTGACAACGGTTTTCCAAGCAGAGGTGTATGCCATCCTGGAGGCAACCAGAATGGAAGAGGTGAGGTCCGGCCCAGAGAGACATGTATACAGGGTGTTAATTAAGTACGTTGACAAACTTCGGGAGGTGATTCTTTGAAGGTTTTCAGGACGAAATGTTCATATAAACATATGTCCCAAACGGCTTGGTTTTCGAGATACAGGGCGATAAAAATACATTTTTTTCAAGATTTTTTAGAGTTAACTTCGACATTTTCTACAATAATCAGTTCAAATTAGGCAAGTACAATCCATTCAATAGTACGCACGATACAAAATAATGCATTTCTCAAATAATTCACAGGGTCCTCCTTTTTTCAGAGTCAAGCTTTGTTCAACCCTTCAGAATTTTTTTTTCCGCCGCCACTGACATATTATGAGAAAGGAAAAATGAATGTTGTTTCATTTAACATCTTTTTGCTCACTTGATGTTTTTCATTTACTTGTACGGTTCAGGAGTTACAATGAAAATATTAACGCAAACATTTTCCAGTAACGCATAACATAAAGAAATTTGAGAAGCAACAAACTTGAAGGGTGATTCTTTGAAAGGTTTCAAGATGAAAAGTTCATATAAACATGTCCCAAGCGGCTTGGTTTTCGAAGTACAGGGTGATCAAAATACATTTTTTATGAGTTTTTGGAGTTTACTTCGAAATTTTCGACAATAATCGATCCAAATTAGTTCAAATTGGACAAGTACAATCCATTCAATAGTGCGCATGATATAAAATAATTCATTTCTCGAAGTGTCATTGCCACTCTCCAAAGATTAGCGCGTGACGTAATACGTCATTTTGTTCTCATTACACAAATAGCTATTTTCTGCTCGTGTAGAGAAAATGTAATGTTATGGAGCTCCCATACATTTTTTACCATAACTCAGGTTGAATATGTATTGCACAAAGTTAATTATGGCAAAATAATTTTGGACATTTTCAATAGTGAATAACTTTATTATCAAATACTAGAGCAAAGTAACATAAATTCCCTAGGAATAAAATTAAGTTCAGAAAAGGACCATTATTGAAATTGATATGTCAGAGCAGCTGCTGGAAATGGCCACCGCCAACTTCAATGCATACGTTTATGCGCCTAACCATAGACTGGCGGACACGCTCAAAAATACCAGGAGTGTTTCTTATAATTCCGCATGACTCCTGTATGCGATTCCTCAGGTCTTCTTCACTTTGAACTGGAGTTCGGTACACTAATGATTTAAGGTGCCCCCAGAGGAAAAAATCAAGTGGATTCATATCGGGTGACCTTGGTGGTCAAAGTTGTGGCCCACCACGCCCAATCCAGCGATCAGAATAATTCTCATCTAAATATTGGCGTGCAACCAATCTGAAGTGTACTGGAGCACCATCATGCATAAACCAAGTTCCAATTCTTTCCCTCAGTGGGATCTCTTCTAGGAGTCCAGGTAAGATTAATTCAAGAAAATGTCGATAATGGTCACCATTGAGTCTATGAGGTAGAAAATGTGGCCCGATAAGGAAATTCCCTACAATTCCAACCCAAACATTCACAGAAAACGTCTCTTGAAAATGGTTTTCAATCACGGCGTGTGGGTTTTCATCAGCCCACATATGATTGTTGTGAAAATTAATAATGGCTTTACGGGAAAAGCATGCCTCATCGGTGAATAACACTTGAGATAAAAACCATGGATTTTCCAACAATTTATTTCGAATCCAAGTGCAAAAGGTTAATCTCTTTGAAAAATCCCTTGGCAGAAGAGCTTGAACACGCTGTATGTGATAGGGATAAAGTTGTTGCTCTTTTAAAATTTGCCATACCAATACATGGGTTACGTTAAACTGTGCCGCAATTTGTCTTGTACTGGTATCTGGATGCTGCTAAATTTCGTTAAGTACAGCTTCTTCTATCTGAACTGTTTCACGAAGACGGGAGTGAATATTGATGAACATTTGTGTGCTGGGAATATGACGTTGTGGAAATCTTTCTAGATACATTCGTCTGGCGGCACGAGCGTTACCATCAGCCATTCCATACATTAAGTGCATGTCTGCCATTTCTGAATTTGTATATTCAACCACTTTATCCAAAGGAATATTGAATGAATCTGCTTTATAGCTTGCACTAATGAAGAATTAACAATGAGACAGTTTCTCAACTTTCGATAACTGTCAAGTTGTTGATATTTAAATAAATGAATTAATATCAAAGTCCACTTTGCTATTTTTATGAATTCAAATTGATTACAAAATTTCTGCGTTACTGCAGAAGAAAAAACAAACCGAAATTTCTGATAAAATAATGTACGGAAACAAAAATTTGTTTGATTTAGTTTTTCGGAGTTATGACCAGAGATTCATAAATGAAAATCAAATGTGTAATGATCTGCGACTATTAGATAAACCCTATTAACTATCTTCCATTACAGGATTACCTTTCGGAAGTTTTTTATGTTGAAAGGGAAACGTTCAATTGAAAACTAAAAAATATCTTTTTTTAAAATAACAAAAAATGTGTATGAGTTCTCTATCAAGACTGATGGGTAAAAACATTTTTAATCAAATATCTCAATGAAAATGCACATTTTTACCATCAGAATCTTCAGGTTGAAAGTTAAGGTTTTCCCAATATCTGTCAGATCTAGTTTAATATCCAGCGTACCGCAGTGACGGGGAGATAGTAGTTTTCTGTTAGATATCACAAAAAGAAATCACATCTTTACTATAACAAGCTTTTATTTAGCTTCACTTGTAACTAACAAACAATTTAATAAAAGTTGAATTTGACCCACTTCTAATACTCCGATTTGAAATTTGGCAGGTTTCCGTAATTCCGGTGACAATGCATTAAAAAAATGTTTGTTAAAAAACAAAATGGCGGCTCCAATATGGCGGACGAGTTTTGTGATTATGATCCGATTCTGTTCAAAATTGGTATGTGATAGTTTTTGGGTTGGAGATTTTCAGTTTCACATAAAAAATAAACTAAAATGTTAAAAATGGAAATTATAAAAAGAAAACATTTCAAAGTTTTTATACAATACACTGAAAAGGAAAAAATAATTCATTTCATTGTTTGATCTAGGTAATCTTGTACAGAAAGATTTTGATACTCACAGAATAACCTACAAAAAATGAAACAAATTATTTTTTCATTTTCAGTGCATTTGTATAAGAGCTTGTCTTTATATTTTTTATTGTATAATTTTTATTCATCGTAGATTTTTCTAATTCTGAAAAAATATTTCCATCAATTTACAATAATTGAAAATGTTTAATTTTAAAATTTTCTAATGTTATGCCACACTGGAAAATGTTTAAATTAATATTTTCATTATAGCCCCTGAACCGTACAAGTAAATGAAAAAATGCAAGATATCAAAAAGATGTTAAATGAAACAACATTGATTATTCCTTTCTCATAATATGTTAGTGGCGGCGGAAAAAAAATTCTGAAGGGTTGAACAAAGCTTGACTCTGAAAAAAGGAGGACCCTGTGAATTATTTAAGAAATGCATTATTTTGTATCGTGCGCCCTATTGAATGGATTGTACTTGCTTAATTTGAACTGATTATTGTCGAAAATATCGAAGTTAACTCTAAAAAATCTTGAAAAAAATGTATTTTTATCGCCCTGTATCTCGAAAACCAAGCCGTTTGGGACATATGTTTATATGAACTTTTCGTCCTGAAAACCTTCAAAGAATCACCTCCCGAAGTTTGTCAACGTACTTAATTAACACCCTGTATGTCTGCTCGGATAGCCAGGCCGCCATCAGAGCTCTGAATGCAACCAGAACCAGATCAGTACTGGTTCAGGAGTGCAGAGATGCCC
This sequence comes from Chrysolina oricalcia, assembly GCA_944452925.2. Taxonomy (NCBI): domain Eukaryota; kingdom Metazoa; phylum Arthropoda; class Insecta; order Coleoptera; family Chrysomelidae; genus Chrysolina; species Chrysolina oricalcia. The sequence continues at coordinate 586,626 of OX101829.2, read as the reverse complement.
TGGAAAGTCTTGCGACTGAAAAGGAAATAACGCTGATGTGGGTCCCGGGCCATGCAGGGATTGAAGGCAACGAGCAGGCGGACCAGCTAGCCAAGCAAGGAGTCGGACAACCCTACTTGGGCCCGAACCCGCACTCGGCATAACAAGGAGACAAGTAACAACGGCACTGAATGAGTGGGCCGTTGATACATTAGGAAAAGAGTGGAGAAGGATAGACGGATGCAGGCAGTCAAAGCAGATGATATCGGGGCCCGACATGGCAAGGACGGCCAAGATACTGAAGCTAAGCCGCAAAGAACTCCGACTATTGGTGGGAGTTCTTACCGGCCACTGCGGCCTCAGGAGGCACCTGGCTCTCATCCGAGTTGAGGCAGACCTAATATGCACGGAATGTGGGGAAGAGGAGGACTCCTTCCACTTTCTGTGCGAATGTGGTTTTTATGGCAGGCTCAGACAAAACGACTTCGGAGCTGCCACTATTAAGGAGGAAGGATTGCACTCGTTGCAATGGAAGTACATTTCGACTTTCATAAGAAGGTCGAAGAGGTTCGAGCAGGTATCCGACATGGGATGAGTGAAGATGCCGAGGATTGCGAATAGGGCCCACTGGGGCCTAGTCGCTGTCGCTTGCGTCCCCCACCCATTACCATTACCATCATTAAATCTGTATTTGAATAATGCATAATAGTAGTTTACATGACGAGTGTGAAAATCACTTCCGCACAAAGGATGTACAATATTTTTTCTACGACCACACCAACTAATTTTGTTGTTTTTTTATTAAGTTATTGACATGTGAGAAAGATCTTCGAACAAAAAGGCTAACTGAAAACCATTTCAACTGACTCTGAGTGTCACCATATGAGTAACATTTTTACTATTCGTTTGCCAGAAGATGTTATTCTTCAAAAAGGCTGGAAAACTGTCGTTGGAGGCATCATACTTTCAAATTCACAAACGGTCTATAGACTTCTGGGTTAACGGTTTTTTTATAACTGTAATTAATGAAAGTACTTTTGAAATTACAAAGCTACTTAAGTTGACTCGAATCTAATGTACTTCCAATCTTATTACGGGACAAGAATCACATCGAAACAGAGTACCTTGGTTTTACACAGGGTGTTCCACAACGGATTCGAATTTTTTTAACTGTGAAGGTAGTTCAATATAATGATAAGATTTCTTGAAAGAAAGAAAGCAGTACGAGGCTTGTTTGGTAAGTCCGTGACTTTTTAAATTTTCCCGCGCAGTAACTTTAAATGCAACACTGCTGCTGTCAACCACCATCTTTCAATAGACTACTGTCAAATTTTGAGCAAGCTGCGACATTTGGTTTGTGTTTGACAGCAATTAGAAGCAGACAACCTCGTGAATTTTAACAAAAATGGAAAAAAGTGAATTTCGTGTGTTGATTAAGCATTATTTTTTGCGTAAAAAAACCGTAACTGAAACCAAGGAAAGACTTGATAAATACTATGGGAACTCTGCACCATCAATTTCAATGGTTAAGAAGTGGTTTACTGAGTTCCGTTGTGGTCGTACCAGCACAAGTGACGCCGTACGTTCAGGTCGCCCAAAAGAGGTCATCACGCCAGAAATCGTCGATAAAATCCATGGAATGATATTGGACGATCGGAGAATAAAAGTACGTGAGGTAGCTGAGGCTGTAGGCATCTCAACTGAGCGAGTACATCACATTTTACATGAATATTTGGACATGAAGAAGCTATCCGCGAGATGGGTGCCGCGATTGCTCACACTCGACCACAAGCGCAACCGTGTGACCACTTCAAAGGAGTGTTTGGCAAAGTTCAATCGCAATCCGGGCGAGTTTTTACGCCGTTATATAACCGTAGACGAAACATGGATCCATCACAATACCCCAGAGACCAAGGAACAATCAAAACAGTGGGTGTCAACTGGTGAACGTGCACCAAAGAAGGCTAAGGTGCGTCTGTCAGCCAACAAGGTTATGGCCACAGTTTTTTGGGATGCACGCGGTGTCATTCATATAGATTACTTAGAGAAGGGTAGAACGATCAACGGCGAATATTATTCAGAGCTTTTAGACAGATTCGATATTGATTTGAGGCAAAAACGACCACATTTAGCGAAAAAAAAAGTGCTGCTTCATCAAGACAATGCATGAGTGCACACGTGTGTAGTCACTATGGCAAAAATTCATAAATTGGGCTACGAACTACTATGACACTAAGGTAAACACGATTAAATTTCCACAGATTTATTGTCTTCGCGACATGTTTCGATACACTGTATCTTTTTCAAGCGAATGTAATACATTAAATTATTCTACCTTGAACATTACTTAAATACCCTTCTTAACAATTGAGGTAATTAGGAGCTACCTATGATAAAAATAAAATTGACAATACAATGTAGGTAGATACCTGGAAATCTCAAAACATATCTACTACTTAATTAGTTGAAAAGGTTCAACAAAGGGGAACTATTAAGGTCCAATTGATCATTTAGTAAACAATTCGAATTTTTCAATTTATTAATTTCCAAGAATTCTAAATAATTAAGTCTAATACCTTTATTTTCAACATGAAGGATTTCAAAGTTTTCATTGAAAAAGATACAGTGTATCGAAACATGTCGCGAAGACAATAAATCTGTGGAAATTTAATCGTGTTTACCTTAGTGTCATATACTATGAATTTCCATCAAGTAAAGGCCACGTCAATCCAAAATACGAACTACTACCCCATCCAGCATATTCTCCAGATTTAGCCCCTTGCGACTATTTTCTTTTCCCAAACCTGAAGAAATGGCTGGGTGGTAAGAGATTTGGGTCGAATGAAGAGGTTATAACCGAAACAAACGCCTATTTTGAGGGCCTTGAGAAAACCTATTATTTGGAAGGAATAAAAAAACTGGAAAAACGCTGGACTAAATGTATTGATCTAAAAGGAGATTATGTTCAAAAATAAAACGCTTATTTGCCAATTTTTTTTTCTTTATTTATTTTTGTATGATTTTTAACTTCTGTTATTTTTAATTTGTGAAACCCAAAAAGTTTTTATTTCATTTTTTGTTGAAGTTCTCTTACAGTTTTTTTCACAGAAATCGACTTATTATGTAGCAGTGCATATGTTAATAACGTTTATTCTACGAGTTTGTGGGTTAATTATCAATATTTAGTCTTTGAGTCATTGAGATTTGATTTGGACTCTTTTTAGAACAATCTTATGTTTTTAACATACTATTATTTTTGACTTGTAACTATCAAATAATGTAATACAATCTTTTCATCTACTTCCTATCAACCATAACATCTGAAATTCGACACAAAGGCACACATAATAATAATGATAATAATTTTATTTCTCTTGTTCAAATGTATAAAGTAGAAATGATTCAATAAATAAACATATATCACAAAAAATACGAATTAACTAGAATAAATGAAAAATCTGTAAATACACAGAAATTAACAATCATCACATATCATTAAAATAAAAAATTTATAAATTAAAATAAAGAATCAAACAACAGAAAAATAGATAGAATTTGTAAAGACACAGTCTGCTATTTAAAATCGAATATTAAAATTCATCGAGAGGATAGCAACTTTTTTTGACGAGGTTACTTCTTAAAACATTTATATTTGGTTCATTTTCAATATTATAATCGTCCAGCTTATTAAAAAGTTTAGCCCCTAAATAAGGATGGCTTTTCTAGTATAAAGTAGTTCGTTGCGTATTGGGTATAAGTAAATCTCTAGAACGAGAATGTTCTGGGACAGTACGCAGAGTGAATTTCATTCCTCAGAATCATTGTCATACACAAGGAAGAGGAGAGGTCCGAGTAAAGAGCCTTGAGGGACGCCCTGTTCAATGGTTGCCGTTTCGCTTATAGAATTCTTAATTACAACTTTTTGGATCCTTCCAAGTATGATTTCATCGAATTTAACGTATTCTTCCACACCATATCGCTCCATTTGCAACATGAGAAGTTTATGGTACATATCAATTCCGATGACAATACCAGAACTTCATAATAAGATGTGAATTTGTAAATTCAATTTTCACCTATTTCCAATCGTCCGAAAAATCTGAAATTTAGCACAGATATCAAGCGAATGACAATACAAGAGTTTCCTAATAGTAATTTAATAATAATAATGATGAGAATTTCAATGGTGAGAAAATGAGGCCAGACGCAAACATTGAATCTAAATAACATTAAATTACATGGAAATTAATCTTGTTTGTCATTTTCAACGCTTAATTTCGAAAAAATCGATTATAGAAAAGTCGTTTTTTTGGCTTTTTGCTCTTTCAAAGATATGTTTCCATAAGAACACTATCTTTTTTTGATGCCACCTTCAAGTCGTAATTTCAAAATTCAAAATCTGAAATTTGGCACACAGATCGATTACGATACAAGAATTTCATAATGAGAATGTAGTAATAATGATAATAATGATGTAAATCTTTTAATTTAATGTTTCCTCACATCCAATTGTCCGAATACTTCAAAATTTCACACACAAATCAAAGACCAATGAAACAAAAAATTGATACTTAAATTGATGCCAAAACTGTAATTTATTATTAACTAGGATTTGGCTTTCAGTCATTTCATTCCCAATCATGAGTCTTTGAGTCACTTGAATTAGATTTTGAGTCCTTATGTCTGGGTCTGGAATTTTTTAAATATTTCGATTATTGTAAACATTTTAGCTAGTTTACCCTCTCATAACACTAAATAAAAACTCCCAAAGAAGACAATAAAAAAGCCTTTTAGACAATAAAAAAGCCTCTCAGACAATAAAAACTCAATCAGAGCTTAGGCACTACAAAAACCAATTGTATCAGAAAAATGCCTCTCACAGACAATTTAAACGCCATTTAGACAATAAAAACCTCAAAGACAATAAAAATTCTTTTTAGACAATAAAAAAGCCACTTGGAAAATGAAAAACCTTTGAGGCAATAAAAAAGCCACTTGGACAATAAAAATTCCTCTGAGACAATAAAAAGAGTTAGACAATTAAAAAAAGACACTTACCTTTAGGAAGTTCATCTGATTTTTCACTGACAGGAGCTTTATTTCCCAAATCGAAACCGTTTTGTTGACCCATTTTTAACAATTTCTGGATTGTTGAAATAAAATCACTGGAATGAATTTAATTGAAATTAAGTGAACCAAAAATGAACCGAAAAAATAATAAATAAAAATCAAAACATGGCGAATTTGGCGCGGAGTTTTCACCAAAACCAGGTCGGTATGGCAACTTTCTGTTTTAGCTCGCAGAAGCGCGTAGGTCGCGCCAGCAGGTGGAAGGACACTGGCTTGCACAGAGTGTTGCTGCTACACTCACTTTTATTTCGTTGTTCATTCACGTGACAACACCATCCTAAACGAGGATTAAACGTTTTGTCAAACAATTATTAATGTTTTCCTCAAATCTTTTTATATGGCGACACCTCGCTCGTTTCGCGTCCACTTTTATCGTTGCACGGTATTTGTATAAACTCAATGATAGAGATGGGTAATTACTAATTAGCAGATGTTTATTTACTACGGTTTGTTTCAAAGGTAGGGAGCTTGGTTTACATGCAGATTGACTGTTTCCAGAAAGAACTATGTCCGATAGTGAACCTACTGGATGAGTCAAGTTTCGTGTGAAAAGTATCACTATCTGGTTTCTTAACCTTGTGAAACTTTCTTCGATATTTCAGTTTGTTTTTAATTGCCCCTTAAAATATTAAAGACATTGTTATCATTATTAGCAGGGTGTCTGTTTTTCGAGCATACACATTGCGATCTTGATTATATTTTAAAAAGATTCGAAGTTGGTTGCAAAATATTTATGGATTTTGAATTGATCATACTGTGTAATAATTTTGAGCTGATACCAGTACTCGGATTCCTAGAGAACACTCCTGAGCCCACTCCATTCCCAGTCTTGGATCTATCTGTGTACCAGATTTTCTCCTTAGGGACTTTGCCGAGTCCTGTCCTGCTTTTTGAATCCTCTTAGAGGAACGTTGCACAAACATACGAGGATATATTGAATAATTCTTAGCTACTATAGAACCAAACAAAATTTCAATGTCAAAATATTTTATTATTCAACATATTCTCCTCTTAATTGGATACATTTATTACAGCGAACCTGCAACGTCTCTAGACCTCTCAAAAAATATGTTTCTTCTTCGAAGATCTTTGGGAGATCGTTTGCTACCGAACAGTCGTTACCGACCGATGATGAACCCTTTACTCCCATAAACACATAACTATGTAGGCTTATTATGGCAAGAACCTGTCAGAAAACAACTACTCCCCTGGCTAAGACCACGACGGGTATTGAATTAAGTCTAACAGCTACTTGTGCAACGTTCCTCCAAACATCAGAGGACGCAATTGCAAGTGCCCTCTATGACCAACCAGCAGAATTATGTTTTTTTTATTTTGGACGGGGTGACCACCTGCAGACTAGTTTCGAGGTTGTTGCCTCTCATCAGTGCAACAGATGGCTTCAGTGCTGTCTGTGTTGACCTGCCCTTGCACTGATGAGAGGCAACAACCTCGAAACTAGTCTGCAGGTGGTCACCCCGTCCAAATCAAAACATAATTCTGCTGGTTGGTCATAGAGGGCACTTGCAATTGCGTCCTCTGATGTTTTGGGGAACGTTGCACAAGTATCTGTTAGACTTAATTCAATGCCCGTCGTGGTCTTAGCCAGGGGAGTAGTTGTTTTCTGACAGGTTCTTGCCATAATAAGCCTACATAGTTAGAAGTTTATGGGAGTAAAGGGTTCATCATCGGTCGGTAACGACTGTTCGTTATGTTTCTTCTAGCTCTGCAAACCAGACCTCCACAGCTTTCATTACCTCCTCGTTGGAAGAAAATTTACGACCTTTTAAACTTTTTTTCAGTTGAGGAAAGATATGATAGTCGGACGGAGCCGAATCTGGTGAATAAGGGGGGTGTTCTAGTAATTCAAACCCTAAATCACGAATTTTTTGAATGGCAACATGAGATTTGTGTGCAGGGGCGTGGTCCTGCAAAAACAAAACACCTTCGGATAGCTTTCCGCGTCTTTTCTTTTTAATTTTTTCCCGTAAAGTCAAATTCAAATCAAATCAAAATTGGTTTATTCAAACTAGAGTACAAATTTTCACGCTTTAACATTTTGTTGTTTAGAATAAAATTTCGAGATCGGGCACGCTAGCCTAGGCAGGATTGCCTGTCTGCCATGTACTCGAACTGAGAAATTTTTAAGTTAAATGTACATATTTATTTGACAAGGTGAGTAAGAGAATTAATGTTACATTTCTGATATTACATAGTTAACTTCCGGAAATTATTGACACAGTGGAGAGGATGCTACTTTTTTTTTACTTTTTTTTTTACTTTTTTTTACTCACTTTGATGACGAATTCAGTATATCATAAAATTTCTTAGGATGATTCATAAAATATTTTTTGGTTTCGGTTTTGTATTTCTTCACATTTGAAATCTGTTTCAGGTCAATTGGTAAGGTGTTGAAAAATTTTGGACCGAAGAAAAAGAAAGTTCTTTGTGTTAATGTTTTTTTTAAAGGATTGGATATTGACATGCATGTTTGTGGTAGACCTGTTTATCCTAATCGTTTTCTGTTTGAATTTCTCTTGATTTATGAGCATTCTCTTCAGACATTGATGATATAATAGTTTGACATTCAATATATTTGCTTCTTCATATAGCTTATCAGTGGAAAAACGTTAATTTTTTTTTCAGGATGATTTTTAGTAGTGTGTTTTGAGTTGTCTGCACAATATTCAATGTGTTGTTGAAAGCTCCACCCCATATTGTGATACAGTAAGATAAAATTGATTCAGCTAAAGAGTTATACAACATTATGAGATTTTTCCTGGAGAGGATGTCTCTCAAAGAATAAAAACTGTATATTAGTGTTCTAAGGCGTTTGTTAACATGTATAATATGATCAGATCATCGTATGTGTTGATCTAGGACTACCCCTAAGTATTTAATTGATGACACTTTTTGAATAGAACCACATCCACATAAGTTTTTGTGACAGTTTACAGAGTGTAGTTTCAGTGACAAATTAGGTGGTTAACTGACGATCGTTGGTGTGAAGGCCACAAATTCAGTCTTATCAATATTTAGGGTGAGCTTATTTAAATTCAACCATGCATATATTTTCTGTAGATTTGTTTCGGTGGCACTCTTAACATCCTGCCAATTTTTTCCCGTGCAAATTAAAGCTGTGTCGTCAGCGTAACAGATAAGGTGTCCTAGACCATCTATTTTTGCAATATTGTTCATGTATACAAGGAACAGTATTGGACCCAATACTGTTCCTTGTGGTACCCCGATTTTCACTATTGACTCTGTACTGATCTCATCCCCAATTTCTACCATCTGAACTCTATTTGTTAAATAGTTGGACATGAGATTGAGTCGGAGGCCACGAAAGTGGTCAGTAATGTCGACTAGTAATCTCCAGTTATTGTTCTACCCTTATCCAAAAAATCAATCATGATTACTCAATGGCAATCCCAAAAAAATGAAGCAAGAACTTTTCCAGCAGATTTTTGGACACGAAACTTCTTAGGTCTTGGAGAACCGGAGTGTCGCCATTCCATCGATTGTTGCTTTGTTTCTGGATCGTAGAAATGTACCCAAGTCTCATCCATAGTAACAATTCGGTGTAAGAAGTCTACATCGTTTCCAAATCGAGCACAGATCGAACGCGATGCTACTACCCTTGCACGCTTTTGGTCAACATTCAAACATTTGGGGATCCATTTTGCAGCAATTTTTCTCATGACCAAATTGACGTGAACTGTATGATGAACGCGTTCGTATGAAATATTCAGTGCTTCAGATATACGTTTTAGCCCAATTCGACGGTCTGTTAAAATCATGTCATGAACTGCATCGATATTTTCGGGGACTGACACATAAACTGGCCTTCCCGATCGGTCATCATATTCTGGAAAATTTACCTCTTTTGAAGCTTGCAGTCCAATTTTTCACGGTCGCATACGAAGGACATTGATCACCAAGGGTTTTAAGCATATCTTCGTAAATCTGCTTAACTCTTAACCCTTTTATATACAGGTACTTGATGATGGCTCGATACTCCAATTTTTTCGATATTCACTATTTCGGTGGACATATTTTTTCTTTTAATTTATTGCATAACTCTGGTTTACTTTTTTGACGTCAAACTTTACACTGACACTTCTAATAAGCTATTGTTCGTTGCTACGGTAACGCAATATTTTGTTTATGCAGGGAACTGGTCTAGGCTAACTGGATATCAATACGTCCTCGTTAATTCACTTGTATTCTTTGTAGGACATACTGATCGACAAGCGTAAGGATGCCTCCGAGAATCTGTTGCGCAGTAGACAAAACCCTGGAGTGGGGCAGGAGCTCAATCGCTCTGCCTTATTAAACAGTAGTCGATCTTTGTCGCACATCGACTCACGCTTTCTATCGTTTGCGCATCTCAGAGGCATCCTTACGCTTGTCGATGTGTAATTATGGATACCAGTGTAACTCTCAGAGACCTATTAAGAGTTTCGTGTAAGTATTTCAATTTAATAACGAACAGAAACAACTAAAAGTATAATAATTATAATGAACAGATTCATTTCAAAACTTTTAACTCCGTTAAATATAATTGTGACACGCTGAAATTGATGTAACGTACCACATTTTTCATACATTCCACACATAGGTGAAAGAGACGAGCTTAAAATATTGTATACTTATTTTGACAAATTCAATGATGATTGAAATATTTACACATTTCAAAATTAAACTGACCTGCTAATTGATATCCTTTCAGAACTTCATCTCCATATCCCAACCAATCATTCTGCATTCACTTTCCAAATCATATACCGATATAACACTCCCTTATTTATTAAATTACCTGTTGAATCCAATCACTGCTGCATCAATAATCAATTGGCAACCTGAATATATATATATATGAGATATGGAAAAGCTCACCCTGTTTCAACATGAATAGAAATAATACCACCATTTTATCATCCTAAGCAATAATGAATTTTGCAAATTGCAGATTTACTTATTTGTTATGTGGATCTTGACGATAGCGGGCACTGTTTTAGCATTCACCTTGAAATTAGTTGACATTAGTTGTTGTGTGCATAGACCTACCCTACACTGACGAGGGACAACACCCCGAAATCGATCTATACGTGGTCCAAATGTTTCGATAAACATTTCCATGCATCGAGCAATTGCAGAGAAAGCCTTGTAGGAACTCTGCAAGGAAATTCGCCTGATGTATTTCGACGTTTGTCGTGGTATTAGCCAGGAAACTAGTTGAAAAGCAATTGCCTCTAAACATATCTGCATGCAGATGGTCATCCCCATCCAAATGTGTTATATTCTTTTCTTAAATTACAGTAAGTACTTGCAATTGGATCCTCTTGGAGGAACGTTGTAGAAATATATCTGTCAATATCTGTCGCAGTATTAGCCAGGGAAGTGGTTGTTTTCCACTTGGCGGAAATATTTGGGGAGAGGGGTACTACGACTTTGTCGATTTTATTCGTATCAATTTGGAATGTCAACAACTATAAAATTACAATAAATGGGAAATATCTGCCAGTCATTTGATGCGAGTTGAGACAATCACTTCGCACGTCTCCAAATCAAACAAATTGCGGAAAAATAAAGTGTTTCAAGGCTTGCAGAAATGAGTTTACCCATCATATTTCCTAATATACATATCACACTCGTTTGATCAAGGAATTATTTTTATTTGCCACCATAATTATCTTGGCCAATCATCACTCTGATAAGTACTAATAACATAAGTCTACCACTGAATTTACGAAACAGATCAAGAAAACTGATTTTTTTAATCATTGATCTGGCTGATTCAGCAAAACATTTTCTTGACAACGAACACGAGGAAAATATTATGGACCAAGTTACAGTATGAAAGACGCAAATAACCTATACTAATTTTTATACGAGGATGTATTGATATCTAGTTAGCCTAAACCAGTTCCATGCATAAACAAAATATTGCGTTACCATAGCAACGAACAATAACTTATTAGAAGTGTTAGTGTAAAGTTTGACGTCCAAAAAAGTAAACCAGAGTCAGTCCCCGAAAATATCGATGCAGTTCATGACATGATTTTAACAGACTGTCGAATTGGGCTAAAACGGATATCTGAAGCACTGAATATTTCATACGAACGCGTTCATCATATAGTTCACGTCAACTTGGGCATGAGAAAAATTGCTGCAAAATGGATCCCCAAATGTTTGAATGTTTACCAAAAGCGTGCAAGGGTAGTAGCATCGCGTTCGATCTGTGCTCGATTTGGAAACGATGTAGACTTCTCAAACAGAATTGGAAAACTCTTGGGACAGCACAACATGAAAACGATCTTCAAACCCACCTAGAAAATACAACAAAGCCTCAAGTCGGCAAAAGATAAAAGCGACCCACTATCTGCAGCGGGGGTATATAGCACTTGCGGAAAGGTATACGAGGATGTATCGATATTTAGTTAGTCTAGACCAGTTGCCTGCATAAACAAAATATTGCGTTACCATAGCAACGAACAATAACTTATTAGAAGTGTCACTGTGAAGTTTGACGTCAAAAAAGTAAACCAGAGTTACGCAATGAATTGAAAGAAAAAATATGCCCACCGAAATTGTGAAAATCGTAAAATTGGAGTATCGAGCCATCATCAAGTACCTGTATTTAGAAGGGTTTAGAGGTAAGCAGATTTACGAAGATGTGCTTAATACCCATGGTGTTATATATTTGAGACTGGTTAGGATTACAATAAATGAAAGTCAAGAGAAACGACTAAAAAGCGGGCCTACCTAGTTCCTTTTCTGGCTTTCCACTCAGCCGTCTTTCCTCTGGGGTTGCAACCACCGTTCTCCAGGGGGGTGTGGACTGTATTTGACAGGGGTCGTAGGGGGTTATATTCTGCACGACAACGTACTTCGGGCGAGTTTTTTGCGTAATGCGAGCACTGACATAAAAATAACCGAGCGAGTTCCGATAGGATCGGGAGTAAAATTTATACTGCCGGTATCGGTAGATATTTTGAATCTTCGCGATAGGCCGGTCTGAATAGCCGAGTCTTGACTTGTACAAAAAAAGTTGAAGTCGACATAAATGAAAGAAATAATATCTAGGAATTTATTATAAATGAAAACTAAAGGGATTCCCAATGAAATATAGAAAATTAAACTGAATACAGGTTTAATTACTTAAGCTATAAAAAAATCAACAAAATTATAATACGGGGCGTAAATACTTGGTGATCAATGTTCTTCGTATGCGACCGTGAAAAATTGGACTGCAATCTTCAAAAGAGGTAAATTTTTCATTGAATATGATGACCGATCGGGAAGGCCAGTTTCTGTGTCAGTCACCGAAAATATCGATGCAGTTCATGACATGGTTTTTACAGACCGTCGAATTGAGCTAAAACGGATATCTGAAGCACTGAATATTTCATACGAACGCTTTCATCATGTAGTTCACGTCAATGTGGACATGAGAAAAATTGCTGCAAAATGGATCCCCAAATGTTTGAATGTTGACCAAAAGCGTGCAAGGGTAGTAGCATCGCGTTCGATCTGTGCTCGATTTGGAAACGATGTAGACTTCTTACACCGAATTGTTACTATGGATGAGACTTGGGTACATTTCTACGATCCAGAAACAAAGCAACAATCGATGGAATGGCGGCACTCCGGTTCTCCAAGACCTAAGAAGTTTCGTGTCCAAAAATCTGCTGAAAAAGTTCTTGCTTCAGTTTTTTGGGATTGCCATGGTGTTTTGTGCGAAGATAAAAATCGGAAATCATCCAAATGCCAACTGCAGGGATTGATATCGATATTTCACCTTGACAAACTCAGGAGAGAAAAATGGACTGCTTGCTAAATCGGATAAATTCGTGCCTTTTAAAACTCTTACCTGTTATCAGATGCGGTGGTTCTGGATGGGATATAATCTTGCGGTTTATCATGTAATCGCTTCCACGGCCGTGATTGGAGTTCACAACACTTCTAGATTGCGTAGGACAACTAATTTTGTGGAGTTTTTACACACGAAGACTCTCTCACTCACTGTCGAGAGTATATCAACGAATGTGTAGGCGGTACACATTCCCATACACAAGTAAAAAAGCTTTAAAAGGCTTATTCACGATAAAATGAGAAGTTATACGCGGTGAGCCAAATAAGACGAGCTGAGGATGCGTTGCATTTTATAATTTAGAATAATAATAAGAGTAATAAAGAATAATAAAAAGAAACTTTTAGAATACATAAAATAACAAAACAAAAGGGAAGTTGAGCGGAAACGCGACACATGGAGTAATCATGATTAATTTTTTGGATAAGTGTAGAACAATAACTGGAGATTACTATTCGACATTACTGACCAAAAAAATTAAAGAGAAAAGACGCGGAAAGCTATCCAAAGGTGATTTGTTTTTGCAGGACAATGCCCCTGCACACAAATCTCATGTTGCCATGCAAAAAATTCGTGATTCAGGGTTTGCATTACTGGAACACCCCCCTTATTCACCAGATTTGGCTCCGTCCGACTATCGTCTCTTTCCTCAACTGAAAAAAAATTAAAAAGGTCGTAAATTTTCTTCCAACGAGGAGGTAATAAAAGCTGTGGAGGTCTGGTTTGCAGAGCAATAAGAAACATTTTTTTTGAAAGGTCTAGAGACGTTGCAGGTTCGCTGTAATAAATGTGTTCAATTAAGAGGAGAATATGTTGAGTAATAAAATATTTTGACATTGAAATTTTGTTTGGTTCTATAGTAGGCTAAGAAATTTTCAATATATCCTCGTAATGATGAAAAAAATATCAATCGGAGCGCTCGCCCCACTTTCCTGTTACGAAAAAAATTAGGAAAACTCGTTATTGCTCGTTGCTATGGTAACGCAATATTTTGTTTATGCAGGGAACCGCTCTAGGCTAACTAGATGTTCCATGTCCAAAACTGTTAAAACATTTTCCAAATTCCTTTGCGTTCTCTAGCTTTTGAGGAGAGACAAGGGTGGAATTTTTTTAAACCATAATTGACATAAAAGGCGAGCTTTTGATGTCACCTCACATACCTCCCCAGCGAGCACAAACACATCTCAGAGATGTTAAAAGTAAGAGTTTTTGAGACATCAAACCTCCACTGCGATGTTCTGTTCATACATGAATAGAACGTGTATGTAGGTGCAAATGTCCGCCGCACGCGGCTATTTTTAGGATGTTCCTGGGACATCACAAAAAGCATTTCTTTCACGTTTTTTTTCAAAGCCTTTTTTAAGACACAACATAACATTTTTAAAGCTTTTCACCTACATTAAATCACTGTATATAAAACATTGTTTGAGATGTTCCTGATACACACAAAATGCACTTTTATCTCGTTTTTTGTCATTGATTGTACAATTCGACAATAGTCAAAATATGAAGACAACTCTGGGGCGATTAAAAAAAAATCGATATAACCTATTTTAATGGGAGCAAAGTAACACACATACAAATTTAAACCTAAAATATTTTCTGTTTATACAAATTAAACAACATTTCAAAAATGAAAATATCACTGTAACACTGGTTGTTGTCTGGTTCAACTGAATTTATACAAAACTGTGAACACTCTCAATAATACAGTGTCCTTGACTAATCACTTTACATAGATAAGGTATACAATGATTATGATGGTGATTTTACAAGTCAGAACCGGTATATGTTTTTGAGGTTATTTATTTTCTGAATATCGACAATTCATTCCTTACTTTGCAGTCCGTGATCAACTTGATTACTAAATATAATATTTTGTCTTGACAAAACGCTTCACTTCACTCTAAAACGACTACTTTTACGGAAAACAAAATGTGGTAAATTAAGTCGAAACTAGAAACGGTACTCTCCGTCAACTCAAACATCACTGAGGTCACATGATCACATTTGCGATTGCGCAAACGCTAGATATACATTCTCGGTGAACATCTCAAAGGTGAACTATGTTACGCCAAGTGAAAACATCCCCAAGATAACATTTTGTGCACATCTCCGATACATTCCTATAGGCATTTAAAAAAACGCCACAAAGGAACAAAAACAGAACATTGAATATCCTTCAGGGACCTCTTTGGGAAGTACATATTACGTCTCAAAGAAACATCGGCGTGACTACATTTTTTAAACATCTCAAAACCTCCCAGAGATGTTTGTGCTCGCTGGGTCTATTATCAGGTCACCAGAGGAAAGACACATACAAGCCTCACTGATCCCATGGATACAATCAAAGTATCCCTAACTTACAATGAATTGAAAAATCAAATATTATTTCAGTCTTTAATGTCGTGCCAAAAAAAAAAACAGTCACATAAAATATATTACATACAGTGTTGTTCAAAGAGTACAGATTGACAAGCGTAAGGATGCCTCTGAGATGCGCAAACGATAGAAAGCGTGAGAAGATGTGCGACAAAGATCGACTACTGTTTAATAAGGCAGAGCGATTGAGCTCCTGCCCCACTCCAGGGTTTTGTCTACTGCGCAACTAATTCTCGGAGGCATCCTTACGCTTGTCGATCAGTACTTGGCAGTTAATGAATCATTTTGTGTATCTTTCTGTGATGCTTGAATCCAATTCTACAAATCTGCCACTGCCTGTAGACTATTGCCTTGTATTGTGTATAGATGAGCAAACAGTCTGAGCTATATACTTTCAAATTAAAAATAATTGTATATATATTTCAGAAAACTAAATAAATAGTGAGCAAATAAAACAAGTAAAAAAAAACTAAAATATGAATCACTATCATTACTTTCATTCGAGTTTGAATGCTTTTCGTTTTTTGGAATTGTTTCCTAACTTTTCGCAAGCTTGAGTCGCTAACCACGCTGACAATTCCAAAAAAATCCGACTACCTTTGAACTCAAATGAAAAAAGTGACAGTGACAACTTCGGCCTCGAAAGCCTTGGACATTTTGTTAAATATAAATAGAATATACGTTCTGACATTCTCATTCAAATCACAAATGTAACAGGCACTGAAACAAATCATTAATTTGAGCAAAAAATAGTCACTTACAGTTTGGCAAACATAGCCGAGATTATGAAATTTCCACTTCTTGCGTGAACATTCACGTGAATATCACTGGATAGTCCGTCGTACGACTAATGCGCATCATGGGCGTAAATATTTTCACAATTGCAGCTATGTTTGCCAAGCTGTACATGGTGGTTCTTCAGGTTGTAAGGCCGACGTATGTTTATAGAAGATCTCGACGTTTCGCCAACACGAGTGGTTAACATTTTCAAGAGAAAGTTTCTGGTTTTTTATGTCGCTGTCAAATGCTTGACATTTGTTATACGTTGTCTCAATAAATACCTGTGATTTGACGTTCTTACATCTGATTGG
Source organism: Chrysolina oricalcia (assembly GCA_944452925.2). Lineage (NCBI taxonomy): Eukaryota > Metazoa > Arthropoda > Insecta > Coleoptera > Chrysomelidae > Chrysolina > Chrysolina oricalcia. The sequence continues at coordinate 570,168 of OX101829.2, read as the reverse complement.
TCCATAGCGTTAGCTGACATATAGAATCGTTCGTACCGTTATTTCGTGGGTAGGGAGCTAATTGAGAATTTTTGAGAACTGGAAGCCAAACCTTGTTCAATTGTAGTCCTTCTTCGGTTCTGTTGAAGTTGTTGTGGTGTTTCTGAATTCCAATTGCTTCCCGGAAGAGTCTTGGGTAATAGGCAGATGTTGAAGAGATGACTTGGGTTTCTTCAAATTTCACTCTATGGTTATCGTTGTTGAGAGTATGTTCTGCGACAGCGGATTTCTGTGTGTGCCCTAACCGACAGCAAGCCTTGTGCTCTTTGATTCTTGTTTTTAGGGCACACACAGAAATCCGCTGTCGCAGAACATACTCTCAACAACGATAACCATAGAGTGAAATTTGAAGAAACCCAAGTCATCTCTTAACATCTGCCTATTACCCAAGACTCTTCCGGGAAGCAATTGGAATTCAGAAACACCACAACAACTTCAACAGAACCGAAGAAGGACTACAATTGAACAAGGTTTGGCTTCCAGTTCTCAAAAATTCTCAATTAGCTCCCTACCCACAAAATAACGGTACGATCGATTCTATGATGTCAGCTAACGCTATGGACCAATCAGATGTAAGAACGTCAAATCACAGGTATTTATTGAGACAACGTATAACAACTGTCAAGCATTTGACAGCGAATTAAGAAACCAGAAACTTGAAAATATCTCTTGAAAATGCTAACCACTCGTGTTGGCGAAACGTCGAGATCTTCTATAAACATACGTCGGCCTTACAACCCGAATAACCACCATGTAAGTGACGATGGCCGCGAAAGCCTTTCACAATTTAACAAAATAGTCATTTATGATACAAGTTCGTAAAGTAGGACTGTTTTGTATGAGCGTGAAGTTTGACGACACTGCAAAAATAAATTCTTTCTTTGTACTATACATTCCGAGGACATTATCCACTCAGCAATATTAAAAACATCAACTTATAAAACTAAGTTTCACAACCGTTCAAGAAAGAGCGAAAAAGACACATTCTTTCACTCGCACAGCCAATCACAGGGTAATTTGGGCATTTTGCTAGCGGGCCAAGGTAGGTACCCTGCGGTTTTGAACACCCAGTAGTCGTAAGACACTTTCGCTATCAGCGCGACGAGTAGTAGCACTTCTGTGACTATTACGTAATAGACGTAAGAAGTCCAATCTTGTTGGCCCTGGCACATTTCTTTCTGGTCCAGATCTATGACTCGTATGTTGGTGTTTTCGCACTCTATGTCGCGGTAGTCTCTTATGTGTTCGATTTTGGTTAGTAGCCAAACCTGAAAAATGAGACAATGTTTAATAGTGTTGAAATAAAGTGATGATGAACATCAATCCAAAGATATACTCATGTTGTCACCTTGACAACTGCCATATGAGAAAATACAGTGTTTTCCAATACACTTCCACCTTCGAACTTCCAACTTCTACAACTCTCAATACAGGTCTACCGTAACTTGTTTCTGCTCAAGACTTGTTTCCCAAGAGTTTTACGTAACAACTCCTTCATCAGTCTCATAAAAGTGTTCCCACCAACCTCCAGCTATTGGAAGATTAATTTTCCACGTCTCAGCTACTTCTAGCCAATCTACGAGGATGGTTCCAGAAGTACCTGGCCTGACCTAGAGATGGCGGTAGTTGCTTAAACAGTATCATTGTATTAGAAAGTTTACAATCCATACAATATATGTTTCAATTTTGAAGAAGCCACGTCGTTTAGTATTTGTTTGACAGCCATCAATAGTAAACGTTTCCAGTGAATTTGTAAACATGGGAAAAATTGGTCATCGTTATGTGATACAATACTTTTACTTGAAAGGCCTTAGCTCAACCAATATAAAAGCTGAACTAGATGCTACTCTGGGTGAGACTGCTCCTTCGTTATCAACAGCAAAATATTGGGTTGCGGAGTTTAAACGAGGTGACGACTCCAGAAATATTGAAGAAACTCCACAAAGCAGTACTGGATGATCGTCGACTGAAAGTGCGCGAGCTAGCAGACATAGTATGAAATAAGAAAAGGAAGAAAAAATATAACTTTTGTCCAGTTTCCACTAACACTTTACTACTTTATTACGACCGGTTTCGGCTTTTACACCATTTTCAAGTAACTACAGATTTCATCAAGTTCGTGAATATTTATACATAAGAAAGTAATTAAAGAGAGGTTGGGTTTAAATTACCTAACTGATGTTTCAAAACAAGTTGGGAAATACCTAGAATCTACCTGATGAGTCAATTTAATTTATCTAATAGGGGTTCATACAATCGGTGGGTCCAACTTTGTTATCAAAAGTCACAAATTCAGAAGTGGAGAGCTACATAATTCTAACTGGTCATTAAGGGTATCAAAATTGGGGTTTTTATTCAATTTGTTTATTTCCAAGGCTTCCAACAAGTTCATTTCTCTTCCTTTATTGCACGCATGAAGGATGTTCATGTTATTTTTATTTATTGTATGATTCGTTTCTTGTAAATGTCTATATATAGCTGATTTTTTATCTGATAACACATGTTCACGGTACCTTATTTCAAAATTTCTTCCCGTTTGTCCTGAATAAGCTGCTGTACAATCACCACATTCCAGTCTATATATACCTGATTTTTTCCATTTATCCTTTTTAGGTTTTGCATTGAATAGTATATTCCCTAAATTACTCCTACTAGTGAATGAAGTTATTATATTAAATTTTGAAAAATAGTTCTTAATATTTTCTGAGAGTTTTCCCGAGTAGCTTATACTAGCATATTTTTTATCTCCTTTGGGTCCTATTTGATTTGGATATAATTCATTCCTGATCATTGTCTGCTGTTTATTGGAGATGATCTTATCAATTAAGTAGACTGGAATTTGGTTATTTATTGCAATCTGTTTTATGATTTTTATTTCTTCCTGCAAAGCCTTATCCGATGAAGGAATCATAAGATCATCTCCAATAAACAGCAGACAATGATCAGGAATGAATTATATCCAAATCAAATAGGACCCAAAGGAGATAAAAAATATGCTAGTATAAGCTACTCGGGAAAACTCTCAGAAAATATTAAGAACTATTTTTCAAAATTTAATATAATAACTTCATTCACTAGTAGGAGTAATTTAGGGAATATACTATTCAATGCAAAACCTAAAAAGGATAAATGGAAAAAATCAGGTATATATAGACTGGAATGTGGTGATTGTACAGCAGCTTATTCAGGACAAACGGGAAGAAATTTTGAAATAAGGTACCGTGAACATGTGTTATCAGATAAAAAATCAGCTATATATAGACATTTACAAGAAACGAATCATACAATAAATAAAAATAACATGAACATCCTTCATGCGTGCAATAAAGGAAGAGAAATGAACTTGTTGGAAGCCTTGGAAATAAACAAATTGAATAAAAACCCCAATTTTGATACCCTTAATGACCAGTTAGAATTATGTAGCTCTCCACTTCTGAATTTGTGACTTTTGATAACAAAGTTGGACCCACCGATTGTATGAACCCCTATTAGATAAATTAAATTGACTCATCAGGTAGATTCTAGGTATTTCCCAACTTGTTTTGAAACATCAGTTAGGTAATTTAAACCCAACCTCTCTTTAATTACTTTCTTATGTATAAATATTCACGAACTTGATGAAATCTGTAGTTACTTGAAAATGGTGTAAAAGCCGAAACCGGTCGTAATAAAGTAGTAAAGTGTTAGTGGAAACTGGACAAAAGTTATATTTTTTCTTCCTTTTCTTATTTCATCATGAACTTCCACAAAATAAATAGATCATCAATCAAACAAGTTAGACATAGTATGCATTTCAAAAATTGCGGTACATCGCATATCAACTGAAAATTTGGACGTGAGAAAGCTGTGCGCAAGTTGGGTGCCGCGTTTGCTCACAATGGAACAAAAACAGCATCGTGAAGATGTTTCTATCTAGTGTTTGGCAAGATTTCACAGAAATAAAGCCGAATTTTTGCGCGGTTTCATAACGATGGATGAAACATGGATCCATCACTTCACACCCGAAATAAAAGAACAATCAAAACAATGGACTGAAAAAGGAAAACCTGTTCCAAAGAAGGCAAAGACCGTTCCATCTGCAGGCAAGGTCATGGCGTCGGTTTTTTGGGATGCGCGTGGGATAATTTTCATTGACTTATTATGCGAACTTATTGCAACGTTTGAGCGAAGAAATCAAGCAAAAACGGCCGTATTTGGCTAAGAAGAAAGTGTTGTTTCATCAAGACAATGCATCAGCTCACACATCCGTTATTGCAATGGCCAAAATTAATGAATTAAAGTTTGAATTGCTACCTGTTGCACCCTATTCGCCAGATTTAGCCCCCTCGGATTATTTTCTGTTCCCAGACTTGAAAAAATGGCTCGGTGGTCAAAGATTTTCCAACAATGAAGAGGTTACGTCGGCAGTTAATGGCCATTTTGAGGAGCTTGACGATTCCCTATTAAACTAAAAACTGCTGGCGTTCAAGCTAGACAAATTACAGCAGCTCAAATTTTGAAATACTTGCTTGCCACATAGAAAATGAGAAACTGGCAATATAGTCCAAAGAACCTATACCGTACAACGTATTTTAGAATTGTTAAAAATTGTTGGCTTATATTCAGAATAATGACGTGTTCAGACAGCTAACCATAGAGATTCGGAATGTGTGTAAGCCACTTATCACTCGGCTAGATCGATTGAGATTTCAATAAAAACTCTGTGTCAAGACCTGTTAAAATCGCGGTCATCAGTAATAACACTTGCCAAAAAAGGTCGTTGTATCACATTAATCAACATTGATGACCTGAGAGAGACCCCACGAAGATCATAATCACCTTTATAGCAGGTACATTAGTTGCATGCTATATAATAAGTATCCGAGATATCTTGTCGCATTCACACACTTGCTAACGACAGTAGATGTTAACTGTTGAAACGTCGTGACTCAAACACATGCAAAGAATGTATTTTCTTTGTTTCTAGACAATGGAAGTCCAAAAGAATTCTACTAAATATTTTAATATGTATGAGAGATGCTATGAAGAAAGTAATAGAAAAAATTCTTATTATTATACCTACCTTGAAGTCTCTGGCAGTACTGCAGTCGCAAGTCAGTTTGTTCTGACCCAAATTCAGCTGACGAGTACTGTCAGTTCGATAGAATTTTATGTTGGACAGTAAATATGTTTCAATCTGAAATAAAAGATAAAAGCTTTCAAGAGAAATAATGAATATATAAAAGATTCTTTAATTTTTACAATCAATTTTTTGTATCTATTCAAAAAACAATGCAAGAACACGAGCATTTTGATTGCTCAGGTTGGTTGGTGTAATGGTAATGGGTGGGGGACGCAAGTGTCAGCGACTAGGCCCCAGCATCCCTGGCATCTTCACTCATCCCATGGCGGAGACCTGCTCGAACCTCTTCGATCTTCTTATGAAAGTCGAAATGTCCTTCCATTGCATGAGTGCAATTCTTCCTCCCTAATAGTGACAGCTCCGAAGACGTTTTATCTGAGCCTGCCATAAATAATTCGCTCAGGAAGTGGAAGGAGTCCTCCTCCTCACCATATTCTGCGAATAGCGGGTCTGCCTCGACTCTGATGAGAGCCAGGTGCCTCCTGAGGCCGCAGTGGCCGGTTAGAACTCCCACCAACAGTCGGATATCTTTGCGGCTTAGCTTCAGTATCTTGGCCGTCCTTGCCCTGTTGGGCCCCGATATCATCTGCTTTGACTGCCTCTTCACTCTTTTTCTAATGTATCAACGGCCCACTCATTCAGTGCCGTTGTCACTTGGTTCCTTGTTATGCAGAGTGCGGGTTCGGGCCCGTAGTAAGGTTGCCCGGCTCCTTGCTTGGCTAGCTGGTCCACTTGCTCGTTGCCTTCAATCCTTGATTGGCCCGGGACCCACATCAGCGTTATTTCCTCTTCAGTCGCAAGACTCTCCAGGGCATCTCTGCACTCCTGAACCAGTACTGATCTGGTTCTGGTTGCATTCAGAGCTCTGATGGCGGCCTGACTGTCTGAGCAGACATATACATGTCTCTCTGGGCCGGACCTCTCCTCTTTCTTTCTGGTTGCCTCCAGGATGGCATACACCTCTGCTTGGGAAACTTGTCAGAGAACCTTGCGTATAGGCTCTTTTCTCCCCGTTTTCCAAATAAACTCCTGCTCCGGGTTGTCCTTCCTCCAGTTTGGACCCAGGCTTTCTGGTGGAAATATCCTTTCCTCTTTCCACTCTCTCCTGTCTGGGATCTTTAGCTCAGATTGGTTAGTGAAATACTCACGAGTGAGATCCCAGGTTCACCTTTGGGGATTCCCTCAACACTGATTCCTGCTGCTGGGAATTATAACCTCAACAAACTTGCAAATGATGTACTTACCGTTTTTATCTTGTTGTTTTTCAGACTCAAAGTATCGAAACTATTCATGAATTTTGTCCCTTCCAGATGATTGATGGACATTATTTGATTATTATCCGCATACAAATGTGAAAGATACTGATAAGACTCGTGGCTCAGTTCCTTCAGAGACGTTATCTTGAATTTAAAAAAAAATGAAATAAAAAACACATCAAATAATCGCCAATGTTTGAGTACTCAATACCCACATTATTATTTGAAACATCCAAAGATTTGGTCCGCTGGGGTAAAGGCACAGGCAGTGAGAGAAGTTTGATGCCTGTGCAGTTCATCGCCACAGAGTAGGCTCTGGGTTTTCCTATCACTAGTTCCAGTCCGTACAGTGTACAAGTGCAGTTTCTGAAGCATTTTTGTTCTAACTGAAACAAAAGACAGACCCAATCGAACTTGTGTATTTTTAGCATTAAGTTTTCTGATTATAGATTTCCTTTTAACCATTTTTGCCCAAACTGTGCCATATTTCAAATTCGATCATAGACCTAGCTATGGAGGTTTTTTCCCCACAAAATAAAAGACTCAAATGGTATATGAAAACCCCGGATTTTGCCCCAGCAAAATAGCTTTGTGGATTTTTTTAAACAAGCAATAGTGGATGTTTCAGGTTGTTTCATTTGATATTTTGTGTCAATTGGTCTTGAAAAGTCAAATATAAGTCGAAGTCGATGAATATTTTATCACAATACGAATGTCTTTTTCAGAAAATGGTGGTTTACTTTTTGCACCACTGCCCCATATGCATGAATAATCAATGAACTTTTCTTATTTATTCCTAAATATTATTTTGAAACGAATATAAACACTAACATATTTCCATTGAACGTAAAAAACTGCAGAAATGATTAGATTGAAAGCAAGCACTTTGTTTTCCCAAACGGTGCTGCATATCCAGTCCAAAAATCTAATATTTTAGGATATTTTCATCAACTGGAGCGGTGGTACACATACTGAACCATACGATAAGGATGTCTCGTTAACCTATTCACAATTGGTTTAAATACGTGACAACAGTGGTTCAAAATTTGAGCGGCTGTAACAGTAGATGAATAATTTTGAAATGGTGAAAGTTTTGGTGGCCTACGTTGTGTGCCACCTCCACAGTAAGAGTTGAATTCTGTTAACGGTATCTGGAAGTAGAGATGAATATCTACAATTTGCATATTTGGTGAGAGACAAAATACGAGTAGATAATAAAGACATTCATGCAGTGAAGCGAGAAAAAAAACATTACCATTACAAAGCACTGGTATATCATCAAACATGAGTAACAAATTTTCTAGTATGGGAATTCACAAAATTCGGCTTTCAAAAACTTCTTAATTTCATATTCAGATGAATGAGTGTGATTGAAAAGAAAAGTATTGTAGAGTTTAAAGGCTCGATAAGGTGAAGGAATTCTGAAACGTGGCAGAACAATGACGAGGAACATTGAAGTTATGTTTATTTCTCACTTCCAACGAATGAAGAGATGACCTGAGTATTAATTTACGATAGAGGGCCAAAGGAATTTTGTTCCTCAATATTTTGTATAAAAAAGAGGAAAAAGAGAGAATTATTTACCTCCTGTATGCGTTTCAACTCCGTGATCTTAATACTTTCAGTGGAATTGAACCAATGGAACCTCCGCGGTTCCACGCATTCCGTGAAATCTTCGTTTTCGAACGAAATGTCAGTCCTGTTCAAGGTCTGCTCTACGCTTGCGCACATCATCGAAGGATTAGCTGAAAAAAAAAATGTATGCTCAATTTCCTCACCTAACAGTGTAGCTGCGCCGGTGCAGGGCCAGTAGTACGGATGGAGACCGCTGGTGGCGCTGACCGCGGAGGTCGGATCGAACGAGTAGTGTATATTTATATATGTATATACAGAGTGTATACTAAATGATATCATTAATTTCAGTTGGTGATTCCTTGTTATATTTTATGAAGAAAAGTTCATATAAACGTGTGTCCTAACTTTCTTTGTTTTCAAGTGACGGCGAGCCAAAGTTTTAATAAAAAAATCAGTTATTGATTAATTAAGGAATAGAAAACGGAAAGTATGGATCAGACATGAAAATGACGAATTTCTATCAGATTTTACTGAAATTGAAAGGAGTGTGCCACAAGGGAGTGTATTAGGTCCGTTACTCTTTATAACTTACATAAATGATCTTTCGGAACTATTTAAAGACTCAAACACTACAGTTGTTAGTTATGCAGACGATTCAAATCTCATTCTATCTGTTGATAATTATATTCCTTAGGAAAACACAATATTTAAAAACATTTCTTCAGTATCCTCATATCTCAATGCGAATAAGTTACTTTTGAACATCGCAAAAACGGATCGCATTGTTTTTAAAACAACCCGCAAAAATATTACCATTCCGGAGTCTATTCATCTAGGTGATGGAGAAGAATTATACTCCACCGACACAAAAATGTCAGGCATATATACAGTGCGATGTTAAATTATGGAACAAATTCATTATTTCTGAATATAAAGATATTTCGGAAAAATCCTCGGACAGGTCGATTTTCTTTTCCGATGGGCCAATTTTTGAACCCCACCCAAAATATATAGGGTTATCCACAATTGAGTAAAAATGGCTTTGGTGATATTTTTAAATTGAACATCCAGTACATTTTTCCATATTTGGTTAGGGATCGTCATTACGAATCCAGTGATACCAAGTTTGATGGGATTATATCAAACGGCTGCGGAGATATGACAAAAAAACTTCCTCGTATGTCTAATGAGTATGACTGCGAGACTCCACACGATTCAGAAGGTTAAAAGTCTTTGTCGCACTCATTGGGTATATGGAGAAGTTTTTTGGCCATACCTCCGCAGCCGTTTGACATAATCCCATCAAACTTGGTATCACTGGATTTGTAATGACGATTCCTAACCAAATATGGACAAATATACTGGGTGTCCCATTTAAAAATATCACCAAAGTCGATTTTCCTCAAATGCGGATAACCCTATATATTTTGGGTGAGGTTCAAAAATTGGCCCATCGGAAAAGAAAATCGACCTGTCCGAGGATTTTTCCGATATATCTTTATTTTCAGAAATAATGAATTTGTTCCATAATTTAGCGTCGCACTGTATATAGATGACAAGCTAAACTTGACTATCTGGCAAAAAAACTAACGTCCAAATGTTTTGCAATCAGAGTTTTGAAAAGAAATATTTTGAGGACTCCTTGTATTTCAACGATCGATAAAGAGTTTATATCGATCAAATATCTACCTCTGCTTGACTACATGAATTTAATATCTGAAACAATTTTATTCAACTTATTTTTTCGTGCCAACTTGGTTGAAATTTCCAGACGCTTTCTTTGTACTACGCTGATTGATTTCTCATTTTTGTTCTTTTCCACATTGCATTTTCCATTCAAATAGGTGAGATAAGTATTTCAATTAGGGGTGACGTTTTCATCTTCGCAAAGTGCTTCGCAAAAAGCATAATATATATTTTTGTTGCTTTTCCATTGTTTCTTATCTAATTATAAAGTATTCTCCGCAATATAATTCTTCTGAAACCTTGAAAACAACTTTACAACAATACGAACTAGAAAATTGATCCTAACTGGTTAGTGGTTGAGCCGCTTTTACGCTTTACGTCTGATATATTTGAAGCGGTTCAGTGGTCTGTGATTTGGACCGTCTAGTAGACTTGTGAGGCGCTTTTATGCTTTATCCAGCAAAGCGATTTCAGCTTTTTTCTGATAGACACACACCGCCACAATACGAATGCGTATCTGTCATTGTGTCAACAGAAGCCATTCATGGCCCACTGATGTTATAACTTGTTTTGTTTCGTATAATCTCCGAGTCAGATGAAACTGGCATAAATTTAACATATTTTGGTGTGAATTTTTCCTTTCGAATCCCCCTATAGAAGCTATTTAAGTGCTCTATTCCAAAATTTAATGCTCCTTCAAAAAAAATGGTTATGTTCTACTAACCTAACGAAAAGTTAGCACAGCAAGATGGCGTATCCATTGCCACGACTTTGTGCTTTTATGATGGCGACGAAGCTGTCAGAATGACAGGGCGGCTCGTGACTAGCTCAAGTTGTGACGAAAGTGGATCATAACAAAATAAATTGTGATGAGTTGTAAAAATGCGGGCGCCAGCTATATGAAAACAAGCTCACCCTACAGATTATTTATAATGATTCCCATTCAACACGAACAGTATTAAAAAGTCTGAATGATAAGCAGCTTACCGTTTGAAGAAATATAATAATTGAAAGCAAAATGATAGTAATGGAATGGCTGTTACGGGTACGTACTCACACAAAACTAACTAACTGAATAAATACCTGAGTAATAATAAAATCGTAATGACCTTACAACTGTTCTACAGGTACAGTCCAATGACAAAATATGTACCAAACATTAACAAACCTCTTAGGTGAGATTATACAGGTACTAATGATTAGAAAAAGGGTTAAATGTATCCAATATCGCACACAAAGTACACTGTATGCCTTTTACCTGATATGTCAAGTTTGACAGCTCCCTCCATCTTGAAACTAGGCACTTCCGATAAATTATTCTGGGACAAATCCAAAAAGCTCAGATTGAACAGATTCACCAGGGATCTCCGCTCGAACTTTCGAATTCCATTGGACGACAAGTTGAGGCAAGAAACAATGGAATGTTTCGCAAATTCTCCCGAAACGCTTTTGATTTGTCCATCGGTGATTGTCATGTATCTCAGTCTCAGTCTTCTCCAAACGGGTAAACTGATATTTAGGACGTCTAAGGAGGCGTTTCGAATGTGTAGGGCGTCGACACCTTCAGCTGTTACGTCTGAAATCAAGGAGATTATGTTTGTCATTCTAATGTTTTTGCATTTGTTTATTTATATTTAGTTGGTACTTTTTTTCAGCTGTGTATATAACTCGTTAAAATAAACAAATTTTTCGAATAACTTTTTCCAAAAACAAAACGTGTCCAATACGGTCCTGTCTAACTTAAATGAGGTGTTCAAAGTTATCACAAGCTGAACTTCCCATGAACCCCCTAAAAAAAGTCACACGGATTTAGGTCTGGCGACCTTGGTGGCCATATGCAAGTTAAACGGGTAAACGGTTTTTTTAGGAGAAAAATCAAAATTTGTTATTAATTTTTATATAGCACTTAGAGGGCGCTGGGTACGCTGTTATTTTTCATTTTGATTTGCCCTAACTTATTTGACAGTAATCTTTTGGAATTTTTTATATTCAAATCTTATTCTTACACCTTTTCTGAACAAAAAAGGTATACGTATACGTGTGATGATAACTTGGCTATCGAAATGAGCATCTAGGAATGAAAATATAAGTGTTATAAAGGGGAAAATACTAATTGTTCTCATGATCCCAAAAACAAAAATCGAGAGGGTATAGGTTCGGATATCGTGGAGGCCATATGACTGGACCGTTTGTTTCAATCGTCTTCCACAGCTTACTGAGTTTTTTTTTTTTCATATAGTGTGATTATTATGTGAATAAAATACACCTACTTCCGCAAGACAAGGCATCGGGCAACGTCATCTCATCGACGTCACAACAAACCGCGGCTCGTTTGCAGTTTGACAACTGACGGCATTTACAAGAGCTTCCGCTATTGGGGCAAGCTCCCGGGGGTTGATGGAAGCATTGCTGATAACAACTGCTATCGTCGTCTGGCATCATCCCCAAAGAAGGAAGAATAAGGAGGAAATATACTATAAGGTGCTTGAACGCCATCTGAAATATCGAAAAATATAATCAAAATGGAGAATCGATTGAATTCGGTTGTTTTTAATGAATTGGTACAATTTTTTGATTGAAACGCTTTTATTAGGTTCAGTTGTAAATAATAAACAAACTTATGAACTAACAAACTTAACAACAAATTAACTAACAAACCAACTGTATTGTCATCTGTCTTCAATGCGTGTGCTAAATTTTAGATTATTCTAAGGATTGGATGTGGGTGAAAATTTAATTTCATTACATAATTATTATGAAATTCGGAAACTTTGGTTAAAGTTACTAACTGAATTTCTAAAATTCGTCCTTACTTCAATAAAAATAGTTATTTTCTTAAAAAAATTCAGCCCCTGATTTGTTGTAAAAATTGCAAATTCACAAATCCACATTACTATTATTATTATCATTACATTCTGATTATGAAATTCTTGTATTGTCACCGGTCCTTGATATGTGTGTTGAATTTCAGATTTTTCAGACTATTGGAAGTGGGTGAAAATTATCTTCCAAGATTGTATTACATTGTTAGTTATAGTTAGGTATTCAGTTAGTTAATCAGTTAATTAGTTTGTTAGTTACAAGTGAACCTAACGAAAGCAGTTGAAAAGAGAAGTGAAGTGAGTATATTTAATTTATTTCGCCTTTCCGAGTATGGTTGCTTTTTGCCAACGTGGGTTTGTATCCTACCGACTGCGCCATATTCAATACCCAATATTCGGAATAACTATGAGATATGATTTGATATGGAGTAATTCAAACTTCAAACATTTATTAAGTAAATAATTCGTTGATACCATATCCTATATGACTATAATACAGGATCCTTAATTGATATGTGTGCCGAATTTCTAACCTCACATAATTATTATCATTATTATAACATTCTTATCATGAAATTCTTGTATTGTCGTCAGTCCTTGATACATCATGTGCCAAATTTCAGATTTTCCGGAGGATTGGAGTGACTAACTTCCAAGATTTTATTATATATTGTTAGTTATACGTAGTTAGTAGTTTGTTAGTAACAATTGAACCTAAAAAAGGCGTTTCGAAAAGAGAAGGTGAACTAAGAGTATTTCAAAGCTTCAAAACTTGCTCTCTCAATAACCCTTCTTTTCCTTTCGTTTTCTGCACTGCAACACCCTGTACATACAGTTTTCATTTATTCCTCCAACAAAAAAGCATACAGAAATCAACACAGATAACAACACTGGGTCTGCTAAACTATCAACATTCTGTAAACAGTGTAAGGTGATACTTCCAAAGCGAATATTTTCAACGAACTTACAAACAGGAAATAAAAATAAACAGCTACTAGCATAAATACCTACCTCAAAATACGTGTGGTTCGTCGCTTTTTCATTCCAAACAAGACAAACTAGTTACTGACGTATTCATAACATGCTCGACATTTTTAATCACATTTCCAATAGTCCGATCTGAATATTTTATCAAGAAAAGAACGTCATATCACAACAAAATACTAAACTACGCTCTACACTCTACAGCAATCTGCATTCATATCAGCAAAACACCTAAAATAAAATCCCACAGCAGACACGCTGACAACAACGGAAGTTTAAAAGTTTTATATTATGGAATATCAACGTGATTGTTGTTCGATGTTTAGGCAACTCACGTTGCAGTGGCGTGTATTGTTTGTTGCTAGCAAAGAACCTCGCACCGTTTTATCGAGAAATTGGAAATTGGCTGGAATTTTTTATATACAATTATACTGGTGATGCTGATCAAATGTCTCTATTGCGCCAAAGCTCTAAACTCAACGGTTTTGGGTTATACAGGGCGCTGAAGTTGACTTTCACAAAATTTCAAATGGCCGTTGTGAAGATATTTTTTTGTATACACACACCAAATCAACCAAGCATCGACTATTGATATGGCCGTTACGTATCCACTGTATAATAATTCCTGCACATACCCACGATATACAGGGTGAGTCCAAAGTTACCAAGTTTTTTAGTGATTTCTTGACAAATGGAGTAGTGGAATTTCATTAATTTCCAGATTTTTCGAAAGATATAAAAATAAAATCAATGATATAGCATCTCCCGAAGCAGACTGACATATTATATACAGAGCGTTTTATATTTCTCATGAAGCCACATCCGTCCTGTTTGTTGGTACTGGAATTCCAGATAACTCAGTGATTAAATCAATCGTTCATGATGAACGTTTACTCTACATGTTCACAAAATATACAGGGTCTAATGAAAATAATGGACTTTCTTTGCTGATGATTTCTTTGAAGTAGTAAGATTCATTATATTGATGATGCATTTCCAAAAACACATTCATTCCACACAAATTAGTATTCTGAAATTCTTCGAACAATTTACTGTAGAATATGACTAAAAAAATCTATATTTATGAGTGCCAAGGTAGAATAAGTAACGAAATATACTCATATTTTTATTACAAAAAGACGTTTCGTTCCTATATATACACATTGGCCTAACGACAACCAATTTCATTATTCCTAAGAGAATTTCAGATAAAATGGTTAAGGCATTCGCGGCCGAAGTTTTCAGTGTCACAATTTTCACTCGGGTTTGATGACTCAGTCATCTGAGATTATTCTCTGAAGAAGCTAGCCACTCGCGCTAGCGAAATGTTAGGAAGAAATTCCAAAAAACGACGGCCTTCAAACCGAGTGAAAATTGTGACACTGAGAAATTCAGATGCTCAATTTTCAGATTCTAGATGATTGTATATGGAATTTCAGAACGGACTATAATCACCCTCCCACCAATGACTAGCAAAACTACCAATTCGCAAAACATATATCCTCATTGCTCAAATTTGCACTACAATGGGTGAATTTGTATATAATTGTATATGACAGAAAGTTACTTATGACATCTAAGTCACTAGTTGAAACTTGATTTGACGCGAACCAGGGAATCCAAAGTAAGATGTTTATCTACTCATTGACAGGCAGCCAACAATTCGTTGTTCTGACCAACCCAAGGTTCAATCAAGTTTCTAGTTCGTTATGAGGAACGTGTTTTTGCTCTAATGGACTGTAGAATAAAATTTGCACTCTTTTAATTTTATAACCAATAACAACAAACAAATATGCATGTGAACAGAGAGTATTATTATAATGTTAATTCAACAAGTTCATTTCATGATAGTATGGATGGTGAACAACAGCACGTTCTCTCTCCGAGTTCTGAGTCTCAAGTGGCTTCGTGAATCTTCGAAGTTTCTGGAAAACCGTTACGCGCTGAGAGGGGAACCAATGGTAAGTCGAGGATGGAACGATGACCGTAATATGGTAATGAAGCACGAAACGCACTGCGATTGGTGGGCTCTTCTGTACCCATAAAGTTCGTTAGAGCAGATACAGGGTGGGCAATGAATTGAGCCTAGCAATAATGTCAGTAACACAAGAAAGTTTTCATCAGAACGCAAGCAGAATTTAAGTGAAAATAGAGTATTCTTCGATTTGATTCCGAGAGCTCCAACCTTTGACAGCAAGAAACTTGATTGAACCTTGGGTTGGTCAGAACAACAAAATGTTGGCTGCCTGTCAATGAGTAGATAAACATCTAACCTTGGATTCCTTGGTTCGTGTCAAATTAAGTTTCAACTAGTGACTGCAGATGCCATAAGTAACTTTCTATAATATTTTGTCTTGCCTTCACGTTACTAACTTTGAGTGGATTCGTTTTGATTTCGAGAGCTCCATAAATCCTTCCTGATGAGTGGGTGACCACAAAACAGCTGTCAAAGGTTGGAGCTCTCGGAATCAAACCAAAAAATACACTCTATTTTCACTTAATCGTATATGCGAGGTTATATTGAAATATTCTTAGCCTACCATAGAACCAAACAAAATTTCAATGTCAAAATATTTTATTACTCAACATATTCTCCTCTTAATTGGATACATTCATTGCAGCGAACCTGCAACGTTTCTAGACCTTTAAAAAAAATGTGTCTTCTTGCTCTGAAAACCAGACCTCCACAGCTTTTATTACTTCCTCGTTGGAAGGAAATTTACGACTTTTTAAACTTTTTTTCAGTTGAGGAAAGAGATGATAGTCAAACGGAGCCAAATCTGGTAAATAAGGGGGGTGTTCTAGTAATTCAAACCCAAAATCACGAATTTTTTGCATGGCAACATGAGATTTGTGTGCAGGGGCGTTGTCCTGCAAAAACAAAACACCTTTGGATAGCTTTCCGCGTCTTTTCTCTTTATTTTTTTCCCGTAGAGCGGTCAGTAATGTCGAATAGTAATCTCCAGTTATTGTTGAACCCTTATCCAAAAAATCAATCATGATTACTCCATGGCAATCCCTAAACACTGAAGCAAGAACTTTTCCAGCAGATTTTTGGACACGAAACTTCTTAGGTCTTGGAGATCCGAAGTGTCGCCATTCCATCGATTGTTGCTTTGTTTCTGGATCGTAGAAATGTACCTCATCCATAGCAACAATTCGGTTTAAGAAGTCTAGTTTTCAAATCGAGCACAGATCGAACGCGATGCTACTACCCTTGCACGCTTTTGGTAAACATTCAAACATTTGGGGATTCATTTTGCAGCAATTTTTCTCATGTCCAAATTGACGTGAACTATATGATGAACGCGTTCGTATGAAATATTCAGTGCTTCAAATATCCGTTTTAGCCCAATTCGACGGTCTGTTAAAATCATGTATGAAGTGCATCGATATTTTCGGGGACTGACACAGAAACTGGCCTTCCCGATCGGTCATCATCTTCAATGGAAAATTTACCTCTTTCGAAGCTTGCAGTCCAATTTTTCACGGTCGCATACGAAGGACAATGCTCACCAAGGGTATTAAGCATATCTTCGTAAATCTGTTTACCTCTTAACCCTTTTAAATACAGGTACTTGATGATGGCTCGATACTCCAATTTTTCGATTTTCACAATTTCGGTGGACATATTTTTTCTTTTATTTATTGTGTAACTCTGGTTTACTTTTTTGAGTCAAACTTTACACTGACACTTCTAATAAGTTATTGTTCGTTGCTATGGTAACGCAATATTTTGTTTATGCAGGGAACTGGTCTAGGCTAACTAGATATCAATACATCCTCGTATATAAATATACGAACAGGAAAAATTTTGGGTATAGCAGCAAGCAAAACGTGTACTCTTTTAACACTATATTTCTGATATTTCAACAGTGAATACTGTCATCTTCAGGGAAGTGTGTTGATGAGAATGATTGCTATAGATGTAATACTAATTGATATAGATAACAACATGTTATGTGAGATACATGTGAAAACGAGGAACAATACACATTAAAAACGTCAAAAATGTAGAAATACTACGTCATTGTTATAAAAATTATTTTAAAATTATTGGAATTCTACTCCGCCACACGTGGAGAGATTCAAGTAAAATGTTCAATATAAATACATATATTTTAAGTGAAAACTAGTGACTGTAGATGTCATAAGTAACTTTCTGTTATATATTTTAATATATTGAAGAACTGGTTGCTGATACTATTGCACATACGCCCTAAATTCAACAGGTTCATCTTATCTCCTTGTACATGGAAAGACACATACGTTTCGTAGCTGGCTGTGAACCTTTCGAGGCCCATATACAGAGCGTGGCCCAACTTGTTCAAAATTGTTTACCGGAATAAAAAGTTGATTGCTGTAAAAAATATATAATTAAAGTCCAACAAATAAAGAGATAAACATTATATATAAATGCATCGCCACACAATATCAGAAATAGGTAAATAAATATAATAAAGAACACGAGGAACATACTTACAGAAGTTGACTAACAATATCACATGACCTCTAACCACTGCCAAATCAGCATTGTCCATGGTAACTTTTGATTTTTTGTTTCTCTTTTTATTTGGAGTTGAGAATTGTTCCATTTCACCTTTTTCAATTTTATTTATTTCTGAATTAATTTTCCTAATGCTTCTAACGCAAACTCCGGTTGCGGCAGCAACTCGTTCTTGAACTTTCACAAGAGGAATACTGGTTTCACCTATCATTGCTTCTGCCTGCATAAATTTGATGACATTACTGACAATTTCCCTACTTTCTCTACTCAGAATCTTATTTCTCACTTTACTCTTTGAAGGCATTTTCAAACACAACAAACTACACTATAACCTATCTAATAATATTTCAAAACTATACACAACACAAGGATTTCAAATTCAACACACAATCAGAATAACGCCACAATAATTTTATTCTACTGACTGTACTCTCACAACGTTAACTGCTTGAGTTATGCAGAGCGATTGAGCTCCTGCCCACTCCAGGGTTGTGTCTACTGCGTAACCAATTCTCGGAGGCATCCTTACGTTTGTCGACCAGTAATTTTGAATTTAATTCACAGCAAGAAATAGATAGAGAAATAGAAAATTTATTTTTCTTCTTATTGCATTCAAACGAAAGCTTTTCTCTAAAAAGTTATTCTTAAGTTTATTTATTCTAATGAAGAATAATGAGCTCATAACTCCTGTTGATCCCAATTTGGTACGTCTAGTGGAATTCACGAAAACTTGTTGTTTTGTTTACCTAGTTTCCTGTTTTTAATTCCACATATATTATTCGTGAAATGATATTCAATGACATTGAGCTATTATAAATCACCTACATATGCATAATAATCAGTAAAAAACAACTCACCCGTTGCTTGCTACACATATACCTACGAACAGGTCTGAATCCACGGTCAACTGGGATTTTCACGGACAAATCGAAAAACAATTACAAGCTGAACTTCGATTAAAGAGAGTTGGAAATGTGTGCCTATACATAAATCACACTAAGCAAATTTACTTCACAAATAAACTACTGGGATATCAAGACAGTGGCTTTTATTCGTCTATATATCTGCAATAAACCTTCGTGGTTAGGAACGTACAGGGTGTCTTCGGGTTTCGTTTCATTCAAGCACACGTTCTCAACAAAAATGAAATATGGATTTTCTGTGTATTCATTTGCTTTATTTTACTCAGTTCAATGTAATTTGACATTTTAAATGTTATTATGTATATAAAATGAAGGAGAACAATAATAATTTCGATGTTGTCCATTCAACACGAAGGTAATGAAAACAATAGAAAAAGTTTATGAACTAATCAAAAGATGCAGAAATTATTATAATGGAACTAGGAGCGTAACTTGAGAAATAGGAAATACCTTATAAAGATGGTAATAATAACATTTATTCAAACATGGTCTAACTCATATATAAAATTGTGCAAGAGAATTGTGAAGCCCAACTCTACCGCAACGGTTTGATTTTTTTTCCATAGTTTCAATCGCTAAAGCTCTGACAAAATATGGTGTTGACGGGAACTCTATTAAGAAAGTTGCAGAGCCCCACTGTCCCCCAAAGCTCAGTAATTTTTTTCTGTTGATGGAATCTTTCATTATTGTCAATCTCGAACGTTCTGACAAAATATGGTGGAGGCTGGACGTCTAATGAAAAAGTTGCAGAGCCCCTCTCTCCCCCAAGGATTGGTTATTTTAATTTTCTGGGGGAATCTTTCATTATTCTCAACGACAGAGGCTCTGACGAAATATGGTGGCGGAAGGACCTCTACCAAAGAAGTTGCAGAACCCCACTCTTCCCCACTCTTCTTTTGTAGATGGAATCCTCCATTATTCTAGTTAACAAACGCTCTGACCGAATATGGGGGCGGAATGACCTCTAATGAAAAAGTTGCAGAGCCCCACTCTTTTCCAAGGCTTGGTAATTCATTTATGTCAATGGAATCCTTCATAATTCTCAACCACGAATACACTGACGGAATACGGTGGCGGCAGGACCTCTAACGAAAAAGTTGCAGAGCTCCACTCTCCCCCAAGGATAGGTAATTTTTTTCCGTCGATGGAATCTTTCATTATTCTCAACCACGAACGCACTGACGGAATATGGTGGCGGCAGGACCTCTAACGAAAAAGTTGCAGAGCTCCACTCACCCCCAACGCTCGGTAATTTTTTTCTGTCACTCAAATCTTTCAATATCTCCAACCACGAACGATCTGACGGAATATGGTGTCAACAGGACCTCTAATAAGAAAGTTGCAGAGCTCCACTCTCCCCCAAGGCTAAGTAATTTTTTTCCGTCGATGGAATCCTTCATTATTCTCAGCCATGAACGCACTGACGGAACATGGTGGCGGAAGGACCTCTAGTGAAAAATTTGCCGAGCTCCACTCACCCCCAACGCTCAGTAATTTTTTTTTGTCAATCAAATCATTCAATATTTCCAACCACGAACGCACTGACGGAATATTGTGGCGGCAGGACCTCTAATAATAAAGTTGCAGAGCTCCACTCTCCCCCAAGGCTAGGTAATTTTTTTCCGTCGATGGAATCTTTCATTATTCTCAACCACAAACGCACTGACGGAATATCGTGGCGGCAGGACCTCTAACGAAAAAGTTGCAGAGCTCCACTCTCCCCCAAGGCTTGGTAATTTTTTTCCTTCGATGGAATCTTTCATTATTCTCAACCACGAACTCACTGACGGAATATGGTGGCGGCAGGACCTCTAACGAAAAAGTTGCAGAGCTCCACTCACCCCCAACGCTCGGTAATTTTTTTCTGTCAATAAAATCTTTCAATATCTCCAACCACGAACGCTCTGACGGAATATGGTGTCAACAGGACCTCTAATAAGAAAGTTGCAGAGCTCCACTCTCCCCCAAGGCTAGGTAATTTTTTTCCGTCGATGGAATCCTTCATTATTCTCAGCCATGAACGCACTGACGGAATATGGTGGCGGAAGGAGCTCTAGTGAAAAATTTGCCGAGCTCCACTCACCCCCAACGCTCAGTAATTTTTTTTTGTCAATCAAATCATTCAATATTTCCAACCACGAACGCACTGACGGAATATTGTGGCGGCAGGACCTCTAATAAAAAAGTTGCAGAGCTCCACTCTCCCCCGCAAGGCTTGATAATTTTTTTCTCTCAATGGAATCCTTTATTATTCTCACCACAAACGCACTGACGGAATATGGTGGCGGCAGGACCTCTAACGAAAAAGTTGCAGAGCTCCACTCACCCCCAACGCTCGGTAATTTTTTTCTGTCAATCAAATCTTTCAATATCTCCAACCACGAACGCTCTGACGGAATATGGTGTCAACAGGACCTCTAATAAGAAAGTTGCAGAGCTCCACTCTCCCCCAAGGCTAGGTAATTTTTTTCCGTCGATGGAATCCTTCATTATTCTCAGCCATGAACGCACTGACGGAATATGGTGGCGGAAGGACCTCTAGTGAAAAATTTGCCGAGCTCCACTCACCCCCAACGCTCAGTAATTTTTTTTTGTCAATCAAATCATTCAATATTTCCAACCACGAACGCACTGACGGAATATTGTGGCGGCAGGACCTCTAATAAAAAAGTTGCAGAGCTCCACTCTCCCCCGCAAGGCTTGATAATTTTTTTCTCTCAATGGAATCCTTTATTATTCTCACCACAAACGCACTGACGGAATATGGTGGCGGCAGGACCTCTAACGAAAAAGTTGCAGAGCTCCACTCACCCCCAACGCTCGGTAATTTTTTTCTGTCAATCAAATCTTTCAATATCTCCAACCACGAACGCTCTGACGGAATATGGTGTCAACAGGACCTCTAATAAGAAAGTTGCAGAGCTCCACTCTCCCCCAAGGCTAGGTAATTTTTTTCCGTCGATGGAATCCTTCATTATTCTCAGCCATGAACGCACTGACGGAATATGGTGGCGGAAGGACCTCTAGTGAAAAATTTGCCGAGCTCCACTCACCCCCAACGCTCAGTAATTTTTTTTTGTCAATCAAATCATTCAATATTTCCAACCACGAACGCACTGACGGAATATTGTGGCGGCAGGACCTCTAATAAAAAAGTTGCAGAGCTCCACTCTCCCCCGCAAGGCTTGATAATTTTTTTCTCTCAATGGAATCCTTTATTATTCTCACCACAAACGCACTGACGGAATATGGTGGCGGCAGGACCTCTAACGAAAAAGTTGCAGAGCTCCACTCACCCCCAACGCTCGGTAATTTTTTTCTGTCAATCAAATCTTTCAATATCTCCAACCACGAACGCTCTGACGGAATATGGTGTCAACAGGACCTCTAATAAGAAAGTTGCAGAGCTCCACTCTCCCCCAAGGCTAGGTAATTTTTTTCCGTCGATGGAATCCTTCATTATTCTCAGCCATGAACGCACTGACGGAATATGGTGGCGGAAGGACCTCTAGTGAAAAATTTGCCGAGCTCCACTCACCCCCAACGCTCAGTAATTTTTTTTTGTCAATCAAATCATTCAATATTTCCAACCACGAACGCACTGACGGAATATTGTGGAGGCAGGACCTCTAATAAAAAAGTTGCAGAGCTCCACTCTCCCCCGCAAGGCTTGATAATTTTTTTCTCTCAATGGAATCCTTTATTATTCTCACCACAAACGCACTGACGGAATATGGTGGCGGCAGGACCTCTAACGAAAAAGTTGCAGAGCTCCACTCACCCCCAACGCTCGGTAATTTTTTTCTGTCAATCAAATCTTTCAATATCTCCAACCACGAACGCTCTGACGGAATATGGTGTCAACAGGACCTCTAATAAGAAAGTTGCAGAGCTCCACTCTCCCCCAAGGCTAGGTAATTTTTTTCCGTCGATGGAATCCTTCATTATTCTCAGCCATGAACGCACTGACGGAATATGGTGGCGGAAGGACCTCTAGTGAAAAATTTGCCGAGCTCCACTCACCCCCAACGCTCAGTAATTTTTTTCTGTCAATCAAATCATTCAATATTTCCAACCACGAACGCACTGACGGAATATTGTGGCGGCAGGACCTCTAATAAAAAAGTTGCAGAGCTCCACTCTCCCCCGCAAGGCTTGATAATTTTTTTCTCTCAATGGAATCCTTTATTATTCTCACCACAAACGCACTGACGGAATATGGTGGCGGCAGGACCTCTAACGAAAAAGTTGCACAGCTCCACTCACCCCCAACGCTCGGTAATTTGTTTCTGTCAATAAAATCTTTCAATATTTCCAACCACGAACGCACTGACGGAATATTGTGGCGGCAGGACCTCTAATAAAAAAGTTGCAGAGCTCCACTCTCCCCCGCAAGGCTTGATAATTTTTTTCTGTCGATGGAATCCTTTATTATTCTCATCACGAACGCACTGACGGAATATTGTGGGGGCTCGACCTCCAATAATAAAGTTGCAGAGTTCCACTTTCTCCCGAAGCTTGGATTTTTTTTCTAACGATCATTATTCTCAACCACGAACGCACTGATGGAATAAGGTGGCGGCTCGACCTCTAATAAAAATGTTGCAGAGCCCCACTCTCCCCCAAGGCTTGGTAATTTTTTTTCATTAATGGAATCTTTCATTATTCTCAATCATAAACGCTCTGACCATTCTCTGACGAAAGAAATATGGCTGAGGCATGACCACTAATAAAAAAATTGCAGAGTCCAAAACTTTCCCCCAATGCTCGGGTATTGTACAGTAAATAAACTAAAAAAAATCTCCTTAATCTTTTTATTATATTACATCATATGATTAGAACAATAATAAGTAATAGTAATTATATATAATACAATTCAGATACTAACAATTGATGATTATATAAAAAAGATTGCTTAGACCAGAATATTCGAGACTAGAAAGTACTCATAATAATAATTTATAAAGAAGGACTAAAACGATGCAAGATGATCATAAAGCACTTTTTATCATTCACATCATTTAGGACTAAAATATTCAACTATACATATGAACTTATAAGGCGCCGTTTTCAAGTATACAAAATTTTGTGTCAATATATTTATTAGTTGTAGTAATATTTTTTATTTTGCTTTCCGTTATATTTATTCTTGATCAAACACAATATATTTACGTTTCCAGCATTACAAATATATAAAAATGTGTATTCCCATATATTTATAAATTCGATCTATTCAAGGTTGTCAAAAGATGGCGCAACAGACGCTCAAAACGACAACTAGGCAAAGTCATCAGTACCTGAAGTGGCAGTGGCACAGGCAGTTGCCATTGTGCAATCGTAATTTTTTCAATTTTCAGGTATTTGACTTCGAATAATACAGTGATTACTCAAAAAAACTATTGGAATATTCTCAGGATGCATTCTAGCGACAGCAATATCATTGGGCCGCCATGTTTCAGCCAAATTATGTACCTGTCACCATATTCTGCAGTCTGTACAAATTCGCGACGGTTGCGCCATCTCATGACGATATAAAAAAGATCGAATTTAATTATTTCTATATATTTGTTAAGCTTGAAACATTGTTTAAATAGAACATAGTTAGTCAATGTCTGTGGAAAAGGTATTGGACACAAACGCGAGTGCCATCTAGCGTGATTAGTTACAAACATGAATATTTGACGTCATTTTAATGCAGGTTTCTTCAAAAAACCCTGATTTTAATGCTTTTCCATTGTTTTAATCAAGTTACGACATGACTTGGAGGCCAGATCACTGAAGTTACGACATGACTTGGATGCGAGCTCACTATCGCCATCTACATGTCGCATCCATTTTGATCCAATTATAATCCCATAAGGTTAACTAACTATCTTCTATATAAACAATGCTTGAAACGTGAATATATTATGTTTGATCAAAAAATAAATATATCGGAGATCAAAATGAAAAATATTGCTACATCCAATAAATATATTGACACAAAATTTTATATATTTGCAAAAACACTTTTGTCCTAAACTGCGCCCTTCTTTATTGGTTGTGTAATTTGAAAAATTATCAGAACGTAAAAATGACAATGGTATAGATTCCTCGTAGAATCAATCCCTATACAGAGTGACCAGCAGAAAATGATGAAAAAGTCTAATTTCAAAAAATCTAAAACAATTCCATTTGATGCGGTTTTTACTGGTCACACTGTATATTATTTTGCCCAACATCCAATTCAGTCTTTTTATTGCACCTAGAATGAAACACAGCTGAGAAACATATTTGAAATGATGAAAATGTGCTTCATGATATCACGATCATTTCTACAACAATTTTTTTTATTATAACAACAGATTGACGATTCCTTTACACCAGATCACAATGAGAATGACTCACAAAAGTTAACTTCATTGTTGACAAAAGTGGCTGTAACTTTTTTGCTCAAACAGATATCACTTTTACTTTTTTTTTTCAATATTGAAGTATTTCGTGAATTTTTGGATGAAGTGTTTACAGAATTTTAACCGTAAATAAATGTTCATGGGTAAAACAACTTATACCTACTCAAAAGCCACTGAATAAAACTTGAAGTTGTCTGTTCTCATTGTTTCTGGATGTTTCTGTACAGAGTGTCGCTCTTTGAGCAGCACACCATCATATTTCGTTGAGACTAAGAAAATAACATTTAATTTTTTCTATTCTCAATGAAATGAGAGTTTGTGGCTTCTCAAAGTGGGACACACTGTATAAAGGAATTATTTGTCAGAAAACAGCAAACATTAACAATAACAGCCAGACGTGATAAAAAAAATGCATCAAGACCTTTGAAATTAGATTATAAATTCAGATTGACAAAATCAATAATCAACTTTAGTATATGAAATTAGTTTTTCTATGGCTATAACACAATACTGCTGTTTCCTAAATGTTTTTGATCAAACAATGAGGTATTTTATATGGCATGTCTTCAATTTCATTGCCTTGCCTGAGGACACAATGCCCAGGTTGCTTAGATTTTTTTCTCGCCAATACAACTTTTAAATATTCTGTCAATATTTTCATAATATTTTACCAACCAATATTGTATCAATATCTCAATATTGTACCAACATCGCTGAATATTTTGAAGCCAATATTGCTGATAGAATATTTCGACAATATTATTCAAGTATATTGGACCAATATTGCCAAATTGCACATTTTTTTGTTGGCAATATAACGTTCAAATATTCGGCCTTTCATAATATTGTACATACTGCAATATTGTACCAATATCGCAAAATTGTACCAATATCGCAATATTGTACCATTATTGCAATATTGCACCAACATAACTGAATATTTTGAATCCAATATTGCTGCGAGAATATTTCGACAGTATTTTTCAAGTATATTGGACCAATATTGCCAAATTGCACATTTTTTGTTGCCAATATAACGTTCAAATATTCTGCCAATATTTTCATAATATTGTACATACTGCAATATTGTACCAATATCGTATCAATATTGCAATATTGTACCAACATCACAGAATATTTTGAAGCCAATAATGCTGAGAGGATATTTCGACAATATTATTCAAGTATATTGGACCAATATTGCCAAATTGCACATTTTTCTGTTGCCAATATAACGTTCAAATATTCTACCAATATTTTCATAATATTGTACATACTGCAATATTGTACCAATATCGCAAAATTGTACCAATATCGCAATATTGTACCATTATTGCAATATTGTACCAACATAACTGAATATTTTGAAGCCAATATTGCTGCGAGAATATTTCGACAATATTTTTCAAGTATATTGGACCAATATTGCCAAATTGCACATTTTTTGTTGCCAATATAACGTTCAAATATTCTGCCAATATTTTCATAATATTCTACATACTGCAATATTGTACCAATATTGCAAAATTGTATCAATGTTGCAATATTGTACCAACATCACTGAATATTTTGAAGCCAATATTGCTGAGAGGATATTTCGACCATATTATTCAAGTATATTCGACCAATATTGCCAAATTGCACATTTTTCTGTTGCCAATATAACGTTCAAATATTCTGCCAATATTTTGATAATATTGTACACACTGCAATATTGTACCAATATCGCAAAATTGTATCAATATCGCAATATTGTACCAACATCACTGAATATTTTGAAGCCAATATTGCTGAGAGGATAGTTCGACAATATTTTTCAAGTATATTGGACCAATAATGCCAAATTGCACATTTTTTTCTCGCCAATATAACATTTAAATATTCTGCCATTATTTTCATAATATCCTACGAACAATATTGTACAAACATGGTGGTTCTTCGGGTTGTAAGGCCGACGTATGTAAAGAGAAGATCTCGACGTTTCGCCAACACGAGTGGTTAGCATTTCCAAGAGAAAGTTTCTGGATTCTTGAGTTTCTGTCAAATGTCAAATGTGTTGGCAAAACGTCGAGATCTTCTCTTAACATACGTCGGCCTTACAACCCGAAGCACCACCATGTAAGTGAAGATGGCCGCGAAAGCCTTTCACAATTAATATTGTACAAATATCGGAATATTGTACCAACATCGCAATATTATACCAATATCGCAATATTGTACCACCATCACTGAATAATTTTTGGAGCCAATCGAATATATTTCACCAATATTATTCAAGTAATATTGGACCAGTATCGCCGAATGTTCACAATTTTTTTTGCCAATATTGCGTTTCAAATATTTACTGTTAACAATATTGTACCAATATTTTACCAATAAGGTGTGCTACTTGGGAGTCAGGGCGTTATTTTTATTCATGTTGGGATGATTTTATTTATGTTATAGCCGTAGAAAGAGTATAGTGTAAACTTGCACGAAATAGTCCGTGCTTTTTACAAAAAAAAAAACACTTTCAAAAGGAAATTGCGTGGAAATCGTTTTTATAAACATGCAATTTTGAATATAATATATGAGAAAATCACAAACACTGAACAGTTTGCTCAGATTATGAATACCTATAGTAATATCGAGAATAAATTGAATATACATTTGAACGAAGATAATGGAAATGTACACAAGAAATATTCGAACTACACAATTTTAAAATATCTCAATCTCGGCTTTGAGAAGAAGAGATTACTTGATTGTATAAGCATCAAAAGATACAATCGCTTTTCGATTTTCGTATGCAAGTTTGAAAATTGAATTTTCATCGACTGTAAAAATATTGAATAATAAGAGAATCATAGTCCAAAAAAATTATAATCCTTGACCTTAGTGTGTTCTTCTGCTGACTTTTTTTTCAATTTTGAGAAAATTAAATAAAATTGAATTATGGATAAAAAAATTTTATACGGTCTTGACGATCGTGGTTCATGGGTATTGCTTAGTTGGGTGGCAGGCGCTGGGATGGCGCTCGCAGTTTGGAGTTATCCACTGTGCGGGCGCGATCTCAGTTTCGGTCTTGAAATGGATTTGGTTATCGATTCATTTGTTGCAGTTATTAGTTACTGACTGCTAGACCTACCCTATACTGATGAGGGGCAACACCCCGAAATCGACATATAGGTGGTCCGAATAATTCCATGCAACAAGCAATTGCAGAGATAACCTTGTAGGAACTCTGCACGGAAATTTCATCAGATGTAATTCAATGTTCGTCGTGGCATTAGCCAGGAAAGTAGTTGTTTTCTGATGGATTTTCGACCCAACTTTTCCTATTGTGTAGGATATTAGCAATGAGCAGTCCTCCGGACATCTTAAGCCTCAAGATAAGAAAATTATTTATATTTGAAAGTCCTCCACTATACATACGTCATAACGGAATGTAAAATACCAAATACAGTCTAATTTTCACAAAAATATCATCTTTTCAAACATAGCTCGAAATCCGAAAAGATTTACATACACATTTTGAATGACTAGAAACACACACAATCGTTATATAGAAATGTGTGAAAATGTATTGGCACTTGGTAGGAGAAAGAGATTAATTGAAACATTAAGGAAACATTCTTCTTCTTCCTCCATTAAATAATTTTTCTATGCCTAATCTAATAGTAACAAAATTCTAAAATGTTTCAAGTGTCGAAGGTTTTCAAGAAATCTGTAAAATTACTACGAAAACTGCATTGAACTGTATTGAAAATTCAATCAAAGGCGTTTTCCAAGAGTGGAAATAACTTTTTTTTCCATAAACGTAGCCCAAAATTCACCACAGACATCACAAGTTTCGTTAAAAAATTGTGAATTTTGTAATAGGCTATAATTTTACTATACATCAAATATTCGAGAAATTCACAGACCCGTCGATTTTTATGTCAAGGGGAAACACTTTCACCAAATACCATCATCATTGTGTTGTGTTGTCAGCACCCCCTACTTCAGAATTTTCAATGTTACTACTATGCCGTCCTAAGCAAAAAAATTGTATCTACGAAAAGTGTGAATATGGAGAAATTGGTTTAACTTTCGCCAAAGAAAAAATTACGTAAACTACACCTTTTTCAATTGTAATTCAGAAAGTATAACATGTATTTCAGAAAGTATAATTTGTAATTCAGAATAGTAAATTGTAATTCAGAAAACGTAACATGTAATTCAGATTAATAAATTGTATTTCAGAAACCGTAACATGTAATTCAGATTAGTAAGTTGTATTTCAGATTGTGTAACTTGTAATTCAGATTAGTGAAGTGTTAATCAGAAAGTGTGACATGTAATTCAGAAAGCGTGAGTTCTAATTCAGAAAGTGTCAACTGTAATTCAGAAACCAAGAACAACCCGTATTAGACGGAGAGCTGACTACGTAGAAATACGGGTGACTCGGTGCAAAGTGAATTTTAGCATTTATAGGTTCGGGTGTCACCAAAGTAGCGTGAGACGGGCCGCCAGAAGGCACCCCGGAAAAATAACGCGAGGGTAGAGGGTTAAATATGCATTTTTTACGTAAAATAAGTTATAAGGTGCAAGGCTGGAAATTGGCAGAATAATCGGATGTTATACAAATAAGGGGATAAAAAATTGCCAGAAGACTAGGTGGAATATAGGTTTGAAATATAAAAAAAAATCATACGTAGTTTTTTTGTAGTACTGAGTTAGTACAATGAAATTGTTCGTACAAACTTTTCGATATCTCGTTTTGTTTTTAGATTTTGATGCTTTTATAAAAAAAGTTTCCAAGTCCCATTTTTTTTCGATTCTATTTTTTCCCCGCTCTGTTAACGAATTCTAAAAACTGAAATTTGAAGAGTAGGTAGATTTTGTCAAAAGGTATTTGCTGCAAAAAAACAATTTGGATTTTTTCAATAGTTTGGGAGATCTATCGATTCCCCGGTTTTTTTGGATTATTTCACGGTACATTGATTTTATGGAAAAATTCATTTACATTTTTTGTAGATTTTCTGAAGGCAATCAAAAAAGATTTCTTGATAAATTTGGAAAATTTTGAGCGTTTCCGAGATATTTCGAATTTTAAAAAATTTCAATTTTTTTATTCATCTTTTTAAAGTTTCCTCAGATTTCCAATCATTTTTTCAGAAATTTCCAAGTGACATGATTTGTTTGCATTTTCCAGCTCTATCCATTGCACTATCAAAAATTTCGTTTCAGTTATCGGTACGGTTTTTATTCGTGTTTTTTTCTTTTCGGAAAATTGCCCGGGAAATCGTTATGCAATTTCCGATCCTTCTCAAAATCTATACAGACCCTCATTGCATATTGACGCATATCTCAAAAAATCAATCAAGTCAAACAAACAAAACCCTGAACCTTTCTCATTGAATTTATGAAAAACTAATGAAGATATGTTCCATGGGTTTAAATAATTTGTGAATCAAAAACTACCCCTCTAAATTAGAAAAATCTTGAAACAGTTGAATTACCCGTTGCTCCAGGTATTTTGACGGAAATGCATTATTCTACAGCTACTGAACACGCTCTGTAGGGTGAACTAATTTGTGAATCAAAAACTACCCCTCACAACCCTTGAAGTTGAAATATCCTGAAACAGTTTATAAACTCGTTATTCGATGTTTTTTGGCGGAAATGCATTATTCTACAGCTACTGTACACGTTCTATGGGGTAAAATAATTTGTGATTCAAAAACCACCCTCAACAACCCTCCGAAGTGGAAAATTCCTCAAACAGTTTAAAAACCCGTTGCTCGATTTTTTTTTGACAAACATGAATTATTCTACAGCTACTGAACACGCTCTATCGGGTGAAATAATTTGTGAATCAGAAACTACCCTCAACAACCCTCCACGGGATCCCAACGGAGGTCAACAATTCTCTAACGGAATGGTCCTTTTACAACAAAAAATGGACATTCAAAATCTGTGTATGCTAGAACCAATTTAAAATGAATATTCAAAATTTTAGGGTTGAAAATTTCAAACCTGAATACCATTATTCAGTACTTTACGAAAATTGAATATTCAAAATATCCAATCCTAGTCCAAAAGCGAAATTATTTTATTACAATACCTAAATTTGCCGGAAGTCATTTTACGCTACAACCGCATTATTCACCCACCAACTTTCAACCCTGTCGTCAGTTATGCAAGTTATGCAAAAGGTCCACATACTCTATTTTGTAGATATTTGTTATTATTTATCATAATAGCCCCCTTTTGGTGTCTCCGGGGTGTCTCCGGAGATTTCGGCTGCTATCTTTGGCCGCTCCTTTCACACCGGTCAGATCTTTGATGGTTTCTGAATTACAAGTGATGGTTTCTGAATTACAATTGACGCTTTCTGAATTTCAAGTTACACTTTCTGAATTACAACTTGCTAATCTGAATTACATGTTACGGTTTCTGAAATACAATTTACTAATCTGAATTACATGTTACGGTTTCTGAAATACAATTAACAATTCTGAATTACAAGTTACATTTTCTGAATTACATTTTACTAATCTGAATTACAAGTTATACTTTCTGAATTACATATGAAAAAGGTGTAGATTGAAATAGCCAAAATAAATCAATCATTTTGCCTTTAGTACACAAGTTTAAGACTTTTCGTACTTAAAATGGTCGAAACTACAAATTCTCAGCTTCAGAGTTTTTGCAGATACGGCTTTTTTGCTTAGGACGGCAATAATACTTGTGTTACATCATTTTGAAGGGAATAGAAGTCCAATTAAAAATTCTGAAGTAGGTGGTGCTGGGTATGATGAGGTTGACAACACCATGATGATGTATTGGGTGGAAGTGTTCCCCAATGACATAAAAATCGACAGGTCTGGGCGATTTCAAATATTTTTCACAAGTTCGGAGATTTGGGTGGTGACAAGTTTCAGCTGGAACACACTGTATATGACCGACAAAATGTTGTTCTCTTTTTATATAAGAAAACTTTCGATTAAAAAAAATAAGACTATACTTAGGTCATCACTTTTTTCTCGCATTGAATCAGTGAGTTGGCGGGACTCCCAAAAAGTGTCCCGCTACAGGAAATTGCCTCAAAGAAAAACTTTTTTGACTTGACATAAATGACAGATATATGAAATCTAAACGGTTGGCTAATTTTTTTTTTTCAAACTCATCGGACTAGAGAACAACACTCATAAAAAACGGCCACCTTGAAATGTTAACAAATTTTGATCTCGAATTACTTTTTTATTTTCAGTCCGATTTTGATAGTTTTTTTGAAACATGGAAGGAAATTTATCCTAGATTAATTCTCATCGAAAATATTTCTTGATAAGGTCCGAATTATACATATTATACGAGGGAAAACAAAGTTATGTTTCTATCATATAAGTTTGAGACACCCTGTGAGGAAACACAGCTTTTGGATGACATTCAAAACCATCCTGTAGCAAGCTTGGTTCATTCTCTATCCATTGCTTCTTCATTCATTTCGATATCACGATTCGTTTCAAATTTATGAATTATTGAATAAAGCATTGCATTTTCTCTACATATTCAATGATCACGATTGTCATGAAAACAATTGTTCCACTTTGTTTATCATTTGACAGTTGTGTTATTCGTTTGTTTGAAAGTGGTTGACAATGTTTCACTTTGAGCAAGGTTACTCTGGACTTTCATTGTCTAAAAAAGAAAAATTCAATTATCTGCAATTTTTAATCACGACGTTTCAACTGTTAAAATCTACAGTCGTTATCAAGTATATAATGCGACAATCTCAAGGATACTTCTTATATATGCTGTGGATAATTTTGTGTCATTAGCCTAGGGGTAATTTGGCGGTATTCAGGTAAGCTTGTTAATTACAGTGCCAGGCCCCTCCGGTACAGCATTGTTAATTCTTATCGCAATTTCAATTGATCCATGCCACTAATTAAGGGTTTGCACACATTACGGATTTCTATGCTAGCTTGACTGAAGACTTTGTTGTTCATAATATATGCACTCTCTTTAAACTTCCTTCTATACCAGCCCTCTTCTTTATGGATGACTTTTTTATGGATTGACAACACAACATAAAATGGACTGAAGTCATCCATAAAGAAGAGGGCTGGTATAGAAGGAAGTTTAAAGAGAGTGCTTATATTATGAACAACAAAGTCTTCAGTCAAGCTAGCATAGAAATCCGTAATGTGTGCAAACCCTTAATTAGTGGCATGGATCAATTGAAATTGCGATAAGAATTTTTCTTTGTTCTTCTTTAGACAATGAAAGTCCAGAATAACCTTACTCAGTTGTGTTATAGTAATAACGTCAGTTTGAGAAAACTCATAATCGTTCTATCCATGGTTTTCAGTGGAGAAAACTGTACTTAAGCCATAACTATTTTAAAAGAGAAACGAAATTATCAATATGTTGCTAGAAGATTGAATGGCTGTCGTTATTTTATGCGGAAAATCGACCAGAAGGTCATACTGAGCTGGTTTTTATTGAAGATGGAACATTGACAGCGCGAAAATGAATTAATTATATTTTAGCTGACTACGTTATCCCATATTCACACTTTGGAGACAAACTTCCTTCTTATGCAAGAAAATGCGAGATCACATTCCACTAGGTGTGTTACAGAATACCTCATTGAAGTTGGGATAGAGAAATTAAAATGGCCAGCATGCTCCCCTGATGCATATCCAATTGAGCATGTCTGGGACTATCTAGGTAGATGTCGGAGAAGTCGCAAAAGACCACCTATAAATGAAAATGAACTTTGTGTGGCGCTAATTTGTGGAATGCCTCGAAGATTGGAAGCTATTGTCCAAACTAGAGGATGCCGATATTAAAAAATTGTTCGCTGCTTATGTTAGCGTTTAGTTGTTAATTTTTCCATTTTGAAGAATATAGATCACGCAGAGAAAATGCACACTGCTTTATTCAATAATTCATAAATTTGAAAAGAATTGCAATATAATGATGAATGAAACGGCAATGTATAGGGGAAGAACCAAGCTTGCAGACAGTATGGTTTTGAGTGTCATCCGAAAGCTGTATTTCACCGCAGGGTGTCTCAAACTTGGATGACAGAAACAAAACTTTGTTTCCCCTCGTAAAATGTGTGTAATTCTGACCATATTATAAAACATGTTTGATGAGAATTAATTTTGAATAAATTTCCTTTCATTTGGTAAAGAAATTATCGAAATTGGACATAACGAATTCCAAAAACAAAAAATCGAGTAACAACAGAAATCTCACAGAAACTTCGAAACTTTCAATCGAGATTCCACTGAACTAATATTCTTGGTTCTACAATTGACCTTAAAAGTAATATCACCGACTCAGTGACTTTGGAAGAACCGTAGAAATGCCTAGTTATGCAACGTGAACAACTACATTATAATAATATAATCGTACACTATATAGTGCGACAAATTCAGAAAATAGAGAGAGAGGCGTTATATAATATCGCTAATATTTCAATGATCACATGCAGAGTTAATATGCAATCCAGCCGGTGAGCGCCACAATAAAATTAACTCTAAGGAATGTTATTGCTAAACCTAGGTCCTTACTTTAGTACGTACACCGTAGAAAAGAACACAATTCAATTGTGGGAATGTTTCAGCTTGAGCACCTTGTATATACACCAAGCTTGAGAAAGAGACTTTACTGGTCAACCGGCTCCAAGCACACAGAGCCAGCAGCAGATTTGCAAAGGTAACCAATATTATAGTCCGGGAGCCAACGATAGGATGGTCCCAGAAGTACCTGGCCTGACCTAGAGATGGCGGTAGTTGCTTGAAAAATACCACTGTATTAGAAAGTACACAATCTATACAGCATATGTTTCGAATTTGAAGACGCCACGTTGTTTAGTATTTGTTTGGCAGCCATCAATAGTAAACGTTTTCAGTGAATTCGTTAACATGGAAAAAATTGGTCATCGTTATGTGATACAATACTTTTATTTGAAAGGCCTTAGCTCAACCAATATAAAAGCTGAACTAGATTCTACTCTGGGTGAGACTGCTCCTTCGTTATCAATAGCAAAATATTGAGTAGCAGAGTTTAAACGAGGCCGTACGACCTGCAAAGACGAGCATCGCAGTGGTCGACCAAATGAGGTGAAGACTCCAGTATTATGCGAACTTATTGCAACGTTTGAGCGAAAAAATCGCCAGATTTAGCCCCCTTGGATTATTTTCTGTTCCCAGACTTTAAAAAATGGCTCGGTGGTCAAAGATTTTCCTACAATGAAGAGGTTACGTCTGCAGTTAATGGCTATTTTGAGGAGCTTGACGATTCCTATTATAAAAAGGGTATCGAACTTATTGAACATCACTGGGAAAAGTGTGTGGAGCCAAAAGAAAATTACGTTGAAAAATAAATATATTTTTTCCAAAATTTTTGTGTTTTCTTTGTTGGGCCAGGTACTTCTGGGACCACCCTGGTATGTTATACTACGACCTTAACATGTTTTATTACGACCTTGACATAACATGTTATACTACGACCTCAACATGTTGTTAACCATGACCTTCAGCATATTATATTGCGATTCTCCAGACGGACACCAACTTTTTTATTTGACGTTTCTTGTTTTTTTTTTCTGTCCGTCTGTCTGTCGTGAGAACTTCAAATCCTTATATTTTTCGAACGCTTGGAGATATCGCTTTGAAATTTGAACCATGTCGATGACTCGAAGATAATTTTTTTTTCGTGATCGGAAAATCTGGAGAATTTTTGAGGGGTTTCTCAAGTTTTTCAAACTTCCCTCGATAGCGGTTCGAGAATTCATGGAATTTCCTTTCTATATTCTTTTGGAGGTACTTATAGAAATGTGCTACAAAAGTTTATAATTTTTGAGAAAGATCAGAAAATGCTAAAGGTTTTTTCGGGCAATTTTAGGCGTTTCAACTTTTTTCCTAATTGGTGAAACATGATGTTCGTAAACCAGTTGAATGCGTATTTTCGATAGAAACACAACAGTGAAAACCCGATTGCTCTACCTTTTACCTTTCTTTTTTGGTCCTCCGAGCCGGATTTTGGCACTACGAACCAGATTTTCGAAAAAATTAAACCCATCCGAGAAAATACCATTCCTCTAGCTCCCTTAAAGTCGTTCATTATCCAATTATAGTTTAAAACGCATTGAGATCGTAGTATTCAAAAAAATCCCTACAATTTCTAGGCCTTTCAACTTCCTCACTTTTTATTCATGTAACATTTATGTAACATCTATATAGCATTTGTGTAACATTTATGTAACATTGGCGTTACACAGAAACATGTTACATAGAAACAACAAACTGCTAAAATAAACATGCTTCGTACGAATCTGTGCACATTTTCTGTCGCTGGCTTCCGGACTATTGCCTTCTCAATATCCGTAGTTCAAACTATAGCCAATAAAGAAAGTTTTATTAGGTCCCATTAAACTTTTTAAAAGCTTTCGTCAATATTTCTCCCTTTGCAAAACTTTCAAAGTTGGTTTTATTGTAACTCTTACTCATTGCAAGTCTACTATAACAGCGAAAAATGACTAGAGGTCGGCGTACCATCTACGATTCAGATCAGATAGCGCGCCGCGGCAAATAATAATAATAATAATAGCCGTCCTCTACCCGCGCAGACCGTGCCTTTGGGTTACAGAGGAGTATTATTATTATATTATTATTATTATACTTATTGTTTCTCAGATATGTCATGAGTTGCTTCCCTTTTGACTTATTCGACGTCTCGCTTCGCTTCTTTCAAAACAATTTGAAAAGACAAAAGACCGAATTACATATTATTATATCGTGTTTTGATATTTGCCGACTCAGTTTAGACGTGCTGCACGAACTCCGGGTTGAGAAACGAGAAGCCCATGAACTCGGTCTGGTCCAGATTCATCATGAACAGTTTATCTGTGGGTGTCAAATCAGTTTTTTCCGAAGTGAACTGTTTGTCGAAGTTGCTGACATCCTTGCGGTGTTTCTGGAAAAAAAATTATTATAGGAGTGTTCGCTTATTTCTAATAAATAGTGAATTTCGAGAGCTACACCTAAGTCTAATATCTGCTTTGATGTTTTCGATTATCGATAAAAAAATTTCAACCAATCGAAAACGCACATTTTAGCTGGGTACTCACAATTTTTGGTTTGAATGGCGGCTGCACTTCCCTGTTTTCGATTCGATCCCAGTCGATTCGCCTGAAGAAGGCGTGGCCTCGCACATCTTCTTCGCCTCTAGGGCCACATCCCAACCGTTTGGCAGGATTTTTGGTCAGGAGCTGCAATTGAAAAAATTCCAGTCACTCATTAAAAACATTTCAAATAAATAATTGGATTTCCTAAATAAATCTTTGTCAATACAAATGAAGGAATCCGCATTGTTCACAATGAGCGCTTGAAAGAAACAAGTTGTCCTGCCCTACCACGACGAACGTGAATTACATCCAATGAATTTCGTCGTGGTATTAGCCAGGGATGTAGTTGTTTTCTGATGGATTTTTGACCCAATTTTTCTCATTGCAGTGTTGAATATGCAATGCACTTTAAGAACAGCACTCAGTTTTGCAATAAATTCCGAAATAGGGCTCTGCAAAGGGACGAGGGTGGAGACTTTTTGCAAAGGGACGAGGGTGGTGAGTTTTATGAAACTATCATTTATTAAAATAGGTTAGGCAGTCTCTCTTTTGCACAAACACCATTTACATACCCTCAACCACTTCAAGAATGTCCACCCTTCTTTACTCAACATCTGCCATCTATCGACAATTTGATGAACTTCTGCTAGGAAATAACCAGAGAACGGTGAATTTTTCAGAAAATGTATGAAAATTGACCTTTTCAGTACTTTGCAGAGCCCTTTTTCGGAAAAAAGTCAAACCCAACTGACAACTTTCAGAATCGTGATTATGACATCAAGCATAGAAAAACCAACTCGTAATATTCGTATCAACCCTAGCTTTCATCAATGGAAAAATCCCTCTAATTCTAACACATTAGAAGATCACTCACCCCTTTGCACACTTCTTTCGCTTCCTTAGATAACCCTTTAGGATAACTGACGTTGTGATCAGTTATCGCAGCAAACAGTTCTTCTTCGTCTTCCCCATCGAAAGGAGGCTGACCTATCAGCATTTCGTATAGTAACACCCCGTACGCCCACCAATCAACGGATTTTCCATAGGGTTGGTACAAGATTATCTGGAATGCAAAAAAGTAACAATGGTTTGAGGAAATATTTGTCAATTCAAAAGACAAAATCAATAAACCATCAAAAAGTGGGATTTACGAACTCAACTGTGGTGATTGTGAAGCTTCTTACATAGGACAGACTTGTAGATCTTTGAAAGTTCGGATAAGGGAACATCTGGATAAACCTGGAAACTCAGCATTTGGACAACATATTGAATTCAGTAAACATAACTTCCGCTCAAATCGCAATTCACAAATTTTGAAGCAAGATAACTCAAAAAATCACAACAAATTAGATTTTCTGGAAGATTTACAAATAGATAAAGAAATACAAAGTAACAACTTCTGCTTAAATACACAGAAGATTGAAATAATACCCTCCGATTCAATAATAATTTTCTAAATTTCTAGTTTCTTGTTCACTAGGTAGACTTCCATACTGCATGTGTATCTACTGAAAAGGGAAAACCGGAGATGGTTTGGATACTTTTAGGGTTTCAATTTGAAGATATAGTTGAATTACCCAGTAAGACATCACCTTTCAGCTTTTTTTTCAAGGCACCTGAAGAAATACGCGTCCCAACTCATATTTAGCCATCCGATATCATTCAAATGTATGGTCACGTCGTTTTGTTTCAGTTATCAGCATCACACATGAATTCTGTAATTTTTGCAATATATTCTTTTCAGCTTGAAGGAGATTGGGACAATATACTATGTCCGCAAAATAAGCATGTGAAAACACTAAAGATACACACACGATCAATTTGTTCTTTTTGATCAATGATGTTCTATTATACATAGAATATATCATTTGGAGATTGCTGTACCCTCGTTTCAGAAGTTGCGAAATGTGTCCAAAGAGCATAACTACTGACTTTTTAAAGTGACACTTTGTGATCGGTTCTGTGAGTAATTTTCAATCAACTCAGTTACACTCGATGTGAATCCAAGGTGATTCAGAAGAGTTATAAGAAGTACATGATTGATGAGGTCAAACGCTTGAGTTAATTATCATCTACTGACGTTTAGATGTCATCAACAAGTTTTAGTAATGCTATAATTTGTTAGAAAGCCATATTTGCTAGTTGTATAATACTGAATTCATTTAGATAATTTGACAATTTGATACCCAGTTTGTTGGGACCAACGGCATCAGATATAATGTTGTGAATCGCTTCAAAAGCTTCATTATTATTGGTGGCCTGGAAAGAAATTGTTTTTTATTTTGGTTAAAAAAGAAATCTTTATCAGGAATCAAGTTGATGGAAGCATTCATTGATTTTATTAACATTGGACAGGTGATGAATTTGTTGAATTATAGTTGATTCAATACAACATTTTTTGTCTTACCTCAGGCGCAATATAGTCCGGCGTTCCACAAAAAGTCTTGGTCGATTTATCCCCATTGATCCCTTCCTTGCACATCCCAAAATCGGCTATTTTGATGTGCCCGTCTTGATCTAGGAGAACGTTATCCAGTTTCAAATCGCGATAGAGTATGCCCCGGGCGTGCAGGTAGAATAAACCGATGGCTATTTCAGCGGAATAAAACCTAGAGTAAAAACGACATTACGAAAAATTGAGAGGTATGCAAAATATCAGTTCATCTTACACTGCCACCGGCTCCTTGAATTTTCCGAACTGCTGTATCTGGAACATCAGGTCGCCTCCGTTCACGTATTCCATTACAAAATATAGGCGATCCTGTAACAGACGTTTTGTAAGCATTTGAGACGTTTTGTGAACATTTGGAACGTTTTGTACACATTTGGTACGTTTTGTACACATTTGGGACGTTTTGAAAACATTCGGGACGTTTTGTTAACACTTGGGACGTTTTGTACACATTTCCGATGCTTTGTGAACATTTGTGACGTTTTGTAAACATTTGGGACATTTGCTTTCACAGACGTTTTGTAAACATTTGGTACATTTACTTTCACAGACATTTTGTAAACATTTGGGACATTTGTTTTTACACGCATTTTGTAAACATTTGAAACGTTTGTTTTCACAGACATTTTGTAAACGGTTAGGACTTTTGTTTTAATAGACATTTTGTAAACATTAGCGATTTTTGTTTTTACAGACGTTTTGTAAACATTTGGGACATTTTTTACTATAGACGTTTTGTAAACATTGGGGATGTTTGAATTCAAAGACGTTCTGTAAACATTTGGGACGTTTGTTTCCACAGACGTTTTGTAAACATTGGGGAGGTTTGATTTCACAGA
Source organism: Chrysolina oricalcia (assembly GCA_944452925.2). Lineage (NCBI taxonomy): Eukaryota > Metazoa > Arthropoda > Insecta > Coleoptera > Chrysomelidae > Chrysolina > Chrysolina oricalcia. The sequence goes on along the minus strand of OX101829.2, from coordinate 529,462 downwards.
CTTTTCGCAAACAATTGAGACGTTTGTTCACACAGACGCTCTGTAAATATTTGGGAAGTTTGATTTCACAAACGTTTTGCAAACAATTGGGACGTTTGTTCACACAGACATTCTGTAAACATTAGGAAATTTATTTAAACAGACGTTTTGTAAACATTTGGTACGTTTGTGTACACAGACGTTCTGTAAACATTGGAAAATTCGTTTCAGCAGAGGTTTTGTAAACATTTGGGACATTTGTTTCCAAGCTTTGGAATCAAATATTTCTCTCAGACTTAAGAAATCGTGATAACGTTGGCTTCAACTTCTTTTTATGATTGTTTTCATGCTTAGCCTCTGTGGGGAATTATACCACTTTTGTTACATTTTTCAAACATTCAATTTCCATACATTAGATAAAGATAGGTGATACGATCAAAAGCTGATATTGCCAACATTGTATTTATATCAGTAGATAAGCTGCGTCGATTCGGCCTCATCTCTTATGGAGATTACCATGGAAAAATCGCGACCATTCATCTCAAAATCACACTCCTCACTTGTCACCTCCCACGTCACTTGACATCTGCCAAAACTTGATGATGATGGATGACAGATGCAGCGATGCCGTTTTCAATTTCAAACCTTTATTTCAACATTTACTTAAGAAACTATTGAAATTGATATCGAAACACGAGAACGAGACAACTTGGTTGTTATAGGTAGCGAATTATTTCAAAATTCAAAGTTGTGAAAAGAAAATGCCATACCATCGTTTGGAAACAAGAATGTAACTGCACCAAGAATGGAGGTTTGTTGGACAGTGCCAAAACTCGTTTTTCGACCATTGTACACTCGACGTCGTCGTCTTGGATGATGATGTCTTTCTTCAGAATTTTAATGGCGTATAACTCGTCGGTTCCTTTTCTTTCTGCCAACACCACCTAGAACACGGAAAGGAAGATTGAGGTATATTTTGACTTTGAGTGAAGACGGTGTGACACAGGGTATTGAGTGACCCCTGTAACGTCTGCATTCGTCAACAGATTTTTCTGAATGTTGGTACAGTCATATAAGGAGCCACTTCGGATTTGATCACTACAATCCAATATAGCGGGCTTTTTTCTCCCTCGAAAACGGTCAGAAGGGGGGGGAAAAACAAGCGCACCACAACACTCTCAATTTGTCAGTATTCACCTGAGGACGATTGCAGATTCAAGCAATTGAATCGAAGTGAAAAATTGAAGGAAGTAGAAACTTTTCAACCATTCAGACAATGGAAGTTCAAAATGCAAGTAATCACGTTGCTACGTCGTCTACAATTTTCAAACCAACCTGAATTTGGAGTGTATAACTGTATCAAATTTCAGAAAAATCCATACACAAATGCAGAAGTTACAGCGGTAGCCCAATACCCTGTATATACCAGGTATATTATAATTTATATTAAAATTGAATGCATTTTCTTGTAAAAAAACCACCTACCTTCCCAAACGAACCTTTTCCCAAAACCATCAGGAAGTTGAAGTCGGTGGCCCGTATCATATCTTTCTTCCCCATATTGTGTGGTACATCCTTGTCTACCATCATCGAAGGTTTCTTGATGATGGATTTCGTCTGTGAAAAAGTCACTCGATCAACCTCCTCGAATCGACCTGGCCAACTTCCCCAAGAGAAAAGGCCAAATACAAGAAGAAGAAAAGGAAGAGGAAGAGGAAGAGGAAGAGGAAGAGGAAGAGGAAGAGGAAGAGGAAGAGGAAGAGGAAGAGGAAGAGGAAGAGGAAGAGGAAGAGGAAGAGGAAGAGGAAGAGGAAGAGGAAGAGGAAGAGGAAGAGGAAGAGGAAGAGGAAGACGAAGAGGATGAAGATGAAGAAGAAGATGAAGATGAAGAAGAAGATGAAGATAAAAATGAAGATGAAGATGAAGAAAAAAAATATCTTTGTAACGCTCTCTTTCCACTTACCCTCTGCTGATTTTTAATCGTAACCATATCTATTCCTTCCTCAGGCACCGGCACGTTGTAAAATTCACCCTCTTCTTGCGTGAGCAGTTTGAACCAGCCGTCTGCAGGCGATTTCAAAATTTCCGAAATTCCGAACGACAAGGAACCCATAAAATCATTTCTCGATGTTCTATCCCAGTCCCACACTTCGATTAAGAGGCGGCGATCTTTGTCTTCGGCTTTCAGCTCGCTGAAAACGATTTATAAAAAAATATATTTTTCTACTTTGTTGGATTCTAGAGTACGATGGAAAGTGATGGAAAACAAAGATTAGTTTATTGAGATTGGTAACTTCAGAATAATACTACTGATCCCTATATTATTTCTTCGATATTTTTTCCCGACGAGTCAAGATTCACGAACGGTTGAATGTTTACTAGACAAAACTGCAGAACAGAACTGTGCATCGGCCTGCCCGATCACCTGATCTAACCATTCTGGACTTTTTCTTTTTTGTGCAGGGTTGGGTGAGAGAGCGAATGTTTCATACACTCAAATACTTGTATACTCACAAAGTTAACGTTTCATTCCAAACTGGATTGAGGCAAGCTTTGATGGTCCTCGTTTTCTTCTTGACGTTGTCTGCGTCCGGAATGAGCTTGAGTTTGACGTACGGGTCGCTGAGACCATTGGGATCCATCGGTATCATATTTCTTCCTTGCAAGACTGTAATTTTATGAGTTTAATGAACGAACCAACTCATGAGGTAAACATGCAAGATGGTCGCAAAATTGTGGAAAGATGAAGGATGATATGTTCTTTGTCTGAACCATTTTGCGACTCTTTTGCATTTTTCCTTTACAAAACAACTAGAGTTGCTAAAAATTTACATTTTTAACAATGTTTTTTGATGCCTGCTGTTGTCGAAAGCCTGGCGCTTGGTATGAAAACAAATTTCAAATTGGCTCTGTCAATCATCTTTCACGATATGTCCCAATAGGCGAGTAGATATAGACAATAATTTTTCCAAAAGTTTCAAAACTACAAAGGAATGAAGAGGGCGTTCAAATGATATAGTGATCCGCTTCGACTTTGAGCGTTTTTCCAAGTATTGACTGCTGCAGCTATAATATAAATTAATATAATTAGAATTCGTGAATGATTAAGGTTCCTGTTCTCGTATGAGGTTGCAGAGTTTCATATCGACTGAGACCAATATTCTCTCCAACTGCAACTACGATAAAATCTTTTGTAATCATCTCAATTCTTGGGTGTATAGAAAGTAGTAGAATCAAGGAAAACAATTTGATCAATAAATGATGCGGATTTCAGACATATTTGCAAATGTACATGGTAATGGTAAGGGTGAGTGTGGATGGTAACTGATGCGCTACGATCTGATTAGATCTATTGTGCCCCATCTTCTTCAGCTATCTCAAGGCGTTCTCGTTTACAGCAGTCCCTCAAGCCTCAATTCCTTGAGGAATTTAAGGATTTTGATGAGGTCTGTTCGTGGTATTTCTCCCACCGTCAGTTGGTGTGATCCCAGTATATTCAATCTCTTGTTATGTACAGCATAACACTCCATCAATATATGGTGGAGTGTTTCTGGATGTTCCCAAATAATCTGCAGGTGCTGTCCTCCTCCAAGCCTAGCTTCCTCAGGTGTTCGTTGAGTCTGCAATGCCCCGTCAGTAATCCTGTGATTGTCTCTAGACTAGTTTTGCTGAAGTTAATCAGTGTATTCGATCTTTCTCGATGGAAATTGCCGAGGAGATCTTTGGCCTGCCACAGCCCTGGAAGTCTTTGCCTGTGTATTGCTCCCATTGCTCCTTCAGTTTTATTGAGTTTTTCTTGAAAGTAAGATTTTCCAAGTCCGCAGAATGGTTCTGGACCGATCAGTGGCGTTGGTGTCCCTTTTCGTGCCAGGGTGTCTGCTTGTTCACTGCCATCCACTCCAACGTGCCCTGGTACCCAGAGGAGGATCACCTTGTTGTTTCTGTCTAGATCATTGAGTTTGTTTAGGCATTCCCAGACCATCTTCGAGTTGATGTTATATGAGATAACGCTTTGATGGCTGCATGACTATCGGAGAGGATTGCGAATTCTTTGTTCCGGTATTTCCTGTCGAGGTTGAACTGAATGCACCTTTCTATAGCGTGAATTTCCGCTTGAAAAATGCTGGGGAACTGGCCCATGGGTTCAGAGTATTTGGTGCGAGGCACAAAGACTCCTGCTCCAGTTCCGTCGGGAGTTTTAGACCAGTCCGTGTAACATGTTATGGTTTTTCTTCCCAGTGCTCGAATTGATTATGTGCTCCATTCTTTCTTGGTATTCAATTCCGTTCGAAAAAATTTCTCGAATCTAAATTTCCTGGTAATTTCGTCAGTTGGGAGATCCGTAAGGTGTGCACTTTCGGTGGGGGTTGAGCCCCTTACACCGTGTGCTGTCCCTTTGAGTTCGACTTTAGCCAACCTGAGGTTTGCTCCCCAAGCAGTTCTCCTCACCATGATATGGAGAGGAGTGAGGTACAGAATGCCCTCTATAGCTGCTGTTGGAGTCGACCTCATTGCTCCTGTTATACGAAGACATGCTAGTCTTTGCACTTTCTCCAGGATTTTCTTTGTTGTGGCGAGTTCGATTCTGCCGTGCCACACTACTCTGCTCCGTAGGTGATCGTAGGTGTACATCCATCGCAGTATTGATGGGTTAGTTACAACCCTACGTTTTTCCTGCAATGTTCCTGCACACCATCAGTGATGATTCGCAAATGTACATGAATACGTTGAACATTTATTTCCATTAATTTATGCAAATTGTTATATTTTCAAACAAATTACAATGAAAAACTAAAACAAATGAGAAAATACAAGGTCCCGTGATATTTACAAAGTTGCAAACCTAATGCATGATTACATAGCGGACTTCTGCAAAATTGTATAGTCTGTTTTAATCAATGCACCAACATACCAGTGCGGTTTGAAATTTTTTTGAAATCAATGTGAATTGATTGTCTATATCTATTGGCCTAAAAGTAGTACAAACCTTCGACTGTCAACTTGCTTCCGGAACAGTTGATCTTCAATTGGATTCTTCCTCTCCTTTCGGTATGGTCGCACCCACACAAATTTGGTACGCTCTCCTCACATCTTTTATGAACATTCATATCACATGCTAAAATCACAGAGATATCAGTGGAACCATTTCAATAATTTTCTATCGTGTTCTATTCATACACCTTATGTACAACACAGCTTCAAACCAGGTAGAACAGGTTTTTAATTTGACATGCACGTTTTATCCATCTATCGACTGTAGCAATAGTAAAATGTTATCGAATTGAACAATGAAGATTATTATTATTATTATAATGAATTTCGACAGGCACGTCTCTCTAATAATTGGTTCAAAAACGTCTCATAGGCCATCGAGGTTGGAACACCCTGTATATCGAGTTTCCTCTACTGCAGTTTACTTTTCTAGTATTTTTTCCTCAGTTTTCAATCATTTTTCGGCAGATCATCATAACTCACGTTTGTTTGAACGTTTTAGGCAATGACGTGAATTGATTACTTTTATTTTAGGACTTCCATTGTCTCAGTTGATATTTTGAACATGGCATTTCAATCGGTTGGATCTCCGATCCCTTCAAGTGTGTAATGACCTATTTCGAGGTTATGAGAGACATTCATAGTTCTTGACAAATGCCATAATAATATAACAGAAACGTATTCAGTAGATCAGCCTCTCTACCGATCTCAGAAAATAAAAATTTCGTAAATCTCTACTCCAGAAGCTGTCAGCAAATAAATCTGACGACTTGACAGAAGATTTGTGTGAAGATTCATCAGAATCCGAAGTTGATGAAAAATAAATAAGATCAAATGATTCATCTGTACATAATAATTCCACCAGTTTGAATACAAGTCTCCAAATACAAAAAAAAGTAAGTCGCCCTGGAGCGCACCGGCAAACAATAATAATAGCCGTCCTCTACCCGCACAGGCTATACAGTTGGGTATAAACTTCAATTTATGACGGAGTATTATTTTTTTTCTCTGCTGTTTTGGCAACGACTGCTTGGGCTAAACAACATTATTATTATTATTTGGCAAGCCTCGTATTTGACTGTTTGACTGCGTTTGCTCGTAGTTGCTTCAAATATTTTTGACTGTTATTTTGACGTCTATATCCATTTGATACTGAGTGTGATAAATTTATATAGAAGGTGACATTTTGAAAACTTCCCTGCCTCAATATCTTCTTTCCAGTGTGAGGAGTCAAAAAAACAGGTCAATTTTATTTTCAATCCCCGAAACAGGTCATTATACACGTGAATACGATCGGAGGTGCCATACGAATCGAACACTAATGTTCAATTCAACAATTGACACGAAAGGAATACGAAATAAAAATAATCAATCAATACTTACCTTCAGCCGAAAATTTTATCAAAAAATACTATAAAAAGTACGAATAATATTTCAGGAATCCCCGAAATAAATGTCTTCGAAGTTGTACCAAAAGTTTGTCCTGTCTTCACACTTTGTCAATAAAAAACCTTATTCATGTGCCACTTGAATTAAAAACTGTGACAAATTCAAAATAATAAGGATGCCAGTTGTGAAAGAAGTCTGATATCAGTTTGTGAAAATGTACAAGAAAATGAATGAAAAGGAAAGTAAAAAGGCCTTCAGAAAGGAACAACAGTGTTCATGCTTTTTTATACAGGGTCTAAGGAAAGATCAAGCTTCTAAAATATACAATTCTGTGGATATACACAAGCTTTTTATGAGATTACTGCAAGGTTCTTAGGTGGGTGAAAAATTTATTCCAAGATTCAAAGGATGTTGTTGAGAAGTTGAATACGTTGAAACGTTTTTTTCTATATTTTGTTATCGTATCTTTGAGACTTGGAATTTTCGAGATATTGAATCATAAGTTGAAGCTTTCGTAATTTTCCTTATTGTTTATAATATGTTTAGTTAATATTGAGAGACATGGAAATATGTTTTTCAGAAGAGTGGACAAAATACTTTGATTTTAAATTGCGTTTCATATTCTCGATCAAAAAATAATACCATAGCATGTTGAATGAATTCCTGACAAGCTCTTTGTGAAGGGTTGAGATCGATATTGTCATGTATTGGTTTACAATCATCGGTTGAATCATTTCCAATGGCTTCAAAAACTGCTAGCATCAATAAAATGAACTTGGAGGCCAGACCACTGGCGCCATCTACATGTCGCCTCCATTTTAATCCAATAATAACCCCATAAGGTTGGCTAACTATCTTACTTCTATTTAAACAATGTTTAAAGCTAGGTTATGTAGTTGTGCATCTTTTGACAGGTCCTCATCAAAGTTTCAGCCATTTTGAACGCGCAGTTGTTATTTGACAGTCGTTTGAGCGAGTCGAATCGAGTGTTTTGTGAAAAAATCCAGTATCGAGCTGTCATTAAATAATTGTTTTCGAAAGGCAATGTGCCTACGCAAATCTAAGATGAGTTGGACTCTATTCTGCACCATCATTTAACACAGTGAAATTTTGGGCAGCTGAATTTAAACGTGGCTTGGGAGACGATGGGGGTTCGAGACATCCAAAAACTGCAACTACTGACGATAAAGTCGCCAAAGTTCACCAAATCGTGCTAGACGACTATCGAATTATAGCGAGAGAGACAACAAAGGCTATAAATATGACGAAAGTACGTGTCTGTCACATGAAATCAAGATTTAAGTAAGAGAAAGCTGTCTGCGTGTCGTATTAGTTTTTAACACGTTGACTGCCGAATGCGATTCATCTCGTAGTAGGCAATCTGTCCCTGGACGCTTCCTACGAGCTATATCGTATTTTGCAACTTGATCTTTGGAGCCAGCTACGTTTTTTCTCGTTGCAAATACTTGGTATTTTTACGTTTGCGTCTGAGGCAAGTCCTACAAAGTCTTAACGGCGAAGGTGATTGAAACAATTGCAAATTTAATAAAAATTTGAGAACTCCCCATGTTCCTATCGCCTAAGATCCTTTATAGACTTCGGCGTCTGGGGCCAGACTAGTCGAAACCCCTTGGCAGTCAACGTGTTAATGCTCTGATTTTGTCTAAAAACATTTGCATGCCCAGAGGCTTGAAACTTGTTCGACTCCCATCCTTTCAAAATCAGATGGATGAATGTGAGAATGTGTCAATTTGGGGGCTACACGATTGTGCAACGCTTCATCTTTGATAAGTTTTTTCTTCATCTCATTTCAATTCATTATTTATTAAATTATTCCTTGCGGCTATAATTGAATGAGGGAGACCAAAGTAGTCATAATTTCTTGGTTTCCTGTATGAAAAAGGGGTTTTTCTGGAGTAACCCCAACAGACTAAAAGGTTCCGTAGAGTTCGACGCCATGTAATTCACAAGGGCAGTGACGTCCAGGTCAATTTTGTTAAGTTTTGTAATGCAGTTTAGTGTTTCATTCTATTTTTAGTGAAATTTCCTTAGAATAAATTATTGTAATTAATTCTAATAATAGCCCATGAAATTTGACAGGCTATGAATTCAATGCGTGAAAGGCAGATGTAAGTAGCTAACGTCTTACGTTTGTGAGCGTATCAGGCCGTTTCGAGAGCTCCTCTTCCGTCATCGGATCCAACCGGACCTGATGGTGGCTCCATCACACAGCATTACACTCGAAAAGCGAATAAAAAATGGTTTATGGTTCGCTTTTCTTCCATGAGGGCATCACAAGATTAGAGTTGAGGGTCTCGTCCTACCGACGTTTCGAATTTTATTCATTCCATCTTCAGGGTCTTTCAACAATGAGTTTACTTGTTAAAATTGGACAATTTCTTTCCAAATTTGATTACGCAAAACTGGTTGGACTTTTTGACGTAAAACTTTACACTAACACTCCTATAAGTCACTGATCATTGCTATGGTAACGGGGTGCAACCCATTTCAGTTCTGGGGATTCTTCTGTCACAATCATAATAATAAAAGGATTATTGATCGAACTAAAAGCTATCTGTTAGGAAACTGGTTGACAGATACACTAATTCAACCGACAATTGTAAACCAATACCGGGCGATATAATTCCCACGCCCAGTCAAACACAAAAGTATTACTAAAAACGTACGGAGTACCTAACAAATAAATAGAAAATTTTGTTTAATACCTGCTTCTGATTTCCTGTCACTTCTTTAGATGAAATTGCCAAGCAGCGTGCATCTCTACGAGGTCTACTTTCGATTTTGTATTCCATTCAAAAATGTTCTGCTCGTACCTGCGATCAGGTAATATAAAAAAAACTCTCGCTATACTCAGGTCCACCTCAGATTCTCAGTAGGAGATGGAGCGATATGATACGGTGAGAAATACAAAAAAACACGAGTGTAATATTCAATTAGTGCCACTTGCGGTCATGCCAGTTGAGGTCGTGTCAGTTGCGGTCGTGCCAGTTGCGGTCGTGCCAGTTTCGGTCGGGCCAGTTGCGGTCAGAACAATTTTTGTCCCACTTGAGGTCAATCGACATTATTCAAAGAAAATGTTAGGAATGACCCCAATAACGGTCGGAGAAAATTTATTAATTTATCTATAATATTCTTATAATTCGTCTTCATTCATCATTAATTATTACATATAATAATTTTAAAAAAGTACAGTACAGCCATGATGATGGAAAGGCGGAGTATCAGCGTGGGTCGTTTTAAAACTCAACCATATTGAATGGATTAACCCGTTTTCGACTTCTACTTTCGTACACCGACCCATTTTTGTTTTTGGAAATACATTTTGTGAGAACAATTTTTTAGTGTGATCCAACCCGAACGAACTAATTTTGCGTAGTCATTTGAAATCGTGGAAATTTTAATATAAACTTTAAGTGTGACCGCAAGGGGGGTCACTATTAACATTATTTCCTTTTAATAATATCGATTGACCGCAAGTGGGACCGAAATTGTTCTGACCGCAAATGGCACGACCGTATGTGGGCCGAATATTGTTCTAACCGCAAATGGCACGACCGTATGTGGGACGGACATTATTCTGACCGCAAATGGCACGACCACATATGGGACAAAAATTGTTCTGACGACTAGAACCTATAGTTCTATTTTTAGCTACCTACTGCGTTCTCAGAGTGGTCCAGAGTATAGTTTTTGAAGTATTCTTCATTATTTAGACGATTCAACACAAAAACTAACACATATTATCCACCCTTCTTCATATAAAAGCACAGTTATTCGCCAGTCGTTGAAATTTGACTTGTCTTCTCAATAATTGTTTTATTAGTGCAGGCTCTGTTTTTATTAAACACAGTGGGGGGGGGGACGTGAGTATATACATGTTTGAATGTTGTAAACAGTGCATTGATTTGTTAGACCGAAAACTGAAGGTTTAGGGTTGTTTACCATGGATTACACACCTCTTATCATCGATATTATTGTCTATAGAAATAAAACTTTGAAGTCAAAATTGTGTGGTTTGACTAAATTTCGATATAGTGTAAAATATATTATTTATTTTGTTATTCCTATCTCATACTCTTTTTTTGAGTTCAAAAGCCAAATAACTTAGACTAGTTCTTAATGTGAATAATAATAATGAATATGCTTTATTGTCCAAAGAGTTATTCTTATCGCCAAAGTGAGTACCAGTCTTATGCATCTGAATGAATGTATTGTAACGATTCTCAAAAAGCCGGCCCTGACCACGCGCCGATTGGCTGATATCATCGCTCTGGAATGTCTCTAGACTAGTATCCATCGAGTCGCTTCTATGAACTTTCCGAAGCCGCTTCTCTAGTCGTCCAATTGGAGGTGGCTGTGAATAAAAAAGGTGGTCTCCCGCTCAGAGAGGTCAGTTCAAGTACAGCCGCAGCTAGTTGCAAGTAGACATAACTACAGAGTTGGCTTGACATAAATCAATGAATTAGGTGTAAACGAATTAGAATTGTGTTTTCACCAGGGTTGGCACGATTGAATCATTTTGATTTGAATGCTTTTTTCATGGAAAATCAGTAATTTAATCAAATATATCTTTGGCGATGCATTTTTCATTTATTATAGACAATAATAATGATGACAAGGGGTGAGTAAATCACAGTGAAAAACCCTGTACATTACCAACCATATAAAATCGTGTTGCATCAAGTATAAACAAACTATTTGTAATTTAAATTGAGCGGATTGACCAAGTGATATTTTCCTTTTTGTGATATTAAAAGTCAATATTAAACGGAAATACACAACAAATTGAAGCCATTGTTGATGAATTGCCGCCAGTGAAGCTGAGGAAAATATAGTTTCAGCAAGACGGGCTCACAACGCTGCAATAGTCAAGAATTTTTGTTGCAAATAATTGTTAGACAACCAAGGACCCAACCGTTGGCCAGCCAGGCCACCGGACCTAACGCCTTTGGATTTTTACCTCTGGGTAAGGTACACGATCATAATTTCGAATTGTCGACCAACACTAGGCACGAATTCGAAGCGGCAGTGATGCAAAGTTTTGCTTCTCTCACTCCGATTGAATCAATTATTATCATTATTATTGGAATTTCATTCATTAGTAGTAAATATAGTATATATTGTGACGTAGTTTTGGTGTATGGGTAGTTTCTTTTACTCGAATTGTATTCACACCTAGCCAAATCAAATTTGAAACATCCATACATACTAACAAGGAAGATACAGGGGTATACGAAAAGTATAGATAGTTTCTCGAAGGACTTTGACCAACTTTTTGAATACAGAGTGAATTATTTATGTAGGTAATAGTTTGTTTATACCTTGAAATGCACCAAACAGAGCCTGCACCAACTGGTATGTGGATTAAAATAGATTTAATTAAGCCACAAGCTTGTGCGATTTACGTGAAAGAAAAGCAATATGAACGCAATCCTGTCATGTACTCGAAAAATAGAGGTTCTCGTCGATTCGTCATGCAAAATTAGGTTTTTCTATACAGATCGTGGGGACGATGTTCGCTTCCGGAATATTTACCTGTACATTTCATCCCTTGATGTAACACCCCGTATAATAGCGAGCCGCAGTGGTCGCAAAACGTAGGGGAAGCAAAAGTAGAGACTTTAAAGTTATGCCGGGTTCGTGTGTCCTGGAAATAATAATAATAATCACTGATATATTGGCATTATGAAACACAACCAATGATTTGTGGAATGGCTAAGGCTTTTGAGGTTGAAGTTATCACTATTACTATTTTCGTTCGCGTTCAAAAGCCGTCATTATGTTAAAATTGTTACATCCTCTATCGCAGGCACTGTCTATTTCAGATTCTATTCGAAATATAATTTCCCAGAAGTAGTTGGTTGTATTGATTGTATTCATGTGGGCATTTTGTATCCCCCAAAAGTATGGAGATTGAAAACCATCTAGGGCTCATTTATGAAAACAAAAAAGTCTACCAGACAATGACAGTTCAATTCATTCATGAATTTGACTTGAAAGTTTAAATTCTTGCCTTCATTTGGTATCATTCCAATGTCCAAACTGTGTTAGGAAGATAACATGATACTGGAAATACTATATTCATATTCATTCATGTTCAAAATAGAAAACCCAGCCCAAAAGACACTAATATTCATGAAAAATACGTACGTCTGAATCTGCTCCCTTGTCAACCCCTGGACAGGTGAAAGAAACGTATTCATGGCACCTCTTGTGAACAACAAAACTGCAAACTGGAACAAAATAACACGTTAATGTTTTGTTTTTTTGTGTGTGGTTTGGATAATTTTCAACAAATGCAAGGCTGGTAAACTCTACGGATTTGTATACTTCAATTCACACAACAGTTCCATCAATATTATTTTTGGCGGAGATACATGGAGCAGAATTATTCGATAGGGCTACTTGTGATAAGACAACCGTTTGACAGGAAAATGTATTTGAAGCATCTGCGAAAAAAATTGTAAATACTTCTGGACAGTGTTTCGATATCCGCGAAAAAGTTCGTAAATACTTTTGGATGGACAATATTCTGATATCTGCGAAAAAATCGTAAATACTTTCGGACAATATTCCTATCTGCAGAAAAAAATCGTAAATACTTTTGGATACTGTTTCGATATCTACGAAATAATCGTCAATACTTTTGGACTATGTTGCGGTTTTTGCGGATAAATTCGTAAATACTTTTGGAGACAATTATCCGATTCTGCAAAAAAAAATTTCAGATATTTCTGGATTATACAGGGTGTATCTAAATAACACCGAAAAAATTAAAAGGGTGATTCTGTGATGAAAATTAATGTGAGTGTTTAGTATAAAATTTTTTGAAAAAACCCTCCCCGGAAAAGTTACACCCTTTCGAAAATTAAAAAAAAAATGGTTTTTCTTTTTTATTTTCCCTGTATATCAAGCTAAAGACACGAAACTTAGTAAACATTATCTGTCAATAAGAGTACACTTTTGAAATTTTTTCAACCCTGAAGTATGCTTAGAAGGGGTTGATTATTTCATCCCCTAAGATATTTTTTCTTACAACTATTTTTTAGATGAAAATTTTTTCTTTAAAAAAGTATGACTGAAAAGCCCAATTCATTGACTAACTTTTTTAACTCTACAAGTTTTTTTCGAAAACTTAAGCATTTATGAGAAAAAAATAAATAAGCTCATGTAAAATAGCATTCTATTAAACAACAGCCAACCAAATTATGATTATGAGACTTCTACAACTAAAAACAAAAGTGAACAAACAATGAACAAAAACCTGTCGAATATCGACTATACAATTATAATAAATGTTGAAAATTACCGCCTTCAGCTTCAATACAAGCATCTACCCTTTTCCTCACAGAATTGCGTATACGATGAAATATTCCTGGAGAATTTCTTATAGTTTCACACCCTGCTACAATGCGGTTTCGCAGATCATCGATATTTTCAACTGGGTTTGTGTATATCAAAGATTTCAGATATCCCCATATGCAAAAATCCAAAGGATTAAGGTCAGGGGAGCGGGCTGGCCAGTTTACAGGTCCTCCTCGACCTATCCATTGATTGGCATACACCTCATCCAGGAGAGTTCTTGCACGTATACTAAAATGAGCTGGTGCACCATCGTGCATAAACCATGAATGTTGCCTAATTTGAATGGGAACCTCTTCAAGAAGAACAGGTAATTCTTCAAGGAGATGACAATATACTTCACCATTTAATCGTAGCGGAAGAAAATGGGGACCAATTAAATGATTATCAATAATTCCGAGCCACACGTTTAATGAAAATTGATACTGATGATTTCCTTCAAAAAAGCCATGAGGATTTTCGTCAGCCCAAAGGTGATTGTTGTGAAAATTTCTAATACAGTCTCTTGAGAAACTCGCCTCGTCAGTAAATAAAATATTACCTAAGAACTGTGAAGCTTGGCCAATCATATTAATAAGCCACTGACAAAAAATCACACGGGGTACAAAATCTCGAATCATTAACGCCTGCACCCGTTGAAGATGATAGGGATACAACATTTGTTCTTTTAAAATTCTAAAAATAACGGAATGGCTTACATGTAGGACACAAGCTATTCTCTTGGTACTAGTTTCTGGAAATTCTTCAATTGAATTAAGTACGGCAAATTCGAATATGCATTCAACAATAAGATGGGTGAAAGAAAATGACACTACACAATCCTAGTGTCAGTATTAATGTTTTTATGCAAAGCACAGGCCACTAGACTTGACGCAAAATACACTCGCGTTAGCTCATCTTTTTGAAAATGCATTGCATTACATTTTTTTTCTCGTAAATGCTCAAGTTTTAGAAAAAACTTGTAGAGTTAAAAAAGTTAGTCAATGAATTGGGCTTTTCAGTCATACTTTTTTAAGAAAAAATTTTCATCTAAAAAAAAGTTGTAAGAAAAAATATCTTAGGGGTTGAAATAATCAACCCCTTCTAAGCATACTTCAGGGTTGAAAAAATTTCAAAAAGTGTACTCTTATTGACAGATAATGTTTACCAAGTTTCGTGTCTTTAGCTTGATATGCAGGGAAAATAAGAAAGAAAAACCATTTTTTTTTATTTTCGAAGGGGTGTAACTTTTCCGGGGAGGGTTTTTTCAAAAATTTTTACCAAACACTCACATTAATTTTCATCACAGAATCACCCCTTTAATGTTTTCTGTATACCGATATCTGCGAAATACTTTTGAATGGACAATGTTCTGATATCTGCAAAATACTTGTGGACATGTTTCGATATACACTCAAATGCAAAGAAAACGCAACAAGTTAGTATTTGGTAAATTTTGAGGTCTCTCCAACATTTTGTTGTCTGGTTTATGCCTTTAAGGGCCAGTTTCACAGGTTCCAGTTAGGGTCCAGATATATTAACTAATGGTTAGAATGTGAACCTGTCAAAGCCTTTGAAGGAATGTCATTCACCGTCTAAGCTTTCTGTTAGTTATGTGACGGTTAACTGGGACCTGTGAAACTGGCCCTTAGTGCACTAGTTTATTTTTAAGAGAGAAATGAACTTGTTATCAACGGTTTACTTTAAGAAATGTGATTTTTTGAAGAGGAGGCTTTGCTCGTTGTTGCCCTAATGTCAGTTTGACTCTAACCATGGTTTGAAGTGCGGAAAATTGCATAAAAACTGTTGCTCTTGTTGAAGATGGACGTAACTATGAATATGTTGCAAGAATACTTCATGTTCATCGCTCTACCATCAAAAGAGTAGTCGAACGTTTTAGACAAACTAGCAGAAATAAGCGTAGAGCAGGTAGTGGCAGGAAACGGAAAACGACTGCTATTAATAACAGATTTCTTCACGTAAATACTCTGCGGGATCGTCATTTAACATCAGTGCAGTGTAGAAATCAACTTCACGAGGTCCGAGGTACAAATGTTAGCAGGTGGACAGTTCGCCAAAGATTGAAGGAGTTTGGTTTGAAATCTTGCAGACCAGCAACTGGACCCAAATTACTTCGGCGTCACCGAGCAGCTAGACTGCAATTTGCTACTGAACATTTACAGTGGAACTTAGGGCAATAGAACAATGTTCTTTTCACTGACGAATTCAGATTCTGCTTACATTCTCCAGATGGACGAAAAAGAGTATGGAGCAGGAAAGGAGAAAGATTTGCAGAGTGCACATTCAGTCTCCGACTGAGTTATGGAGGAGGTTCAGTAATGGTTTGGGCAGGAATATCTCGGGAGGCCTGCACTGAGTTGGTGGTCATTGATGGATCTTTGAAGGCCCACCGATATATTGAGGAGATATTGAGCAATTACGTTGTTCCTTTTAGTGGATTTATCGGAGATGACTTTATCCTGGTGCAGGAAAATGCGCGGCCACATACAGAAAGGCGTATTACACAGTACCTCGCGGAAGTAGGTATTAGAAAAATGAATTGGCCAGCATGTTCGCCTGATCTCAACCCTATAGAACATGTGTGGGACATGCTTGGTAGGCGAGTCAGAGATCGCGAAGTAGCTCCGGCTACGATAAATGAGCTTCTTTTAGCAATTCAGGAGGAATGGCAAAATATTCCTCCTCAACCGACGTATGCAGGCAGTAATAAGAGCTAAAGGTGGTAATACAAAATATTAAGCTGAATTTGTTGTAAAAAGTACGTTTCTCCAGGTTATTTAAGTTACAGTTGAAATGGTTTGTTTTGAAGCTAGATTTTTAATTTGAATTGAATAGTTTGCATAAGTAAATTTTGCAATAATTGCTTACAACAAAACTGAAGAATATGTTGTTGCCTTCTCATTGCTAGACTCATAAACTGAGATGTGAAACTGATGATGGCACAATGAGCAAAACCCTCTCGTCAAAAAATAACATTTCTTAAAATTGGGTAAAACTGTTGTTTGGAGTTCATTTATCTCTTAAAAATGAACTAGTTAACTTCAAGGCATGAACCAAAAAACAAAATGTTGGAAAGGAATGGTTCTTAACAAAAATTGGCATTTTGAAAGAATTTGACCACGAAATTCTTCCACAGGATGTTTTAAAATTAGGGTTGAACAACAAACTTCTAATTAACCCTGTATACTGACTGATAAGACAGCATTTAACAAAAGATTGAATTTGCAAGGTAAAATTGATAATTTTATCTACAGTTTGCTGAAAAAATTTTGAAAATCGGTCTGAAAATAAAAAAACTGTGAGACCTCAAAATTTACCAAATATTAACTTGTTGCTTTTTTGGCATTTGAGTGTATCTGCGGAAGAATTCGTCAATACTTTTGGACAATGTTCCGATGTATGCGAAAAAACTCTTAAATACTTTTGGACGATGTTCCATATCTGCGAAAAATTCGTAAATACTTTTGGACAATTTTCTGATATCTGCGAAAAAATCATAAATACTTTTGGACAATGTTCCCATATGGGTGGAAAAATTCTTAAATGCTATTGAACAATGTTTTGATGTCTGCGAAAAAAATTGTCAATACTTTTGGAAAATGTTCAGAAATCTGGGAAAAAATTCGTAAATACTTCTGGACAATTTTCCGATATCTGCGAAAAAGTTCGTCAACACTTTTGGACAATGTTCCGATCTCTGCGAAAAAAAATCGTAAATACTTTTGGACATTGTTCCGCTATGTGAGAAAAAAATTTCAACCTTTGAATTTCAATATTAATTTCTTAAAGAAAAAATAGAAGAAAACATATTTTGGCTATCAATTCTGTATAGCAAAAGGTTAATTTCTATAGTAAACAATCGACTTTCTTCAGGATCCTGGAATGGATTCATCAACCTTTACATTTCAACAATAATTTCTATTCTATTCTGAAGTAATTCATTCTTTCAATAAAGACCTTGAAGAAACGTGCTTTGGAACTCAAATTATGGTGAAGGAACCGATGTAAACGAACAAATAATTTTTTAAGCGGTTAGAAATATCACAAAATCATCTCCACAACTTCAATTCGGAGACAAGTATCAAAATAGGGAAGGGGGACATGTTTCGGATTCAGCAAGAATCCATCTTCAGCCTTACACAAGTAAAAAAAATCGGAGGAATAATCAAACAACAAATCTAGCGATCAGGTATTGAACCATGGAATTTTAACGTTGTAAATTTAGAAGTTATAATATATTCATCTCACTCACCTTGACACTGATATCCTTGTTTACCAAATCCCCTGCAAAAGAGAAAACAACATTTGTAGAAATTCGTTATAGTACAGTTCTACAAACTAATAATAATAATAAGTACATTGGAATTTTCGTTACAAATAAGCTGATGAATTCCCTATAAGAACAGGAATCAAATTGGAAAATGTTGGTACCAAATATGAAAAGCATCTCTTTGTCCTGTAGATTTTGTACCAGGGTTGCCACGATTCATATCAAATGATTCAAATCATGATTTAAATCAACTGATTTTTTCAATTTTGATCTTGATGTCGCTAATTAGAACAAAAAAAGGTCACTAACTTCATATGAAGCTAGCATCTATATAAAAAAAAGAGGAAAAATTTCTTTTTCGAAACTAATTAGCGACAAAAGGCGGCAAATTTTGGATACTTCATAACTGTAAAAAAATAGAAATTACGGAAGTTGTTTCGCTAACTTCATATGAAGTTGTTTTGCTATATTTTTTTCGATTTTTGCAACAGTTATTGGAATATGAGTCGAAATGACTCAATTGAATATCTTTTCACAACGACCATTACATTTTTATAGATTATTTGACGCAGAAAAAATTAATGAAATGTGTGACTAACACGTCATAGGTCATTGTCAACAAATTAACAAGGCAAATTAACGGGTTTGTGAATGTGTGTGTTTATGGACGTAAATATATAAACAGCGTAATATTTTTGTGGAACTGCTAAAATATCTGCGCTTTATGGCTTTGATTCGACCAAAGAAAGAACATGTATTAAAAGGAAGTTCCTATACAGGGTGTTTTCTTACTACGGTACGAAACTGCAGAGATATTTTGCGTAACTTGACGTAACTCGACGAGCTGATCATCTCAAAAATTGAATTTAATAATAATAACAATAATAATAATACTTTCATTTCCATATGACAATACAATTGAATCGGAAAAGTCGATAAATATAAGTACATAGTACATATGTGCAGAACAACATAAATGTATATCAGACACAACACAGAAATATTCTTTTGTTGAATAAAAACATTTCGATATCAGAAACTCCTTGAGTTTTCTTTTGAAAGTAGTCAATGAAGAACAGTTTCTGAGTTCCTGTGGTAGTTCGTTGAATACCCGAAGGCCATTTTTATCTGGAGAATTGAATTCAACTTTATTTTTGCTATGTGGTACATAGAAATGTTAGCGATTACGAGTGCTCATTTGATGGACATCAGAATTTTTAATAAATGTTGATCTATTCCTAAATACATGAAGACATAGTTCAAATAAATATAAAGATGGAAGAGTTAATATTTTGTGACTAATAAATAGGTTTTTAAAGCTGGCGGTACTAGACACATTAGCAATGCACCCCATTATCTTTTTCTGTGCTATAAACACATCATCAGTCATAATGGAACAACCCCAGAAACGAACACCATATCTTAGACGACTTTCCACTTGTGCATAATACACCATATGCAGTTGATTGAATGTAACATTGAGAATTGATTCTCCAGTTTAGATGTTCATTAATGTTCATTCCCAAAAATTGTGCGTGTGTAGCTGTGCTTGATATGGGCACATTATCAACGACAAGATTAGGTTTATAGCAAGCTCGTTGTCTATTATGAAATCGAAGAGACTGTGTCTTTTCAATATTGAAGAAAAGAGAGTTTTCAAATGACCAAGACGCCAAAAGGACTGGATCAATTCATTGCATTTTCTTTCCAGAATCTCTCAGATTTATCCACAACAAGGACAGAAATATCATCTACATCCATAGTTACGTGGATACCTTCACATAATTCATCGATACTATTCACATATAACAAGGGATAACTGGAAAAGGGCTATTTTTCCGACGAAAAAATGCATCCATCCACAAAATCGATATTTTCTGAACGAATTAGCCTTCTGACTCAAAAAAAGAGTACATTTTCGGATTCAGAAGGAAATTTTCTATAAGATAAAATAATATTCGCGTGATTTCGCATTTTTGAGATATTCCCAGGCGATCAAAGTCGAAAAATCCAATATTCTATATAGAAGGACATCGAATTTAGCGAAATTTTTATTTTCCATTTTTCGAAAAAGCGCAAACTTTCCTCAGACGTAACTCGACGAGCTGATTCCGAAAATCATCTCAAAAATGGAATTCTACAAAAGAACTAACTAAAAAAGGGCAATTTTTTCGGCGAAAAAATGAACCCATCCACGACATCCACATTTTCTGAACGAATTAGCCTTCTAATTTGAAAAAAAAGTAAATTTTCGGATTCAGAAGTAAATTTTCTATAAGATAAAGTAATATTCGCGGGATTTCGCATTTTTGAGATATTCCCAGCCGATCAAAGTCGAATAATCCAATATTCTATATAGAAGGACATCGAATTTTGTGAAAATTTTTATTTTCCATTTTTCGAAAAAGCGCAAACTTTCCTCAGACGTAACTCGACGAGCTGATTCCGAAAATCATCTCAAAAATAGAATTCTACAAAGGGGTAACTGGAAAAAGGCATCTTTTTCGACGAAAAAATGCACCCATCCACAAAATCGACATTTTCTAAACGAATTAGCCTTCTGATTCAAAAAACGAGTATATTTTCGGATTCAGAAGAAAATTTTCTATAAGATGAAGTAATATTTGCGAGATTTCGCATTTTTGAAATATTCCCAGGCGATCAAAGTCGAAAAATGCAATATTCTATATAGAAGGACATCGAATTTTGCGAAAACTTTTATTTTCCATTTTTGGAAAAAGCGCAAATTCTCTTCAGATGTAACTCGACGAGATGATTCCGAAAATCATCTCAAAAATGGAATTCTACAAAGGGGTAACTGTAAAAGGGCAATTTTTTCGACGAAAACAATGCACCCATCCACAAAATCGACATTTTCCAAACGAATTAGCATTCTGATTAAAAAAACAAGTACATTTTCGGATTCAGAAGGAAATTTCCTATAAGACGAAGTAACATTCGCGAGATTTTCCGAATTTTTGGAATATTCCCAGGTGATCAAATTCGAAAAATCCAATATTCTATATTGAAGGACATCGAATTTTGCGAAAATTTTTATTTTCCATTTTTGGAAAAAGCGCAAACTTTCCTCAGGCGTAACTTGACGAGATGATTCCGAAACTCTTCTCAAAAATGGAATTCTACTAAGGGGTAACTGGAAAAAGGCAATTTTTTCAACGAAAAAAATACACCCATCCAAAAAATCGATTTTTTCTGAACGAATTAGCCTTCTGATTCAAAAAACGAGTACATTTTCGGATTCAGAAGGAAATTTTCTATAAAATGAAGTAATACTCGCGGGACTTCGAATTTTTGAAATAATCCCAGGCGATCAAAGTCGAAAAATCCAATATTCTATATAGAAGGACATCGAATTTTGCGAAAATTTTTATTTTACATTTTTCGAAAAAGCGAAAACTTTCCTCAGACGTAACTCGACGAGCTGATTCCGAAAATCATCTCAAAAATGGAATTCTACAAAGAAGTAACTGGAAAAATGCAATTTTTTCAACGAAGAAAATGCACCCATCCACAAAATCGACATTTTCCAAATGAATTAGCCTTCTGATTCAAAAAACGAGTACATTTTCGGATCCAGGAGGAAA
Source organism: Chrysolina oricalcia (assembly GCA_944452925.2). Classification (NCBI taxonomy): domain Eukaryota; kingdom Metazoa; phylum Arthropoda; class Insecta; order Coleoptera; family Chrysomelidae; genus Chrysolina; species Chrysolina oricalcia. The sequence continues at coordinate 507,844 of OX101829.2, read as the reverse complement.
TTTTCTATAAGATGAAGTAATATTCGCGGGATTTCACATTTTTGAAATATTCCCAGGCAATCAAAGTCGAAAAATCCAATATTCTATATAGAAAGACATAGAATTTTGCGAAAATTTCTATTTTCCATTTTTGGAAAAAGCGCAAACTTTCCTCAGACGTAACTCGACGAGCTGATTCCGAAAATCATCTCAAAAATGGAATTCTATAAAGGGGTAACGAATTAGCCTTCTGATTCAAAAAACGAGTACATTTTCGGATTCAGGAGGAAATTTTCTATGAGATGAAGTGATACTCGCGGGATTTCACATTTTTGAGATATTCCCAGGCGATCAAAGTCGAAAAATCCAATATTCTATATAGAAAGACATAGAATTTTGCGAAAACTTTTATTTTCCATTTTTCGAAAAAGCGCAAACTTTCCTCAGACGTAACTCGACGAGCTGATTCCGAAAATCATCTCAAAAATGGAATTCTATAAAGGGGTAACTGGAAAAAGGCAATTTTTTCGACGAAAAAAATGCACCCATCCACAAAATCGACATTTTCCAAACGAATTAGCCTTCTGATTCAAAAAACGAGTACATTTTCGGATCCAGAAGAAAATTTTCTATGAAATGAAGTAATATTTGCAAGATTTCGCATTTTTGAAATATTCCCAGGCGATCAAAGTCGAAAAATGCAATATTCTATATAGAACGACATCGAATTTTGAGAAAATTTTTATTTTCCATTTTTGGAAAAAGCACAAACTTTCCTCAGACGTAACTCGATGAGCTGATTCCGAAAATAATCTCAAAAATGGAATTATATAAAGGGGTAACTGGAAAAAGGCAATTTTTTCGACGAAAAAAATGCACCCATCCACAAAATCGACATTTTCCAAACGAATTAACCTTCTGATTCAAAAAACGAGTACATTTTCGGATCCAGGAGGAAATTTTCTATAAGATGAAGTAATATTCGCGAAATTTCACATTTTTGAGATATTCCCAGGCGATCAAAGTCGAAAAATCCAATATTCTATATAGAAAGACATAGAATTTTGCGAAAATTTTTATTTTCCATTTTTGGAAAATCGCAAACTTTCCTCAGACGTAACTCGACGAGCTGATTCTGAAAATCATCTCAAAAATGGAATTCTATAAAAAGGTAACTGGAAAAAGGCAATTTTTTCGACGAAAAAAATGCACCCATCCACAAAATCGATATTTTCCAAACGAATTAGCTTTCTGACTCAAAAAACGAGTACATTTTCGGATCCAGGAGGAAATTTTCTATGAGATGAAGTGATATTCGCGGGATTTCACATTTTTGAGATATTCCCAGGCGATCAAAGTCGAAAAATCCAATATTCTATATAGAAAGACATAGAATTTTGCGAAAATTTTTATTTTCCATTTTTGGAAAAAGCGCAAACTTTCATCAGACGTAACTCGATGAGCTGATTCCAAAAATAATCTCAAAAATGGAATTATATAAAGGGGTAACTGGAAAAAGGCAATTTTTTCGACGAAAAAAATGCACCCATCCACAAAATCGACATTTTCCAAACGAATTAGCCTTCTGATTCAAAAAACGAGTACATTTTCGGATCCAGGAGGAAATTTTCTATGAGATGAAGTGATACTCGCGGGATTTCACATTTTTGAGATATTCCCAGGCGATCAAAGTCGAAAAATCCAATATTCTATATAGAAAGACATAGAATTTTGCGAAAACTTTTATTTTCCATTTTTCGAAAAAGCGCAAACTTTCCTCAGACGTAACTCGACGAGCTGATTCCGAAAATCATCTCAAAAATGGAATTCTATAAAGGGGTAACTGGAAAAAGGCAATTTTTTCGACGAAAAAATGCACCCATCCACAAAATCGACATTTTCCAAACGAATTAGCCTTCTGATTCAAAAAACGAGTACATTTTCGGATCCAGGAGGAAATTTTCTATGAGATGAAGTGATATTCGCGGGATTTCACATTTTTGAGATATTCCCAGGCGATCAAAGTCGAAAAATCCAATATTCTATATAGAAAGACATAGAATTTTGCGAAAACTTTTATTTTCCATTTTTCGAAAAAGCGCAAACTTTCCTCAGACGTAACTCGACGAGCTGATTCCGAAAATCATCTCAAAAATGGAATTCTATAAAGGGGTAACTGGAAAAAGGCAATTTTTTCGACGAAAAAAATGCACCCATCCACAAAATCGACATTTTCCAAACGAATTAGCATTCTGATTCAATAAACGAGTACATTTTCGGATCCAAGAGGAAATTTTCTATGAGATGAAATAATATTCGCGGGATTTCACATTTTTGAGATATTCCCAGGCGATCAAAGTCGAAAAATACAATATTCTATATAGAAAGACATAGAATTTTGCGAAAATTTTCATTTTCCATTTTTGGAAAAAGAGCAAACTTTCCTCAGACGTAACTCGACGAGCTGATTCCGAAAATCATCTCAAAAATGGAATTCTATAAAGGGGTAACTGGAAAAAGGCAATTTTTTCGACGAAAAAAATGCACCCATCCACAAAATCGACATTTTCCAAACGAATTAGCCTTCTGATTCAAAAAACGAGTACATTTTCGGATCCAGAAGAAAATTTTCTATGAAATGAAGTAATATTTGCAAGATTTCGCATTTTTGAAATATTCCCAGGCGATCAAAGTCGAAAAATGCAATATTCTATATAGAACGACATAGAATTTTGCGAAAATTTTTATTTTCCATTTTTGGAAAAAGCGCAAATTCTCTTCAGATGTAACTCGACGAGATGATTCCGAAAATCATCTCAAAAATGGAATTCTACAAAGGGGTAACTGTAAAAGGGCAATTTTTTCGACGAAAACAATGCACCTATCCACAAAATCGACATTTTCCAAACGAATTAGCATTCTGATTAAAAAAAACAAGTACATTTTCGGATTCAGAAGAAAATTTCCTATAAGACGAAGTAACATTCGCGAGATTTTCCGAATTTTTGGAATATTCCCAGGTGATCAAATTCGAAAAATCCAATATTCTATATAGAAGGACATCGAATTTTGCGAAAATTTTTATTTTATATTTTTGGAAAAAGCGCAAACTTTCCTCAGACGTAACTCGATGAGCTGATTCCGAAAATAATCTCAAATATGGAATTATATAAAGGGGTAACTGGAAAAAGGCAATTTTTTCGACGAAAAAAATGCACCCATCCACAAAATCGACATTTTCCAAACGAATTAGCCTTCTGATTCAAAAAACGAGTAAATTTTCGGATTCAGGAGAAAATTTTCTATAAGATGAAGTAATATTCGCGGGATTTCACATTTTTGAGATATTCCCAGGCGATCAAAGTCGAAAAATCCAATATTCTATATAGAAAGACATAGAATTTTGCGAAAATTTTTATTTTCCATTTTTGGAAAAAGCGTAAACTTTCCTCAGACGTAACTCGACGAGCTGATTCCGAAAATCATCTCAAAAATGGAATTCTATAAAGGGGTAACTGGAAAAAGGCAATTTTTTCGACGAAAAAAATGCACCCATCCACAAAATCGACATTTTCCAAACGAATTAGCTTTCTGATTCAAAAAACGAGTACATTTTCGGATCCAGGAGAAAATTTTCTATGAGATGAAGTGATATTCGCGGGATTTCACATTTTTGAGATATTCCCAGGCGATCAAAGTCGAAAAATGCAATATTCTATATAGAAAGACATAGAATTTTGCGAAAATTTTTATTTTCCATTTTTGGAAAAAGCGCAAACTTTCCTCAGACGTAACTCGATGAGCTGATTCCAAAAATAATCTCAAAAATGGAATTCTATAAAGGGGTAACTGGAAAAAGGCAATTTTTTCAACGAAAAAAATGCACCCATCCAAAAAATCGTTATTTTCTGAACGAATTAGCCTTCTGATTAAAAAAACGAGTACATTTTCGGATTCAGAAGGAAATTTTCTATAAAATGAAGTAATACTCGCGGGACTTCGCATTTTTGAAATAATCCCAGGCGATCAAAGTCGAAAAATCCAATATTATATATAGAAAGATATAGAATTTTGCGAAAACTTTTATTTTCCATTTTTCGAAAAAGCACAAACTTTCCTCAGACGTAACTCGACGAGCTGATTCCGAAAATCATCTCAAAAATGGAATTCTATAAAGGGGTAACTGGAAAAAGGCAATATTTTCGACGAAAAAATGCACCCATCCACAAAATCGACATTTTTCTAACGAATTAGCTTTCTGATTCAAAAAACGAGTACATTTTCGGATCCAGGAGGAAATTTTCTATGAGATGAAGTGATACTCGCGGGATTTCACATTTTTGAGATAATCCCAGGCGATCAAAGTCGAAAAATCCAATATTCTGTATAGAAAGACATAGAATTTTGCGAAAACTTTTATTTTCCATTTTTCGAAAAAGCGCAAACTTTCCTCAGACGTAACTCGACGAGCTGATTCCGAAAATCATCTCAAAAATGGAATTCTATAAAGGGGTAACTGGAAAAAGGCAATTTTTTCGACGAAAAAATGCACCCATCCACAAAATCGACATTTTCCAAACGAATTAGCCTTCTGATTAAAAAAACGAGTACATTTTCGGATCCAGGAGGAAATTTTCTATGAGATGAAGTAATATTCGCGGGATATCGCACTTTTGAAATAATCCCAGGCGATCAAATTCGAAAAATCCAATATATATATAGAAGCACATCGAATTTTGCGAAAATTTTTATTTTCCATTTTTCGAAAAAGCGCAAACTTTCCTCAGACGTAACTCGACGAGCTGATTCCGAAAATCATCTCAAAAATGGAATTCTACAAAGGGGTAACTGGAAAAAGGCAATATTTTCAATGAAAAAAATGCACCCATCCACAAAATCGATATTTTTGGAACGAAGTAGCCTTTTGATTAAAAAAACGAGTACATTTTCGGATTCACTAGGAAATTTTCTATAAGATGAAGTAATACTCGCGGGATTTCTCATTTTTGAAATAATCCCAGGCGATCAAAATCGAAAAATCCAATATATATATATAGAAAGACATCGAATTTTGCGAAAATTTTTATTTTCCATTTTTCGAAAAAGCGCAAACTTTCCTCAGACGTAACTCGACGAGCTGATTCCGAAAATCATCTCAAAAATGGAATTCTACAAAGGGGTAACTGGAAAAAGGTAATTTTTTCGACGAATCGACATTTTCTAAACGAATTAGCCTTCTGATTCAAAAAACGAGTACATTTTCGGATTCAAAAGGAAATTCTCTATAAGATGAAGTAATACTCGCGGAATTCGCATTTTTGAAATACTCCCAGGCGATCAAAGTCGAAAAATCCAATATTCTATATAGAAGGACATCGAATTTTGCGAAAATTTTTATTTTCCGTTTTTCGGAAAAGCGCAAACTTTCCTTAGACGTAACACGACGAGCTGATTCCGAAAATAATCTCAAAAATGGAATTCTACAAAGGGGTAACTGGAAAAACGCAATTTTTTCGAGGAAAAAATTCACCGATCCACGTAATCGACATTATCTGAACGAATTAGCCTTCTGATTCAAAAAACGAGTACATTTTCGGATTGAAATATTCCCAGACGCTCAAAGTCGAAAAATGCAATATTCTTCTTATACAGAAGGAAATTGAATTTTGCGAAAATTTTTATTTTTCATTCCTTGAAAAATGCAAACTTACTTCTAGTAATCTGAAAAGGGGAATACTGCCGTCGAAAAAATGCGCCCAAAATCAACATTTTCTTCTACGTAATTTTTCTTTTCGATTTAGTTTTTCAACAGTCACAAATCAATCAATTCCACATTGAAATGTTCCTTAGGAAAAGTCACAACCTGTATGCATTGAGGTATTGACTGTCTCCACCGTACAATTATATTGCAAATTGGTATTTTTTAATAGCGTGCTTTGACAAAACAAATGATCCAATTTTGAAACGTCAAACTTTCCTTGGTTGGGAGTTTTGCATGATTATGATACCAATTATAATGAAAAATGTAAGATTAGATAACAATAACGAATATTCCTTGAATTTATCAATAATTTATGGATGGTGCAATACAAGGGTTGTCCCAGAAGTACCTGGCCCAACAAACAAAACACAAAAATTTTATAAAAGGATAATTATTTTTCAACGTAATCTCCTTTCAGCTCCACACACTTTTCCCAGCGATGTTCAATAAGTTCGATATCTTTTTTATAATAAGAGTCGTCAAGCTTCTCAAAATAGCCGTTAACTGTCGACGTAACCTCTTCATTGTTAGAAAATGTTTGACCACCGAGCCATTTTTTCAAGTCTGGTAACAGAAAATCATCCGAGGGTGCTAAATCTGGCGAATATGGTGCATGAGGTAGCAATTCAAACTTAAATTCATTAATTTTGGCCATTAATATAACGGAAGTGTGAGCTGGGTGCATTGTCTTGATGAAACCACACTTTCTTCTTAGCCAAATGCGGCCGTTTTTGCTTGATCTCTTCGCTCAAACGTTGCAATAAGTTCGCATTATACTCGCCGTTGATAGTTTATCCTTTTGCAAGATAGACAATGAAAATTATCCCACGCGCATCCCAAAAAACCGACGCAATGACCTTGCCAGCAGATGGAACGGTCTTGCCTTCTTTGGAGCCGGTTCTCCCTTCTCAGTCCATTGTTTTCTTGTTTCGGATGTGAAGTGATGGTTATGAAACGGCGCAAAAATTCGGCTTTATTTCTGTGAAACCTTGCCAAACACTCGATGGAAACATCTTCATGACGTTGTTTTCATTCCATTGTGAGCAAACGCGGCACCCAGGTCGTACGGCCTCGTTTAAATTCTGCTACCCAATATTTTACTGTTGATAACGAAGAAGCAGTCTCACCCAGAGTAGAATCTAGTTCAGCTTTTATATTGGTTGGGCTAAGGCCTTTCAAATAAAAGTATTGTATCACATAACGATGACCAATTTTTCCATGTTTACAAATTCACTCAAAACGTTTACTATTGATGGCTGCCAAACAAATACTAAACGACGTGGCGTCTTCAAACTTGAAAGTTGAAACATATGCTGTATTTATTGTGTACTTTCTAATACAATGGTATTTTTCAAGCAACTACCGCAATCTCTAGATCAGGCCGGGTAATTCTGGAACCACCCTCGTAGAATAAATTGTAAGTAGAATATGCCAAATTTTTTGTGAAAAATATCCAAAACTTCCAAAGTCGAATAATAATGAATGAATCGACTTTCACAACACTGTATGGAACCTTTCAACCAGAAATAATTCGTAAAAAATTAACTTAAAGCTACACCAGCATTCATGGCACACTAAAAAAAATAATTACATGATTTGGTAAACATTCATTACAAATGTGCATCCAAATCGATTTTTTTACTATGTCAATTTTCCATGGAATGGGCTTGGGCTAACTTTCAAGTAAAGCTGCATCACACATTCTATATTTGAAAAAGAATGCAATCATTGATGATAAGGCTGCTAAAATGTCTTACACATTTATTACAAATCATTGAACTGTTGAAAATTCCCAAATTCCCATCCTCAAAGGGGTTGAATATCTCTTATTTATAGAAAATTGCAGATCGTCCTTTTTTGCGAGCTTTTTGATTGTTGTTTTCATTCCATTGTGAGCAAACGCGGCACCCAGGTCGTACGGCCTCGTTTAAATTCTGCTACCCAATATTTTACTGTTGATAACGAAGAAGCAGTCTCACCCAGAGTAGAATCTAGTTCAGCTTTTATATTGGTTGGGCTAAGGCCTTTCAAATAAAAGTATTGTATCACATAACGATGACCAATTTTTCCATGTTTACAAATTCACTCAAAACGTTTACTATTGATGGCTGCCAAACAAATACTAAACGACGTGGCGTCTTCAAACTTGAAAGTTGAAACATATGCTGTATTTATTGTGTACTTTCTAATACAATGGTATTTTTCAAGCAACTACCGCAATCTCTAGATCAGGCCGGGTAATTCTGGAACCACCCTCGTAGAATAAATTGTAAGTAGAATATGCCAAATTTTTTATGAAAAATATCCAAAACTTCCAAAGTCGAATAATAATGAATGAATCGACTTTCACAACACTGTATGGAACCTTTCAACCAGAAATCATTCGTAAAAAATTGACTTAAAGCTACACCAGCATTCATGGCACACTAAAAAAAATAATTACATGATTTAGTAAACATTCATTACAAATGTGCATCCAAATCGATTTTTTTACTATGTCAATTTTCCAGGGAATGGGCTTGGGCTAACTTTCAAGTAAAGCTGCATCACACATTCTATATTTGAAAAAGAATGCAATCATTGATGATAAGGCTGCTAAAATGTCTTACACATTTATTACAAATCATTGAACTGTTGAAAATTCCCAAATTCCCATCCTCAAAGGGGTTGAATATCTCTTATTTATAGAAAATTGCAGATCGTCCTTTTTTGCGAGCTTTTTGATTTTCAATTGGTGGTGAATTGCCTAAATACAAGATATGTTTCAAGGGTGTTTACCCTCATATCTTCTCTCATGTTATTTTCCGAGTTTTTATCATTGGCCATCATTTTCTATGGCCTTATAGTGGTCCGGTTCTGAATTCAAAAATTCTCAAACGTTGGTGAATTACTGGAATATCCGGTATTATATTAAAGGTAGTTACTTACCCTGTCATCACCCTATATTAATATTGTCTACCAAGTACCTACTCAGTATAGTGAAGTCTTATTGCGATAATATGATTTTCAAATTAAAATCCTAACGAACGCCACTGGATATTCGACTATTTCAGTCAAATTGGCAGCTAAGTATTGGCAACTGTTTTCACGCCAGGATTATTTGGACGATTGGAAGTGAAAATTCACATCATCATTACTATCATTATTATTATCGCTTAATTTTTTTCAAATTCTCGTATTGTCATCGTTTCTTGATGTGTGTGCCAAATTTTAGATTATTCAGACGATTGGATATGCGTAAAAATTCAATTTTCATCATTATTATTATTAGATAAGTACATCAATATTTTGAAATTCTTGTATTGTCGAATTTTAGATTTTTCAGACGCCTAGAAGTAGGAGATCATTTAATTCAAAAATTCACATCATTATTATTATCATTACTGTTACATACTTATTATGAAATTCTTGTACTGCAATAGATCCTTCATATGTGTGCCAAATTTCAGATTTCTCTGACGATTGGAAGTGGGTGATAGTTGAATTTACAAATTCACACCATTATTATTACTATTGTTATTATTATTACATAAATATTATGAAAATCTGTGCTGTCGTCGATCCTTGATATATTTGTCGAATTTGAGATTGACGGGGAGATAGGAATTTGTTAAAAATTCAATTTAAAAATTCACATCATCAATGATAACAACAATAATAATAATAATCGTTTTTATTATAGTCAAGTAAAAGTTTACATGCATGCGGTCTTGCTGACATAGACTCAACATACAGTTTATTGACTATAAAGGGCAAAGTTTATCTTTGATCGTACCTATATTAGATATAACCAAAAATATTCTTCCAACTAACCCAAAATTATCATTATTATTATTGTAACATTCTTATTTTGAAATTCTTGTATTGTCATCTGTCCTTGACATGTGTGCCAAATTTCAGATTCTTCGAACGATTGAAAGTGGGTGAAAATAAACTTCCAAGATTTTATTAAATTTTTTTATTACCTAATAAAAACGTGCTAAAACAGAATTCAATATCGAAAACATCAGAAAAATCTTGATTTTTCAACAAAAAAAACTCTGGGAAAAGATCGAAACTTTAGCTACTCCGATCTAGATGAAAAAATCAACATACTATTCACATCATTAGATAGGTATTAGATAGCTATTTATTAGATAGCTATTTATCAGATAGCTATTTATCAGATAGCTATTTATTAGATTGCTATTTATTAGATAGCTATTTATTAGATAGCTATTTATCAGATAGCTATTTATCAGATAGCTATTTATTAGATTGCTATTTATTATATAGCTATTTATCAGATAGCTATTTATTAGATTGCTATTTATTATATAGCTATTCATCAGATAGCTATTTATTAGATAGTTATTTATCAGATAGCTACTCATTATATAGCTATTTATTTGATGGCTATTCATTTTATAGCTTTTCATTCATTCATTTATTTATCAACAATAACTTTCCTGAAAGAACCAACCAATTAATTCTAATTAATCCCACGACACTAGCGTTAATCAATCCAAATCTGCGTGTGCGTAAACATTTCCAGGAAGTCTCTATTTATTGTTCTACATTCAAGTTTCTCGTACGATATCAAATCAACCTTTAAATAGGTACGTGATATCATTCAATCACTAATCAGCCTTGCTATGAACATGGAAATCAAGAACAATAACTGAAAGCAGCAAGCCATGGACAATAAATAGCAATATTTTATGAATGAACGGTCCACCTACAAAGCTGCACTTGGCAGTAGCAGGGATAAAAAATCAATTAAAACGCAGAGCTGGGTTGAAGCAATTCCAATCCAAACAGAGTGCGAAACTGTGAATGTTTTAAGAGTGTACACTTACCAAATAAAATCCTTGCAGTGCGAACAAAACGTGGGCTGCTTGAAAAACCTCGGGATAAACCGATGGTCTTTGATATTGTACACATTTTTCTTCTTCAGAGCACCTTTCCGGCCGCGCAATCTCAACCCGAATTTCGTGTTTAGATCATTGGCGTCGTCGTTCATAGAGTCTTCTTCCGCCATGGTTATCGTTAGTATTGTTCAAGACGCGACAACAGACATGTATTGTTTCAATTGTTATTCGCGAGGCACAACAACGCGAACTGCACACTGCCCGTCAAATGTCAATAGTCACGGCCAGCCAGGTATAGTATTATCATGTCTATCGGAGTATATTTGGGTGCAACAGTTGAGTTGGGACTGGCAAGCTGAGAAGAGGAGTGTTCGCTGTGTTCGCTCGTTTCCTGTGCGATAAAACGAGACAAAAAAGCGTACGGGAGCGAGTAAAGTTGCGCAATCGCATTGATTGGGATGTGCCATTACGCTGTTTCCCTTCCCGAAGGGCTTTGGCTTTTTGTTCAGGGGCTTTCGTGGGGTTTTCACTGTTTTCAGTTGTGTTGCGCTTACGCAACACCTTCTCTTCAGTTTTTCAGCTTTATCTACAGCTTGTTTAGATAAGATATTACAGGGAATTGATAATATCTTTCATGAACTTTGTTGTAAAATCTGAATAATACCAGAGGCGTGCTTGTATGTAGGTATAGGTACGTCTTTCTGCAAAGAGTTACAAAAAAATTCTGTGATTCAGTTATCACAATTGCATTAAACATTGTACAGTGTCTTTCATGAACACTGCTATAAACATAACAATACCATAGGCGTACTTGTATTTCTTACTGTAGGTAGTTGCTTTTGAAAAAATTCTGGGATTCAGTATTCTCTCTAGAGGGAGATGATTAAAAAAATCAGGTATTCAGAATTCACAAATTACATTAATAAATATAAAGTTCATGAACATTTCTATAAACACAACAATACCATAGGCGTACTTGCATTTCTTACCATAGGTAGTTGCTTTTGAAAATATTCTGGGATTCAGTATTCACGAATTACGTTGAGAAATATACTGTGTCTTTCATGAACATTGTTACAAACATAATAATATCAGGCGTATTTGTATTTTTTACTGTAGATAATTACTTGTGAAAAAATCTGAGATTCAGTATTCAAATTGCATTGAAAATATACAATGTCATTCATGAACATTGTGATAAAATCCCAATACTGCCATAGGCGTACTTGTATTTCTTACTGCAGGTAGTTGCTTGTGAAAAATTCTCAGTTCTCATATTTTTTTTCAATAAATATAAATTGTCTTTCCCCAATAGGCCCAATACCACCATAGGCGTACTTGTAGGCACTTCTTTTGGTAGTCCTTTTATAAAATATCAAGGATTCGGCATTAACAAATTACAAAATGTTCAGAGTCTTTCATGAACATTGATATAAAATCGCAATAATGCCAAGAGCGTACTTGTATTTCTTTCTTTAGTTGGTCGATCATGAAAAAATCTAGAATTCAGTATTAAAATATTATAATGAAAAATACCTATACATATTCGCGGGATTTCGCTTTTTTGAAATATTCCCAGGCGATCAAAGTCGAAAAATCCAATATTGTATATAGAAGGACATCGAATTTTGCGAAAATTTTCATTTTCCCTTTTTCGAAAAAGCGCAAACTTTCCTCAGACGTAACACGACGAGCTGATTCCGAAAATAATCTCAAAAATGGAATTCTACAAAGGTGTAACTGGAAAAAGGCAATTTTTTCGACGAAAAAAATGCACCCATCCACAAATTCGACATTTTCTAATCGAATTAGCCTTTTGATTCAAAAAACGAGTACATTTTCGGATTCAGAAGGAAATTTTCTATAAGATGAAGTAATATTCGCGGAATTTCGCGTTTTTGAAATATTCCCAGGCGATCAAAGTCGAAAAATCCAATATTGTATATAGAAGGACATCGAATTTTGCGAAAATATTCGCGGGATTTCGCGTTTTTGAAATATTCCCAGGCGATCAAAGTCGAAAAATCCAATATTGTATATAGAAGGACATCGAATTTTGCGAAAATTTTTATTTTCTCTTTTTCGAAAAAGCGCAAACTTTCCTCAGACGTAATACGATGAGCTGATTCCGAAAATAATCTCTAAAATGGAATTCTACAAAGGGGTAACTGGAAAAAGGCAATTTTTTCGACGAAAAAAATGCACCCATCCACAAATTCGATATTTTCTAAACGAATTAGCCTTCTGATTCAAAAAACGAGTACATTTTCGGATTCAGAAGGAAATTTTCTATAAGATGAAGTAATATTCGCTGAATTTCGCGTTTTTGAAATATTCCCAGGCGGTCAAAGTCGAAAAATCCAATATTGTATATAGAAGGACATCGAATTTTGCGAAAATTTTTATTTTCTCTTTTTCGAAAAAGCGCAAACTTTCCTCAGACGTAACACGACGAGCTGATTCCGAAAATAATCTCAAAAATGGAATTCTACAAAGGGGTAACTGGAAAAAGGCAATTTTTTCGACGAAAAAAATGCACCCATCCACAGATTCGACATTTTCTAATCGAATTAGCCTTCTTTGGCTTTTTGTTTAGGAGTTTTGACTGTTTTCAGTTGTGTTGCATTTATGCAACACTTTCTCTTCGGTTTTTCAGCTTTATCCGGAGCTTGTTTAGATAAGATATAACAGGGAATTGATAATTTCTTTCATGAACTTTGTTGTAAGATCTAAATAATACCATAGGCGTGCTTGTAGGTAGGTATAGGTACGTCTTTAAGTGAGGAGTTATAAAAAAATTCTGTGATTTAGTGGTCACAATTAAATTAAAGAAAATAAAGTGTTTTTCATGAACATTGCTATAAACACAATAATACCAGAGGCGTACTTGCATTTCTTAATGTGTGTAGTTATTTTTTTTTTAAATCTGCGATTCAGGATTAAAAAATTACACAAAAAGATAATATACAGTTTCTTTCATAAACATTGCTATAAAGTCTCAGGAATGTCATAGGCGTACTTGTATTTCTCAGTGTGGGTAGTTGCTTGGAAAAAAAATCTAGGATTCAGTATCCACAACTTACATTAATGAGCATTGCAATAAATTTCCCGATAATACCATAGGCGTACTTATACTTTCTGTAGATTATACCAAAACAACTTAGGGATTCACCATAAAAAAAATACATTTTAAAATATTCACTGTCTTTCAAGAACATTTTTATAAAATTCTAACACCCTCATGGGCGTACTTGCACGTTTTTCTGTAGGGGTACTTATGAAAAATAATCTGGAATTCAGTATTCACATATTACATTGCCTTTCAGAAACTGACTTTCGGAAACATTGTTATAAAAACCCGATAATACCATAGGCGTACTTGTACTTTTATCTGAAGATGATTATAGAAAGAATCTGTGATGCAGTTTTTGCGAACTACTTTAAAAATTAAACAGGGTCTTTCGTGAACATTGTTATAAAATCCCAATACCTACGACCATAGGCGCACTTGTATGTCTTTCTGTAGGTAGTTGCTTACTTCAAGAAATATACATGGTGTTTTTCATAAACATTGTTATTAAATCAGAATAATACCATGGGCGTACTTATTTTTTCTTTGTAGGTGGTTGCTTATGAAAATAAACTTTGATTAAGTATTAACAAATTACATCAGGAAATATACAGTGTCTTTCATGAACATTGTTATGAAATCCAAAATTATCATAGGTGTACTTGTAATTTTACTGTAGGTAGTTGCTTATGAAGAAAAACTGGATTCAGTGTTCACACATAACATTAAAAATCATACAGCGTCTTTCATGAACACTGTTACAAAATCGCAATGATACCATAAGCGTACTTGTACTTCTTTCTGTAGGTAGATGCTCATAAAAAAAATTTGGATGCAGTGTTCACAAATTAATTTTGAAAATATACAGTGTCGTTCATAAACATTGTTGAAATATTCCAATACTACCATAGGCGTACTTGTACGTCTTTCTGTGGGTAATTGCTGATAAAAAAATGGAATTCAGTATTCATAAGTTACATTGAAAGATATACAGTGTCTTCCATGAGTACCAATAATGCCATGGACGTACTCCATGCTTCTTACTGTAGGTATTTGCTTATAAAAAATTCTAGTTTTCAGTATCAATGACTCACAGTCAAAAATATCCAGTGTCTTTCATGAAAATGCAGTGTTCACAAATTACTTCTGTGAATATACAGTGTCTTTCATGAACATTGTTGAAATATTTCAATACTACCATAGGCGTACTTGTACGTCTTTCTGTGGGTTATTGCTGTTAAAAAATATAGATTTCAGTTTTCATGAGCTACATTGAAAGATGTACAGTGTCATTCATGAGTCCCATTAATCCCATGGACGTACTTATGTTTCTAACTGTAGGTATTTGCTCATAAAAAATTCTAGTTTTCAGTATCAACAACTCACAGTCAAAAATATCCAGTGTCTTTCATGAAAATGCCATGGGCGTACTTATATTTCTTACTGAAGCTAGATGCTTATGAAAAATTATAGGATTCAGTATTAACAAATTACAATACGTCGACTTTCATAAATATTGCTATAATTTCCGAACACTACCATAGGCGTTCTTGTATATTTTTCAGCAGGGTGAGTGGTTACTTATAAAAAAATCTGTGATTCAGTATCAACAATAAATCACATTAAAAAAGTATCTTTCAAGGATATTGTTATAAAATTTCAATACTATGACCATACCATAGGCGTACTGATATACCTCACTGTATGTTGTTACTTATAAAAATTAAGAGATATACAGTGTCTTCATGAAATTGTCATAAAATCCCAATGCTACACTGGCGTACTTTCACTTTTTTCTGTAGGTAGTTCCTTATTAAAAAATGGCATTTTGTATCGACAAATAAGATCAAAATATATGCACTGTCTTTCAAGAACATTGTTATACACACAATGATATCATTTCACTTCTGGGCTCTTTGTGACAAGAGAAGACATAATAAATGGTGATATTGAGAGCTACAGATGACATCCTGTTTATTTTAATGATACAAATATTGAGATCAGGTTCTGGGGCGTCCTAAACCAGGAGTTGGAGATAATTTTTTTTATAATCCTTGATAGCTTTTTCAAAATACAGAGTGTTTCGCCTGAAAAACCGATCCAAAACGTTTGGCGGATCAACCCTGCGACACCCTTTATATATCATGACTTGGAAATGGAGAATAATGACAAATATGGGTGATTCTGTTTTGTATGGCTATAACAGTATAGAATTTCCAACTAGTGTAGTGATTAGATGCAACATTGCTTAGGTAATCTATCGGATGTGGTAACCGTTTGATAACAGTCCCATAATTGTCTCACTGATTTTAGTTCATATCAGCGTTGTGTCTAGGAAAAAGACTCTGTCTGTATTTCATGTTCGACTGTAAATTATAAATATGCGACAGATGCGTTGAACGCAACTAATGTTATCTGCACACTGTCACAAGGCACACATTTTTAACAGATTCCTACAAAGCTGTTTTTTTCAGTTTGTTGTTATGATGTAACAAGTAAACAAAACGAGAGTCTACCAACCCAATCTTGTTGCGTTCATAACTAGCAACAAGTAGGTGATAGTATATTGTTTTACTAGTGACGAAAGTAATATATTTTTAGGCGAGTGGACAGTTTACCATCCAAAGCTGGTAATGTTCACTAGCTTCAAAAAAATTTTCGACGAGTGAAACCACATACTTTTTTAAAATTAAATTAAGAGCTTTATTTAACTCGCTCTACGAGGATAATAATAATAATAATAAGTACCTGTATTTAAAAGGGTTAAGAGGTAAGCAGATTTACGAAGATATGCTTATACCCTTCGTATGCGACCGTGAAAAATTGGACTGCAAGCTTCAAAAGAGGTAAATTTTCCATAGAAGATGATGACCGATCGGGAAGGCCAGTTTCTGTGTCAGTCCCCGAAAATATCGATGCAGTTCATGACATGATTTTTACAGACCGTCGAATGGGACTAAACCGGATATCTGAAGCACTGAATATTTCATACGAACGCGTTCATCACATAGTTCACGTCAATTTGGACATGAGAATTGCTGCAAAATGGATCCCCAAATGTTTGAATGTTGACCAAAAGCGTGCAAGGGTAGTAGCATCGCGTTCGATTTGAAAACGATGTAGACTTCTCAAACCGAATTGTTACTATGGATGAGACTTGGGTACATTTCTACGATCAAATTTGCTGGAAGAGTTCTTGCTTCAGCTTTTTGGGATTGCCATGGAATAATCATGATTGATTTTTTGGTTAAGGATAGAACAATAACTGGAGAATACTATTCGACATTACTGACCACTCTACGGGAAAAAATTAAAGAGAAAAGACGCGGAAAGCTATCCAAAGGTGTTCTGTTTTTGCAGGCAACGCCCCTGCACACAAATCTATAATAATAATAATAATAATAATAATAGCGTCTTTATTATGAGAAAATATTAATAGTACAAAATTTGCAATGTGTTGGCGACATTCAGTCAAGACCGCTCTTCCATGTAACCAACAAACAAGTATAGAATTTTGAAAATAATTTTGACAGTAAATATTATATGAGTATATAACAGAATAGTGCTATAAATAGAGATTAGTGCTATAAATAGAGATTACAAAGTAGGTAGGTAATATAAGTAAAAATTATAAATCATATAAAATAGTTTGTCTTTCGGACAGAATCCAGGATTTGATATGTTTTTTGAAATTGTTCCAAGTTCTGAGATATTTAATTTCTGTGGGAATCATATTATAAATATTGACTGCATTATATGAAAAACTACGTTTAAATTGAGTTGAAAAATGCCTTGGAACGCTGTACAATTCTCTACTTCTGGTTGGACAATGATGAAAGTCGCCAAGTTTTTTCAGTTTATTCACGAGGTATGCAGGAGTTTCGTGTTGATTAATTCGATAAACCAACCCAGCAAGTCGGATAGTGAACCTCTCTTCCAAATTCAGTATTTTCATATCCTTATAAGTTCGGGATATATGGTCATATTTCCTGAGCCCATATGAGTACCTTATGCAAGAGTTCTGTATTTTTTGCAGAGTATACTTGTCTTTCGCTAATAAGGATGGCCAATATATTTCGGAGCAGTAGGCAAGTCGCGACAGAATCAACGAATCACATAGAGTCCACTTTATATCATTAGTGAGATAAAGTCGCTTCATATAAAGGAGTTTTAAAGTATAATAACTATGTTTAACAAGATGAGCAACATGCTTTTCGAATCTGAGAGTTGAATCAAGATATAGGCCAAGATTTCTACAATGTTTCACAATGTTCAGCTTTTTTCCGTTCAATTTTATTTCATAGTTGGGGTCCGTGGATATCTCGTCACTGTTATTTCCAAATATCATCAATTCTGTTTTCGATTCATTCAGTAACAGTTTGTGAGATTCTGAAACTGAAGCGATCACCTTTAGGTCTTCGTTAATAGCAACACTCGCAAGAAAACTTTCTGATAACGAAAATGAATTGTATAATTGAGTATCATCAGCATATTGGTGCGAGTGACAGTTCTTCAAAAAAGACGCGAAGTCTGCTGTATAAACAGAAAACAGTAGCGGGCCCAATATGCTTCCCTGCGGAACACCCCTAGAAATTGTTTCATAACTAGACTGTTTATCCCCAATCACCACCCTCTGACGTCTTTCACTTAGATAATTCTGGAAGAAACTAACAGAAGTATCATCCAAACCAAAATATTTCAATTTTTTCAGTAAAATTCCATGGTCCAAGGTATCAAATGCCTTACTAAAGTCGAGCAGAATAAGGCAGGTGTTCTTTCTTTCATCAATAGATTTGAAGATATCGTCCGTTACTTTGAGCAACGCTGTAGTAGTGCTATGATTTTTCCTGAAACCTGATTGAATTTCTGATAATATTTTATTCTCAGTTAGATAGTATGTCAGTTGATCAGATACTAGTCATTCTATTACTTTAGAGATAGTAGGTAATATGCTGATTGGGCGAAATTGTGTTATATTATCTGGATTATCAATTTTAGGAATGGGTATAACATTGGCATCTTTCCAGGCTTTTGGAAATGAACCTTTCTTGAAGCAAGTATTAATTATATGTACCAAGAAGGGAGTTAGTGATGGAAACAGTAAATCAAGCATTTTGAGATTGATATCATCCGATCCTTTGGCATGTTCTCATGTTGCCATGCAAAAAATTCGTGATTTAGGGTTTGAATTACTAGAACAACCCCCTTATTCACCAGATTTGGCTCCGTCCGACTATCATCTCTTTCCTCAACTGAAAAAAAGTTTGAAAGGTCGTAAATTTTCTTCCAACGAGGAGGTAATAAAAGCTGTGGAGGTCTGGTTTGCAGAGCAAGAGAAACATTTTTTTTTAAAGGTCTAGAGAAGTTGCAGGTTCACTGTAATAAATGTATCCAATTAAGAGGAGAGTAATAAAGTATTTTGACATTAAAATTTTGTTTGGTTCTATAGTAGGGTAAGAATATTTCCTTCATGTCGCGCTAAATTATCGTACAAAGAGGTATGAGGAAGACATGTCAATCTTCCTCTTAATGAGGAGGGGGGCATTTGCCCCATGCCTCTATCTTGGATCCGCCAGTGTTTTCTCTTATATAAGTAGTTTGTTCTCACGAAGATCTGAGTTGATCATGATTTTAGTTGGTAGGAATAAAAATTAATGTTATTTTTATCAATTCGCTAAAAAAAGCAAAACCATTTTACCAATTCTTTGAAAACAGTTCACGAGTGGAGGAAAATAACGAACAATTTTCTCCGTTAATGAAATTGATTTATCCACTGATATATAGGATGAAAGTGAGTGCAAGTAGGCAATTTTAATCTTGTTAAAATGTGGAGCTTAGCACGTAAGTGGGTCAAATAAAATTTATGTAAGACTTCGTGATGAAGTTAAATCAAAATCAATATTTTCAATATGTCGTATGATTTCATGAACGCAAACATGCAATGCGTGTAGCGGAGAGTGGAGACTAACCAGCCACTTTTTGAAATCTAATTGATATCTTGTATGTACAGAAAAAAAACAAATTCATTTGTGATTCGTTGCCGTGGATCTTTGGGCGAAGCAGGTAGAGTAGCATAAATTTTGCTCCTTAAATGACCATGTTTCAAAAAAGTCTAGGGGAGACAGGTCTGGTGATCGTGTGGGCCATTCGATAGAACCTTACTTGTTGTTAACATGGCTTCAATTGTGTTTTCAAGTAGTTCGATATACATTTCCGCTGTTAGATTGCCATCTAAAAATGAAGGGCCAACGATACGATCACCAATAATGCCAGACCATACGTTTCACCGTATGGTCAAGCGCATCATTGCCCAAAATTGCCACTGTTGTCGCCTCATTTCAGACTGGCGGTTCGATTTGCTGTTTTTTATTTGCTACCGATCCCTTTTCTCAAAATTTTGTAACCAATTCACATACTGCCTCGGCACAGTTCCTTGAGGTTGTTGATTGACAGTTCCATCAACTCAACTCTTTCTGCTACTGTGTACACCATTGTTCCTTTCTAGTTTATAAATACAATAGTATCCACTAAAGTTATCGAGTCTTTAGCTCAAAAATAAAACTATTGTATCATCGACAAATAAATGGACTTGACATCTTTCAACACAACTGACAATGTTTAACAAAAACAGCAGTGACCCAAGTGCGCTACCTTGAGGTACTCCGTTTTCATTGGAAATGTTATTTTGGTTATATGAGTAGCCTGATTCCTATTGTGGAAATAATTAATCAACCAATCTAATGCCATTCCTGAAATACCATACTTTTGTCGTTGTCTAAATCAATACCTGCTCTACAGCAACTTTTAAGTTTGACACACTTTATATATTTTTTGATAAAGAAACGTCCATGTTAGTAGATATATTTGCATAACCTGTTCGCAATTAAAAACATATTCAAATATATATACAGGGTGAGTCAGAATAAGACCGACAAACTCCGACTACAGATTCCTTGCCTCATTTTGAGATGAAAAGGATCCATCAAGGTATGTGCTAAAATGCATGCCCTCTGAGATACAGGGTGTCAAAAGTGCGAAAAAAATTTAGATAATTTTTTTTTTCTCTAAAACTCCTGGAGAAAAAATTTTCAAACTTGGTGCGACATTCAAGGTTTATCAATGTTATAATTTGAAGTTATAATTTTCAATTTTCGTAAACCAGTGGCGTAGTTACGATGGCATGTGGTCATATTTTCCTTCATATTTTCTTTGGACAACTGAATTGACAAATGAGCGTTTGACATCAGTTAGGCTCATCCATACTCAACCTAAAAGTCATAACATTCCATTTGCCTAAAAGTGAAGGTTTCTGAGATATTTGCAAAAAATTGAAGATATGTCCTGAGAAGAGACATAACATCCTGTGTGCTATAATCGCACCTGTAGAATCTGTTGAAGATTTAACGGCAAGAATTTTAGCAGCATGTACGTTAATACAGGATACACCAGGAATATTCGCGTGCGACAGTCAATGATACGGAGATGCCAATTGTGTATCGAACAAAATGGTGGTCCATTTGAACATTTACTTTGAGCCTTTTTTGTTTTTATGTTGTTTACCCTATAAACCGTTTCTATCATTTGAGTAGATATAAATACACAATAATTGTTTTTCTTCACCAAAAACATGATGATTGGAAAATATTTTCCTAGATAATTCAGTATGAAATGACTTTGATAATGACACTCCAACATAAAATTTAACAAATTTAAAAGTAGGTAGTTTTTCGCAAATATTATTTTAGGCTTTAACTCTCCTCTAACAGGAGTATTATAATTTGAGGCTGGGTTTGTCAGTGGATCTTTCAGAATAATCATTATGCAACAATGTATGGTCACATATCGGTGAATTTACGAAATCGATTCGTTCAAATATTATGACGAATAAAAAAACGGAGTTTGTCGGTCTCATTCTGACTTACCTGTACTATGTTATGAATACTCCCAATAATAAAAAACGTTCAAGAGGTTGACAATTATTCCTATAAGTTATAATAAAGTCGCATCGTGCGATTATAGCACACAGGATGTTATGTCTCTTCTCAGGACATATCTTCAGTTTTTTGCAAATATCTCAGAAACCTTCACTTTTAGGCAAATGGAATGTTATGACTTTTAGGTTGAGTATAACTGATATCAAACGCTCATTTGTCAATTCAGTTGTCTAAAGAAAATATGAAGGAAAATATGACCACATACCATCGTAACTACGCCACTGGTTTACGAAAATTGAAAATTATAACTTCAAATTATCACGTTGATAAACCTTGATTAGTGCACCAAGTTTGAATTTTTTTTCTCCAGGAGTTTTAGAGAAAAAAAAATTAATCTAAATTTTTTTCGCACTTTTGACACCCTGTATCTCAGAGGGGATGCATTTTAGGACATACCTTTATAGAAACTTTTCGTCTCAAAATGAGGCCAGGAATCTGTAGTCGGAGTTTGTCGGTCTCATTCTGACTCACCCTGTATATATACATAACGTACAAAAAGGTTTCACTAGACTGAATACAATGTTTTTTGAGCAATACTAATTTTCAGATAAGACACCCATTGAAGGGTATTCAACTGAAATATCAGGACAATTAGTTGGTTTTCCAATTTATGCTATCTCAATTATGGTAATAACTTCCTCTACACGTATAAAACAAAACTTCAAAATGTCCTTTCCAATAGTAAAACTAAAAGGTTGACAGTGATATATGTGTAATATGAATTCCATGGTACTGATTTTGATAGTAGTAGTTTCATTCAGAGAAGTACAAGGAAAAGAAGATCCCCGAGCACTTCAACTAATCGTGAGTGATCTGGTGATAATAATAATAATGGTTCTTTGCTTGAAAGTTTTAGAAGATGACGTTAATTGATTGCTTTTATTTCGAACTTGTCTCTGATACGTCGTTTCAATTGGTGAGGTATCTCAGATCGTTATCACGTGTATATGACCTGTTTCGAGGTAATGAGAGACATTTATGGTTCTCAACAGTTGCCTGTTTCGTAATTATAGAGAAAGGTAATCAGCGGTTCTTGGAAGTAGGGAAATAGGTTGAAGTCTGCACAGGTTATATTCTGCTGAAATTGACCTGTTACCAAAAAATGTTTTCCATACATTCTTTATTATATACGACGTTATAAAAGGTGTAGATAAAAATACGAGGCTTTTTTCACACAGAAATTCATAATTCATAAATCTGAAGCTGAACAAACAATATAATTTAAGGGCAAATCTTTCTAAATACGCCGATTTGAGGGAAATCGTCGTATTCAAATTCTGTAAACGGCATTTGGAAGCAGAGATCAATATTCACGATTTGTATTTCCACCTGAGAAGTGAGAAATATGTTGAAAATGTCAATGGAAGTTACTCTAAAGGCTTCAAAGTACACCCGTAGTTGCCCGAACTCAACCGTGTCAAATTCAGTACAACTTCGGGTGACTTTCAACAGAACTTGCCCCCAATAACCTTGTCTCAGGAATAAACGACACCCTGGAACACCAGGAGGTAGCAGTCGCTGCATTCTTGGACATAGAAGGAGCATTTGACAATGCACTACCTCACTCCTAATAAGAGGCCACTGTCTCTAGAGGGATTGAACCGATACTATGTGACTGGATAGGAACTATACTTCACAACAGAACCATAACGACCTCTCTACAGGGGGAAAGTGTCAGTTCAAGCCAGCCAGAGGGGTCCTCTCCTTTCTGTTATGGTCACTGCTGATGGATGATCTGCTGGCAATTCTTTTGCTTTGGGAGGTTGATCTGCAAGCATATGCTGACGATATGATGCTAGTAACGAACGATAATTCCGAAGAGACGATCTCCAACGTCCTTCAGGATATATTGGATACCATATATATATATATATGGTGTGAGAGGGAGGAAATGTCCATTAACCCCCACAAAATGGCCAGAGTACCATTCACCAGGAAAAGGAAGCTGGAACATTTAATACCTCCTTCCATCAATGGTGTAACAGTTTCTTTAGCGAGCGAAGCAAAATATCTGGGAATAACCCTAGACAAAAAGCTAAATTGATACTCACACTTGGAAAAGACTATCCGAAAGGCTAGCCTATCATTATGAACATGCCGCAGAATATGTGGCAAAACACGTATATTGGCTGTACGTAACGTCCATACGTCCAATGATCACGTATGACTCTGTAGTCTGGTGGAGCAAGGACCATCAAAAAATGGCCATTGCTTAACTTGACGGACTACAGAGACAAGCGTGCTGGTTACTGGAAGCATTCGCTCCACGCCAACGTCAGCAATGGGAGCCCTTCTTGGATTACTTCCTCTCTACATAGTTCTGGAGATAGGGGCAGGATGGGCAACATACAGACTCTACCAAGCGTCCATTAGTCTAGCGCAGGCATGTGTCATGAGAGGCAGCAGCATGCTGGAGAGCATAATAGCTCACAACATTCTAGGACTGCCTAATACTATCAACCTTTACACGTCCTGCACTGTGATCTTTCTCGAAAGAGAAGAGTGGGTCCGGAATTAAGCCAACCTAGAACTCAGTAGAGCACATCTCAGAGTTATAGTAGCTTTGCTTACTGGCCACTGCAAACTCAAACATCACATGCGTGAAATCGGACTTGCACAAGATGCAGAGTGCCGGCTATGTATGGAGGATGATGAAACGGCTAAACACATTCTGTGTACATGCCCTGCAGCGGCCAAAACCAGATTCTCAGTATTTGCCGGTAGGACATTGAAGCCACAAAACCGGGTAAGTTGTTCTCCCAATACATTTCTCAATTTCATTAATAGATTGGATATACTAGGAAAATTATAACCATAGGGTGAGCCACAATAGGCAATTGGCCGCAGTGGAGGGCCTGATACGGGTCCACTCATGTTCAAACCTAACCTAACCTAACCTAAACAGTCTAGTTTGAAAAAGTGTTGAATAAATTCGATAATTTGTGATATTATAAATCAGAAGTATGTTCACAAATAATTCGACTTTCGGCAGCGGTTGAGGTCAGTCGGCGGCCTTGGTTAATGTGTATAATGTCCGCCGTCTGAGAACGTGCATCGATCCAAGATTAAAGTGTTTGTTAAAAATTAAAAAGTGTGAATTAATACGGGATGCAGTATTGCCTAGAGCAAGACAACTGCGTCCCCCCGATACAGCTTCGTTGTCTACGCCAGTTAGAGGCCGGATGGAAACGGATTTCTCGCAGTGGGACATGTCCACATGGCGCCGAATGGTAGCCGACGGTCAATAATTGAAGAGAGAGAGAGAGAGATGTTTACAAATGAATAATTTAAAACGTTTCAGACTTTAAATTTACGACACTGATATTTTTATATCATTGCAGAATACTCTGATCAGTACCAACGGCTACCCCGTAGAGACCCACGAAGTAGAGACCGAGGACGGCTACTTCTTGACCCTCCACCGTATTCCCAATGGTAGAAATAAGTTCAGCAAACCCAACCCGAACCCAGCTCTGATAATCCATGGTTTGGGAGCGTCTGCGGAAGCTTTCCTATGGTTGGGACCTGGTAACTCGTTGGGTTTCGACTTGGCGGACAATGGGTATGACGTATGGATATTGAACGCAAGAGGGACGTGGCATTCCTTGAAGCATAAGACGTTGGATCCTGATAAAGATAAGGAATACTGGAAGTTTTCGTGAGTATGACAAAATCAACCAATCCAAGTTTCCTATTAGTGAAATCCCTCTCAAATATCGATTTTTCAATTTTTTTGTTTTTTTCGTACAGAAATCGCAATAACTCTGAAACCATAAGATATGGACCAAAACCGACTGCAGATATGGATTCTGCTGCTCGAGATCTTCCTGTAGGTCAACTTTGAAGCAGATCTAATTTTTGAATTTCCACCGAAAAATTTTATATTTTTTGAAGGCCTGAAAATCAACTTCTTCCCAGAGCCGCTAAACTCGCTGGGAAGGTCTTTTAGGCTATTATCTACCGCGGAATAGTGAAATCCCTCTCAAATATCGATTTTTCAATTTTTTTGTTTTGTTCGTACAGAAATCGCAATAACTCTGAAACCATAAGAGATGGACCAAAACTGACTGCAGATCTGGATTCTGCTGCTCGATATCTGCATGTAGGTCTATTTTGAAGTAGATCTAATTTTTAAATTTCCACCGAAAAATTTTCATAGGGGTTAATTAAACCTTATATTTTTTGAAGGCCTGAAAATCAACTTCTTCCCAGAGCCGCCAAATTCGCTGGGAAGGTCTTTTAGGCTATTACCTACCGCGGAATAGTAAAATCCCTCTCAAATATCGATTTTTCAATTTTTTTGTTTTGTTCGTACAGAAATCGCAATAACTCTGAAACCATAAGAGATGGACCAAAACTGACTGCAGATCTGGATTCTGCTGCTCGAGATCTTCCTGTAGGTCCATTTTGAAGTAGATCTAATTTTTGAATTTCCACCGAAAAATTTTCAAAGGGGTTAATTAAACCTTATATTTTTTGAAGGCCTGAAAATCAACTTCTTCCCAGAGCCGCCAAATTCGCTGGGAAGGTCTTTTAGGCTATTACCTACCGCGGAATAGTAAAATCCCTCTCAAATATCGATTTTTCAATTTTTTTGTTTTGTTCGTACAGAAATCGCAATAACTCTGAAACCATAAGAGATGGACCAAAACTGACTGCAGATCTGGATTCTGCTGCTCGAGATCTTCCTGTAGGTCCATTTTGAAGTAGATCTAATTTTTGAATTTCCACCGAAAAATTTTCAAAGGGGTTAATTAAACCTTATATTTTTTGAAGGCCTGAAAATCAACTTCTTCCCAGAGCCGCCAATGTCGCTGGGAAGGTCTTTTAGGCTATTACCTACCGCGGAATAGTAAAATCCCTCTCAAATATCGATTTTTCAATTTTTCTGTTTTGTTCGTACAGAAATCACAATAACTCTGAAACCATAAGAGATGGACCAAAACTGACTGCAGATCTGGATTCTGCTGCTCGAGATCTGCATATAGGTCCATTTTGAAGTAGATCTAATTTTTGAATTTACACCGAAAAAATTTCAAAGGGGTTAACCTTATATTTTTTGAAGGCCTGAAAATCAACTTCTTCCTAGAGCCGCCAAATTCGCTGGGAAGGCCTTTTAAGCTATTATCTACAGCGGAATAGTGAAATCCCTCTCAAATATCGATTTTTCAATTTTTTTGTTTTGTTCGTACAGAAATCGCAATAACTCTGAAACCATAAGAGATGGACCAAAAATGACTGCAGATCTGGATTCTGCTGCTCGATATCTGCATGTAGGTCTATTTTGAAGTAGATCTAATTTTTAAATTTCCACCGAAAGATTTTCAAAGGGGTTAATTAAACCTTATATTTTTTGAAGGCCTGAAAATCAACTTCTTCCCAGAGCCGCCAAATTCGCTGGGAAGGTCTTTTAGGCTATTACCTACCGCGGAATAGTAAAATCCCTCTCAAATATCGATTTTTCAATTTTTTTGTTTTGTTCATACAGAAATCGCAATAACTCTGAAACCATAAGAGATGGACCAAAACTGACTGCAGATCTGGATTCTGCTGCTTGAGATCTTCATGTAGGTCCATTTTGAAGTAGATCTAATTTTTTAATTTCCACCGAAAAATTTTAAACCTTATATTTTTTGAAGGCCTGGAAATCAACTTCTTCTTATAGCCGCCAAATTTGATGGGGAGGTCTTTGAAGCTATTATCTACCGCGGAATACAATCAGTTCCAATTTGAAGAGAAAATATTTCAAAATAAAAAAAAAATAAAACCATACAAGAGTATGGACAGTCAGTGAAAGGTGCCTTCGGCTACTGTCCAACAGATGGCGCAGCAGGTCTCAAAAAAAAAATATTTTTGAAATTGAAATAATTCGAAAACCACGAGAAATGGACCAAAACCGACTGCAGATCTGGATTCTGCTGCTCAAGATCTTCATGTAGGTCCATTTTGAAGTAGATCTAATTTTTGAATTTCCACCGAAAATTTTTCAAAGGGGTGTTAACTTTATATTTTTTAAAGGCCTGAAAATCAACTTCTTCCCAGAGCCGCCAAATTCGCTGGAAGGCCTTTTAAGCTATTATCTACCGTGGAATAGTGAAATCCCTCTCAAATATCGATTTTACAATTTTTTTGTTTTGTTCGTACAGAAATCGCAATAACTCTGAAACCATAAGAGATGGACCAAAACTGACTGCAGATCTGGATTCTGTTGCTCGAGATCTGCATATAGGTCCATTTTGAAGTAGATCTAATTTTTGAATTTCCACCGAAAAATTTTCAAAGGGGTTAGTTAACCTTATA
The DNA here is from genome assembly GCA_944452925.2 of Chrysolina oricalcia. Lineage (NCBI taxonomy): Eukaryota > Metazoa > Arthropoda > Insecta > Coleoptera > Chrysomelidae > Chrysolina > Chrysolina oricalcia. The sequence goes on along the minus strand of OX101829.2, from coordinate 479,890 downwards.
TTTTTTGGAGGCCTGAAAATCAACTTCTTCTTAGAGCAGCCAAATTTGATGGGAAGGCCTTTGAAGCTATTATCTACCGCGGAATACAATCAGTTCCAATTTGAAGAGAAAATATTTCAAAATAAAAAAATATTAAAACCACACAAGAGTATGGACAGTCAGTGGAAGGTGCCTTCGGCTACTGTCCAACAGATGGCGCAGCAGGTCTCGAAAAAAAAAATTGTTTCAAAATTGAAATAATTCGAAAACCATGAGAAATGGACCAAAACCGACTGAAGATCTGGATTCTGCTGCTCGAGATCTTCCTGTAGGTCAACTTTGCGCAGATCTAAATTTTGAATTTCCACCGAAAAATTTTCAAAGGGGTTAACCCTCATATTTTTTGAAGGCCTGAAAATCAACTTCTTCCTAGAGCCGCCAAATTCGCTGGGAAGGTCTTTTAAGCTATTATCTACCGGGGAATAGTGAAATCACTCTCAAATATCGATTAATTTTATTGTTTTGTTCGTACAGAAATCGCAATAACTCTGAAACCATAAGATATGGACCAAAACCGACTGCAGATCTGGATTCTGCTGCTCGAGATCTTCCTGTAGGTCAACTTTGAAGAAGATCTGATTTTTGAATTTCCACCGAAAAATGTTCAAAATTAACCTTATATTTTTTGAAGGCCTGAAAATCAACTTCTTCCTAGAGCCGCCAAATTCGCTGGGAAGGTCTTTTAAGCTATTATCTACCGCGGAATAGTGAAATCCCTCTCAAATATCGATTTTTCAATTCTTTCGTTTTTTTCGTACAGAAATCGCAATAACTCTGAAACCATGAGAGATGGACCAAAACCGACTGCAGATCTGGATGCTGCTGCTCGAGATCTTCGTGTAGGTCCATTTTGAAGTAGATCTAATTTTTGAATTTCCTCCGAAAAATTTTCAAAGGGGTTAAACCTTATATTTTTTTGAAGGCCTGAAAATCAACTTCTTCTTAGAGCCGCCAAATTTGATGGGGAGGTCTTTGAAGCTATTATCTACCGCGGAATACAACAAGTTCCAATTTGAAGAGAAAATATTTCAAAAAAAAAAAAAATCAAAACCATACAAGAGTATGGACAGTCAGTGGAAGGTGCCTTCGGCTACTGTCCAACAGATGGCGCAGCAGGTCTCGAAAACAAATTATTTTTAAAATTGAAATAATTCGAAAACCATGAGAAATGGACCAAAACCGACTGCAGATCTGGATTCTGCTGCTCGAGATCTTCATGTAGGTCCATTTTGAAGTAGATCTAATTTTTGAATTTCCACCGAAAAATTGTCAAAGGGGTTAAACCTTATATTTTTTGAAGGCGTGAAAATCAACTTCTTCCTAGAGCCGCCAAATTCGCTGGGAAGGTCTTTCAAGCTATTATCTACCGCGGAATAGTGAAATCCCTCTCAAATATCGATTTTTCAATTCTTTCGTTTTTTTCGTACAGAAATCGCAATAACTCTGAAACCATGAGAGATGGACCAAAACCGACTGCAGATCTGGATGCTGCTGCTCGAGATCTTCATGAAGGTCCATTTTGAAGTAGATCTAATTTTTGAATTTCCTCCGAAAAATTTTCAAAGGGTTTAACCTTATATTTTTTGAAGGCCTGAAAATCAACTTCTTCTTAGAGCTGCCAAATTTGATGGGGAGGTCTTTGAAGCTATTATCTACCGCGGAATACAATCAGTTCCAATTTGAAGAGAAAATATTTCAAAATAAAAAAAATTAAAACCATACAAGAGTATGGACAGTCAGTGGAAGGTGCCTTCGGCTACTGTCCAACAGATGGCGCAGCAGGTCTCGAAAAAAATAAATTATTTTTGAAATTGAAATAATTCGAAAACCATGAGAAATGGAACAAAACCGACTGCAGATCTGGATTCTGCTGCTCGAGATCTTCCTGTAGGTCAACTTTGAAGCAGATCTAATTTTTGAATTTACACCGAAAAATTTTTAAAGTTATATTTTTTGAAGGCCTGAAAATCAACTTCTTCACAGAGCCGCCAAATTCGCTGGGAAGGTCTTTTAAGCTATTATCTACCGCGGAATAGTGAAATCCCTCTGAAATATCGATTTTTCAATTTTTTTGTTTTGTTCGTACAGAAATCGCAATAACTCTGAAACCATAAGAGATGGACCAAAACCGACTGCAGATCTGGATTCTGCTGCTCGAGATCTTCATGAAGGTCCATTTTGAAGTAGATTTGATTTTTGAATTTCCACCGAAAAATTTTCAAAGGGGTTAACCTTATATTTTTTGAAGGCCTGAAAATCAACTTCTTCCTAGAGCCGCCAAATTCGCTGGGAAGGTCTTTTAAGCTATTATCTACGCGCAATAGTGAAATCCCTCTCAAATATCGATTTTTCAATTTTTTTGTTTTGTTCGTACAGAAATCGCAATAACTCTGAAACCATAAGAGATGGACCAAAACCGACTACAGTTCTGGATTCTGCTGCTCGAGATCTTCATGAAGGTCCATTTTGAAGTAGATTTAATTTTTGAATTTCCACCGAAAAATTTTCAAAGGGGTTAACCTTATATTTTTTGAAGGCCTGAAAATCAACTTCTTCCTAGAGCCGCCAAATTCGCTGGGAAGGCCTTTTAAGCTATTATCTACCGCGGAATAGTGAAATCCCTCTCAAATATCGATTTTTCAATTCTTTCTATTTTTTCGTACAGAAATCGCAATAACTCTGAAACCATAAGAGATGGACCAAAACTGACTGCAGATCTGGATTCTGCTGCTCGAGATCTTCATGTAGGTCCATTTTGAAGTAGATCTAATTTTTTAATTTCCACCGAAAAATTTTCAAAGGGTGTTAACCTTATATTTTTTGAAAGCCTGAAAATCAACTTCTTCCTAGAGCCGCCAAATTCGCTGGGAAGGTCTTTTAAGCTATTATCTACCGCGGAATAGTGAAATCCCTCTCAAATATCGATTTTTCAATTCTTTCTATTTTTTCGTACAGAAATCGCAATAACTCTGAAACCATGAGAGATAAACCAAAACCGACTGCAGATCTGGATTCTGCTGTTCGAGATCTTCCTGTAGGTCCGTTTTGAAGCAAATCTATTTTTTGAATTTCCACTGAAAAATTTTCAAAGGAAACCTTATATTTTTTGAAGGCCTGAAAATCAACTTCTTCCTAGAGCCGCAAAATTCGCTGGGGAGGTCTTTTAAGCTATTATCTACCGCGGAATAGTGAAATCCCTCTCAAATATCGATTTTTCAATTCTTTCGTTTTTTTTCGTACAGAAATCGCAATAACTCTGAAACCATGAGAGATGGACCAAAACCGACTGCAGATCTGGATGCTGCTGCTCGAGGTCTTCGTGCAGGTCCATTTTGAAGTAGATCTAATTTTTGAATTTCCTCCGAAAAATTTTCAAAGGGGTTAGTTAACCTTATATTTTTTGAAGGCCTGAAAATCAACTTCTCCTTAGAGCCGCCAAATTTGATGGGGAGGTCTTTGAAGCTATTATCTACCGCGGAATACAATAAGTTCCAATTTGAAGAGAAAATATTTCAAAAAAAAAAAAAAATTAAAACCATACAAGAGTATGGACAGTCAGTGGAAGGTGCCTTCGGCTACTGTCCAACAGATGGCGCAGCAGGTCTCGAAAACAAATTATTTTTAAAATTGAAATAATTCGAAAACCATGAGAAATGGACCAAAACCGACTGCAGATCTGGATTCTGCTGCTCGAGATCTTCATGTAGGTCCATTTTGAAGTAGATCTAATTTTTGAATTTCCACCGAAAAATTTTCAAAAGGGACCTTATATTTTTTTAAGGCCTGAAAATCATCTTCCCAGAGCCGCCAAATTCGCTGGGAAGGTCTTTTAAGCTATTATCTACTGCGGAATAGTGAAATCCCTCTGAAATATCGATTTTTCAATTTTTTTGTTTTGTTCGTACAGAAATCGCAATAACTCTGAAACCATAAGAGATGCACCAAAACTGACTGCAGATCTGGATTCTGCTGCTTGAGATCTTCATGTAGGTCCATTTTGAAGTAGATCTAATTTTTTAATTTCCACCGAAAAATTTTCAACCTTATATTTTTTGAAGGCCTGGAAATCAACTTCTTCTTATAGCCGCCAAATTTGATGGGGAGGTCTTTGAAGCTATTATCTACCGCGGAATACAATCAGTTCCAATTTGAAGAGAAAATATTTCAAAATATAAAAAAAATAAAACCATACAAGAGTATGGACAGTCAGAGAAAGGTGCCTTCGGCTACTGTCCAACAGATGGCGCAGCAGGTCTCAAAAAAAATTATTTTTGAAATTGAAATAATTCGAAAACCATGAGAAATGGACCAAAACCGACTGCAGATCTGGATTCTGCTGCTCGAGATCTTCCTGTAGGTCAACTTTGGCACAGATCTAATTTCCACCGAAAATTTTTCAAAGGGGTGTTAACTTTATATTTTTTGAAGGCCTGAAAATCAACTTCTTCCCAGAGCCGCCAAATTCGCTGGGAAGGCCTTTTAAGCTATTATCTACCGTGGAATAGTGAAATCCCTCTCAAATATCGATTTTTCAATTTTTTTGTTTTGATCGTACAGAAATCGCAATAACTCTGAAACCATAAGAGATGGACCAAAACTGACTGCAGATCTGGATTCTGCTGCTCGAGATCTGCATGTAGGTCCATTTTGAAGTAGATCTAATTTTTGAATTTCCACCGAAAAATTTTCAAAGGGGTTGTTAACCTTATATTTTTTGAAGGCCTGAAAATCAACTTCTTCCTAGAGCCGCCAAATTCGCTGGGAAGGCCTTTTAAGCTATTATCTACCGCGGAATAGTGAAATCCCTCTCAAATATCGATTTTTCAATTTTTTTGTTTTGATCGTACAGAAATCGCAATAACTCTGAAACCATAAGAGATGGACCAAAACTGACTGCAGATCTGGATTCTGCTGCTCGAGATCTTCATGTAGGTCCATTTTGAAGTAGATCTAATTTTTGAATTTCCACCGAAAAATTTTCAAAGGGGTGTTAACCTTATATTTTTTGGAGGCCTGAAAATCAACTTCTTCTTAGAGCAGCCAAATTTGATGGGAAGGCCTTTGAAGCTATTATCTACCGCGGAATACAATCAGATCCAATTTGAAGAGAAAATATTTCAAAATAAAAAAATATTAAAACCACACAAGAGTATGGACAGTCAGTGGAAGGTGCCTTCGGCTACTGTCCAACAGATGGCGCAGCAGGTCTCGAAAAAAAAAATTGTTTTAAAATTGAAATAATTCGAAAACCATGAGAAATGGACCAAAACCGACTGCAGATCTGGATTCTGCTGCTCGAGATCTTCCTGTAGGTCAACTTTGCGCAGATCTAAATTTTGAATTTCCACCGAAAAATTTTCAAAGGGGTTAACCCTCATATTTTTTGAAGGCCTGAAAATCAACTTCTTCCTAGAGCCGCCAAATTCGCTGGGAAGGTCTTTTAAGCTATTATCTACCGCTGAATAGTGAAATCCCTCTCAAATATCGATTTTTCAATTTTTTTGTTTTGTTCGTACAGAAATCGCAATAACTCTGAAACCATCAGAGATGGACCAAAACCGACTGCAGATCTGGATTCTGCTGCTCGAGATCTTCATGTAGGTCCATTTTGAAGTAGATTTAATTTTTGAATTTCCACCGAAAATTTTTCAAAGGGGTTAACCTTATATTTCTTGAAGGCCTGAAAATCAACTTCTTCCTAGAGCGGCCAAATTCGATGGGAAGGTCTTTGAAGCTATTATCTACAGCGGAATAGTGAAATCCCTGTCAAATTTCGATTTTTAATTTTTTTTTGTTTTTTCCATACAAAAATCGCCAAGACTCTGAAACCATAAGAGATGGACCAAAATCGATTGCAGATCTGGATTGTGCTGCTCGAGATTCTCCTGTAGGTTCAGTTTGGTGCAAATCTATTTTTTGATTTTCCACCGAAAAATTTTCAAAGGGGTTAAACCTTATATTTTTTGAAGGCCTGAAAATCAACTTCTTCCTAGAGCCGCCAAATTCGCTGGGAAGGTCTTTTAGGCTATTATCTACCGCGGAATTGTGAAATCCCTCCCAAAAATCGATTTTTCAATTCTTTCGTTTTTTTCGTACAGAAATCGCAATAACTCTGAAACCATGAGAGATGGACCAAAACCGACTGCAGATCTGGATGCTGCTGCTCGAGATCTTCGTTTAGGTCCATTCTGAAGTAGATCTAATTTTTGAATTTCCTCCGAAAAATTTTCAAAGGGGTTAAACCTTATATTTTTTGAAGGCCTGAAAATCAACTTCTTCTTAGAGCCGCCAAATTTGATGGGGAGGTCTTTGAAGCTATTATCTACCGCGGAATACAATAAGTTCCAATTTGAAGAGAAAATATTAAAAAAAAAAAAAAAAATCAAACCATACAAGATTATGGACAGTCAGTGGAAGGTGCCTTCGGCTACTGTCCAACAGATGGCGCAGCAGGTCTCGAAAACAAATTATTTTTAAAATTGAAATAATTCGAAAACCATGAGAAATGGACCAAAACCGACTGCAGATCTGGATTCTGCTGCTCGAGATCTTTATGTAGGTCCATTTTGAAGTAGATCTAATTTTTGAATTTCCACCGAAAAATTTTCAAAAGGGACCTTATATTTTTTGAAGGCCTGAAAATCATCTTCCTAGAGCCGCAAAATTCGCTGGGGAGGTCTTTTAAGCTATTATCTACCGCGGAATAGTGAAATCCCTCTCAAATATCGATTTTTCAATTCTTTCGTTTTTTTCGTACAGAAATCGCAATAACTCTGAAACCATGAGAGATGGACCAAAACCGACTGCAGATCTGGATGCTGCTGCTCGAGATCTTCATGTAGGTCCATTTTGAAGTAGATCTAATTTTTGAATATCCACCGAAAAATTTTCAAAGGGTTTAACCTTATATTTTTTGAAGGCCTGAAAATCAACTTCTTCTTAGAGCCGTCAAATTTGATGGGGAGGTCTTTGAAGCTATTATCTACCGCGGAATACAATCAGTTCCAATTTGAAGAGAAAATATTTCAAAATAAAAAAAAATTAAAACCATACAAGAGTATGGACAGTCAGTGGAAGGTGCCTTCGGCTACTGTCCAACAGATGGCGCAGCAGGTCTCGAAAAAATAAATTATTTTTAAAATTGAAATAATTCGAAAACCATGAGAAATGGAACAAAACCGACTGCAGATCTGGATTCTGCTGCTCGAGATCTTTCTGTAGGTCAACTTTGAAGCAGATCTAATTTTTGAATTTACACCGAAAAATTTTAAAGTTATATTTTTTGAAGGCCTGAAAATCAACTTCTTCACAGAGCCGTCAAATTCGCTGGGAAGGTCTTTCAAGCTATTATCTACCGCGGAATAGTGAAATCCCTCTGAAATATCGATTTTTCAATTTTTTTGTTTTGTTCGTACAGAAATCGCAATAACTCTGAAACCATAAGAGATGGACCAAAACCGACTGCAGATCTGGATTCTGCTGCTCGAGATCTTCATGAAGGTCCATTTTGAAGTAGATTTGATTTTGAATTTCCACCGAAAAATTTTCAATATTTTTTGAAGGCCTGAAAATCAACTTCTTCCTAGAGCCGCCAAATTCGCTGGGAAGGTCTTTTAAGCTATTATCTACGCGCAATAGTGAAATCCCTCTCAAATATCGATTTTTCAATTTTTTTGTTTTGTTCGTAAAGAAATCGCAATAACTCTGAAACCATAAGAGATGGACCAAAACCGACTACAGTTCTGGATTCTGCTGCTCGAGATCTTCATGAAGGTCCATTTTGAAGTAGATATAATTTTTGAATTTCCACCGAAAAATTTTCAAAGGGGTTAGTTAACCTTATATTTTTTGAAGGCCTGAAAATCAACTTCTTCCTAGAGCCGCCAAATTCGCTGGGAAGGTCTTTTAAGCTATTATCTACCGCGGAATAGTGAAATCCCTCTCAAATATCGATTTTTCAATTCTTTCTATTTTTTCGTACAGAAATCGCAATAACTCTGAAACCATGAGAGATGAACCAAAACCGACTGCAGATCTGGATTCTGCTGTTCGAGATCTTCCTGTAGGTCCGTTTTGAAGCAAATCTATTTTTTGAATTTCCACCGAAAAATTTTCAAAGGGGACCTTATATTTTTTGAAGGCCTGAAAATCAACTTCTTCCTAGAGCCGCAAAATTCGCTGGGGAGGTCTTTGAAGCTATTATCTACCGCGGAATACCATCAGTTCCAATTTGAAGAAGAATTTTTTTAGGTTAGTTAAGTTGTTATGTTTTCAAAAATTTTGTTCTACGGTGTTATTTATTACAAGTGTGATCCACGGCTTTTTACAAGCCAATCACACAATCCCCAATCAAAAGTGGTCACAGAAAACTGTGAAAATCACACGTAAGTGAACAACTTTGGATTTACGAGTGCAGTTATTCTTGGGAACTCAGAACCGAGAATCTTGCACAAAGGTTCCAAAGGCATTCAGATCTTCGCCCTCCAACCTCGGACAGGACGATTCAAACAAAGACCCATTTGGCCGGAGAGATGTTAAACAGCTCGGGGGGTGAGAAATTTCTCACCCCCCAAAGGCCCGCTCCCTCAAGAGAGTAAAAAGTCCCGACCTCAACCCCAAGAAGAAATTCCCTGTCAGATTGAAAACACACTGTCAGATTCTCTGTCAGCAGAGGAGTTGAAACAACAAGAGAACCACCCTGACAGAGATAGATCCCCTAACTCTAGACGTGAAGACACCGAAGGAAACGGGAGCATCTGGGAAGAAAACCTACAGGGAAACGAGACCGTTACTAATAAGGAAGGAGAAGAAGGCCTCGAGAAACGAAATCACGCCCCTCAAACTCCTACTCCTACTTCAAATGCCATGGATGTGTACCCTCTCGTCCAGATTGAAGACCCGAAAGGCCTGCTAAAACTCTGTGTCGATACAAGGAAGCAGCAAAGGATGGAAAGGCAAGAAAGGCACGCTAGCCTTCCCTGCTGACCCGGTGACCAGGAAGACCAGGTGAGAGAAAGGGTAAATGAGAGAGTTGCCCTATTTTGTAACACTAGCAGGCATATCCCGGAAGAGCTCAAGGAACTTCCCTGACAGGGAAATTAGGGAAATATCCGACCACTATCGGGAAAAATATGGAAGAGAAATCCGGCCACAGAAAGAGCGTCTAGAAGGGATGCTAAAATTCCTCAAATTATCGAGGAAGACCCAAGTACTCGATCAAGACGAACAGGGGGAAAAGGGGGAAGACGATGGTTTCGTCAAACCCAAGAAAACCAGCAAGGTTAAATGGGTACCCCTGAACAGGAAAGAAACCCCCCTCGAGACAAACAACTCTTTCGAGGCGATTTCTGAGGAAGAAGAGGAAAGCAATGAAGAAAATAGGGATGATCCCAGGCAACCAGGAAAAAAGAAAACCAAAGAAGAACCCACCCCCACCAGCGGTAGATAAGGAAAAGAAATGTCCCCAAATGTTTGAATGTTGACCAAAAGCGTGCAAGGGTAGTAGCATCGCGTTCGATCTGTGCTGGATTTGAAAACGATGTAGACTTCTTAAACCGAATTGTTGCTATGGATACTTGGGTGAATTTCTACGATCCAGAAACAGAGCAACAATCGATGGAATGGCGACACTCCGGTTCTCCAAGACCTAAGAAGTTTCGTGTCCAAAAATCTGCTGGAAAAGTTTTTGCTTCAGTTTTTTGGGATTGCCATGGAGTAATCATGATTCATTTTTTGGATAAGGGTAGAACAATAACTGGAGATTACTATTCGACATTACTGACCACTCTACAGGAAAAACTTAAAGAGAAAAGACGCGGAAAGCTATCCAAAGGTGTTTTGTTTTTGCAGGACAACGCCCCTGCACACAAATCTCATGTTGAAATTGCTTGGAATTATCTTTGACAAATGGCTATAATACCTGTTTGAGTGAGTAATTGTTGGAGTTTACTTTCAATAAAAGAAAAGCAGGTTGTTATGCAGAATCAGTATGTTTCATAATATTTTTCTTGGATGTAATTTCCATTGCTTGTTGATTATTAAACAAAGAAAATCATGTGGGAGTTCCGTTCGTGGCAGAGATGCAGAGTGCCGGCTATGCATGGAGAATGATGAAATGGCTGAACACATTGTGTGTACATGCCCTGCAGCGGCCAGAACCAGATTCTCAATATTTGGCGATACGACAGTAAGGCCAGAAAACCTAGTAAATTGTTCTCCCAATGCAGTGGAGGCCTGATACGGGACCACTCACGTTCAAACCTAACCTAACCGTTCGTGGCAGCATAAACATTTTGAAGAATTTGTGTTTTGCTATTACGATCATTGGTACGGAGCTTTCCTTCAATACTGAATATTTAATACTTGTTGATATTTGTATTGATGTTTACAAAAGTAATGTTTTGAAAAGGGGTTTTATGTGGGTATTTATTGGTTGTACGTGAGTCTCAGCACATTGGAATTGAGTGAATATATTCAGTTTAGCTATCGAAAATTCAAGGACTTGTAACGTGCCTGTGTGAGAAGTTACATGTCATTCGGTGATTTGCAACGTGCCTGTGTGAGAAGTTGCATATCACCGTTGTATTCATTTCAGCCTGATGGTTTGTAACGTGCCTATTATTGGGCTGATTTGAGTGTTTATTGGCTTGCAACGTGCCTTTGTGAGAAGTTGCCTGCTTTTGTTGGATTTTTGAAAAACCAAGGACTTGTACGTGCCTGTGTGAGAAGTTACATGTCATTCGGTGATTTGCAACGTGCCTGTGTGAGAAGTTGCATATCACCGTTGTATTCATTTTAGCCTGGTGATTGTAACGTGCCTGTGTGTGAAGTTACATATTATTAGGCAGATTTGAGTTTTTATTGGCTTGCAACGTGGCTTGATCAGGAGTTGCCTGCTTTTGTTGGATATTCGAGAAGCGAAGGACTTGTAACGTGCCTGTGTGAGAAGTTACATGTCTGTGAGCTGTATTGGAAATATAATAATTACTAACGTGCCTGGTGTGAGAAGTTGCATATCACCGTTGTATTCATTTCAGCCTGATGGTTTGTAACGTGCCTGTGTGTGAAGTTACATGTCATTCGGTGATTTGCAACGTGCCTGTGTGAGAAGTTGCATATCACCGTTGTATTCATTTTAGCCTGGTGAATGTAACGTGCCTGTGTGTGAAGTTACATATTATTGGCAGATTTGAGTTTTTATTGGCTTGCAACGTGGCTTGATCAGGAGTTGCCTGCTTTTGTTGGATATTCGAGAAGCGAAGGACTTGTAACGTGCCTGTGTGAGAAGTTACATGTCTGTGAGCTGTATTGGAAATATAATAATTACTAACGTGCCTGGTGTGAGAAGTTGCATATCACCGTTGTATTCATTTCAGCCTGATGGTTTGTAACGTGCCTGTGTGTGAAGTTACATGTCATTCGGTGATTTGCAACGTGCCTGTGTGAGAAGTTGCATATCACCGTTGTATTCATTTTAGCCTGGTGAATGTAACGTGCCTGTGTGTGAAGTTACATATTATTGGCAGATTTGAGTTTTTATTGGCTTGCAACGTGGCTTGATCAGGAGTTGCCTGCTTTTGTTGGATATTCGAGAAGCGAAGGACTTGTAACGTGCCTGTGTGAGAAGTTACATGTCTGTGAGCTGTATTGGAAATATAATAATTACTAACGTGCCTGGTGTGAGAAGTTGCATATCACCGTTGTATTCATTTCAGCCTGATGGTTTGTAACGTGCCTGTGTGTGAAGTTACATGTCATTCGGTGATTTGCAACGTGCCTGTGTGAGAAGTTGCATATCACCGTTGTATTCATTTTAGCCTGGTGAATGTAACGTGCCTGTGTGTGAAGTTACATATTATTGGCAGATTTGAGTTTTTATTGGCTTGCAACGTGGCTTGATCAGGAGTTGCCTGCTTTTGTTGGATATTCGAGAAGCGAAGGACTTGTAACGTGCCTGTGTGAGAAGTTACATGTCTGTGAGCTGTATTGGAAATATAATAATTACTAACGTGCCTGGTGTGAGAAGTTGCATATCACCGTTGTATTCATTTCAGCCTGATGGTTTGTAACGTGCCTGTGTGTGAAGTTACATGTCATTCGGTGATTTGCAACGTGCCTGTGTGAGAAGTTGCATATCACCGTTGTATTCATTTAAGCCTGGTGATTGTAACGTGCCTGTGTGTGAAGGTACCTATTATTAGGCAGATTTGAGTTTTTATTGGCTTGCAACGTGGCTTGGTCAGGAGTTGCCTGCTTTTGTTGGATATTCGAGAAGCGAAGGACTTGTAACGTGCCTGTGTGAGAAGTTACATGTCTGTGAGCTGTATTGGAAATATAATAATTACTAACGTGCCTGGTGTGAGAAGTTGCATATCACCGTTGTATTCATTTCAGCCTGATGGTTTGTAACGTGCCTGTGTGTGAAGTTACATGTCATTCGGTGATTTGCAACGTGCCTGTGTGAGAAGTTGCATATCACCGTTGTATTCATTTTAGCCTGGTGATTGTAACGTGCCTGTGTGTGAAGTTACCTATTATTAGGCTGATTTGAGTTTTTATTGGCTTGCAACGTGGCTTGGTCAGGAGTTGCCTGCTTTTGTTGGATATTCGAGAAGCGAAGGACTTGTAACGTGCCTGTGTGAGAAGTTACATGTCTGTGAGCTGTATTGGAAATATAATAATTACTAACGTGCCTGTATGAGAAGTTACGTGTCATTCGGTGATTTGCAACGTGCCTGTGTGAGAAGTTGCATATCACCGTTGTATTCATTTCAGCCTGGTGATTGTAACGTGCCTGTGTGTGAAGTTACCTATTATTAGGCTGATTTGAGTGTTTATTGGCTTGCAACGTAGCTTGGTCAGGAGTTGCCTGCTTTTGTTGGATTTTCGAGAAGCGAAGGACTTGTAACGTGCCTGTGTGAGAAGTTACATGTCTGTGAGCTGTATTGGAAATATAATAATTACTAACGTGCCTGTGTGAGAAGTTACGTGTTATTATATGTACAGTACTGAGATGAGGTACATTGACTTGCAACGTGCCTGTGTGAGAAGTTGCAAGTCAAAGTGTTGACTCATCAGTTCATTTTTATGAGTTTATTGAAAATGAGATTTGCTTAATTTGAAAAAAAGCTCTAGCATTGTTAAAGAGAATCCATTGTGTTTTGGCTCATATCAGCCTTTTTGAAGCCTACCCAATAAGTCTTTGGATTATTGATATTTGATAATTCCGCTGGAAGAAACCATGTCCTGATTTATGTATATGTGTGTAAATAAATCCGTAGCCACAATTGTTTCAATAAATGAATCCATTTTAAAAAACTAGGTGCATTATCAATATGAAGTTCCTGAACCCACAAAAAAAAACCTAACACGTACGTCTGTACTTTTTTGCACTTTTTTGCACACCCAAAAGTCATCAAATATGGCACATTTCTGACGTAACTATTGAAAAAAGCTACTAAAAATTTTTACTATTTCCACAGATTCCACGAAATCGCAATTTACGACACCCCTGCCACGATAGACTACATCTTGAACACAACCAATAAGCCCAATTTACACTATATTGGACACTCTCAAGGAGCCACTACCTTATTTGCCATGGGCTCAGAAAGAGAAAGCTACAATGAAAAGATAAAAGTGATGATTGCTTTAACGCCAGCGTCTGTAAATATACATCCCAGGCATCCGTTGATTAAAATTTTGTTGCCGTTCTATCAGATTTTTCAGGTATGTATTTGCGTTATACAGGTCCGTCTCAAGTTCGTTGCAATATCCACTCATACTAAACATTCCTTTGGGGTTGCCTATGCCACTAAAATTAAGCCTGGAAAACCTGAAAACTTCAATTTTATCGAACCATTTTAATAATATTTATGATTTTCGTTTCAGTTTTTGGCCGGAGTTTTGAAAATATATAAGCTACCAGCTTACACGTCTATTAGCACGTTCCACAAAGTTTTTCATTTCCCGTGTGGTCATCGATTGAGTCCTCGTTTTGTGTGCAAAAATTTGATATTTATAATAGCTGGATATGAGCGCAAGCAGTTTGATACGGTAAGAAATTGAGTCTCAGTTGAGAACTAATAATATTATTTTCATTTCAGTTTTGCTCTCTTTTGTTGTAGGCTAAACATGAGAAGCTCTTCTCACACAAAATAAAAGACGTATAGGCCATCTGCGTCTTTTATTTTGTGAGGGAAAAACCTTTACAGCTTGGTTTAAATTTACGATGAATATTTAAGATAACACAGCAAAGATGTAATTTGCATTATCTTCTCTACTTGAAGAAGCGGTTGTGCAACGAAACGATTGTCGTGGTTTAGTAAACCTTCTCAGTGAACATCATTTCATTCAGTTTATTTGAAGTATGGTCCGAAAGTTTTGGGAAAAAATCAGATGCTGACAACTCTTATAAATATATTTTTATAATCTTAACAAAGGATCTTACAACAACTCTCAATTGTTCTTATCACTACCTAAAGTTCAAATAATCGACAAGGGACCGTTATCTTCGATCTGACTAAGTTTTCTCCTGACGCGTTGCATCATCCTTCGGACGACCCCGTCAGCGTTGATTTCTCTAATTTTTCCCGATAGGCGAAGTCGGAGCTGTTCTTGATTTTGTGCTTCCCATCCGTTATTGTACACTTTCCGGCTCAATATTGCCCAGAAGTCTCCAATTGGGCATGCCTGAGGTAGGTTGGGGGGATTGTCCACTACAAAGTTGATGTTGTTCCAATCCCTTGTGATTATAGCATAATGGCATGGAGCAAGATCTGGCCAAAACACAATTTCGTCATTCGCATGATTTGTATTCAAAAACTGAAGCAATTTAGAAAAATATCTGTCAATATGTTTGAAACGCCGACCCCTGGCAACAGGGATCGACGGAGCCCCCCCACCCCAGCACTCCCACGCAACCTGCGGGATCCCTATCAGCCCACGGAGGTGGGCGGAAAATATCAAGCAGAGTTGTGTTGTACATAGATTTCACCGAAATGCAATGTAAATAGTTAAATATCTGAATATACATGTTTTTGAGTTTGAGCTCAGCGGTAGTGTTGCGGCCTATGAGTCGCTAGGTCGATGGTTCAATCCACGATGAGAAAATAACTTTTTTATTTTTTTTGTTCCAAATTTAAACACATTTATTGATGAAAATTTTGTTAAGTATTTTACATATCAATATTTCAGTGGTTATAAATAGTTCAGGTGAAACCATCGTTAGTTATTTCTTATGAATTGTTGGATGATTTCATTTCTCGGTGTGAAATTTTCTTACCGAATCCCCCTCGTGCTTGAATTAATTGCCGTAAATTTGTCTCATGAAAAATTTCCGGCAATAATTCAAGCACTTGGGAGATTACAAGTGAAAATTGCTATTATCTCGGAATTCTGGCTATTTAGGTATAGGAACATGATATATCAATTCGAAGGGAATTTAGTCATCTTTCAGGATATTTCATAATATACAGGATGTTCCATTTGAAAAAACGCACTTTCAACCCTTTTCGTATCTAGCAGTAAGATCATGAATTTTGAACGACCCTGTATAACGCAGAACAAACTTCTCTATACAGAATCAATGTACATGATCTTGATGAACTAAACACAAAATTGCAACTTCCTAAGAATCCAAATACCGCAGAAATAAACATTCAATTCGAGCTATGTTTTGGATAAAAAATATGGAAAATAACCAATATCTCAGAAACCGTTAGACATAGGTATAGGGGAGTATGAGGCAGATATAATCAGAAAAGAATGACATGTTCAAAAATGCGGTAATATACAGGGTGACCCATTTGAAATAACAAAGATGCTGCTACTTTCTGGTATAAGCGGCAACGCTGCAATGCTGAAAATATTTTAGATCGATAGACCAAGAGCAACTACTTAAGAAACCAAATTTTCAGAATGATCCTATGTCCCGTTCTTCGTAAACGTCTAAGGTACCATCGACCGTGACCCACCCTGTATAGCATGCAACTAAATATATAAAGGTAATTATTATCTTCGTGGGGTCTCTCTCAGGTCATCAATGTTAATAAATGTGATACAACGACCTGTTTTGGTCTTGTGGCGTCGAAAAGCGTTGACCACGTAATTTGTTTTTCACTTGAGGGAACAAATAGAAATCATTGGGTGCTAAATCAGGGCTGTACGGCGGATGACCCATCAATTCAACGTTATGAGTGCTCAAATAGCGGGTTGTTTGAGCCGATGTGTGTGAGCTCGCATTGTCATGATGGAGAATTATCCTTCGTCGTTTCCTTATTTCATTGATGACTTCTGGCAAACGAATAGTAGTGTACTATCAGTGTTGCCAGGAAGATTTTAACGAAAGTACCAACCTGAGAGAATACAATGTACCACATTGTACTTTGAGAATCTGCGCATGCGCGCCAACTTTTGTTTTCTATGTTACCACAGACATCATGGAACATGATCCACTATGATGCCTGAGCGCATGCGCATTGCTCATCACCGGCCAATATAACAATGTAAATGACAAGTTCCAAGAATTTTGGTGTTAATAAAATATTCTCTAAATTACAAAAATGTATTTTATCTCATTCAACAAATAAATAAAAACAAAATAATAAACAAAAAATTATTCTCTTTGTGGTTTAAACAACATCCAAAATCATTAGGTTAGGTTTGTTGTTTCGTAATAAGGGCGATCTGGATTCTGGGCAGCTATTTTCAAAAGAGATAGACAAATGAATTACGAGTGTTAGAGAGAGATGAAGATATGTAATACAGTTGCTTAGAGCAGCCTTACGGACATCCAACATCCAAAATCATTAGGTTAGGTTTGTTGTTTCGTAATAAGGGTGATCTGGATCCTGGGACAGTTGCTTAGAGCAGCTTTACGAACACTAATAAACAAACCCAATCCAATTTGACATTGACCATTAACGTAGTCAACTGACATTTGACAGTTGACATAGACTTGAATATAACGACTTTGAAATTACCCATTCGACTTCCGGTAGCGGTAGAGGTCAGATGGCGGCCTCGTGGTGGAAGTCAGGTTAATGTGTTGTAATGTCCGCCGTCTAAAGAACGTGCATTCACCCAAGATTTAAGTGTTTGTGAAGTCCGCCGTAAAACCATAGCGTAAAGGTTATGATTAAAACGTGCCAGCAAAAATATAAAAAAGTGCCAATATAACATGGGATGCAGCATTACCTAGAGCAAGACTCTGCAATCCCCCGATACAGCGCCGCTGTCTACGCCGGTTAAAGGCCGGATGGGAAGCGAGGCATGTCCATATAGCGCCGAAAGGAAGCTCACGGACAAAAATTAAGAGAGAGAGAGACTTTGAAATTATACAATTGTACCACATTTCCACTCTTTTCGAGGATGTAGTACCACAGTACTTTCAACGCCTCGAATGTACCACATGTGGTACAATGTACCACTTCTGGCAACGCTGTGTACTATTCAGAGTTCACCGTTCTACGTTGCTCTAAAGGCACGGTTGCCACATGACCGTTTACACCGAAGAAACAGGCCACCATTTGCTTCGAAGTGCTGCGAGCACGAACAACTTTTGTTGGATTTGGTTCATTTTGAAAGACCCATACAGTCGACTGCTGTTTAGTTTCGGGCTCATAACAATAAATCCAAGATTCGTCATCTGTGTATATGTTATAAACTGCATTTGATACACCGCGGTCATATTTTGTAATCATTTCCTTGCACCAATTTACACGAGTCTTTTTTTGATCGATTGTCAAAATGTGCGGGATCTAACGAGAACAAATCTTTCTGAATGCCAAATGATCATGGTATACTTGTCATACTGATGCCCAGAGATGCCTCGATCTCGCGATATGTCACATGACGATCCTGCATCATCAGTTCGGACACAGCATCAATGTTTTCTCGCACACCAACCGATTTTGGACGTCCATCTTTAACTTCGTCCGCCAGCGAAGTACGGCTAGGTTTGAATATACTAAACCATCGATATACTGTGGCCTTGGATGGTGCTTCATCATCAAAAATCGCAGTAAGTTGATCTGCACACTGCTGTTAAGAAAATCCACGTCGAAAATCGTAAAAAATCATGGCACGAAAATGTTCACGATTTAGCTTAATTTTTTGGCCGAGATAAAATTTTCAAATGTCTATTAAAAATACAAATAGCGTATGTATGACAAAAAGTTCTGATTAAGTATACTGTCAAAAATGTCAAACTTTGCGATAGCGCAGTTGGATCGCGCCTAGCAAGACCAGTGTTGCCAATTCTTAATACATAAATAGCGACCCTCGTATCTGAGTCTCTGTGTATTTTGGAGCTTTTCTTCTTTTCCGCAACAAAATATTGTGTCCTGATAGGGTCTTAAACACCGTAGTCTTTCCAATGTGAAGTCTTCTGGCCAGTTTTCGCTGGTGAGATCCCAATTCTGTGTTCAGCTGCTAGAATGAGTCTCCCCTCTCTGAATTGGTTCAAAATCTGCGGCCGACCGTTTTTTGGTAAGTTTATACATGGTATCCCTTCTTCATAATCTTTGATTGTACGATATGTTGTCGATTTACTTATGTTCTGATCTTGAAAAATATCGACAATCTCTAGTTTTGTCGTTCGCCCAACCAGATTAAAAATACCTCGACGAAAATCAATTTTATAAGACATTTTGGTAAGCGCAAACCAACAACTTTTGCATTGCTCATTCAGATGACAAGACGGGTGACATTTAATTTCCACGACCTGCTTGATTAAACGCATTTTGTCACTCAATCAAACCAGGTGAATTTTTTTCCCAAAACTTTCTGACCATGCGTTATAGATATTAACTGGTTAATATATTGATAACTATAAGCATGGCTGCTGCATATAACAGTTATGTTCACTAATTAATAATATACAATGTTGTAGAAAATTCTGCCAACGATAACACAATTTATGCCAGGAGGAATGTCAGTCAACCAAATGGTTCACTACGCTCAAAACATCAAGAAAGGTATGATTATTATTTCCATTTATGTTGTAATATTACATAACGTAAGAGCTACACTACTGTCAATTGGAAGTATATTAAAATTATTTCAATTGAAAAAGTCCCAACATCCACGATTATTAGACATCATTGAGCATGACCATCGATACCAAGAGGATCACTCGATTCTTCAACAAGACCTCCACATTATGCACAGCCTGTTAGAGTGTTTTTGTATAGGATTTTCCTGGAAAGTTGATTCAAAGAGGTCCTATAGAGTAGCCAGTCAGATCTCCGGATTTTACCCCAAACGACTTTTTTCAAGTGGAATCATTTTTTATAATCCAGTTCTGTCGACGTACAGACTCTGTATATGCTAATCTAATTCGATATTTTTTCACAGGCAAATTCGAGAAATTCAGCTATGGAAAGAAGAAGAATCTCAAGATTTATGGCGTGGAGGAGCCACCAGAATACAACATAACTCGCGCCACATTTCCGGTTGGCCTATTCTTCGTGCAAAATGACTTATTCGTATCGAAAGAGGTGTGTATTCGTTGAACATTCACTATACTTTCCAATATCTGTTTTTAAGAGTTTTCGTGGCGAGCGTGTTCCTTAAAAATCCCATAGATGGCGGTCATGCATGTTCTCGTATTTTCGTCATTTTAGAACAAAGGTTTTCCCGAATTTTCTTGTATCAAGACAAGACCAAGACTAGCGAAGCCCTAATTTTTATATGGCAAACAAAGGTCAATAAAGATTAATATTATAGGTAATTTCAGGCACAGAAGATTCTTCTAGATAATCTTCCGAATGTTGTGGAAGTATATAAAGTACCAAATAAGGAGTTCACTCATATAGACATCCTCTGGGGGCGAGATGTTCATACTCTTCTCAACAAACATGTTGTGGAGGTTATGAAGAGATTTGATTCAAAATGAGTTGTATTGGAATGTAGCATGTGAAATAAAGTTTATTAGAATTTGTTCATATCCTTTTTTTTTCTTTGTTTTATTTTTTTATTATATATTGTGATAGAAATAATAGTGTTAACTAATTTATTCAAACTTGTAAAATATAACTTTTTTGTACGACTGTCAAAAAAACTTGACATTTCTGCATTGAAGGATTCATTTTCAACAGAGTCAATGACTACGTTTATCTGGACGATCTCTATCCGCTTCAAATTCAATAGCATTGAGTCGAGTGAAACCACCCTTCAGTTTATATCGCAATATTTAAGTGGATCGAAGAATCCTATTCTTCAATCCGATTGAAAAAAGCTAACTTCACAGCAAAATGTCGAATATCGTAACCTTAAATTTCTTGTGTTCTACGAATTAAATCACGAATCGTTGTTCTGTGGATCTGTCGTTTTCATTTGAACTCTAATCCTTTTCCCATCCATTAGTCACAAAATATGTTTTTCTCTAATCAGTAGAATGAAAAAACTACTCTCTTCTTTGGACCATATACGTTTCTTTTCTTAATAATTATTTTGCTCTCCATTTTAAGAAAGACAATTGTCAATATTAACACTTTTCTGAATTTGGCTACTTTTACCTGTGATTTGTCAATTTCAAACTCATTTATCTCGTAATTTCACTTCTCTTCAAGGCGATCGGTTGGGTACAGTCCTATATTTTATGGAATTTACTTGAGTGATTCAATCCAATCCGAACACTGTATATATCGATTAGGTGTATCGGATCCAGTCAAGTCAAACCCATTTTGAGCGGATCCAAAGTTGTGAGATAAATGTAGTCAATTATTAGTTTATTATTCATCATCAAACAATAATTTCATTTATTGGAATAATAAGTGATAGTGAAGTTTGAACAATTACTTCCAAATTCCCGAAGATGTTCCATGTTGCTGCTGATCAGAAACGTTAGATATTTCTTGAAGAGTTGATTCCACAATTTTATCAGATATTTTAATTTGTTTGGAAGAAGATGGACAATTCAATATTTAGTTAGAAATCCAAATTTTGTTGTTCAAACTATGTTCTACGAGGATGTATTGATATCTAGTTAGCCTAGACCAGTTCCCTGCATAAACAAAATATTAGGTTACCATAGCAACGAACAATAACTTATTAAAAGTGTCAGTGTAAAGTTTGACGTAAAAAAATTAAACCAGAGTTACGCAATAAATTGAATGAAAAAATAGGTCCACCGAAATTGTGAAAATCGAAAAATTGGAGTATCGAGCCATCATCAAGTACCTGTACTTAAAAGGGTTAAGAGGTAAGCAGATTTACGAAGATATGCTTAATACCCTTGGTGATCAATGTCCTTGGTAGGCGTCCGTGAAAAATTGGACTGCAAGCTTCAAAAGAGGTAAATTTTCCATTGAAGATGATGACCGATCGGGAAGGCCAGTTTCTGTGTCAGTCCCCGAAAATATCGATGCAGTTCATGACATGATTTTAACAGACCGTCGAATTGGGCTAAAACGGATATCTGAAGCACTGAAAATTTCATACGAACGCGTTCATCATATAGTTCACGTCAATTTGGTCACGAGAAAAATTGCTGCAAAATGGATCCCCAAATGTTTGAATGTTGACCAAAAGCGTGCAAGGGTAGTAGCATCGCGTTCGATCTGTGCTCGATTTGAAAACGATGTAGACTTCTTACACCAAATTGTTACTATGGATGAGACTTGGGTACGTTTCTACTATCCA
This sequence comes from Chrysolina oricalcia, assembly GCA_944452925.2. NCBI lineage: Eukaryota > Metazoa > Arthropoda > Insecta > Coleoptera > Chrysomelidae > Chrysolina > Chrysolina oricalcia. Next base: position 458,206 of record OX101829.2, on the reverse strand, counting down.
GAAACAAAGCAACAATCGATGGAATGGCGACACTCCGGTTCTCCAAGACCTAAGAAGTTTCGTGTCCAAAAATCTGCTGGAAAAGTTCTCGCTTCAGTTTTTTGGGATTGCCATGGAGTAATCATGATTGATTTTTTGGATAAGGGTAGAACAATAACTGGAGATTACTATTCGACATTACTGACCACTCTACGGGAAAAAATTAAAGAGAAAAGACGCGAAAAGCTATCTAATGGAGTTTTGTTTTTGTTAAATACTATTGCATCTGCTTTATCAGATATATCAGATGGGGCATCACTACTACTATCATAAGCAACATCCATCTTCTTGAAAATAACTTAAAATTGAAGCAACTACGAGCAAACAGTCAAACACTTATTTTACAAAAATAACTATTTTGGAAAATTCTGCCTCTGTCGGGATATGATTACTGAAAATTTGCAATCGTACTGTTGAAAATAATGTTCAACGGTTTTATTAAAAACTATATCCATCAGAAATATTCTGATCGGTATCATAATATTGATAGTAAAGACACTAAAACAGGCATAACATAAAAATAGATTGGACAGTAAAATCTGCGAAAATCCATAATCATGAACTTCAAGTCTGGTCTTCTAGAAGCAAAATTTCAAATGTTGTGGAAAAATTGTGAAATAAGAACTAATAGCGAAAAAACTCAAAGGGGAAAATTCTGCAATCCAAATAAGAACGTTAATACTGTGGTTCACTGGAATGAAACTTTATTCGTTTTTCTAAAAATGACTCAAATCTATTTACAAAATTCGTGATCATATTTCAATTCGTTTGGCGTCATTGAATACTTATCTGTCTAGATATATAATTGCTGTAAACAATTTTGCAGAATATAGTGGAAACTCGTGTGATGGCAATTGAAACATGAACTAAACTCATGGAAAGATTCGTATAAAAAAATAGAGGTCATGATTACAACCAATTCAATGTATAAATAGTGGTTCAAAGTTGGAGGTCCCAAATGAATAGGGGGAGATTCTATTATGCCTAGAAAAATACATCTTATCGTCCTTTGGTGTTTTGAAACAGTGTCTGAACATTTTGAGGTCATGGAATTTTTTTTTTGCCAATTTTGAGTCACTGCCGAGAGTCAAGGAATCAGATGCAATCTTTTTGAACTATTCACCTTCTGACATCCACAGATATCAAGTCCAAACAACCAACTTAGCCTTAACACATTTATTATTATACAGTGACCGCCAAAAAGTATGCACAATATGGAAAAAAAATTATTGTTTGAGTATTGGAAAAATATTTCTGGGGAAACGTTTGTGCGTGTCCAATAACCTAAAAATCTATTTTGATACGTCATGAATGTCCAGAGAAGACGTCCTATGGATATCCATAGGACTAATTCATGCTATTAGGGATATAGCAGTGAGATAAATATTTAGTTGCTAGGTATTTCTCTGCTTCTTGAAACATGAGACTGTTGATATTGTTATTGTATTCTCTAGGATGTCCATAGAACGTTCATTGTGCTAGAAAGGAACGTCGTATGAATGTCCATGATGTCCAAAGAATACGTCCTAAGGATGTCCATAGAATTACTTCGTGCAATTAGGGATATAGCATGGCGATAAGTCTGTAGTTGCTAGATGTTTCTCTGTCTCTTAAAAATGAGACCGTTGATATTGTCATTATATTCCCTCTGATGTCCATAGAATGTCCACTGTACCAGGAGAGGACGTCAATGATATCCAAAGAAGACGTCCTGAGGATGTACATAGGACTACTTTATACTATTAGGGATATAGCAGGGCGACAAGTCTGCAGCTGCTTAATGTTTTCCTTCCTCTTGAAAAATGAGACTGTTGATATTGTTATTATATTCTCTCGGATGTCCATAGAATGTCCGCTGTAAAAGAAGAGGACGTCTATGATGACCGCGCGTAATCCAAAGAAGACGTCCTAAGGATGTCCATAGAACTACTTTGTGCTATTAGAGATATAGCATGGCGATGAGTCTGCAGTTGCTAGATGTTTCTCTGTCTTTCGAAAAATGAGATTGTTGATATTGTTATTATATTTCCTCAGAGGTCCATAGAATGTCTACTGTACCAGAAGAGGACGTCCATGATATCCAAAGAAGACGTCCTGAGGATGTACATAGGACTACTTTATACTATTAGGGATATAGCAGGGCGACAAGTCTGCAGTTGCTATTGTTATTATATTCCCTCGGATGTCCATAGAATGTCCGCTGTAAAAAGAGGACGTCTATGATGTCCAAAGAAGACGTCCTAAGGATGTCCATAGAACTACTTTGTGCTATAAGAGATATAGCATGGCGATGAGTCTGCAGTTGCTAGATGTTTCTCTGTCTCTTGAAAAATGAGATTGTTGATATTGTTATTATATTCCCTCAGAAGTCCATAGAATGTCTACTGTACCAGAAGAGGACGTCCATGATATCCAAAAAAGACGTCCTGAGAATGTACATAGGACTACTTTGTGCGATTAGGGATATAGCAGGGCGATAAGTCTGTAGTTGCTAGATGTTTCCCTGTCTCTTGAAAAATGAGATTGTTGATATTGTCATTATATTCCCTCAGAAGTCCATAGAATGTCTACTGTACCAGAAGAGGACGTCCATGATATCCAAAGAAGACGTCCCGAGGATGTACATAGGACTACTTTATACTATTAGGGATATAACAGGGCGACAAGTCTGCAGCTGCTTAATGTTTTCCTTCCTCTTGAAAAATGAGACTGTTGATATTGTTATTATATTCCCTCAGAAGTCCATAGAATGTCTACTGTACCAGAAGAGGACGTCCATGATATCCAAAAAAGACGTCCTGAGAATGTACATAGGACTACTTTGTGCGATTAGGGATATAGCAGGGCGATAAGTCTGTAGTTGCTAGATGTTTCCCTGTCTTGAAAAATGAGATTGTTGATATTGTTATTATATTCCCTCAGAAGTCCATAGAATGTCTACTGTACCAGAAGAGGACGTCCATGATATCAAAAGAAGACGTCCTGAGAATGTACATAGGACTACTTTGTGCTATTAGGGATATAGCAGGGCGATAAGTCTGTAGCTGCTAGATGTTTCCCTGTCTCTTGAAAAATGAGATTGTTGATATTGTTATTATATTCCCTCAGAAGTCCATAGAATGTCTACTGTACCAGAAGAGGACGTCCATGATATCCAAAAAAGACGTCCTGAGAATGTACATAGGACTACTTTGTGCGATTAGGGATATAGCAGGGCGATAAGTCTGTAGTTGCTAGATGTTTCCCTGTCTCTTGAAAAATGAGATTGTTGATATTGTCATTATATTCCCTCAGAAGTCCATAGAATGTCTACTGTACCAGAAGAGGACGTCCATGATATCCAAAGAAGACGTCCCGAGGATGTACATAGGACTACTTTATACTATTAGGGATATAACAGGGCGACAAGTCTGCAGCTGCTTAATGTTTTCCTTCCTCTTGATAAATGAGACTGTTGATATTGTTATTATATTCCCTCAGAAGTCCATAGAATGTCTACTGTACCAGAAGAGGACGTCCATGATATCCAAAAAAGACGTCCTGAGAATGTACATAGGACTACTTTGTGCGATTAGGGATATAGCAGGGCGATAAGTCTGTAGTTGCTAGATGTTTCCCTGTCTTGAAAAATGAGATTGTTGATATTGTTATTATATTCCCTCAGAAGTCCATAGAATGTCTACTGTACCAGAAGAGGACGTCCATGATATCCAAAAAAGACGTCCTGAGAATGTACATAGGACTACTCTGTGCGATTAGGGATATAGCAGGGCGATAAGTCTGTAGTTGCTAGATGTTTCCCTGTCTCTTGAAAAATGAGATTGTTGATATTGTCATTATATTCCCTCAGAAGTCCATAGAATGTCTACTGTACCAGAAGAGGACGTCCATGATATCCAAAGAAGACGTCCCGAGGATGTACATAGGACTACTTTATACTATTAGGGATATAACAGGGCGACAAGTCTGCAGCTGCTTAATGTTTTCCTTCCTCTTGATAAATGAGACTGTTGATATTGTTATTATATTCCCTCAGAAGTCCATAGAATGTCTACTGTACCAGAAGAGGACGTCCATGATATCCAAAAAAGACGTCCTGAGAATGTACATAGGACTACTTTGTGCGATTAGGGATATAGCAGGGCGATAAGTCTGTAGTTGCTAGATGTTTCCCTGTCTTGAAAAATGAGATTGTTGATATTGTTATTATATTCCCTCAGAAGTCCATAGAATGTCTACTGTACCAGAAGAGGACGTCCATGATATCCAAAAAAGACGTCCTGAGAATGTACATAGGACTACTCTGTGCGATTAGGGATATAGCAGGGCGATAAGTCTGTAGTTGCTAGATGTTTCCCTGTCTCTTGAAAAATGAGATTGTTGATATTGTCATTATATTCCCTCAGAAGTCCATAGAATGTCTACTGTACCAGAAGAGGACGTCCATGATATCCAAAGAAGACGTCCCGAGGATGTACATAGGACTACTTTATACTATTAGGGATATAACAGGGCGACAAGTCTGCAGCTGCTTAATGTTTTCCTTCCTCTTGAAAAATGAGACTGTTGATATTGTTATTATATTCCCTCAGAAGTCCATAGAATGTCTACTGTACCAGAAGAGGACGTCCATGATATCCAAAAAAGACGTCCTGAGAATGTACATAGGACTACTTTGTGCGATTAGGGATATAGCAGGGCGATAAGTCTGTAGTTGCTAGATGTTTCCCTGTCTTGAAAAATGAGATTGTTGATATTGTTATTATATTCCCTCAGAAGTCCATAGAATGTCTACTGTACCAGAAGAGGACGTCCATGATATCCAAAAAAGACGTCCTGAGAATGTACACAGGACTACTTTGTGCGATTAGGGATATAGCAGGGCGATAAGTCTGTAGCTGCTAGATGTTTCCCTGTCTCTTGAAAAATGAGATTGTTGATATTGTTATTATATTCCCTCAGAAGTCCATAGAATGTCTACTGTACCAGAAGAGGACGTCCATGATATCAAAAGAAGACGTCCTAAGAATGTACATAGGACTACTTTGTGCGATTAGGGATATAGCAGGGCGATAAGTCTGTAGTTGCTAGATGTTTCCCTGTCTTGAAAAATGAGATTGTTGATATTGTTATTATATTCCCTCAGAAGTCCATAGAATGTCTACTGTACCAGAAGAGGACGTCCATGATATCAAAAGAAGACGTCCTGAGAATGTACATAGGACTACTTTGTGCGATTAGGGATATAGCAGGGCGATAAGTCTGTAGTTGCTAGATGTTTCCCTGTCTCTTGAAAAATGAGATTGTTGATATTGTTATTATATTCCCTCAGAAGTCCATAGAATGTCTACTGTACCAGAAGAGGACGTCCATGATATCAAAAGAAGACGTCCTGAGAATGTACATAGGACTACTTTGTGCTATTAGGGATATAGCAGGGCGATAAGTCTGTAGCTGCTAGATGTTTCCCTGTCTCTTGAAAAATGAGATTGTTGATATTGTTATTATATTCCCTCGGATGTCCATAGAATGTCCGCTGTACCAGAAGAAGACGTCCATGATATCCAAAGAAGACGTCCTAAGGATGTCCATATAACTACTTTGTGCTATTAGAGATATAGCATGGCGATGAGTCTGCAGTTGCTAGATGTTTCCCTGTCTCTTGAAAAATGAGATTGTTGATATCGTTATTATATTCCCTCAGAAGTCCATAGAATGTCTACTGTACCAGAAGAGGTCGTCCATGATGTCCAAAGAAGACGTCCTGAGAATGTACATAGTACTACTTTGTGCTATTAGGGATATAGCAGGGCGATAATTAAGTCTGTAGTTGCTAGATGTTTCCCTGTCTCTTGAAAAATGAGACTCTTGATGTTGTTATTGTATTCTCTAGGATGTCCATAGAACATCCACTGTACCAGAGCGGAAAGTCGTATGTATGTCCATGGTGTCCAAAGAATACGCCTAAGGAAGTCCATAGAACTACTTTGTGATATTAATTATATTGCATGGCGATAACTCTGTAGTTGCTAGATGATTTTTCCTTTTCACATCTTTCTCCAACGAAAAAAAAAAGTTGAAAGGTCGGAAACTTTCTTCTAACGAGGTTATGGAAGCTGCAGTGCAAGATAAACAAACAGACGTTGCATGTTCGTTGTAATAAATGTACCAAATTACGAGGGGTGTCTGTTAAATGATAAAACATCTTGACTTTCAAATTTTGTTTGATTCTATAGGTACAGGTATTAGACTAAGAATTTATGAAATACCTACATCCTCGATCAACTATCGATCCAGACTCCAGAGTCATTTCGCGCATGCCCATGTAAAAAATACTGTTTGTTATACAATTAGATATTCGGTAAATAAAGTTATAAAAAGCACTCGGTAGGAATCCAATGTAAGATTAAATATTTATATAAAAGTAAACACGGAAAGACAAGACCAAACAACAAAATGTGATTATATTTACAAACAAACTTGCCACACGTTCGCTGCGTGACTAAATCGTGAGGCGCCAATAGAAACACGATCCAGTAGGCCCTGCTCAAACGACACGTTCAAGAACGCTGAAAACCGGGTGGTTATCTATATCTATCTGTCCGCTGTGCTAGTGTGCTCTGACCCGCATTCGACGTTTCTTCCGACGATTCGAGTGAAAGAAACGACTGAAACTAGTGAAACAACTGGTATTAGTGTATGTTGTCTCGAAGAGTAAGGACGTGGTGATTTTTAAAGACAACGCTTTTTCTACTGTAATTTAAGCAAGATAGATTTGGGAGAACTTACAGCTACTACTGTGATCTATTTTTACTTGTATCCAAATAGTTTTCCAGCGATAGAAGTACGTAATCAGTAGCCTGGTGAGTAAAGCTAACATTGTAAAGTACTTAACTCAAGGAATATTTGCTAGTTTAGAGTTTAGATATTGTGCATGAGTATTATCGTCAGGAAATGGTGATAGTAGCACAGAATTTGACATGTCTGGATGTCCGTGGTTGACATTTAAAAAGTTATTGACCTCCAGCCTGGCCAATCTGCAAGATCTTGGGCTAAAAATAGCGCTCAGGGTGTTCCACTGCAACACCGGTTAGGAGGTCCTATACAGTGTTGGTCATAATGTTTGCAGCATTTGAGATTTTTGTCTTTTTTTATTTTATTATCAGAGTTACAAACTTGTTATTTATGATACACGTTCGTAAAGTAGGACTTCTATGTATACCTAAGCGTGGAGTTTATTGAAACACTTTACGAAAGTGTGTCATAAGAAGTTTTTTCTACGATGGTTATTATACTGACAAATTGTAGCAGGCTTTGAATATTTCATCCTTCAACGTTTTCAAAATTTTGGACGAATTTTCGAATGAGGATTTCCGCGAGTAAAATCTCTCGAAAAATAACGCCTTTTTGAAAAATGTGTGTAAAACATTACCTTACTCACAGTTTATGGTTTTCGCACTCTGATTTTGATTTTAATAAAACTATGTTTGAAAACTGAAATGACGCACATTATTATACACGACTTCATAAAAAGAATATACTACGGCATTCGACCGAAAAAATGACATACTAGGGGATCCAAATCTGTCTGTACCTCTGTAGAATTTCAAAACGTTTTTATTTCGGAACCCTTTGAGACATCGTTTTGAAATTTGAACTACGTCAGAAACTCGAGGAAAATATTTGTCAGTGGGAAAATCTGGAAACTTTTTCGGGGTTTTTCCAGTTTTTCTCAACTTCCAACGATAGCGTTCCGGCATATTATTTGATTCGTTCCATATTTCTCGAAAGTGAACTCATATATGCCCTACACAATTTTATAGTTTTTGAGAAAGATCGGAAAATGCTGACTGGCTTTTCCGAGCGATTGAAAAGGAAAACGGGAATTTTTGATAATCAAAATCACAACGAAACCAATATTTCAAAGGTGCAATCGACAGCTTCAACAAACGAAGGAATCCCAATAAAAACGTTTTTCGAAAAAACAATCGGAAAATGGTGAAAATTCACAAAAAATACCCTTAGCTACTTTTGGAAAAATTAATAGTCAAGGAAATGGAAAAACTGAGATATTGACCAACTAATGATGAAATTGAAGTTGTTTGAATCGCTTCTAATACGTCTTAACAAGTTCCAGCGATATTCAAAACCGTTTTTCTCCAACTGAGTTAGATAAAAGATTAAAAAAATTAGAGAAAATTGAAAAAATTGTATTTTCCATCAACTATTTCTCAAATCATGATAAATAAACTCTGAAAAAACACGTGAACTTGAAAAAAGTGGCAGTTTTCGACTAGAATTGTAAAAGATTTTAAAAAATGTATATAAAAACAACAATTTTTAACAATTGAAATATGCATAAGTATGAACAATTTTATAGTTCTCAACTAGGTCTATATAAATTTCATCTGGAATTTTTCCATATCTTGAAAAATAAACGGAATGTTGAATTTTCTTTTGTAAAAGCACCAAAACCTCAAAGACTGCGTCAGATTTTCAAATTTCACAAGAGACCTTTTTTGATCGCCTATTGAAAACCTACAAAAATTGTCAATTTTTTTCCCAAAATATCAGTAGTCCAGGAAATATTTCAAAAAAACTAATTAAGGGAACAAATTTTACCAGTTTTTACTAAAAACACCAACAACTCAGTGTTTAAAAATTCTAGAAACCTCTGCGCATTAATGTTTTCCTCAAAAAAGAAAGGACCAATAATTCGTTCTTTCAATATCCCACACCTGACGTTGAATTTTTGGGAATACTGGCTTTTACAGTTTATTACCCAGTTAGGATTATCCGCTGCCCAATAGCGACAATTCTGTGATGACACTACTCCATTTGTAGTGAAAGTGGCTTCCTTTTTCGAAATTCTCCTTGTAGATGTTCTAGCAACTCTTGTTTCAACGAATTAGCCTGTACGGCTATTATTATTATTATCATTATTAGCCTTACCAAACAGGAATATTTCAGGTAATTTTTCTGAGCTGTACAAAACGAGATAAGACCATTAAATCAATTACTCGTGACCTTAAATTCCAAATTACCAGAACAATCCCGATGTACTTGAGAATACTTGATTGCCATTTCGACCGTGTTCCATTTGAGTTGGCCACAGCAACATAAACAATTCAATATAACATGCTCTTAGCATAAAAGACTCTTTTTATGCTTAACAGACTGGTTTTGACTTTTGAGATAGGTCAGGTAAAATTCTCGCATCAAAGTTTTGTTTACCTGCCTCAGGATGTTGAATACACTTTGAAACTACCTACTTACGAACTTTCTCGTCTGGTCTCGCGCTTTCTCGAAATTAATTTCGACTCCTACAACACTTGTCCGGAAATTGGAAGATTAACTTGATTAGTAAGTGGCTATTGAAGGTGTGGTAATAGCTAGTATTATTGTACTGTTGAGATGGGTTTTATGAGATGCTTTAGTGAAATCTTTCAGTTCAATAAACGAATTGATTGATTTGCCACGCCTTTATTTCGGGTCACACCGGTACTGTTTTATGATTCGATTTCGTTTCTTTGGAAAAACGCAGAAATCGAGCATCCATTATATTTCTTCATAAGCTGTTGAATGGTAAAGTGGACATCTTCCTATCATAACCTCAACTGCCATACCTCCCCCCCCCCCGCCCCTTGGGCACAATCACCCAAACAATTTGAATAGGGAAAATGAAGAATTCAGAAATGTCAATTTTTGCCACCTAACTTTTTATTTTGTCGCCCTCTTGCGGAAAAAATAACTGTTCCGTATTCCAAATTATGATACTGATACTGAATATATTCGAACTGTTTCGTTTTCAGTGCCCCACCCTGTATATTAACAGATATTTTACACTTTCTGTGGTAATGGTACGAAGGCGTAGAAGGGCCACGAACATTTTTTTTAATCTCGGGTGTCCGAGATTAAAGTCGAACCCCCGAGATTAAAGTCGGGGGTCCGAGATTAAAGTCAGACCCCCGAGATTGAAGTCGGGGGCCCCGAGATTAAAGTCGGGGGTCCGAGATTAAAGTCGGGGGTCCGAAATTAAAGTCGGGGGTCCGAAATTAAAGTCGGACCCCCGAGATTAAAGTCGAGGGTCCGAGATTAAAGTCGGACCCCCGAGATTAAAGTCGGAGGTCCGAGATTAAAGTCGGGGATCCGAGATTAAAGTCGGACCCCCGAGATTGAAGTCGGGGGTCCGAGATTAAAGTCGGACCCCCGAGATTAAAGTCGGGGGCCCCGAGATTAAAGTTGGGGGTCCGAGATTAAAGTCGGGGGTCCGAGATTAAAGTCGGGGGTCCGAGATTAAAGTCGGGGGTCCTAGATTAAAGTCGGGGGTCCGAGATTAAAGTCGGGGGTCCGAGATTAAAGTCGGACCCCTGAGATAAAAGTCGGAGGTCCGAGATTAAAGTTGGGGGTCCGAGATTAAAGTCGGACCCCCGAGATTAAGGTCGGGGGTCCGAGATTAAAGTCGAGGGTCCGAGATTAAAGTCGGACTCCCGAGATTAAAGTCGGAGGTCCGAGATTAAAGTCGGGGGTCCGAGATTAAAGTCGGGGGTCCGAGATTAAAGTCGGGGGTCCGAGATTAAAGTCGGGGGTCCGAGATTAAAGTCGGACCCACGAGATTAAAGTCGGAGGTCCGAGATTAAAGTCGGGGATCCGAGATTAAAGTCGGACCCCCGAGATTGAAGTCGGGGGTCCGAGATTAAAGTCGGACCCCCGAGATTAAAGTCGGAGGTCCGAGATTAAAGTCGGGGATCCAAGATTAAAGTCGGACCCCCGAGATTGAAGTCGGGGGTCCGAGATTAAAGTCGGACCCCCGAGATTAAAGTCGGGGGCCCCGAGATTAAAGTCGGGGGTCCGAGATTAAAGTCGGGGGTCCGAGATTAAAGTCGGGGGTCCGAGATTAAAGTCGGGGGTCCGAGATTAAAGTCGGGGGTCCGAGATTAAAGTCGGGGGTCCGAGATTAAAGTCGGACCCCCGAGATTAAAGTCGGGGGTCCGAGATTAAAGTCGGACCCCTGAGATAAAAGTCGGAGGTCCGAGATTAAAGTTGGGGGTCCGAGATTAAAGTCGGATCCCCGAGATTAAAGTCGGGGGTCCGAGATTAAAGTCGGGGGTCCGAGATTAAAGTCGGACCCCCGAGATTAAAGTCGGAGGTCCGAGATTAAAGTCGGGGGTCCGAGATTAAAGTCGGGGGTCCGAGATTAAAGTCGGGGGTCCGAGATTAAAGTCGGACCCCCGAGATTAAAGTCGGGGGTCCGAGATTAAAGTCGGACCCCCGAGATTAAAGTCGGAGGTCCGAGATTAAGGTCGGGGATCCGAGATTAAAGTCGGACCCCCGAGATTGAAGTCGGGGGTCCGAGATTAAAGTCGGACCCCCGAGATTAAAGTCGGGGGCCCCGAGATTAAAGTCGGGGGCCCCGAGATTAAAGTCGGGGGTCCGAGATTAAAGTCGGGGGTCCGAAATTAAAGTCGGGGGTCCGAGATTAAAGTCGGACCCCCGAGATTAAAGTCGGGGGTCCGAGATTAAAGTCGGACCCCCGAGATTAAAGTCGGAGGTCCGAGATTAAAGTCGGGGATCCGAGATTAAAGTCGGACCCCCGAGATTGGAGTCGGGGGTCCGAGATTAAAGTCGGACCCCCGAGAATAAAGTCGGGGGCCCCGAGATTAAAGTCGGAGGTCCGAGATTAAAGTCGGACCCCTGAGATTAAAGTCGGAGGTCCGAGATTAAAGTCGGACCCCTGAGATTAAAGTCGGGGGGTCCGAGATTAAAGTCGGACCCCCGAGATTAAAGTCGGGGGTCCGAGATTAAAGTCGGACCCCTGAGATAAAAGTCGGAGGTCCGAGATTAAAGTTGGGGGTCCGAGATTAAAGTCGGACCCCCGAGATTAAAGTCGGGGGTCCGAGATTAAAGTCGGGGGTCCGAGATTAAAGTCGGACCCCCGAGATTAAAGTCGGAGGTCCGAGATTAAAGTCGGGGGTCCGAGATTAAAGTCGGGGGTCCGAGATTTAAGTCGGGGGTCCGAGATTAAAGTCGGGGGTCCGAGATTTAAGTCGGGGGTCCGAGATTAAAGTCGGACCCCCGAGATTAAAGTCGGAGGTCCGAGATTAAAGTCGGGGATCCGAGATTAAAGTCGGACCCCCGAGATTGAAGTCGGGGGTCCGAGATTAAAGTCGGACCCTCGAGATTAAAGTCGGGGGCCCCGAGATTAAAGTCGGGGGTCCGAGATTAAAGTCGGGGGTCCGAGATTAAAGTCGGGGGTCCGAGATTAAAGTCGGGGGTCCGAAATTAAAGTCGGGGGTCCGAGATTAAAGTCGGACCCCCGAGATTAAAGTCGGACCCCCGAGATTAAAGTCGAGGGTCCGAGATTAAAGTCGGACCCCTGAGATTAAAGTCGGGGGCCCCGAGATTAAAGTCGGGGGCCCGAGATTAAAGTCGGGGGCCCGAGATTAAAGTCGGACCTCCGAGATTAAAGTCGGGGGTCCGAGATTAAAGTCGGACCCCCGAGATTAAAGTCGGGGGTCTGAGAATAATGTCGGGGATCAGAGATTAAAGTCGGGATTCCAAAAAAAAATTGTTCGTGGCCCTTCTACGTCTTCGTATAATGGCTTTGTAGTTATTTATGAATATCCACAAATTATTATCACTTCATCTGCGAATATTTTTTAACAAAGCAATGTCTGAAAATAACTATGTTTTGAACAAATACGCGAAATGATAATGAAGTTGTCCTTCAATGTGTCATTTTGAGACTTTGGCAAGGGATGTAACGTGTTTGCTGGGTTGCTAGAGGAGAAAAAAACACTGTAGTAGATACTGTATTCTTTCATTTTAAACAAACATCCTGTTGAAAAATGGTTCGAAATTTTTTAAGAATGTTTCCAATTCTTTTATATATTGTCACTTGTCACTAAATGAAAATTAAAAAAACCCATTCATGAACTAATTTCAAGTGCATTTTCAATATGAATTAATTCTTTATCGGAACCAACGTGTAAGAACAAATATCTAATGCGTAGTAAATAAACAACAATCAGCATTTTGAAAATACTAGCAAATATTTGCATGAAAATGAGTCACCTTGGCTGCTACTTGAATATCTGAATAAGTGAAAAACAAACTTCATGTCTGGTTTGCATTTCCTTATCTACATTTTTGACTCGTAATTACTTCGATTGTAGGATGTACAGGGTGTCCCAAATTCGAGCCTCATCATTGGGATTTCGGAAACCAGAAGAGATACGAGGTAGGTTAAATGGAGGCGAAGTTGCGCAATTTGGTGCTCATTGTAACGTCGCTTTCATATTTGAAAAATTCCGAATACTTCCGAAGATTTTTGGAAAAAAACGATTATTCGCGATTTCATTTTTATTTTTTTGTGACTCTATTTGAATAGAAATAACAAAACAAATTTCACATTCTCATTGCTACTTTTTCTGTTCTACAAGATGGTGTTATCAGATTTTCAAACAGACGTTTCGTATTTGAGCTGCCATCATCAACTTTGTTTTTTTAAATACGGTCCTGGATTTTTTATCATAGATTTTAAAAGTTTCTAATGTCCCAAAACAAATGATGTATAGCACTTATTCTAAAAGTTTATATTAATAGCATTTTTCATAAGAACTCATGAGTTAGAGAGAGACAAAATTTAGATTTTTAATAGAGTTAAAACAAACTTTTTTTGCAATAACGCACTGAATAAAACTCAAAAACTAACATAAAAGTGGGAGGTTAATAAATAATATAATTGAAGTGTCAAACTCTAGGCCCTAGGCTATATTTACAAAAATAATTGCATTTTATCAAAGTGGCTGTGCATAGTGCATTCTGGCTATCTTAGTTCATTTGTTAATGTTTAAATTATCCAATATTTTGACAGTTCACTGTTCGTTCACTAATCGTTAACGCTTATTAAACGAAAATGACTTTTTCTAACGAAGAAAAACGAGACATGATTAGGATTTATTATATTTCGAATCGAAATTCAAAAACTGCTTGTGAGCGCTATTTGTTGTAATATCCAGAAAGACGGCAGCCGCATTATAGTTATTTTGCTAATATTGATAATAATTTAGCTGAGTACGGAAGTTTTGTTAAGCCAAGGGTTGAATATGGAACACGAATCGATCCAGAAGAGGAACAAATTATCTTGAACACTGTAAGTTTGAAAACTGTTACAAAGTAGAAAGTAAAATGAATAATTTTAAATTATTTTTTAAGGCCAATAATAATCCTCGAGCTTCAGTTAGAGTTTTCTCAGAAGAAGTAGGATTACCGCGAATGAGAGTTTGGAGAACTTTAAATAAGCGTGGATATAAACCTTACAAAATCCATATTAGTCAAACACGAAGACCTGGCGATGCTGAGAGACGATTAGAATTTTGTAACTGGTTGCAAGATAAAATTAATGAAAATGATGACTTCCTAAATAAAACTATATGGACAGATGAATGCAGTTTTTCAACAGATGGACTATTTAACAAACATAACGAACACTATTGGTCATTAGAAAACCCAAGGCAGAATCAAGAAGTAAGATCTCAAGGACGACAATCATTTAACGTATGGGTCGGTATGTGGCACAATAAAATTATCGGCCCGTTTTTTATTCAAGGAAAATTAAATTCCGATATGCAGAATTAATAAGGACCAATATATTGGATTCCTTAATGGAAGAACCTTTGGTCGAATTACGTCAACTATGGTGGCAACAAGACCGTGCACCACCTCATAATGGGAGATGTGTTAAAAATTTATTAAATCAATTATTCCCTAATAAATGGATTGGAAACCAAGGTCCCGCACGTTGGCCAACTAGAAGCCCCGACCTAAACCCTCTAGACTACTTTCTTTGGGGATTTCTCAAAAACCGTCTTTATCGAAACACGCCACAATATCTTGAAGTATTACGACAAGACCTAATAAGGGAGATCAGGGTTATCCATAAACTTCACAGACTGACACGAAAATGCATTCAAGCAGATGGATTACAATTTGAATATTTGCTTTAACTTTCATTGGGTATTCAATTTTATAGTTTTTGTTTGTCTTTTTTTGGAATAATTAAAACATCATGCCTATTGTTGAACTTCACACATTGTTTTATATCAATTTTTAGGAGCTTCTGAGGTCCTTAAAACAATGATGTATCGTTCTTTTTCGAAAAAATTATTTTAACGATGTCCTGCTAAGATCTTACCAAAAATCTAATATCTGTCTCTCTCTAACACATGAGTTCTTATGGAAAATGCTATTAATATAAACTTTTCGAATAAGTGCGATACATCATTTGTTTTGGGGTATTAGAAGATTTCAAAATCCATATTAAAAAATCCAGGGCCGTATTTAAAAAAACAAAGTTGATGGCAGCTCAAATACGAAACGTTTGTTTGAAAATCTGATAACACCATCTTGTAGAACAGAAAAAGTAGCAATGAGAATGTGAAATTTGTTTTGTTATATCTATTCAAATAGAGTCACAAAAAAATAAAAATGAAATCGCGAATAATCGGTTTTTTCCAAAAATCTTCGGAAATATTCGGAATTTTTCAAATATGATAGCGGCGTTTCAATGAGCACCAAATTGCGCAACTTTGCCTCCATTTAACCGACCCCGTATCTCTTCTGGTTTCCGTGATCCCAATGATGAGGCTCGAATTTGGGACACCCTGTACTGTGACATACTATTGAAGTTGGCAATATTTGGATTTTTCTCAAATAGGTTCACGTGGCATTGGGTTTTGCTCTAAATCAGACCTAAAATATCGTGAATATTTGTCTCTAACTGTCATTCGTTAGGTGTCAAAATTGACTTGAAAAAAATCGCAGGAATGGTATTTTTCACCAAATGTCTCGTTTAGAATACTGAATAAACACAATCTTCCTACGAATCTGCACTTCTAAATATCACTGACAATATTTCAAGAGCTAATGGTGGAAACGGAAAGCAAGTAACAGTTTTAAAGCTCTTAGATTTTTCCGAGGCGTTCGATACCATCAACCATATTGAAGCACATTGGCTTTGGAGATGTTGCTCTGTCGTTTTTTAAGATCATCTACACTCCAGAACCCAGGTAGTCTCCGGGGTACCCCAAGGATCGATTCTGGGGCCTCTCCTGCTTACTATATGCACCTCTTCCTTTGCTGAGTGTCTGACATCCCGTAATTCTCAATTCTACGCAGATTTGTAATTCTTTCAATTTTTTAATTCACGAAAAAGTTCAGCGTTGGTTTTCGGACATCAAAAAACGAAAAATCATCTCACCTTCGGTTGAAGTGCTAGTTAGCGGCGGAAGGCATTATTACTATTATTATTAAATAGGTGTAGACTATGTAGATGGCGGGTGGCTATTTTACTTATTTGCGGTTACAGAAAATAGCATGTGCCTCTGTAAACTGCTTTCTAATGTCCATCACAGTCCGTTTACAACTATAATTCTTATTTTTTTTTCAGAAAATGCATTCTCAAGAAGAAGCAAAACTCGACGCCATGCAACGCGTCTGGCAATTTCGACGAGGTGCATCGTCCTCAACGGCTTTCTTTGAGGAAGTTAACGAAACTGAAGACTTGATAAACTTACCTCTACAAGTGAGTTTTATTGTTTGACACTGGTTTTAGTTTCTGGATCGAGAATGTATTGAAAAAGTCTTGGCCCACTATAGAAGCCAACAAGATTTGAAAGTCAAAGTATTTTATTATACTCCCCTCTTAATTTAACCCATTCATTACAAGGCCTCTAGATATTAAAAATAATGTTTATCTCTCTTTCAAACCAGATGAGCCTGAACCTGGTTTATTTAAAAACGTTCCAACATAATTTCCTTTCACGTCCTTTTGTAACTCTAGATTTCCTTTAAATTTTGTGTGAAGAACTAATGGAAATACAGTGCGAGTCTTCATTTCTTGATTTTATCAATACATTTGCCGTTAATAAAATTTAGCATAGTTTTTCTCATTTCAATATGTGCACTTTATAAAGACTCACACTGTATATCTAGTGGAGAATTATATAGCAGCTAAGAGATGCAATTTTTTAAATGATGAAAATAATATCACATCGTGTTTTGAGAAACATTCGAACACATTTTCAATTCACGGTCTTATGCAGATGTGGATTGCTTAAAAAATTTGTGTGGAATAAATGAAAATCAACCAAGTGTACAATGGTACAGCAGCCGGGTTATAAAGGCATTAACATAACAGAAAAATGTCAAAATCCAGTAATTTCATTGTGCAAAACCAGTTCGAATTTTTTACGTGAAACTTTACACTTCTAAGTTATTGATCATTGCTATGGTAACGCAATATTTTTTTATCCATGGAACCAGTCTAAGCTTACTAGATATTGATTCATCCTCGTATAAAAAACAAACCGCTCTTCAATAATTGAACTGTAATGTAAGAGGCGCGTAGTTTTCAGAATGTTTTTTTTATTTCAGAATGCCTGTACGGAATCTCAGAGAAGCGCCTGTGTGGCGCCTGGAAAATATTTGAGTTGTGACGACAGTGACAGCGAATTTTTGGACTATCAGGTAAAGTTTACTACCCCAATAAAAACACAAAACAAATACGAGGAACTAACTCTTACATAATGACGAAAATCTTCTGTTGACGTTAATTATACCGTGACCTTGAAATTTTGCCAAAAGCGAATGTTGTTCAAACTCCTGAAAAACACGAAAGGTATTTTTAGCAAGTATGAAAATAGTTTTAACGCGGCGCTATTTGGCAACTCATTATGCAGTACACAGCTTCATCAGTCCAAGTCCATCGCAATTACCTTTGAACTAATTTCTGATTTGATTCAAAACATTTGAAGTCATTGCAAAAATCAAATTACTTCGTTAGTATTCAACAGCATGTTTGGAAAAACGTACATCATATTTGGTGGTGATTTTTGAAACACGAGTGCAAAAACTTGAAAAATGGAAGTTTTGAATTTGAAACGAGTTGAATTCTATCAAGTATATTTAGATATTGGTCCAAATGTAGACGTACTACAGAAATTCAAAGTAAATATCAGGATGCAATGTCGCTAAGGCAAGATGAGTGTTTCAAGATTTTTCACAATTATTATCACCCATTTTCAATCATACCATGATAATAATTCTCCCTCACAACCACTTGTAAGAGTGTACCAGAGGCATAGCTATCAATACATATTGTAATAAAAATAGTCTTAATATTTTAAATTAATTTATTTAACGCTATTTTATATCACACTCTTTACATCTTTTATCACAGTTCTGTATTCATAACCATGTATATTCCTTCCGGGATCGTTCTAGAGCTTCCAAAATGGCCGCTTGCTCCATTCTAGATGGCGCTAATCATTTTGACAGGCCTGAGTGGTGATATCATCGTTGTATGCGAATGAGAGCCGGTCTGATGTACTGGATAAATGTGAAGTCGACAGGTTTGGCCTCAGCTCGTTACATTGCCCCCTTTTTAAAGACATTTCAGTAGCTATGGGGCCACTTGAAACCACCCCACCACTCCCTTCCAACATCAACCAAGCTGTCATATGATACCACCAACTACACATTTCATCCGACACTTACTTTTCGTCGCATGTCACTTATCACTCGTCACCTGTCACATATCGACAATCAATAATACTCGATCAGAACTGGACTTTCGTTCATCATTCCGCCACCTGTCACCCGACATCCTTCTATCATCCGTCAGTTGTCACTCACGTTCACTCACGTGTTGATTCACTACTCACGTCATCTGTCACTTGTCAGCCGTCACTTTTCTCTTGTCAACCGTCAGCTATCATCAGTCCCATTACATATCGAGTTTCATCTGTCACATCTTGACTATTATTCATAACCTGTCATCGTCCAGTTGTCATCTGACGTCTCTCACCTGTCATCCGACAGTTGCCACTTATCGTCCTTCGCCTACCATATATCACTTGACACCTGTCATCACTCACTTGTCATCCCTGCACATATCATCCTCCAACTGTAACCTGTGAATTATCATCTATCAGCTGTCACCTGTCAAACTTTTTTCGTGGAGTTCTGTCTGACGTCTTTATGAATTCAACGTACTCTGTCATATAAGAACCAGAGTCTAAATCATCGGTCATATCACCGAAAAATGATCCAGTGAGAATATCGTATCCTTCAGAGCTGGAAATATATATCCAGAATCCGTATCATAATACAAAACTCTGTCATTGAGTTCCTTGAGGTAACTGTAAAGTTTTAAACGAGCAAGAGCTGTGCCAGTCAGTACAACATTAAAGTTGGTAGAAGAACGTAACATTCATCCTGTCATCGTCCAGTTGTCACCTGACGGCTCTCACCTGTCATTCGACTGTTTCCACTTATCGTATGAAAAATTGGTAGATAAATTCTCGAGTAAGAATATCGTATAACTCAGAGCTGGAAATGTATATCACAGAATCCGTATAATGATACAAAACTCTGTCTTCATGTGTTATTCCTTCCTCTGGTGAAATCATTCTTGAATATTCCCATTAAAAATATACAAATATTGTCACAAAACAAGCGTTATTTACAAAATTATAAAAATCAGTTCTAACATTGTCTCATTATTTTCAGGAGCACGAGATCAGCTCCAAAGTACCATATCTTCCCGTCCCGATACAACACTCAAAACTAGACGCTGCTACACTCGGAGATCTCCCAGCGCAGTACACAATCTGCGCTCTCGAACCCCACCAACTCCCAGTCATTGGAGTTTACGTTGACAAAAGGGTTGTCCCAGGCTTCAAGTACCGAGTGAGACCCCTACCGGCAGTTGGGGAAAGCTCCCTGGCTAATAAATGCCTTTTTGATGGCAAAGCGCTGACGCTGCAATCCATTGGGCGTGGCTACGCTAAAAGGTTCACTTTTGAGGCGGGGCCTAACAGATTGTGCGATAACGAGAACTATTTCTGGAGCGATAATAGACCGGAAGGTTATGCTTTTGAAATGGAACTGCTCTCTGAAGGTGACAAATTTACCTACTTTGGCATAAACAGAGAACCACAAGGCACCGTTGAGATACTTACAATAGAGGTGAGCGTTTTGTTTATTTACTATACGATTTTTTTTTTCATAATGTGACCTATGCGCATATTAGGCTAGTGGATATAGACATGATTTTTCCAAAGTTCAATAGTAATTACAAAAGTTTAAAAACTTCAGTGTGGTGGATGAGGATTGAGTCTGATTTTGCAACCCATTTTTTTTAAAGGGAATTGTTGAAAACCAGTATTTGGTGAATTTTCGCATTATTAGCTCGAAAAAAGTTGCAAAAGTTCTGCAAACTATCGTAGTATTAATAAATAGCAGTTCTAATGAATTTTCAACCATTCAAACAAGGCTAAAATATTAGTTTTCTCAAAAAAATTTTTTTCAATCCAAATTTTTCGGAAAGAGTTCCAAAGTTGTATTCATATCATTGGTATCCAAATATAAAGTCCTTGTATTCATATTATTGTTGTCCAATTATGGTTTTGAACGCATTCAAGTCGTTGTATTCATATTATTGTTGTCCAATTATAGTTTTGAAGGCATTCAAGTCGTTGTATTCATATTATTGCAGTCCAATTATAGTTTCAATCGCATTGAAGTCGTTGTATTCGTACTATCGGTGTCCAATTATAGTTTCAGACGCATTGAAGTCGATGTGTTGGTATCCAATTTTAGTTTCGAACGCATTGAAGTTGTATTATTGGTATTCAATTATAGTTTTAACCCCATTAAAGTCGTTGTATTCATATTATAGGTATCCAATTATAGTTTTAAAGTCATTGAATCCATATTATTGGTGTCCAATTATAGTTTCAAACGCATTAAATTCGTTGTATTGATATTATTGGTATTCAATTATAGTTTTAAACGCATTAAAGTCGTTGTATTTATATTATTGGTTTTCAATTATAGTTTTGAACGCATTATAGTCGTTGTATTCATATTATTGGTATTCAATTATAGTTTTAAACGCATTAAAGTCGTTGTATTTATATTATTGGTTTTCAATTATAGTTTTGAACGCAATAAAGTCATTGTATTCATATTATAGGTATCCAATTATAGTTTTAAAGTCATTGAATCCATATTATTGGTGTCCAATTATAGTTTAAACGCATTAAATTCGTTGTATTAATATTATTAGTAAGCAAATATAGTTTTGAACGCATTATAGTCGTTGTATTCATATTATTGGTATTCAATTATAGTTTTAAACGCATTGAAGTCGTTGTATTGGTATCCAATTATATTTTTGAACGCATTAAAGTCGTTGTATTTATATTATTGGTTTTCGATTATAGTTTTGAACGCAATAAAGTCGTATTCATATTATAGGTATCCAATTATAGTTTTAAAGTCATTGAATCCATATTATTGGTGTCCAATTATAGTTTAAACGCATTAAATTCGTTGTATTAATATTATTAGTGAGCATATATAGTTTTGAACGCATTATAGTCGTTGTATTCATATTATTGGTATTCAATTTTAGTTTTAAATGCATTGAAGTCGTTGTATTGGTATCCAATTATATTTTTGAACGCATTAAAGTCATTGTATTTATATTATTGGTTTTCAATTATAGTTTTGAACGCAATAAAGTCGTTGTATTCATATTATAGGTATCCAATTATAGGTTTAAAGTCATTGAATCCATATTATTGGTGTCCAATTATAGTTTCAAACGCATTAAATTCGTTGTATTGATATTATTATTAAGCAAATATAGTTTTGAACGCATTACAGTCGTTGTATTCATATTATTGAAATTCAATTATAGTTTTAAACGCATTGAAGTCGTTGTATTGGTATCCAATTATAGTTTTGAACACATTTAAGTCGTTGTATTTATATTATTGGTTTTCAATTATAGTTTTGAACGCAATAAAGTCGTTGTATTCATATTATAGGTATCCAATTATAGTTTTAAAGTCATTGAATCCATTTTATTGGTGTCCAATTATAGTTTCAAACGCATTAAATTCGTTGTATTGATATTATTAGTAAGCAGATATAGTTTTGAACGCATTACAGTCGTTGTATTTATATTATTGGTATTCAATTATAGTTTTAAACGCATTGAAGTCGTTGTATTGGTATCCAATTATAGTTTTGAACGCATTAAAGTCGTTGTATTTATATTATTGGTTTTCAATTATAGTTTTGAACGCAATAAAGTCGTTGTATTCATATTACAGGTATCCAATTATAATTTTACAGTCATTGTATCCATATTATTGGTGTCCAATTATAGTTTCAAACGCATTAAATTCATTGTATTGATATTATTAGTAAGCAAATATAGTTTTGAACGCATTATAGTCGTTGCATCCATATTATTAGTATCAAATTATAGTTTTCAACGCATTGAAGTCGTTGTATTCATATTATTAATGTCCAGTTATAGTTTTAAACGCACTGAAGTCGTAGTATTCAAAAAATCCCTACTACTCAGGTCCTTCAACCTCCGAATTCTACAAATTCCAAATTTTTTCAACAAATTTAATTCATGATGTGAAACATTGTAACTAACACTATTCCCAGTTTGCGGAATTTCATTGTTTGTTTTCATCAATTCGTTGACTGCCACGCTGGTTCCATGGGACCAGCCATTTTTTCTATAACGAAACGAACGAATTCATATTTTTGAGTTATTCCCAACTCAAAAATATGAATTATATAAAGTACGCTGGTTCATGGAACCAGCATGAGAAAACAGCAAAAAAAATTGTAAAAAACACTCTGTAGTTTTTGTGAGGGTTTAATTGAAAAACGACCGAACGTTTTGAACTCGAAGAAATGAAATGTGTCTGTCGGTCGACCGATTGTGGCTATTGAACTCCCTGAATGAAATTGCCGAAAGATCAACCTAGGGATTTCCAATCGATTACAATTCGTGAAAACCGGACAAGCTCAGCTAATCGCTGGCACCTATCAAATCCGATTATAGTCAAGCAATTCGTTCACTGGTGAAGTATTACGAGTTGTAAATTCCTCGGCTGGCTCAAATTGAAATATATACAGGAGATACAAAATAATAGTTGAAATTGAAAAATGTGAAATTTTTACCTAATGAATAATTTACAAGTATGAAGTATGATATACAAGTGGAATAATTCCCCACAGTATTTTTTGCACTTGGCAGCTAACGTGTTAATGCACTAGCACACCACTGAAGTTTGAAAACTTTCGGAATCAACGCTAACTGACCGTCTATATCTACTGGCCCTCTAGATATACTGGCATATATGTCCAAACACGTATTTTATCAGACCCGATTCACCTGGAGCTAAAAGGAGCAGTTCCCTTTACCTAAACCAACATTCGTAAGCAGAGTGGGGCGTCGTAAGTCTTTTTAGAAACCCATTTTTATGCACCGTTACATCTTCTTATGATGCTCATTCTTTCAGGGACCTCAAATTGAGATCGCTAGCTCGATAACTAAAAATGCTATCGAAAAAAGAGCCACTGTTAAGTTTACAGGTAAAGTTGAGTATTACGTAACCGGTGTTGCCAAACCTATGCACCTCAGTGGTACAGTGGTGTCGGTTAAAGCTCGAGGAAAAGCGACAGCTGAGATTGTGAAAGTTGTCAATGTTAGCATAAAGAATCAGAGATGCTATATGATTCCTGGTATGCAGAAAATTCATAGGAGAGTGACAGTTAGAGGGGAGGATATTGACGATGTACCTACCAAGTATACCACGAGTGGGTTGGAGTCTTATGAGCTTCCTGTTGTAGGTGAGAGAACTTTGTGTATTTTATCAGGGCATAATAATTATAAATATTCATTCATTCCTTGCAATGATCGGTCGACAATGACATAGGAATCGACAGTTTTAACATGAAATATACAAATGTATGAATGCACAATACATAAATTACTAACAAAGATGCATATAAATGTATGAATAACAATACATAGTTATAAATTATAAAAAGTAGAAGAAGAAGAATTGAAATAAAACTATGAACCTCAAAAACTCGAAGACGAAACAAGATATCAGAAAACTTGATATAGACAGTTTCATTATCCTTGAAAAATCTACAAAAAAATTGATAACATTTCATCCGTAATGTCAACAGTCTGGGATATATTCCAAAAAAATAAAAAATTTGGGATTTTTCCGGTTATTTACCACCCAACCCAAATTATTCCAAGCCTTCGCGCCGTGTTTTTTTTATTATCTACCCCCCCCCCCTCCCATCCCAAATTTATCAGGACGCCTTGCGTCCTGATTTTTGTTTATGTACCCTCAATTCCCCCAACCCCTCCAATTTTTTTGAATATTTACACCCCCCAAATTTTTCCGGTCTCTTTGCATTCAGTTTTTTCAATTATTTACCCCCATCCAAATAATTCCAGCTGCTTCGCTCAGTGTTTTTAATTTTTTTACCTACCCCCCTCCTCCCAAATTTTCCAGGCGCTTTTCGCCCGTATTTTTGATTATTCACCCCCATTATTCTCCCTTCCCCCACCCCAAATTTGTATGTTCCCCCACTAATCCATTAGATATTTTTCGGGCGCCATGCGCTTGGATTTTTTTATTATTCAACCCCCCCCAATTTTTCCGGGAGCTTTACACCCGGATTTTTCAATAGTTCAACCCCATTTCCCCTTATATTATTCCAGGCGCTTTGCGCCGTGTTTTTTTCGATTATTTGCCACTCTACCAAATTTTTTAAGGCACTTCGCGCCCGATTTGTTGATTATTTACCCCCTTTATCCCTCCTCCCCATATTTTTCTACAAAGAATGGCCATGAAATTTTTCCATACCTCAAAATAAAATTGAGATGTGGACTTTGTGAAATTGTGAAATTTTCCGTTTCATTTAAACACCAAAATCTCGAGGACGAAACGGGAGAGATATCGACAAAATGTATATGAACAGTTTAATTGTACTCGAACAGGCCTACAAAGAGTTCCTATGAAGTTTTTTCATATTATTGGTGTTCAATTATAGTTTCAAAAGCATTAAATCGTTGTATTTATATAATTGGAGTCTCATTATAGTTTCAAACGCATTGAAGTAGTTATTTTCATTTTGTTGGTGTCCAATTTATAGTTCTAAACGCATTAAAGTTGCTATATTCATAATATCAGTATCCAATTATAGATTTAAAGTCATTTAAGTCCTTACATTTATATTATTAGTGTCCAATTATAGTTTTAAAAGCATTAAAGTCGTTGTATTCATATTACAGGTGTCCAATTATAGTTTCAAACGCGTTAAAGTCGTTGTATTCATATTATTCGTGTACAATTATAGTTTCAAACGCGTTAAAGTCGTTGTATTCATATTATAGTTGTCCAATTATTGTTTTAAATATGTTAAAGTCGTTGTATTCATATTATAGGTATCCAATTATAGTTTCAAACGCGTTAAAGTCGTTGTATTCATATTATAGGTGTCCAATTATAGTTTTGAACGCATTAAAGAAGTTATATTCATTTTTTTGCTGTCGAATTATAGTCTTAAAAGCATTAAAGTCGATGTATCCATATTATTGCTATCCTTAGAGTCATTGTATTCATATTATTCGTGTCCAATTATAGTTTTAAAAGCGCCAATGTCGTATTCATATTATAGGTGTCCAATTATAGTTTCAAACGCGTTAAAGTCGTTGTATTCATATTATTTGTGTTCAATTATAGTTTTAATAGCATTAAAGTCGTTGTATTCATATTATAGGTGTCCAGTTATAGATTTGAACGCATTAAAGAAGTTATATTCATTTTGTTGCTGCATTAAAGTCGATGTATTCATATTATTGCTGTCCAATTATAGTTTTAAACCCGTTGAAGTCGTTGTATTCATATTATTGGCACCCAGTTAAAGTTTTAAATTCATTGAAGTCGTTGTATTCATATTATTAATTTCACAACCTTCAGGTCATGGGTTTTTAAACAGGATTAATAACTTAAAAAAAACAATACGTGCCTAACTTTCAGGAATTCTTGCGTTCATGTCTAAAATTTTTACAGGAACCTACGTCGACCCCAGAATAATCCCAGGATTCTGCTACAAAGTGCGTCCAAACGACAAAAAAGACGCTCTATTCGGAGGCCGTTCCCTGAAACTGCTGAGCATCGGAATGGGCTACGCCAAAAGACTCACTTTCCAACCGGACTCGTTGGTCGACCCTGACAATTACCTTTGGTCGGACAGCCACCCAGACGGGTTGGGGCTCGAACCCAGGGCTGTTCTCAAAGGAATGAAGTTCTTGATCAAGGCTGGGGACGCGATCCTTGGGGAAGCCACCGTGTTCAGGGACGATCATCCGCAGTTTGAAGAACGGATGGAGAAGGTAGGAACAATAAATATTATTTTATTTACAACCATATATGTGATGCTGTCATTACTAACGTCATTGAAGGTTGGGATGTGTTACATTACATACCTCTACTTCCCGACCTCACTTCCCGCCCTCATTTCATCTATTCTAGTTCGATTTCTTGGGCCTAAAGCCCACATTTTGTCGTTTTAGGAAGGCTAGCAGTTTCCCATGTTTCGAAATATCAGTTTTTTCTTCAATTTCTAGCATCGTTCCTGACATAAATTTGCAGGAACTATCTGTATTAAAATTTGAAGAATAGTGGAAAAAAATCAAAAACTGAAAATAGCAACTTGTGTTATTTATAAACGTTTTGCGTCTCGGTTAACAAACTAATCTCACTACAGGAATGAATCTCTTTCCACCTCGGTGTGTAATATACTATTTCTTTCGCTGTTATTTGACTGATCGAGAACAGTGTGTTGAAATAAACGATACAATAGGTGGAAGCATGACTGTAAAAATGGGGACCCCTCAAGGTACCGTTCTTGGGCCAAACTCTTTCAAGCTTATATAAATGCATTGCTCTGCTTGAGAGTAAAACTAAAATAATTCAAAAATTCCTATACTAGTGAGATTCTTGAGTAGTTTTACTTTCCCGCACTCAGAGCAATATTGTTTGTCCTGCCTCAGATTTATAAAAATTGAAATAATTTGAAAAAGGAGTTCCCCAAGGATCAGTTCTTGGCCCAGTACCATTCCTCGTTTATTCAAATTCCAGTTTGTTTAGTGAAAATAAAACATACATCAACAACTTTATTCAGCATTGTGAACATAATAAATACATTTCTAACTTATCTAAGTATATTTATTATACAGTATAGATCTAAAGACATAACAAAAAAAATTCACCGCAGCCTTCTTTCCAGCTGAAAACGCCCAACGGAACCGCTATCCAAAAGTACGTCCACGTGGACGTCATGTGCCATGTGCGACTCGTCAGAATAGGGGGCGCTTCGACTGAAAACGACGAATGTCTTATGAGAGTTTCCGGAATGGCTGTCTTGAGAAAAGAACCAAAAGCGAGCAACGCCAGCGTAATAAGGATCGACAACGTCGGATTCGACTCTCAATTGCTTTTGCTTTTCGCGCAGACGCATACTGAGTTGACTTTTATCCCGAAGGAGCGATAATTTGTTTTGTTTTCAAGAGATTCTTGGATTTCGATCAGGACCAAGCAAGCATTGAGGAAAACTTTTTTTTTGGAAAGACTCGATAGCTGTATCTAGTTTTATTTTTTTATTTGTTAGGCATCGATACCTTGGAACTTTTTTGATCTGAACTGATTATTACTATTACAACTGAATTGGTGAGTTTCCCGACTGTTTCTTTGTTGTTTATATTGTTTGACTTTGAATAAAAAGTTTTTTACCCTAAATCTGTTTTATTGTCTGGTTGATGTGCGTTCAAGTGTAACAGAAGTAACGGACGCCACTGGCATTGGAAGTCACTTTGCAAGGAAGGGGTGAGTAGAGACACTATAAGAGAGCTGGCCCAGCAGAAATTTGTGGAATTTTCTCAGAAAATAATTTCTGGTGTAGTGAAAAACTTTCAAATTTTTTCCAAGTCGGAGAATTTCTGGACCAGTGAAAAAATTTCCAAAGTCCGAGTCCTGCGAAATTTTTCTTAAGTTCGAGAATTTCTGGCACAGTGAAAGGATTTCAAAGTCCTAATCTAATCCAACATGCGATATTTTCCCAAGTCTGAGAATTTCTGGCACAGTGAAAGAATCTCAAAGTCCGAGTCTAACCCAACCCGCGAAATTTTTACAAGTCCTAGAATTTCTGGCACGGTGGAAAAATTTGGAAATCATTGTCTTGCGAATTTTTTAAGTCCAAGAATTTCAGGCGCAGTTAAAAGATATCAAAGACCTAGTCTAATCCAGCCTCGGAAATTTTTTCAAGTCCTAGAATTTCTGACAAAGTGAAAAGATTTTAAAGTCCTAATCTAATCCAACATGCGATATTTTCCCAAGTTCGAGAATTTTTGGCACAGTGAAAAAATTTCTAAGTCCGAGTCTAACCCAACCTGGGAAATTTTTAAAAAGTCCTAGAATTTTTGGCCAAGTGAAAAAAATTTCAAAGTCCGAGTCATGCGTAATTTTTTCCAAGTCCGCAAATTTCTAGCAAAGTTAAAAGAAATCAAAGACCTAGTCTAAACCAACGTGCGAAATTTTTCCAAGTCCGACAATTTCTGGCACAGTGAAAAAATTCCAAAATTATTGACTTGCGAATTTTTTCAAGTCCAAGAATTGCTGGCAAAGTGAAAAAATATCAAAGACCTAGTCTAAACCAACCTGCGAAATTTTTCCAAGTCCGACAATTTCTGGCACAGTGAAAAAATTCCAAAATTATTGACTTGCGAATTTTTTCAAGTCCAAGAATTGCTGGCAAAGTGAAAAAATATCAAAGACCTAGTCTATACCTACCTGCGAAATTTTTCCAAGTCCGACAATTTCTGGCACAGTGAAAAAATTCGAAAATCATTGTCTTGCGAATTTTTCAAGTCCAAGAATTGCTGGCAAAGTGAAAAAATATCAAAGACCTAGTCTATACCTACCTGCGAAATTTTTCCAAGTCCGACAATTTCTGGCACAGTGAAAAAATTCGAAAATTATTGTCTTGCGAATTTTTCAAGTCCAAGAATTTCTGGCAAAGTGAAAAAATATCAAAGACCTAGTCTAAAACAACCTGCGAAATTTTTCAAAGTCCGACAATTTCTGGCACAGAGAAAAAATTCGAAAATCATTGTCTTGCGAAATTTTTCAAGTCCAAGAATTGCTGGCAAAGTGAAAAAATATCAAAGACCTAGTCTAAACCAACCTGCGAATTTTTTCCAATTCCAACAGTGAAAATATTCGAAAATCATGGTCTTGCGAATTTTTCAAGTCCAAGAATTTCTGGTACTGTGAAAAAATTCGAAAATCATTGTCTTGCAAATTTTTTAAGTCCAAGAATTTCTGGCAAAGTGAAAAAATATCAAAGACCTAGTCTAAAACAACCTGCGAAATTTTTCAAAGTCCGACAATTTCTGGCACAGTGAAAAAATTCGAAAATCATTGTCTTGCGAATTTTTCAAGTCCAAGAATTGCTGGCAAAGTGAAAAAATATCAAAGACCTAGTCTAAACCAACCTGCGAAATTTTTCCAAGTCCGACAATTTCTGGCACAGAGAAAAAATTCGAAAATCATTGTCTTGCGAAATTTTTCAAGTCCAAGAATTGCTGGCAAAGTGAAAAAATATCAAAGACCTAGTCTAAACCAACCTGCGAATTTTTTCCAATTCCAACAGTGAAAATATTCGAAAATCATGGTCTTGCGAATTTTTCAAGTCCAAGAATTTCTGGTACTGTGAAAAAATTCGAAAATCATTGTCTTGCAAATTTTTTAAGTCCAAGAATTTCTGGCAAAGTGAAAAAATATCAAAGACCTAGTCTAAACCAACCTGCGAAATTTTTCCAAGTCCGACAATTTCTGGCACAGAGAAAAAATTCGAAAATCATTGTCTTGCGAAATTTTTCAAGTCCAAGAATTGCTGGCAAAGTGAAAAAATATCAAAGACCTAGTCTAAACCAACCTGCGAATTTTTTCCAATTCCAACAGTGAAAATATTCGAAAATCATGGTCTTGCGAATTTTTCAAGTCCAAGAATTTCTGGTACTGTGAAAAAATTCGAAAATCATTGTCTTGCAAATTTTTTAAGTCCAAGAATTTCTGGCAAAGTGAAAAAATATCAAAGACCTAGTCTAAACCAACCTGCGAAATTTTTCCAAGTCCGACAATTTCTGGCACAGAGAAAAAATTCGAAAATCATTGTCTTGCGAAATTTTTCAAGTCCAAGAATTGCTGGCAAAGTGAAAAAATATCAAAGACCTAGTCTAAACCAACCTGCGAATTTTTTCCAATTCCAACAGTGAAAATATTCGAAAATCATGGTCTTGCGAATTTTTCAAGTCCAAGAATTTCTGGTACTGTGAAAAAATTCGAAAATCATTGTCTTGCAAATTTTTTAAGTCCAAGAATTTCTGGCAAAGTGAAAAAATATCAAAGACCTAGTCTAAAACAACCTGCGAAATTTTTCAAAGTCCGACAATTTCTGGCACAGTGAAAAAATTCGAAAATTATTGTCTTGCGAATTTTTCAAGTCCAAGAATTTCTGGCAAAGTGAAAAAATATCAAAGACCTAGTCTAAAACAACCTGCGAAATTTTTCAAAGTCCGACAATTTCTGGCACAGAGAAAAAATTCGAAAATCATTGTCTTGCGAAATTTTTCAAGTCCAAGAATTGCTGGCAAAGTGAAAAAATATCAAAGACCTAGTCTAAACCAACCTGCGAAATTTTTCCAAGTCCGACAATTTCTGGCACAGAGAAAAAATTCGAAAATCATTGTCTTGCGAAATTTTTCAAGTCCAAGAATTGCTGGCAAAGTGAAAAAATATCAAAGACCTAGTCTAAACCAACCTGCGAATTTTTTCCAATTCCAACAGTGAAAATATTCGAAAATCATGGTCTTGCGAATTTTTCAAGTCCAAGAATTTCTGGTACTGTGAAAAAATTCGAAAATCATTGTCTTGCAAATTTTTTAAGTCCAAGAATTTCTGGCAAAGTGAAAAAATATCAAAGACCTAGTCTAAACCAACCTGCGAAATTTTTCCAAGTCCGACAATTTCTGGCACAGAGAAAAAATTCGAAAATCATTGTCTTGCGAAATTTTTCAAGTCCAAGAATTGCTGGCAAAGTGAAAAAATATCAAAGACCTAGTCTAAACCAACCTGCGAATTTTTTCCAATTCCAACAGTGAAAATATTCGAAAATCATGGTCTTGCGAATTTTTCAAGTCCAAGAATTTCTGGTACTGTGAAAAAATTCGAAAATCATTGTCTTGCAAATTTTTTAAGTCCAAGAATTTCTGGCAAAGTGAAAAAATATCAAAGACCTAGTCTAAAACAACCTGCGAAATTTTTCCAAGTCCGACAATTTCTGGCACAGTGAAAAAATTCGAAAATTATTGTCTTGCGAATTTTTCAAGTCCAAGAATTTCTGGCAAAGTGAAAAAATATCAAAGACCTAGTCTAAAACAACCTGCGAAATTTTTCAAAGTCCGACAATTTCTGGCACAGAGAAAAAATTCGAAAATCATTGTCTTGCGAAATTTTTCAAGTCCAAGAATTTCTGGTACTGTGAAAAAATTCGAAAATCATTGTCTTGCAAATTTTTTAAGTCCAAGAATTTCTGGCAAAGTGAAAAAATATCAAAGACCTAGTCTAAACCAACCTGCGAAATTTTTCAAAGTCCGACAATTTCTGGCACAGTGAAAAAATTCGAAAATCATTGTCTTGCGAATTTTTCAAGTCCAAGAATTGCTGGCAAAGTGAAAAAATATCAAAGACCTAGTCTAAAACAACCTGCGAAATTTTTCAAAGTCCGACAATTTCTGGCACAGAGAAAAAATTCGAAAATCATTGTCTTGCAAATTTTTTAAGTCCAAGAATTTCTGGCAAAGTGAAAAAATATCAAAGACCTAGTCTATACCTACCTGCGAATTTTTTCCAAGTCCGACAATTTCTGGCACAGTGAAAAAATTCGAAAATCATTGTCTTGCGAATTTTTCAAGTCCAAGAATTGCTGGCAAAGTGAAAAAATATCAAAGACCTAGTCTAAACCAACCTGCGAAATTTTTCCAAGTCCGACAATTTCTGGCACAGAGAAAAAATTCGAAAATCATTGTCTTGCGAAATTTTTCAAGTCCAAGAATTGCTGGCAAAGTGAAAAAATATCAAAGACCTAGTCTAAACCAACCTGCGAATTTTTTCCAATTCCAACAGTGAAAATATTCGAAAATCATGGTCTTGCGAATTTTTCAAGTCCAAGAATTTCTGGTACTGTGAAAAAATTCGAAAATCATTGTCTTGCAAATTTTTTAAGTCCAAGAATTTCTGGCAAAGTGAAAAAATATCAAAGACCTAGTCTAAAACAACCTGCGAAATTTTTCCAAGTCCGACAATTTCTGGCACAGTGAAAAAATTCGAAAATTATTGTCTTGCGAATTTTTCAAGTCCAAGAATTTCTGGCAAAGTGAAAAAATATCAAAGACCTAGTCTAAAACAACCTGCGAAATTTTTCAAAGTCCGACAATTTCTGGCACAGAGAAAAAATTCGAAAATCATTGTCTTGCGAAATTTTTCAAGTCCAAGAATTTCTGGTACTGTGAAAAAATTCGAAAATCATTGTCTTGCAAATTTTTTAAGTCCAAGAATTTCTGGCAAAGTGAAAAAATATCAAAGACCTAGTCTAAACCAACCTGCGAAATTTTTCAAAGTCCGACAATTTCTGGCACAGAGAAAAAATTCGAAAATCATTGTCTTGCGAAATTTTTCAAGTCCAAGAATTTCTGGTACTGTGAAAAAATTCGAAAATCATTGTCTTGCAAATTTTTTAAGTCCAAGAATTTCTGGCAAAGTGAAAAAATATCAAAGACCTAGTCTATACCTACCTGCGAATTTTTTCCAAGTCCGACAATTTCTGGCACAGTGAAAAAATTCGAAAATCATTGTCTTGCGAATTTTTCAAGTCCAAGAATTGCTGGCAAAGTGAAAAAATATCAAAGACCTAGTCTAAACCAACCTGCGAAATTTTTCCAAGTCCGACAATTTCTGGCACAGAGAAAAAATTCGAAAATCATTGTCTTGCGAAATTTTTCAAGTCCAAGAATTGCTGGCAAAGTGAAAAAATATCAAAGACCTAGTCTAAACCAACCTGCGAATTTTTTCCAATTCCAACAGTGAAAATATTCGAAAATCATGGTCTTGCGAATTTTTCAAGTCCAAGAATTTCTGGTACTGTGAAAAAATTCGAAAATCATTGTCTTGCAAATTTTTTAAGTCCAAGAATTTCTGGCAAAGTGAAAAAATATCAAAGACCTAGTCTAAACCAACCTGCGAAATTTTTCCAAGTCCGACAATTTCTGGCACAGTGAAAAAATTCGAAAATCATTGTCTTGCGAATTTTTCAAGTCCAAGAATTGCTGGCAAAGTGAAAAAATATCAAAGACCTAGTCTAAAACAACCTGCGAAATTTTTCAAAGTCCGACAATTTCTGGCACAGAGAAAAAATTCGAAAATCATTGTCTTGCAAATTTTTTAAGTCCAAGAATTTCTGGCAAAGTGAAAAAATATCAAAGACCTAGTCTATACCTACCTGCGAATTTTTTCCAAGTCCGACAATTTCTGGCACAGTGAAAAAATTCGAAAATCATTGTCTTGCGAATTTTTCAAGTCCAAGAATTGCTGGCAAAGTGAAAAAATATCAAAGACCTAGTCTAAACCAACCTGCGAAATTTTTCCAAGTCCGACAATTTCTGGCACAGAGAAAAAATTCGAAAATCATTGTCTTGCGAAATTTTTCAAGTCCAAGAATTGCTGGCAAAGTGAAAAAATATCAAAGACCTAGTCTAAACCAACCTGCGAATTTTTTCCAATTCCAACAGTGAAAATATTCGAAAATCATGGTCTTGCGAATTTTTCAAGTCCAAGAATTTCTGGTACTGTGAAAAAATTCGAAAATCATTGTCTTGCAAATTTTTTAAGTCCAAGAATTTCTGGCAAAGTGAAAAAATATCAAAGACCTAGTCTAAAACAACCTGCGAAATTTTTCAAAGTCCGACAATTTCTGGCACAGTGAAAAAATTCGAAAATTATTGTCTTGCGAATTTTTCAAGTCCAAGAATTTCTGGCAAAGTGAAAAAATATCAAAGACCTAGTCTAAAACAACCTGCGAAATTTTTCAAAGTCCGACAATTTCTGGCACAGAGAAAAAATTCGAAAATCATTGTCTTGCGAAATTTTTCAAGTCCAAGAATTGCTGGCAAAGTGAAAAAATATCAAAGACCTAGTCTAAACCAACCTGCGAATTTTTTCCAATTCCAACAGTGAAAATATTCGAAAATCATGGTCTTGCGAATTTTTCAAGTCCAAGAATTTCTGGTACTGTGAAAAAATTCGAAAATCATTGTCTTGCAAATTTTTTAAGTCCAAGAATTTCTGGCAAAGTGAAAAAATATCAAAGACCTAGTCTAAAACAACCTGCGAAATTTTTCAAAGTCCGACAATTTCTGGCACAGTGAAAAAATTCGAAAATCATTGTCTTGCGAATTTTTCAAGTCCAAGAATTGCTGGCAAAGTGAAAAAATATCAAAGACCTAGTCTAAACCAACCTGCGAAATTTTTCCAAGTCCGACAATTTCTGGCACAGAGAAAAAATTCGAAAATCATTGTCTTGCGAAATTTTTCAAGTCCAAGAATTGCTGGCAAAGTGAAAAAATATCAAAGACCTAGTCTAAACCAACCTGCGAATTTTTTCCAATTCCAACAGTGAAAATATTCGAAAATCATGGTCTTGCGAATTTTTCAAGTCCAAGAATTTCTGGTACTGTGAAAAAATTCGAAAATCATTGTCTTGCAAATTTTTTAAGTCCAAGAATTTCTGGCAAAGTGAAAAAATATCAAAGACCTAGTCTAAACCAACCTGCGAAATTTTTCCAAGTCCGACAATTTCTGGCACAGAGAAAAAATTCGAAAATCATTGTCTTGCGAAATTTTTCAAGTCCAAGAATTGCTGGCAAAGTGAAAAAATATCAAAGACCTAGTCTAAACCAACCTGCGAATTTTTTCCAATTCCAACAGTGAAAATATTCGAAAATCATGGTCTTGCGAATTTTTCAAGTCCAAGAATTTCTGGTACTGTGAAAAAATTCGAAAATCATTGTCTTGCAAATTTTTTAAGTCCAAGAATTTCTGGCAAAGTGAAAAAATATCAAAGACCTAGTCTAAACCAACCTGCGAAATTTTTCCAAGTCCGACAATTTCTGGCACAGAGAAAAAATTCGAAAATCATTGTCTTGCGAAATTTTTCAAGTCCAAGAATTGCTGGCAAAGTGAAAAAATATCAAAGACCTAGTCTAAACCAACCTGCGAATTTTTTCCAATTCCAACAGTGAAAATATTCGAAAATCATGGTCTTGCGAATTTTTCAAGTCCAAGAATTTCTGGTACTGTGAAAAAATTCGAAAATCATTGTCTTGCAAATTTTTTAAGTCCAAGAATTTCTGGCAAAGTGAAAAAATATCAAAGACCTAGTCTAAAACAACCTGCGAAATTTTTCAAAGTCCGACAATTTCTGGCACAGTGAAAAAATTCGAAAATTATTGTCTTGCGAATTTTTCAAGTCCAAGAATTTCTGGCAAAGTGAAAAAATATCAAAGACCTAGTCTAAAACAACCTGCGAAATTTTTCAAAGTCCGACAATTTCTGGCACAGAGAAAAAATTCGAAAATCATTGTCTTGCGAAATTTTTCAAGTCCAAGAATTGCTGGCAAAGTGAAAAAATATCAAAGACCTAGTCTAAACCAACCTGCGAAATTTTTCCAAGTCCGACAATTTCTGGCACAGAGAAAAAATTCGAAAATCATTGTCTTGCGAAATTTTTCAAGTCCAAGAATTGCTGGCAAAGTGAAAAAATATCAAAGACCTAGTCTAAACCAACCTGCGAATTTTTTCCAATTCCAACAGTGAAAATATTCGAAAATCATGGTCTTGCGAATTTTTCAAGTCCAAGAATTTCTGGTACTGTGAAAAAATTCGAAAATCATTGTCTTGCAAATTTTTTAAGTCCAAGAATTTCTGGCAAAGTGAAAAAATATCAAAGACCTAGTCTAAAACAACCTGCGAAATTTTTCAAAGTCCGACAATTTCTGGCACAGTGAAAAAATTCGAAAATTATTGTCTTGCGAATTTTTCAAGTCCAAGAATTTCTGGCAAAGTGAAAAAATATCAAAGACCTAGTCTAAAACAACCTGCGAAATTTTTCAAAGTCCGACAATTTCTGGCACAGTGAAAAAATTCGAAAATTATTGTCTTGCGAATTTTTCAAGTCCAAGAATTTCTGGCAAAGTGAAAAAATATCAAAGACCTAGTCTAAAACAACCTGCGAAATTTTTCAAAGTCCGACAATTTCTGGCACAGAGAAAAAATTCGAAAATCATTGTCTTGCAAATTTTTTAAGTCCAAGAATTTCTGGCAAAGTGAAAAAATATCAAAGACCTAGTCTAAACCAACCTGCGAATTTTTTCCAAGTCCGACAATTTCTGGCACAGTGAAAAAATTCGAAAATCATTGTCTTGCGAATTTTTCAAGTCCAAGAATTGCTGGCAAAGTGAAAAAATATCAAAGACCTAGTCTAAACCAACCTGCGAAATTTTTCCAAGTCCGACAATTTCTGGCACAGAGAAAAAATTCGAAAATCATTGTCTTGCGAAATTTTTCAAGTCCAAGAATTGCTGGCAAAGTGAAAAAATATCAAAGACCTAGTCTAAACCAACCTGCGAATTTTTTCCAATTCCAACAGTGAAAATATTCGAAAATCATGGTCTTGCGAATTTTTCAAGTCCAAGAATTTCTGGTACTGTGAAAAAATTCGAAAATCATTGTCTTGCAAATTTTTTAAGTCCAAGAATTTCTGGCAAAGTGAAAAAATATCAAAGACCTAGTCTAAACCAACCTGCGAAATTTTTCCAAGTCCGACAATTTCTGGCACAGTGAAAAAATTCGAAAATTATTGTCTTGCGAATTTTTCAAGTCCAAGAATTTCTGGCAAAGTGAAAAAATATCAAAGACCTAGTCTAAAACAACCTGCGAAATTTTTCAAAGTCCGACAATTTCTGGCACAGAGAAAAAATTCGAAAATCATTGTCTTGCAAATTTTTTAAGTCCAAGAATTTTTGGCAAAGTGAAAAAATATCAAAGACCTAGTCTAAAACAACCTGCGAAATTTTTCCAAGTCCGACAATTTCTGGCTCAGTGAAAAAATTCGAAAATTATTGTCTTGCGAATTTTTCAAGTCCAAGAATTGCTGGCAAAGTGAAAAAATATCAAAGACCTAGTCTAAAACAACCTGCGAAATTTTTCAAAGTCCGACAATTTCTGGCACAGAGAAAAAATTCGAAAATCATTGTCTTGCAAATTTTTTAAGTCCAAGAATTTTTGGCAAAGTGAAAAAATATCAAAGACCTAGTCTAAAACAACCTGCGAAATTTTTCCAAGTCCGACAATTTCTGGCTCAGTGAAAAAATTCGAAAATTATTGTCTTGCGAATTTTTCAAGTCCAAGAATTGCTGGCAAAGTGAAAAAATTTCAAAGACCTAGTCTAAACCAACCTGCGAAATTTTTCCAATTCCGACAATTTCTGGCACAGTGAAAAAAATCGAAAATCAATGTCTTGCGAATTTTTCAAGTCCAAGAATTTTTGGCAAAGTGAAAAAATATCAAAGACCTAGTCTAAACCAACCTGCGAAATTTTTCAAAGTCCAACAATTTCTGGCACAGAGAAAAAATTCGAAAATCATTGTCTTGCGAAATTTTTTAAGTCCAAGAATTGCTGGCAAAGTGAAAAAATTTCAAAGACCTAGTTTAAACCAACCTGCGAAATTTTTCCAATTCCGACAATTTCTGGCACAGTGAAAAAAATCGAAAATCAATGTCTTGCGAATATTTCAAGTCCAAGAATTTCTGGCAAAGTGAAAAAATATCAAAGACCTAGTCTAAACCAACCTGCGAAATTTTTCCAAGTCCGACAATTTCTGGCACAGTGAAAACATTTCAAAGTCCGACTTTAGTATAACGATTTGGTTCCTACTTAAAGATTTGACTCACCTGTTAGGTTGAATGGAAAAATATCCCTTTCAATTCCGTATCACAGAGCTTTTCCACTTCCTCTGCAAAAAAAAGTCACAATATATACTGCCTGAAACTATATTTACGGAACTATATACATATTTTTATCAGGCCATCCTAAAGTCAATGTTTCAAAGAGGAAAGTTAGCACTAAAAAATTAAACTTTGTACCTAAACCAACTTTTTTTATTAAAAATTTGTCTTTTTTAAATTTAAATGCGTAAACAATCTAAAAATAAATATTTTGCTTTGAAAAAAAAAAATACAGCAATGAAAGTAATTAGACCGAGCAATATTCCAGAATAAAAGTGAGGTAAATCCAATACGAATCCGAACGAGATGCTTGTTTCTAAGATAATAATAATAATAAGTTTATTTACCAAAATGTTATTACAAAATTAGCACTAGAATTGTTGTTGAAATGTAAAAAAACATAGAAATCCCACTGAAACTAAAGTTGCGCAAGGGCTAAAAAACAGATATATCTACTCACCACTAATATCGATCAAACTGGAATTCTTCTGCTGTATCGCGATATAAAACTCCCTCGAATTGGAAGTTTTCCCCACCACCCAGTAATCATTCATAGTCTTGACAATCATTTCCCCCGAGTTTCCAAGCACCGGGATCTTATTGTTCATATCCGCCATGATTTTCACGGATTCCTTGGCACACTCCAAATTGCAGCTTAAAGTTTCGGAATGCACGGTACTCTTCAGGGCCAAGTTGAGCTTGTTGAAATAGATGAATCTGGGCGAGGTTTCGGGAGAAGAAGAGGCGAGCTCTGTCGAGCAATATTCGGTTATGCTCGAGACTATGGACATCAGCTTGTGTCCCATGAGTTCGTCTAGTTGTTTGAATAAGTCTATAGTTAGTTCTGTATCGCCTGTGAAATAAATGTGGGTCTCATCGCTGATGTATACGAGGATTGCTATTTATGTATCGAGAATTGGCAACACTGGTGTTGCTAGGCGCGATCCAACTGCGCTATCGCAAAGTTTGACATTTTTGACAGTATACGTAATCAGAAATTGTTGTCATACATACGCTGTTTGTATTTGTAAGAAGAGATAGATCACCGAAAAGCTCCTTTGACTTACCTTTGATGAACAGACAAACAGAAGCACCCAGCAAATGGTAAACGACAAAATAGAATTCAGCCGGCCCATTTCCGCCAAACAAGTGGACTTTAGGAACTTTCCCAACGGTTTTCGTCAGTTTCAAATTCGACGGTCCGATTATAAATCTTCCACGCTGCAGAGCGGGAAAAGGCAACGCAGAAGTTCGAGCCGGTGGGCCCCCTTGCAGGTCCGGCTCTAAATTGTCGGGTAACACGGATCGTATCAAATACTGGTAAATGACTTGCATGTTGCTTGGCTCCACTCCGGTCCTGGAGAAAAAAATATTTTCAATATTATTTGTGAATTGAAAATACCTCTGGCTCTCAACCAAAAAAATTGGCAACACACCGTGGTAATCAATTTAACGGTAGGCTCATTCATTTGTTAATTTGTTTCTCGTGCAAAACTACTATTTGTAGGTACGAAGATGGTCCCAGAAGTACCTGTCCTGACCTAGAGAAGGCGGTAGTTGCTTGTAAAATACCATTGTATTGAAAAGTACACCATCTATACAGCATATGTTTCAAGTTTGAAGACGCCACGTTGTTTAGTATTTGTTTGGCAGCCATCAATAGCAAACGTTGTCAGTGAATTTGTGAACATGGAAAAAATTGATCATCGTTATGTGATACAATACCTTTATTTGAAAGGCCTTAGCCCAACCAATATAAAAGCTGAACTAGATTCTACCCTTGGTGAGACTGCTCCTTCGTTATCAACAGTAAAATATTGGGTAGCAGAGTTTAAACGAGGCCGTACGACCTGCAAAGACGAGCATCGCAGTGGTCGACCAAATGAGGTGACGACTCCAGAAATGTTGGAGAAAATCCACAAAGCGGTACTGGATGATCGTCGACTGAAAGTGCGCGAGCTAGCAGACATAGTAGGCATTTCAAAAAGTGTTTTCTTTGTTGGGCCATGTACTTCTGAGACCACCCTCGTAGAATATATCGATAATACGAAACCAGAAACATAGAATTCTGGATAAAGTAAAGTACAAAGATTCTAGTGTTGAAAAAAAGAAAGACTGGACTGCCATCTAAATCCATTCTCTTCCTTCAAAACTTCAAGTAATCATCCTCCCAGAAGACTTCTATGTATTTTTGTATACCTACCCCTCCTGTCGCCGTGTCTACGTTCGCGATAACGATCACACCAAATCTAATCCCTAATTGAATGAGAAAAATAATATAAGTACCGCAATAAATTCCGAAGAAATCCCATTAAGAGACTAAATAACAAATCTTACTAGATTTAATGAACGAATTACAGTCTAGGCCGGAAAATTTAGCATTCTTATACCGAAGGAAAGATCCTTTGATATTCAATCTTCGACATATATTTACTATAAAATCAGTATTACTCACCAAATCAAACGAGTATTATAGAGAAACGCAGTATAGGCAACCACTGGATATGTCGATTCCAACAGATTGACAAATGACTGTACTTTCAAAAAAGTTTGCTTATCCAGTGGCAAATATTGTATACCACAAAAAACGTTCAAGATGTCTGCTTGCGACAATTTTAGAGACGGCAAATACTGAAAAATCAAATCAGTTATTAGTGCAAACACAGAGAGAAACAAGTTCGAAGTTTAATGTGTTGAAACTTGAATACAGGGTGTTCCAAAATTCCGCATCAATAATTTAGGATTCAAGACTTTTCTTCCCTATAAACAGAGGGAAATGCATATATGTGTTCAGGGAACTAGCTTGGGAAATTTGTCAGGACGTTATCAAATTATACGCAGCCGTGGAGTGCCACAAGGTTCGGTTTTGGGCTCGATTTTGTTTTACTTTACGTAAATGATTCATCCACTATGAATATTCATGGTTCATTCAGGTTGTTGTGGAGTGGGAAGAATGCAGATACAGGAAAAGGGCTATTTTATCGACAAAAAAATGCGCCTATCCACAAAATCGATATTTTCTACATGAATTGACCCTCTGATTAAAAAACGAGTACATTTTCGGATTCAGGAGGAAATTTTCCATAAGATGGAGGAATATTCGCGGGATTCCGCATTTTTGAAATATTCCCAGGCGATTAATGTCGAAAAATGCAATACTCTATATAGAAGGAAATCAAATCTTGATACTGAATTTTCAAACACCCTGTATAATATTATTCTCACAGTTCTATAAAATATTTCGAGGTTCATTTTAAGAGTACTCAAATCTTTGGCAGCATGGAAAGTACCCCAAAACAGCCTGTACATATAGTAGGCTTGCTTCAGCACAGCTTCATATACATTGTCTTGTATGTCATACTCCAATTCTTCTGCGTCGCCAAGTGCGTCTTTGTCTTTGGAAATTTGGTTCAAGCGAAGTGTCTAGAAAAAATATTCATAATTATAAGTAAAATATATTCATTTATTCATCCATCCATTTATCCATGCATTCATTCATTTATTCATTCATTCATTTATTCATCCATACATTCATCCATGCATTCATTCATTAATTCATCAATTAATTCTTTTATTCATTCATTCATTTATTCTTCTATCCATTCATCCATTCATTCATTCATCCCTTTATGCATCCATCACTTTATCCATGCATTCATTCATTCATTCATCTATTTATTCATGCATTCATTCATCCATTCATTCATTTATTCATTCATCCATTCATTCATTTATTCATCCATCCGTTCATCCATCCATTCATTCATTCATTCATCTATCCATTCATCCATGCATTCATTTATTCATCCATCCCTTTATCCATCCATCCCTTTATCCATGCATTCATGCATTCATTAATCCATTCATTCATTTATTCATCCATCCATTCATTCATCCATCCATTTATCCATGCATTCATTCATTTATTCATTCATTCAATCATTCATTTAATCAATCATTCATTTATTTAATCATTCATTTATTCATCCATACATTCATCCATGCATTCATTCATTAATTCATCAATTAATTCATTTATTCATTCATTCATTTATTCATTTATTCATTTATTCATTTATTCATTTATTCATTTATTCATTTATTCATTTATTCATTTATCCATTCATTCATTTATTCAATCATCCCTTTATGCATCCATCACTTTATCCATGCATTCATTCATTCATTCATCTATTTATTCATGCATTCATTCATCCATTCATTCATTCATCCATTCATTCATTTATTCATCCATCCGTTCATCCATCCATTCATTCTTTCATCTATCCATTCATCCATGCATTCATTTATTCATCCATCCCTTTATCCATCCATCCCTTTATCCATCCATCCCTTTATCCATGCATTCATTAATCCATTCATTCATTTATTCATCCATCCATTCATCCATCATCATTCATTCATTTATTCATTCACAGTACCTTTTCTCCTTGCCCTCCTCTCAATTTTCTTATAGATCTATTTCATATTTTATATTCCGAAAATAATATTTTATTATATGCATATGTGTGTGTATGTGTATATGATTATTTTATTGATATATAATTTTTATTTATATATAATTGTAATGCTCAATATGTCTGTCTTTATTTTCACTACTATATTGTGTTATCAATTCTCCAGTTATTTATATATCCGTGAAACAATAGCATCAGCACCTGTCACTGTTTTTCTTCATTCAAGGTTTGTTTATATTCATTGTATATTTAATTTGCATGAATAAAGCTTATTATTATTATTATTATTAGGAAAATAATGAAATTCATTACCATGACCATCCAATAGTTCTTTTCAGGTTGGAAATATAGCTGTCTCGTTTTGTTAGTGTGTAGCGAACTGACTGAAGAACTGGGTTTGAATGTTCTGAAACGTATACATTAAAGTTACATACTTCACACCCAAAAACAATTGACATATGTACTCACTCAGTGAACTGAATGATTCCTTCAACAAGACCAACATTTTTGACTTGGACATCTGTATTATCACAGATTGGATGGTAATACACTATTTTTTGCAGTTCCTAAAATAACAGTAAGTATATAAGTTGAAGTACAAGATCATCTTGAAAAGAAAACTTTTCTGAGTTAAGTACAATATCATCTGGAAACTAAAAGTTTTGAGTACAAGATCATCTAGAAAAAAGAACTTGTGTAAGTTAAGTACAAGATCATCTAAAAACGAAAACTTTCCTAAGTTAAGTACAAGATCATTTGGAAAAAAACTTATAAATTAAGTACAAGATCATTTTGAAAAGAAATTTTTTATAAGTCAAGTACAAGATCATCTAGAAAATAAAACTTGTTAGTACAATATCATCTAGAAAATGAAACTTATGAGTACAAGAT
The DNA here is from genome assembly GCA_944452925.2 of Chrysolina oricalcia. Taxonomy (NCBI): domain Eukaryota; kingdom Metazoa; phylum Arthropoda; class Insecta; order Coleoptera; family Chrysomelidae; genus Chrysolina; species Chrysolina oricalcia. Next base: position 414,714 of record OX101829.2, on the reverse strand, counting down.
CGTCGAATAACAAAAACGTTCCTTAGACAAAAGATCATCTGAAAAAAATTTTTTAATGTTAAGTAAGATCATCTAGAATAGAAAACTTTCCTAAGTTTAGTACAAGATCATCTAGAATAGAAAACTTCTTTAAGGTAAGTACAAGATCATCTAGAAAATGAAACTTGTAAGTGAAACATCATCTAGAAAAGAAAACTTTTGTTTTTAATTTAATTTGGAAAAAAACTTTTCTAAATTAAGTAAAGGGTTATCTTAAAAAGAAAAATTTTCTAAGTCAAGTACAAGATCATCTAGGAAATAAAACTTGTGAGTACAAGATCGTCTAGAAACGAAATCTTTTCTTAGTTAGGTACAAGAACATCTGAAAAAAAATCCAAGTTTAGAATAAGATCATCTAGAAAAGAAAACTTTCCTAAGTTAAGTACAAGATCATTTTGGAAAAAAAACTTTTCCAAATTAAGTACAAGGTCACCTTGAAAAGAAAATATTTTCAAGTTCAGTACAAGATCCTCTATAAAATAAAACTTGTAAGTACAAGATCTTCTAGAAACGGAAACTTTCCTAAGTTAAGTACAAGATTATTAAAAAAAAACTTCTCTAAATTAAGTTCAAGATGATTTGAAAAGAAAATGTTTGTAAGTCAAGTACAGGATCATCTAGAAAATAAAACTTATAAGTACAAAATCGTCTGGAAACAAAAATGTTTGTGAGTTAAGTAAAGATCATCTGAAAAAAAAAATTTCCAAGTTAAGTAAAAGATCATCTAGAAAAGAAAACCTTTCTGAGTTAAGTACAAGATCATCTAGAAAAGAAAACTTTTCTAAGTTAAGTACAAGATCATCTAGAAAATAAATTTGTGAGTAATTCATTATCTAGAAACGAAAAGTACAATATCATTCATAAAAATACGGAAACTATGCAAAACTCATCAAAATTATAAGTGAAAATATTAATAACTTGTAAGAGGGTAGAAGCGGCAATTCCATAAAATATAGCTGATAAATACAAAAAAAAAAATGAAATATCTCCCATTTTAGATCAAAACTGCTGATACAGGCTGGTTTATTTTTGCATATTTCCCGTTTTTGATACAGCACCAAGCTAGGTTGGAAAGCCATACAAGTTTTCAAATTACAGTTGTTTTTGTTGTTGAAAATAGAAACAGTTGAAACAAATAGTTCAATAAAAATATTGAAGGCTTATGAGTATTTCTCACAGTTGATAGAAAATAAATTTCTGAAAGAAATAGTCCTTAATATTTAAATCTCTATTATCAATTTCATAAATACCTCTCCTTCCTTGGTACTCAAGGTAGGATTGAATACGAAGAAGTTTTTCAGTCCTAAAATGTTCTGGGTAACCATTTCAGTCAATATAATGTACAATATCCATCAAAAATCAAATTCAAATCTCAAAATTAGTAAACAAACACTCAACTCAGAGGTTATGAGGAGGTGGGATGACATATGCCAATAGGTCATATCTTCTTCATCTTATTTTCTGAGTGATGGCTTCAGCTACTAGGACTAGCCGGCCAGGTGATAGTGCGCATCACTGTTAAGTTTCGTTCATACACTCGCGAATTTCGCCTCAAGAGCCCACAATTCCAAATTCGAAAGAATTGTGAATATATCGAAAGTTGGAATAAGTTTATCAGACATTTCTACCTACGCAGGCACTGCAACTTTTTGCCTAATTATTTGTTTTCGCCATTTCAAGTTATGTGATTCTGAAACTATGAAAAAGAGAGAATTTCAGTGAAATCAATTTTTTGTCCAATAATTGTCTTGGAGCGAAAACAATTGAAATAAATACAACGCTTAGGCAAGAAAGGCGGAATACTTTATATCAGTTCAAACAAATCATTATAGATGGGGCAGAATGCAAATATGAGACCAGGTAAAGAATCAAACACGCATCTGATTCTTCAAAATTGCTCTGTTGAATAGATCAAGTTGGGATGACTCAAACCACCGTTGTACCGACTGATCAGATTTTATTTACATTTGTGTGAAGACAAATAAAATCGATATTGATGAAAATTTGTAGTGTTAGTGCTGCCATCTTCACCACGACCTCTGAACTAGCACGAGAGTGAATGTTTCCACGGTTGTTCAGCAGATGTCTGTATAGATCGTTCTTCTTTAGACAATGTTATAATGACAACGCTGGAATCATTTGAATAGAAGTAAGATATAGTTAGCAAACTTTATGAGATCAATACTGGATTGAAATGGAGGCTACATGTAGATAGCATCCCAGCTCTGGCATCCAAGTCAGGTCGTTACTTTAGTGTTCTGGCCTCCAAGTCATGTCGTAAATTCATCGAAACAATGGCAAGGCATTAAAATCGGGATTTTTGAGAAACCTGCATTGAAATGACGTCAAATATTCATGTTTGGAACTAAACACGCTAGATGTCACTCGCGTTTGGGTCTAATACCTTTTCCACAGGCATTGACTAACTCACTTCTATTTGAACAATTATCTAAACAATGTTGGCATTGATCGAGCTATTGATAGAAACCTGTTTATGAGGTCATCTTGCTTTCAGAAATTGCTTGAGCCCTTCATTCCTAGATGGCACGACTAGTAATAAATGAAAGGACACAGATTGAAACGGTTTTTGATAGATTTTAGTTTTATTGAAGTGAAATTACAGGCTGACGTTCATTGTTTCGTTACAAAATATTGAAGAAAAGTCTGCTTCTGAATTGAATTTTTTTTGGTAGTTACCTCTCATGCAGCAGGATATGATTGAATAAATAAAACAATTGCACATTTATTCAAATATTTTTATTAGCTCTCTCTCGAAGTTTATTTTAGTTATATTCGATAGTTTTATTGTGAAGTAGCTGATCCAATCATGTGCTTGAACTGAAATGAAAAACTCAGTCGGTTCCAAAATTTACAATATTCGGGTACAACATTCAAATCTATACAACAATCACAATAATATTTTAATTGTTTTTATACAGGGCGTCCGTAAAAGAGACTTCGCCATCTTCTAGGTATTTCTTGATGGGGAATTCCATGTTCCTCATGTTTTTTTCTAACTCGTCACAGTCCACGAATATGCTGCAACAAAAAAAGGAACTTATTATTCCATATCTGAATAAATGGATTCATTTGTAGGTTTGTTATGAAATGCAAAATGGCGTTGATAGGTAAATTTCTTCTGATATATAGAAGGAAATTGAAATGAAAAAATACACCCATGTAAAATATAGACATTTTCTGAATAAAATGGCCTTCTGAATGAAAAAAAAGTAATTGTCGGATTCAGAAGGAAATTTTCTATAAGATGATGTAATATTCGTGAAATTCCGCATTTTTGAAATATTCCCAGGCGATCAAAGTCGAAAAATGCAATATATATATAGAAGGAAATAAAATTTTGCGAAAATTCTTATTTTTCATCTCTCGAAAAAGCGCAAACTTCCCTTAGACGTAACTCGTGGGGCTGATTCCGAATATCATCTCAAAAAATGAATTCGACAAAGGGATAACTGGGCAATTTTCTTGACGAAAAAATGTACCAGTCCACATAATCGAATTTTCCTACATGAAATATCCTTTTAATTCGAAAAACAAGTACATTTTCGAATTGAGAAGGAAATTTTCTATAGGAAAAAGTAACACTTGCGGGATTGCGATTTTTTTATATTCACAGGCCCCCAGGCGCAAGGGATAAAAGTCTATATAGAAGGAAATCGAAATTTACGAAAATATCTATTTCTTATTTTTCGAATAAGCTATACGAGATGATATACAAGGATATATTGAAAAATTCTTAGCCTACTCTAGAACCAAACAAAATTTCAATGTCAAAATATTTTATTACTCAACATATTCTCCTCTTAATTGGATACATTTATTACAGCGAACCTGCAACGTCTCTAGACCTTTCAAAAAAAATGTTTCTCCTTATTCTGCAAACCAGACCTCCACAGCTTTTATTACCTCCTCGTTGGAAGAAAATTTACGACCTTTTAAACTTTTTTTCAGTTGAGAAAAGAGATGATAGTCGGACGGAGCCAAATCTGGTGAATAAGGGGGGTGTTCAAGTAATTCAAACCCTAAATCACGAATTTTTTGCATGGCAACATGAGATTTGTCTGCAGGGGCGTTATCCTGCAAAAACAAAACACCTTTGGATAGCTTTTCGCGTCTTTTCTCTTTAATTTTTTCCCGCAGAGTGGTTAGTAATGTCGAATAGTAATCTCCAGTTATTGTTCTACCCTTATCCAAAAAATCAATCATGATTTTACACCATGGCAATCCAAAAAAACTGAAGCAAGAACTTTTCCAGCAGATTTTCGGACACGAAACTTCTTAGGTCTTGGAGAACCGGAGTGTTGCCATTCCATCGATTGTTGCTTTGTTTCTGGATCGTAGAAATGTACCCAAGTCTCATCCATAGCAACAATTCGGTTTAAATCGAGCACAGATCGAACGCGATGCACTACCCAAACATTTGGGGATCCATTTTTCAGCAATTTTTCTCATGTCCAAATTGACGTAAACTATATGATGAACGCGTTTGTATGAAATATTTAGTGCTTCAAATATCCGTTTTAGCCCAATTCGACGGTCTGTTAAAATCATGTCATGAACTGCATCGATATTTTCGGGGACTGTCACAGAAACTGGCCTTCCCGATCGGTCATCATCTTCAATGGAAAATTTACCTCTTTTGAAGCTTGCAGTCCAATTTTTCACAGTCGCATACGAAGGACATTGATCACCAAGGGTATTGAGCATATCTTCGTAAATCTGTTTACCTCTTAACCCTTTTAAATACAGGTACTTGAAGATGGCACGATACTCCAATGTTTCGATTTTCACAATTTCGGTGGACATATTTTTTCTTTTAATTTATTGCGAAACTCTAATTTACTTTTTAGACGTAAAACTTTACACTGACACTTCTAATGAGTTATTGTTCGTTGCTATGGTAACCTAATATTTTGTTTATGCAGGGAACTGGTCTAGGCTAACCAGATATCAATACTTCCTCGTAGAAGATAGTTTGAACAACAAAATTTGGATTTCTAACCAAATATTGAATTGTCCATCTTCTTCCAAACAAATTAAAATATCTGATGAAATTGGGGTATCAACTCTTTAAGAAATATCTAACGTTTCTGATCAGCAGCAATATGAAACATCTTCGGGAATTTATATTGGAAGTAATTGTTCAAACTTTACTATCACTTATTATTCCAATAAATGAAATTATTGGTTGATGATGAATAATAAATTAATAATTGACTACATTTATCTCACAACTTTGGATCCGCTCAAAATGGGTTTGACTTGACTGGATCCGATACACCTAATCGATATATACAGTGTTCGGATTGGATTGAATCACTCAAGTAAATTCCATAAAATATAGGACTGGACCCAACCGATCGCCTTGAAGAGAAGTGAAATTACGAGATAAATGAGTTTGAAATTGACAAATCACAGGTAAAAGTAGCCAAATTCAGAAAAGTGTTAATATTGACAATTGTCTTTCTTAAAATGGAGAGCAAAATAATTATTAAGAAAAGAAACGTATATGGTCCAAAGAAGAGAGTAGTTTTTTCATTCTACTGATTAGAGAAAAACATATTTTGTGACTAATGGATGGGAAAAGGATTAGAGTTCAAATGAAAACGACAGATCCACAGAACAACGATTCGTGATTTAATTCGTAGAACACAAGAAATTTAAGGTTACGATATTCGACATTTTGCTGTGAAGTTAGCTTTTTTCAATCGGATTGAAGAATAGGATTCTTCGATCCACTTAAATATTGCGATATAAACTGAAGGGTGGTTTCACTCGACTCAATGCTATTGAATTTGAAGCGGATAGAGATCGTCCAGATAAACGTAGTCATTGACTCTGTTGAAAATGAATCCTTCAATGCAGAAATGTCAAGTTTTTTTGACAGTCGTACAAAAAAGTTATATTTTACAAGTTTGAATAAATTAGTTAACACTATTATTTCTATCACAATACATAATAAAAAAATAAAACAAAGAAAAAAAAAAGAATATGAACAAATTCTAATAAACTTTATTTCACATGCTACATTCCAATACAACTCATTTTGAATCAAATCTCTTCATAACCTCCACAACATGTTTGTTGAGAAGAGTATGAACATCTCGACCCCAGAGGATGTCTATATGAGTGAACTCCTTTTTTGGTACTTTATATACTTCCACAACATTCGGAAGATTATCTAGAAGAATCTTCTGTGCCTGAAATTATAAATAACCTATAATATTAATCTTTATTGACCTTTGTTTGCCATATAAAAATTAGGGCTTCGCTAGTCTTGGTCTTGTCTTGATACAAGAAAATTCGGGAAAACCTTTGTTCTAAAATGACGAAAATACGAGAACATGCATTACCGCCATCTATGGGATTTTTGAGGAACACGCTCGCCACGAAAACTCTTAAAAACAGATATTGGAAAGTATAGTGAATGTTCAACGACTCTTTCGATACGAATAAGTCATTTTGCACGAAGAATAGGCCAACCGGAAATGTGGCGCGAGTTATGTTGTATTCTGGTGGCTCCTCCACGCCATAAATCATGAGATTCTTCTTCTTTCCATAGCTGAATTTCTCGAATTTGCCTGTGAAAAAATATCGAATTAGATTAGCATATACAGAGTCTCTACGTCGACAGAACTGAATTATAAAAAATGATTCCACTTGAAAAAAGTCGATTGGGGTAAAATCTGGAGATCTGACTGGCTACTCTATAGGACCTCTTTGAATCAAATTTCCAGGAAAATCCTTTACAAAAACACTCTAACAGGCTGTGCATAATGTGGAGGTCTTGTTGAAGAATCGAGTGGTATCGATGGTCATACTCAATTATGTCTAATAATTGGGGATGTTGCGGCTTTTTCAATTGAAATAATTTCAATATACTTCCAATTGACAATAGTGTAGCTCTTACGTTATTGTCATGTAATATTACAACATAAATAAAAATAATAATCATACCTTTCTTGATGTTTTGAGCGTAGTGAACCATTTGGTTGACTGACATTCCTCCTGGCATGAATTGTGTTATCGTCGGTCATCATATTCAATGGAAAATTTACCTCTTTTGAAGCTTGCAGTCCAATTTTTCACAGTCGCATACGAAGAACATTGATCACCAAGGGTATTGAGCATATCTTCGTAAATCTGTTTACCTCTTAACCCTTTTAAATACAGGTACTTGAAGATGGCACGATACTCCAACGTTTCGATTTTCACAATTGCGTAACTCTGGTTTACTTTTTTGACGTCAAACTTTACACTGACACTTCTAATAAGTTCTTGTTCGTTGCTATGGTAACGCAATATTATGTTTATGCAGGGAACTGGTCTAGGCTAACTAGATATCAATCATCCTCGTAAACGAAGCAACTCTGAATACGAGGGTTGTTATATATGTATTGAGAATGAAGAACTAAAACAATAATTGGGGTGTAGAAACTTCTTTATTGTTTTTCAAAGTACTCTCCTTTCAAATCTACACATTTTGCATTCGAATAAACCATTTGGCAGAGCAGGTTTTCCACTCCGAAGTAGGTATCTCCAAAACATGGTTTTTGAATGCATAAACAGCGTGTTGTAGCGTCGTAAAGCGTTGACCACGTAATTTGTTCTTCACTTGAGGGAACGAATAGATGTCATTGGGTGCTAAATCAGGGCTGTACGGCGGATGACCCATCAATTCAACGTTTTGAGTGCTCAAATAGCGGGTTGTTTGAGCCGATATGTGTGAGCTCGCATTGTCATGATGGAGAATTATCCTTCGTATTCGGTTCGTTTTCCATATTTCATTGATGACTTCTGGCAAACAAATAGTAGTGTACCATTCAGAGTTTACCGTTGTACGTTGCTCTAAAGGCACGGTTGCCACATGACCGTTTATACCGAAGAAACAGGCCACCATTTGCTTCGAAGTGCTGCGAGCACGAACAACTTTTGTTGGATTTGGTTCATTTTGAAAGACCCATACAGTCGACTGCTGTTTAGTTTCGGGCTCATAACAATAAATCCAAGATTCGTCACCTGTGTATATGTTATAAACTGCATTTGATGCACCGAGGTCATATTTTGTAATCATTTTCTTGCACCAATTTACACGAGTCTTTTTTTAATCGATTGTCAAATTGTGCGGAATCCAACGAGAACAAATCTTTCTGAGTGCCAAATGTTCATGCAATGTCTCATGTATACTTGCCATACTAATGCCCAGGGATGCCTCGATCTCGTGATATGTCACATGACGATCCTGCATCATCAGTTCGGACACAGCCACACAATGTTTTCTCGCACAACAACCGATCACGCTATTTTGGACGTCCATCTTTAACTTCGTCCGTCAGCGAAGTACGGCTACGTTTGAATAGAGGACTTCGGATAAGGATTCAGTGATGCCACCACACAACTTTTGGCTTTAAAACTACTGGCACGTTTTTCGGCAAGTTTTCTTCATGTCAGGGTTCTTGGCAGCCTCAGGAACCCCGTAATATGAATTGTTCATAACGACGGGAATATTGAGATTTTCCATAAAATACAAAACCCTAGGGACTTTAATTTTTTTAGGGATTTTTCTCACAAAATGGCGCTAATTTCAAAATACAGTGACCGCCAAAAAGTATGTACCATATGGGAAAAATTTTTATTATTGGAGTATTGGAAAAAATATTCTGGGGAAAAGTTTGTGCATGTCTGATAACCTAAAAATCGATTTTGACACATGTCACGTGATCGCTAGAATGGCGGCAAAATGAAAAAAATTGCTATGCAAAGGCAAAAAAGGGGTAAGATGGCAAGATATCAAAAAAAGTTATTTGAAAAAGTCACTTAGAATTCAATTTTATACAAATAAACGAAGTTTCAAGAGATAATTCAAAAAAAATGAAAATAGCAATTTTTTAAAAATATTTTCCCATCTATTTGAAAATATTATTTTTTTTTCTTATGAATAGCTTGACTATACTGAAACATTTGCATTTTAATAATAATGACAAAACTTTCTCATTTTCTCCACACCAGAGGGCACTAAATTAAAAAAATTGGTTTTTGAGAGAACCCTCGCTGTTACATTGGTTCTTATCTAACAGTTATATCAGAATTCCAAGACTATTGAGTTGATATGGCAATCTAGAAACACCATGTTTCCTGATTTTAATCAAGTTTCAATAATAATGCTGTATGAGCGTTTTACTTTGCACATAAACTTTAAGAATCTTTAATTTGACGCACTATTTTCAAGTTTATGTGCGAAGTGAATTGCTCATGCACGATTATCATCGGAACTTGATTATAATCTGGAAATTACCATGTTTTTGGAGTGTCATATCATCACAATGGTCGTGGAATTCGGATATAACTGTTAGATACGAACCGATGTAACAGCAATGATTCTGACAAATTCCCATCTTTCAATTTAGTGCCCTCTGGTGTGGAGAAAATGAGAAAGTTTTGTCATTATCATTAAAATGCAAATGTTTCAGTATAGTCAAGCTATTCATAAGAAAAAAAAATATTTTTAAATAGACTGGAAAATATTTTTAAAAAATTGCTATTTTCAATTTTTTTGAATTATCTCTTGAAACTTCGTTTATGTGTATAAAATTGAATTCTAAATGACTTTTTCAAATAACTTTTTTTGATATCTTGCCATCTTACCCCTTTTTTTGCCTTTGCATTCCAATTTTTTTCATTTTGCCGCCATTCTAGCGATCACGTGACATGTGTCAAAATCGATTTTTAGGTTATCGGACATGCACAAACTTTTCCCCAGAATATTTTTTCCATACTCCAATAATAAAAATTTTTCCCATATGGTACATACTTTTTGGCGGTCACTGTATATCATTTTCCTGAATTTAAAAAAAATGCGTATTTCACGTTTCCTAGTTGCCAAATAGTTGATCGATCTAGAAAATATTCTGAGTGGTAACTTTCACGGACAAACAAACCTTATTATCTTTCTGATTAAAATGCTCTTGGCCTGAATACTTTGAGGTTACATCCCAGAATTTGTATTTTGTTTCAGTTTTGAGGGTATGTGTTACATTTTAATCATAACTGTTAAAATGGTTGAATATAATTTCTACTTTTGAACTTTTTCATGGAACGAATGTGCACTGACATAGAAATAACCCTACACCAAGTACCAGTGAGCAAATTAGCCACTTAGCCAGTAAGCAAATGCTACAGGCCCCGCGCCTGGGGGGCCTCGCGCCTGTGCACAAAGTAAAAAAAAACTATCAAGTAAGATATGTTTTTTATACCACCTACAGAAAATGAATAAAGTTAGAAATGGGAATAATAACTATAGCGTGGAATGAAATTCTAGAACAATTGCAATCGAGTAACGCTTCGTTGCAGTCTGATCAAGATCTTAACACGAGAAAGGTACGCTCTTTATAAATCATTACAAGGCTACTTCCAAGCAATACGATCCAAATTTTCAGATATAGAGGCAAAAGCCAAAGCACTAATTGAACGTGAAGAATATCAGCAATCGACTTCAAAAAAACCCAAGCAAAATACAAAGTACGACCATTTCAGCAGCAGCTCTACTCAGAGACCTCATAAAAGAAGTTCACACTCGAAGAAGTTGTAGAACATCAAACACCCGGACAACGTTTTGAAATTCATGTTTTTATTGCTGTAATTGTCTGCATTAGCTAAATGCATGGAAGCTTACCATCAAGTGACTGGTGTATTTGGAATACTTCGGCAGAAAAGATCTTAAAAAGAACTGTCGTCAATTATTTCCTAGACGATGTGGAAGACAGTCTGGGCAATGAACTGGTGCAGTTTGCGAAGCTGCTGAAAACAGATGTGGCTGCAGAAAGAAAAAGCACGAGGCTCAAGAACTTCAAGTATATAAACTGTTGACATAAAATTCATTGGAATCGTGTTTCCCAAATGTTGGAATAGTGTTTCGCATTCAATTGATTTTGATAATCACCAACTACAGCGGAGAATGTTCTTTTTCAACGTTAAAGTGTTTTAAAAATGTGTTAAGGAGCACAATGGGACAAGAACATCAAACGACCTCAATATAATGAACATAGAAAGTGATTAACTTAGAAATATTGATTTGACGAGTGTTATCTCCAAATTTGCTCGGATTAAATCACGGAAAGTCTTTTTGTAAATGTGCTGTTTTATTTTATATTCTATACTTTAATACTTAATGCAAATCAAGGGCCTCTTGTTCACATTTGCTACGGACCCCACGGTGGCTTTATCCGACACTTCCTAGACTACACAATACCTCTTTCAATAACAAAACTCTAGCTCTAGTTTTGAATTTAGCGCCATTTTGAAAGAAAAATCCCTAAACAAAATTAAAGTCCCTAGTGTTTTGTATTTTATGGAAAATCTCAATATTTCCATCGTTATGAACAATTTCAATCATATTACGGGGTTCCTGAGGGTGCCAGGAACCCCGATATGAAGAAAAAATGCCGAAAAACGTGCCAGTAGTTTTAAAGCCAAAAGTTGTGTGGTGGCATGACTGAATCCTTATCCGAAGTCCTCTATTCACTAAACCATCGATATACTGTGGCTTTGGATGGTGCTTGATCGGCACACTGCTGTTGAGATAATCCACGTCGAAAATCGTAAAAAATCATGGCACGAAAATGTTCACGAGTTAGCTCCATTTTTGGGCCGAGATAAAATTTTCAAATGTCTATTAACAATACAAATAGCGTATGTATGACAAAAAGTTCTGATTACGTATACTGTCAAAAATGTCAAACTTTGCGATAGCGCAGTTGGATCGCGCCTAACAACACCAGTGTTGCCAATTCTCAATACATAAGTAGGAACCCTCGTATATGTTCATAGGAACTTTTTTCTTAACACGGCCCAACGAATCACCCTCTGCACTTTCCTACCTTAGCTAGGAATCACTCTGTATATAAATTCTAACAAACTCCACGTGTTTCCTTGGGAAGTACGCAAGCCCTCTTGGATCTTTTGTGTGAATCAACTCATCTAGCTCAACTCTCACCGCTGCTGGTCGGTATTTTCTCAGAGAAATATAATTGCTTTTTATATTTAGCTTTCCCGAAAAGAACGTCTTCATTGAGTTCAGGATTGTTTGTTTTTCGTGTCGGGACATTAAACGAGAATGAGATAATCTAGAATGAAAGTAATTGACTTTTTCATCACGTGGATATTTTCCTTCACTCTGTTCTATTCACTCCTCAACTCGGAGAGAATTCACACCTGCTAATAATGATGATATTTCGGCACAACTTTACAGGACGATATTCCTAAGTTGTTACTTTTTTTAAATGTGTATAAAACTCGTTAAAACAAACAACTTTTTCAAATAACTTTTTCCAGAAACATGAAACAGTGACATTATTACATAACGTGTCCAATACGGTCCTGTCTAACTCAAAAAAGGTGTTCATAGGTGTCACAAACTAAACTTTTCGTAGACCCCTACAGGAAAACTCACACGGAATCAGGTCTGGCTACCTTGGTGGCCATGCAACTGGTCCATTTCGACCGATCCATCTATTTTTTTCTGACTAACTTTTGAATTGTGGCCGCTTGGAAAACATTATTTAGTCCTATCTGTAGGATTGTTTTAATTTCTCTATCTAGATTATTAGCAGACAAAGGTAACGAGAACGCTCTATGTAACATTGAATTATATGCTGCTAATTTTTGACTATCGGGATGGAAAGAATCACTTGGGATTGTAATGACCGTGTAGCTCGGTTTTCTGAATACATTGAACTCAAATTTATTATGATTATGTGTGATGGTTAGGTCTAAGAAATTAATTTGTCTCTCTATCTCTGTCTCAAGTGTGAAATGTATGTTACTATTTAGATTATTTATAAATATCAGAAACTGGTTTAGCTGTCGTGTGGTACCTCTGAAACAGGCAAGAATATCGTCAACATATCTATACCAAAAAGGAATGTTTTCGAAATTTAGTATAGTGGTCTCCAAGTTGTTCATAAATATATCTGCTAAAAGTGGACTAAGGAGGGAACCAATCGGTAAACCTGAATCCTGTTTATAAAATTTGTTATTGAATTGCAAATAATTCTGATCTAGGCATACATCAAAAGCTGTAAAAATTTCAAAAGAAGTAATTTGGTCTACTTTGGCCTGATCTAATATTTAATATAAATGAGAGACTTACATTCGTTATATGGTATGTTGGAGATCATACTTTTCACATCGAATGAAACTAAAATTGAATTATGTGACGTGGTTTCGTTATTTATTCTTTCTACTAGACTTAGTGAGTTTTTTACGCTATGGTGCGGGACAAAATGTTTTCAATGCACAGGGTCCTTCAGGACAAGCTAAGTCAATACGTACAGGGTTTTTTGAGTCAAAATTCATGAATTCAATATGGCAGACGAGTTTTGTAATTATGTACAGATTCGATCAAACATTGGTAAACTCTATTTCTTTACGTTCATTTCTACCAACAGAAACATTTTTTATTATTATTATTATTATTATGTAAGTTTTACGACCTTTGTTATGATGACTGATTCTGTTCTCTTTTGGTGATTTGAGGTCCTAAATTGAAGAAAACTGTATTTCTTAAAGCCAACGTTTCTTCAGTTTATTTTGATATCTTTAAAAATGGGATATTTAAATAAAAACAGTGAAGAAAGAGAAATAGTATTAAACTCGCTCTTTTGTTAGTGAAAATACTTCTTTATTCGAAAGTTGTATGAGTGATTGTATCTAGAAAAGTAGTAGTACTAAATTGATTAGTTTATTATTATTTTTCCAATGTTTCATCAATATTTCAAAAAATATCTCCTTTTTGTATCCTACAGCACCCTGAAGATGTCAAAATAAATTGACGAAACGTAGGCTTTAAAGAAAAACAGTTTTCTTCAATTGAAGACCCCAAATCCCAAAAAAAACAAAATCAGTCATTATTATTTTCATTAAAATTTGTAGGAAATTCGCATAATCGTGACTTTTGAACTTCACAGAAATTTGACGTAGAATAAAGCATAAAAAATGACTCAAAAACTGACTGCCTGCCCACGTTTCAAAATGTTCAAAACAAAAGCATAAACAATCAGATTATCTCCTTTCACAAAACATCCTGTATGAAATTCGTTGTGAAATCGATGTTTAGGAAAAAGCCCCTCAAATCCAGAGCAGCATTTTATGTTTATGGAAGTCGTTTTTGTAATCAGGCAAGTTATTAGCAAATAGCACAAATAATGATGGCCCCAAAACCGAACCTTGTGGAACACCCAGTTTAACTTTTTTTGCAACTCTACGTTATAGTATTATTTTTGACAGTGATGTAACGGCTTACTTATATGATCCTAACCAAGTTGAAACATTTTCTGGAAAACAAAGTGCAGCTGTCTTATTTTTGAAAAAAATTGTTTTTACGGATTCTCCCAAGAAAACTTCTCAGAAGCAAAGCTTGTGCTGGCAAGAGAGATCCGGTCAGCTGACATAAAAGTGGATTCCGAACCACTTCAGTTCCGCAACAGGCGGTGGGATCGAACCCGGGCCGACAGGATGGAAGACACATTCTTTAACACCACGACGACTTCCTTTCCATCCAATGACTCGTTATTCTCACTCAATTTTGGAGATTGTTTTGCAAAAATACGTTGACGCGCAATGTTTGAATTTGACAGAACCTTGACATTGAACAGAGCTTAAATAATGTCTCAGAATCGAACTGCCTGACTCTTCAAAATCTTCAAAATTAGAAATAGTAGCATAAATAATCAAATTCTCTGCTTCCACAAAACATCCTGTATGAAATTCGTTTCGAAATTAAAGAGTTTGGGCACTCGCCTTGAAATTACTAATTATCAAAATAACAGCATGGTGACCTTACTTTTTCTTGGAGTATACCGGGTGTCAACGAATCTATTAGACAAGTCATAACTTCTAGACCATTAGGTGTATCAAAATGAGATATGGTATAGGTAAATGGTATGTGAAGAGGAGAGTTTTCACATATTTGTCACTGTCCGGTCACTTCCGCTTTCACCGGAAATGGCTCCGGTTCTAAATTTTTAAATGGAACACCCTGTATATTGTAACATTTTTGGATTTCTGAGACAATTCTAGATCAGAATGTGATATTTTCGAAAGTTTTTAAGCCTACATAATTTTTTCGGAGTCACTTTTGAAATTACATCTAGGTGGCCATGATCGGAAGTAAACTAATCTAAGGACCTCAGGTGATATCAGAATTTCATTTTGAAGAAAACCTAAGTACCTAGCCCCTGTTAACTGACCTTGAAATAATATTGGTCCAATTATTCTGTTTCCAACGATACCAGCCCAGACATTGACGCCAAACCTTTCTTGAAAATTGCCCTCTCTCATTGCATGTTGATTTTGTTGGGCCCAGTACCGGGAATTTTGCTTCTTAAGCAAGCCATTATTTGTAAATCGTGATTCGTCGGAAAATAGAATACAGTTGATGAAATTTGGGTTAACTCTATGATTTTGAAGCAACCAATAACAAAACACTACTCGTCTATCCCCATCGTCAGCATACAAATGTTGATGTAACTGATATTTAAATGCTCGATATCCGTGCTTTTTCAATATTTTTCTTGTTGACTCATGACATCTGCATTTATCGACTAATTTCTCTTCAAGAAACCGTTTTGTCAACCTCAACCATAGCAAGAACGTTAATCTCAGTCTCCTCATTTATGACATACCTCTGTTCTGCCTCTCGATTTCCCTCTTGCCTAAAACGATTCTCAACATACGGAAAATACTGATGGGATGGATGTTGCCGATTGGGATATCTCTGAGCATACAACTCAGCAGCATTCCTTGAATTTCTGTGACATTCTCCAAACAATAACAACATATCCACTTTTTTACTTTGAGTATACATTATTTTGACGGACAATTGAACTAAAATTTAACGAAAATCAAGAAAATTTTACCTCCTGCTCTTAAAGCTTATGTCACTGTCATAACCTAAGTGAGTGTTTTGTTCTCCAAAGAAGACTTGATCGAAATAACTGCAAAATATTATGCATCATGCCTATCCTTGACACACTTGACAAAAGTAAATAAATTATTACGAAGTATTTTCCCCAGTAATATTTAATTTATGTTCTTATTTGTAATCCAATCGCGAATAAATTAGTATCGTTAGATTCGTCAAAATATCCTTTTTTCGGAAAGTGCTTGTCAAAAAATGATCGCCATTTGAAAAATAATGGTTATACACGAAATTGTAATTTTGCCAACTTGTCTTATTCATATCCATCAAACTAGTCACTAAAACTTCGCGATTGTAATATTCTGATATCACCTGAGGTCCTTTGATTAGTTTACTTCCGATCATGGCCACCTAGATGTAATTTCAAAAGTGACTCCAAAAAAATTATGTAGACAAAAAAACTTTCGAAAATGTCACATTCTGATCTAGAATTGTCTCAGAAATCCAAAAATGTTACAATATACAGAGAGTTCAATTTAAAAATTTAGAACCGGAGTCATTTCCGGTGAAACCGGAAGTGACCGGAAAGTGAAAAATATGTGAAAACTCTCCTCTTCACATACCATTTACCTATACCAAATCTCATTTCGATACACCTAATGGTCTAGAAGTTATGACTTGTCTAATAGATTCGTTGTCACCCGGTATGTAAAGAAGAAACAGTGTCGGTCCCAAAATGGTTCCCTGCGAAACACCAGCACTAAAAGGTAGAGTGTCGGACGAAAGTCCATCAACTACCACGTTGTTAGATCTATCTGAGAGAAAGCTGGATAGCAAGTTAGATTAGGATCATTTATCACTATTATTATAATGTCTTTGAACTGTAATTTTTGGGTCTCTTTGACTTTGAATTGTAATTGGTAAAAAACTCACAAGTTATTATCATTTTCCTTATTTATTTTGTTGACTCCACTCACTTCCTGCTGTAAACTTGTTTCAGAAGCAATAAACTATCATTATTATCGTTTATTATCCAAAGACTTGCCATTATCAACCATTATTGGCGAGTTTTTTGCAAAATCCTACTTTCTCATCTAGAATAAGAAAGCGCCAACTGTACCTTTTGGCAGAATGTATGGAACAATTATTACTACCAGAAAAAGCATTTTTCATTATTATTATCAGGTAATTTTCACGACCTTTGTTATGATGAATAATATTGTTTTCTTTTGGTGATTTGAGGTCTTGAATTGAAGAAAACTCTATTTCTCTGTTCAAATATACAAGTAATTGCATGAAAAAAATTATTTCTCTGCTTTCACAAAACATCTTGTATGAAATTAAAGTGTTTTAGGCACGCTCCTCAAAATTGGCAATTATCAAAATCCTTTCATGGTGATCTTAGGAATTTTCAAGAAATTGTTAATTTTTTCCCACCCCGTAGCTGAAAACTTTGATGAAACAGTCACTTCCAAACTATCTCACAGTCGGTACCATCCTTCAATATATTTTTCAACTCTTTAGAACCCACCTGTATATCAAAACTGTCATTAGAATCACAGCAATCTAATCCAGTAATATTTCGTAACTGGTGTACTGTTCTCGAATCGTTCGACTTCCAACTCTAATGCTAGTAAGAGAGACATATACACATTCTGTGTGTATCAGTGTGAAACAGAAAACCTAATTCGCATACGTGCCAACTCGAGAATATGACACCAACACGCAATTTGATAAATTTTTATCAACTCTGCCATGACTTTTCGGACAACAAATAGCATTATTTTCGTGCTGTCACATTCGCGTCTCTTTGAATGTAATTGTTGTAAAATGTGGATTATTATTAACAATTACTTGTATTTTGTTGTAACTGCGTGTGATTTGGCAAGCTCGTGATATGCTGTTGTAAAAAAAAGTCGGTTGTGCAATAATCTCAGTGCTTTTGGTTGTTTCGTCGAAAAAATTTGACAATTTTCCCCGCTGGTGTTGGATAAAGTGAATTTTCCAGTTTTGCTGGGGCTTTCTGGTAATAATGGCTTCGCAGTTTGATCCAGGTAATAATTTCTTTGAAAAAAACTCGCATTGCTGTTGAATGAAGGCATGATGATTTTCAGGTGGTGAATATCGGAAGAAATTGAACCAATGAAGGTAAGATCAAGCTATACCAACAGTGTCTATTTATGTTGTTTGAAACGTTACCATTGCTCATATCGAAATTGTCAATTCAAACCAGTCGAACCGGTTTTAGGGGTCAAAAATATATAAAATTCTCAGCAGTGTTTCATTAGATGGTCAAAAAATGTAGAATTTCAGTATAGAGAAGGTAGAAAAGTCGATTTTACTGCAAGAAATAACCAGAAGTGAACTGGGGGTGCGAAGTGCTGTGTTTGTAGGTGTGAAACGTGATTTTTCTTTCAATTTCTGACTAAGCTAGACCTCCTAGCTGAAGAATTCCAATGCAAAACTAAAGATGAACAATTTTTTACTACAATAAGTTTTTTCCTAACCCCAAAAATATTGAGAAAGACGCCCATTCTTTTGGTTTTTAATTTTTATCTTTCGCAAAAATAATATGATTTTGATGAAATTTGCTGAGAATGTACATTTCTGTATCCCAATGGAGCTGTAATTTTTTTTAGGCGAAATATATAATAATAACAATAATAATTCATCAATTTTCTGATATTTTCGTAAATATCACGAATTTTTCATTGTACCTACTTTCAAATGAAGAGGGGAAAAAATTATGCAAAATGGCAGATTCAATGTTAAATCTGATAAAGGATTGACCTTTCACGAATTTGACAACAAAATATCGAAACGTTTAAATAATTTTACCTAAGAATTTTCTGAAAATTGTTTTTGTACTAGAATTTTTTTTATATTGTATGCCAAATACCATGAAAATGATTTGATTTTGATGAAATTTGCTAAAAATGTACATTTCCTTATTTCATTGAAGCTGTAATTCTTTTCAGCCAAAATATTCAATTATAATAACGATGATAATTCATTCATTTTCTGATTATTTGCGAGTTTAATTAGAAAAAATGGTCAGATTCTGATTCAAAATGGTTTATTAAAAAAAAGTTCTAAATGGTTTGTTAACAATTTTTTAAAAAATTTCAGGATTTTGCTTTGTGGTCGTCCACATTTTGACAATGTTTTTCCACGTTAACAGTATGATTTTTCCACACCATTTTGAAGTAGAGGTTTCAATGAAATAAACCGTCCTGAAATTGTCAAGATGCTAAATTTTATCAAGCAACTCTTTTTATTGCAAGACCAGATCAGTATCAAAAAATAAGATTTCTGGTGGGGCTTTACAATTTTTTTCTCAAAATCCGTGTGCTGTAACTAGATAAAATTCAGGCCATAGTCAGGAAACTATTCAATGAGTATTTCCTGAGAATTTCAGTTCCTGAATCGTGTGTTGTGACCAGATGAAATTCAGGCCATAGCTAGAAAACTATATGATGAAATTTTCCTGGAAATTCAATATGGCGGCTTCAAAATGGCGTACCAGTTTTGTGACTATGATTTTCGGGTTCAAAAATTATGATTTTTCCGTCAAATTCCATGAATTTAATATGGCGGCTCCAAGATCGCGGACGATTTTTGTGATAATGGTCAAATTCTATGCAAAATTGCCGAGTGTGGATTTTCGAGGTCGGAGATTACGATTCTTTTATCAAAATTCATAAATTTAATGTGGCGGCTTTGAGATCATGGTCTGAATCGATTCGAAATTGATATGTTGGGGTTTCAGGGTTCAGAGATTGAAAATGGTTTGCCAAATCTCGAAAATTCAATATGGCTGCTCCAAAATGGCCTACGAGTTTTTTATCAATGTCCTAATCGATTTAAAATTGGTATGTGACGGTTTTCGGGCTCAGAGATTATACATTTTTTGTTAAATTTGATGAATTGAATATGGCGGTTTCAAGATGGCGTACCAGTTTTGTGATTATGGTACGATTCGATAAAAAATGGTATGTGGGGGTTTTTGTGGCCAGATATTTTGAATTTTCAATCAAAATTTATGAATTCAATATGGCGGCTTCAAAATGGCGTACCAGTTTTGTTACTATGGTTCGATTAGATTCAAAATTGGTACGAGGGGATTTTCGGGTTCAAAAATTATGATTTTTTCGTCAAATTCCATGAATTTAATATGGCAGCTCTAAGATCGCTGACGATTTTAGTGATTATGGTCAAATTCTATGCAAAATTGCCGAGTGTGGATTTTCGAGGTCGGAGATTACGATTCTTTTATCAAAATTCATTAATTTAATTGGTGGCTTCGAGATCATGGTCTGAATCGATTCGAAATTGGTATGTTGGGGTTTCAGGGTTCAGAGATTGAAAATGGTTTGCCAAATCTCGAAAATTCAATATGGCTGCTCCAAAATGGCCTACGAGTTTTTTATCAATGTCCTAATCGATTTAAAATTGGTATGTGACAGTTTTCGGGCTCAGAGATTATACATTTTTTGTTAAATTTAATGAATTGAATATAGCGGTTTCAAGATGGCGTACCAGTTTTGTGATTATGGTACGATTCGATAAAAAAATGGTATGTGGGGGTTTTTGTGGCCAGATATTTTGAATTTTTTATCAAAATTTATGAATTCAATATGGCGGCTTCAAAATGGCGTACCAATTTTGTGACTATGGTCCGATTCGATTCAAAATTGGTACGTGGGGATTTTCGGGTTCAAAAATTATGATTTTTCCGTCAAATTCCATGAATTTAATATGGCGGCTCCAAGATCGCGGACGATTTTTGTGATAATGGTCAAATTCTATGCAAAATTGCCGAGTGTGGATTTTCGAGGTCGGAGATTACGATTCTTTTATCAAAATTCATAAATTTAATGTGGCGGCTTTGAGATCATGGTCTGAATCGATTCGAAATTGATATGTTGGGGTTTCAGGGTTCAGAGATTGAAAATGGTTTGCCAAATCTCGAAAATTCAATATGGCTGCTCCAAAATGGCCTACGAGTTTTTTATCAATGTCCTAATCGATTTAAAATTGGTATGTGACGGTTTTCGGGCTCAGAGATTATACATTTTTTGTTAAATTTAATAAATTGAATATGGCGGATTCAAGATGGCGTACCAGTTTTGTGATTATGGTACGATTCGATAAAAAAATGGTATGTGGGGATTTTTGTGACAAGATATTTTGAATTTTTTATCAAAATTCATGAATTCAATATGGCGGCTCCGAAATGGCGTACGAGTTTGGTGATCTTAGGCCAAATCGATTTGAATTTGATATGTGGAGGTTTTCAGAAATATTAATAACAATTATTTTCTCGCATATGTAGCCAACTTAATAAACTTTTCGTCTTAAAAACTCAAAGTATCATCCCTTCAAGTTTGGCAACGTATTTTCATACACCCTGCAGACAAGATAGACTAGTATCAAATTGAAACGATGAAGTATCTCGCATCAAATGGGTAACTCGTGAGCTTGAACAGATGTAAGATACTTTCAGGCATTAGGAATTGATTTCCAAAAAACGCACAGTTCGACCCTTTCCATTCATTACTCATTCTTCAAAATGTCCCTTCTTTTTAAATAACTTTTTTCACAAAACAATCGAGAATTGTAAATCAAGATATGGAATGCGTTCCAGATTGGATTTTCAATATTCTCCGGTAGGTAGGTACACTTCTCGTAACATATCTAGATTTACGTTTCTGGATACGAGCTTTTATGAGTGAATTTATTTTATAGATTTCTTGGTGAACTCTGACATGCAAATATACATCAGGAGTTGATTTTTCTTTCAGGAACAGTAACGTTCATCACTCTTTCATATGTCTGCTTTTATGCATCATGTATAGTAGCCATTTATGACCTACGAGGATATATTGAAAATTTCTTAGCCTACTATAGAACCAAACAAAATTTATATGTCAAAATATTTTATTACTCAACATATTCTCCTCTTAACTGGATACATTTATTACAGCGAACCTGCGACGTCTCTGGACCTTTCAAAAAAATGTTTCTTTTTGCTCTACAAACCAGACATCCACAGCTTTCATTGCCTCCTCGTTGGGAGAAAATTTACGACCTTTTAAACTTTTTTTCAGTTGAGGAAAGAGATGATAGTCGGACGGAGCCAAATCTGGTGAATAAGGGGGGTGTTCTAGTAATTCAAACCCTAAATCACGAATTTTTTGCATGGCAACATGAGATTTGTGTGCAGGGGCGTTGTCCTGCAAAAACAAAACACCTTTGGATAGCTTTCCGCGTCTTTTCTCTTTAATATTTTCCCGTACAGTGGTCAGTAATGTCGAATAGTAATCTCCAGTTATTGTTCTATCCTTATCCAAAAAATCAATCATGATTACTCCATGGCAATCCCAAAAAAACTGAAGTAAGAACTTTTCCAGCAGAATTTTGGACACGAAACTTCTTAGGTCTTGGAGAACCGGAGTGTCGCCATTCCATCGATTGTTGCTTTGTTTCTGGATCGTAGAAAAGTACCCAAGTCTCATCCATAGTAACAATTCGGTTTAAGAAGTCTACATCGTTTTCAAATCGAGCACAGATCGAACGCGATGCTACTACCCTTGCTCGCTTTTGGTAAACATTCAAACATTTGGGGATCCATTTTGCAGCAATTTTTCTCATGTCTAAATTGACGTGAACTATATGATGAACGCGTTCTTATGAAATATTTAGTGCTTCAGATATCCGTTTTAGCCCAATTCGACGCTCTATCCCAAGTAGCACACCTATATTGGTAAAATATTTATACAATATTGTGAATATATTGGCGAAATATTTGGAATGCAATATTGGCAAGAAAAAAAATGTGAACATTCGGCGATATTGGTCCAATATTACTTGAATAATATTGGCGAAATATCCTTGAACTGATATTGGCCTCAAAATGTTAGGGCAATATTGGTACAATATCGCTGACAATATTCTGACAATATTGGCACAATATTTAAAAGTTATATTGTCGAGAAGTAAAATGTGAACATATTGCGATATTGGTCGAATATTGTTTGAATATTTTAGAAATAGTTTTGGCGAAATATTCTTGAAGCTATAATGGCCCCAAAATATTTATCGATATTGGTACAATATCATTTGGATATATTGGTGGATGTCAATATACTTTGGTAAATTATTAAATGTCTTTTAGTTGATGAAGGTGACACCAGAGTCTGCCTTTTCATCGCCATAACCACTGAGTGAGCTGTCTTGAAACAAGTTGTGAGAAGTATTTAATATACTTTCGTAGGTTTTAGAAGACGTTCCATATGTAGAGCCACCTAGCGGATTTTTATCTAGGTTTGATCATGATATAATTTCAATATGTTTTATTGAATATTCGGCCAATATTCAAATTTCATCTCAATCTAGATGTAGGAAACAATATGAAGACAATATTGTTTTAACGATATTGTCAAATATACAAAATAATCATGAAATAATTCAAATCCATGTAGGCAAATGCAGAGTTTGAAGATCTTTCAACATCAACTTCAACATTTTAAAATAAAAACACTCAGTATCCACAATTCCATAGTTTAATTCTTCAAGTTCATAGACATCAAAATTGATACAATTACCGGATACAGAAATATAAACTAGCTCGAAATTCACAGACTTGCACAGAGAAGGTAAGCACTTTTATGCGTGCAGAGACCTAACGAAAAATGCAAGCTCATCATATTGTTTCTCTATAAATACACCTTTTGGGCAGGTCAAGATTCATTCATGATTTCATTCTTATCACTCGTCACTCGTCAGCTGAGTTGAAGACAGCTCGAAAATTAATTATTACTTGAAAATGTTTGGCATCTCCCCATCTCTGGCTCTGCTGGTTGCCAGTACAATGTAAGTAATTTTAATATTCTTTTTCGTTTGTTTTTTTTATTATTCAGCAGGGTCATTCATTTACCTGTTTTTTCTGTAAGTTCCATTTCTTATTTTGTTTTTTGTCTTAATAAATATTAATTCGATTAGAAAATGAGTTTTTTCATTTATTGGATGAATGTGGGTTGGGTGAATACAGCTTAGAAATCCTCTCAAGAAAGCCAAGCGAGTTCTGAGTTGAACCAATATTGACCCAATATTGATTAATAAGATTTGTTGAATATTGGCGAAATGATATTCAACCAATGTGTAATCACACTGGGAGATACAATATAGTTTTTATTCCTAGAATCGATATTAGGGGAATATTGGGATTGCGATATTTATTCTAGATGTTAAAAACGATGTGAAGACAATATTGTTTTATCGATATTGGTAAATATCAGTCAACCAATATTGACTCAATATGAGTTATTACATTTTGTCAAATAAAGTGGAAATGATATTCAACCAATATTCTAACAAACTTGGAAATACAATATAGTTTTTTCCCATATAATCGTTATGACTGGAATATTTGGATTGCAATATTTATTCCAGATGTGGAAAACAATATATAACCAATATTGTATTATCGATATTGGTAGAAATTATTCAACCAATATTGACCCAATATTTCGTGTGATAATCTACATTCAAAACTAGTTCAACCAATATCCCACCAATATTATTAATATAATATTGTTTTTTGAATATTCATCCATATTGGACCAATATTGATTTTATATTCACAATATATCTATATTGGCCCAATATGGAACCAAGATTCAGCCGATATGATGTGCTACCTGGGATTAAAATCATGTCATGAACTGCATCGATATTTTCGGGGACTGACACAGAAACTGGTCTTCCCGATCGGTCATCATCTTCAATGGAAAATTTACCTCTTTTGAAGCTTGCAGTCCAATTTTTCACGGTCGCATACGGAGGACATTGATCAAGGGTATTGAGCATATCTTCGTGAATCTGCTTTCCTCTTAACTCTTTTAAATACAGGTACTTGATGATGGCTCAATACTCCAATTTTTCGATTTTCACAATTTCGTTGGGCATATTTTTTCTTTCTATAAACTCTTGTTTACTTTTTTGACGTCAAACTTTACACCGACACTTCTAATAAGTTATTGTTCGTTGCTATGGTAACGCAATATTTTGTTTATGCAGGGAACTGGTCTAGGCTAACTAGATATCAATACATCCCCGTATTTATCGATGTAAACATGTCATACCGATATGATAGATATACAGTGTGTATTCCACTTCTTTCGGAAACAACCTCGTATCTACCGTAATTTTTGACGTGGAACCATGATTTCCAGGATCGATAGATCATGGTTCTACGTCAAATATAATAGAAGACATGAGGGTGTTTTCATGCGTAGTGAAACACAGTGTGTATCTAGGTTTTGAAATGATAAAATCACAATCGACAATTTCATGACGACATTAAATATATCGAATAATAAATATATGGGAATTCACACTTCTAACGCTGGAAAAGGCCGGTACTCGTATACTTGCTACTTCAACTAACACCACATGAAAAAATCCAGTGGTGTTGAGTCAGGAGAACTAGGTGGCTGGCTAATGATGTTTTATCAATTATTGCCAAATATCAAACGTTTCACCAAGAAATTTTCTAACTGCTGTAGTATTGTGAACAGGTGCGCCTTCCAACTGAAACCACAAAGCTTGAATAACTTCAAGGGGCATATTGTCAAATGACAAACTCGAAATCGAAACTGGATATTGGGGAATTTCATATGATCAGTTTTACAGTCATTGAACAGGTCTACCAAAAATGCAGATGGAGTTTCTCCATTACGAAAACGCCATACTTCCTCCCCATAATTTTCCTTGGCGCTTTGCGCACTGATTTTTACTATTTAACCCTATTTTCCTTTCCCCATCAACAAATTCCAGGCACTTTGCTCTGGATTTTTGATAATTCAACCCCCTCTCTCCCCAAAACTTTCCAGGCGCTTCGCTACTTGATTTTTCAATATTTTCCTTCCTACCCAAATTTTTTTGTTCCAGTTGCCAAACCTTATGAAATTATCAGTTCATGGTATAAAAATGATGAATCCCGTATTTTTTATTATTACCGCCCTTTACACCCGTTCCAAAATTTTTACGGACGGTTCGCGCCCAGATTTTTTATTATTAGCCCCCCCCCCCACCACTTCCCAAAATTTTTTAATTTTCTATTATTTACTCTCCATATCTCCCCTTCCTCTCTAGATTTTTCGATACGAAAACTGACAATTTTACAGTTTTTTTTATATCAAAAAGTCGAAAACGATACGAGATATCAAAACAAGTAAATGGACAGTTTTATTGTCATCAGAAAGGTCTACAGAAAGTACCCATGATTTTTTTTCGTATCTTGAAAAATAAACGGAATATTGAAGTTTTTTATAAAATACCAAAAACTAAATTTGTACTCTTCGGCAAAACGTTCGAACTTGTTCGGATTTTCGCATATACGAGGATATATTGATATCTAGTTGGCCTAGACCAGTTCCCTGCATAAACAAAATTTTGCGTTACCATAGCAACGAACAATAACTTATTAGAAGTGTCAGTGTGAACTTTGACGTCAAAAAAGTAAACCAGAGTTACGCAGTAAATTAAAAGAAAAAATATGTCCACCGAAATGGTGAAATTCGAAAAATTGGAGTATCGAGCCATCATCAAGTACCTGTATACAGGGTGTTATTTAAGTACGTGGCCAAACTTAAAGAGGTGATTCTTTGAGTGATTCTAAGACGAAAAGTTCATATAAACATAGGTCCGGTAATGCTTCGTTTTCAAGATACAGGGTGTCAACATTTTTAAAAGAAATCGTTTTTGTCGTAAATATCTTAATAACCCTTCAACCGATTTTATTGAAACTTGGCAGTGTTATTGAAGGTCGTAAAGGTCGAATTTAACCCTAACTATATCAAAATTATCATGTCCAGTGGCGTCCCGGAAGGCACTGTAACCAATATTTTTGACAGAAAACATGTGCGCCACTGATTTTTTTGCAATTTTTGTATTTGTTTCACATTGAGCAACTGAAATTGCAACTTTTTTATCTAGAATTTTTTTCGTATCTTGCTTTGTTTTTGAGAAAAAACATAAAAATCACTTCATTGCACATCCCTGTGACAACACAATAAAACATTTCAACTACTAAACCATCAAAAACTGGGGTCTTACTAATATTTTTTCATATCAATACTCTATTCTAGTCTTAGAATTTTCTATCAGAATTAATGCAATGAAAAAAAAAATATGTATGTATGAATTGCAGCACTTGCCTTCGGCTCTTGGCTTCGGCTCGTGCTGCAAAATGGGCTCATTGTTGTCCATGGACATGCAATAAAGACATTTTTATTTATGATTAAACAATTAATATTACATGGAAGTCATCTTTTATTTTTTTTTCGCTCATATTACCTGTTTTCGATGAAACAAATAATGTTGTTATGTATTACTGCAGTGTTTTGGAACTAAAGTAAGAGGGCCATGGAAGGAACAACAAATGTTCAAACAAATTTAACTTCATAACTGTCACAAATTGAAATGGTACATACGTAATTATTTGATAGTAATTATTTGAAGTGTTTTCAAGAGTTTCGAGATAGAAAATTTGTTACTGATATCTGAAAATGGTTCGGTTTACAAACTCGGAAATGGCCGATATGCATTTTGTCTATGGAATGGCCTAAGGCAATTCCAGAGCGGCTAGACGCATTTATCAAGAAAGATATCCTCATCTAAAGGTTCCAAATAGGCAAACATTTGTGAGAATACATGAAAGGCTGTGCGAATCAGGCACCTTTCAAAGGTCGGCTGCTCTTATTGGGAGACCTGCAACGATATGAACAGTGGCGCTGGAGGAAGAAGTTTTACATGAAGTTGAGCGTTGCCCCGATACAAGCACACGCAAAATTGCACAACAATTAAACATTTCTCAGTTTACGGAAGATTTTTAAAGAGTACCAACTGTATCCTTACCACATACAACGTGTTCAAGCGTTATTTCCTGCGGATTTTCCCAAGCGAGTTGTTTATACTACGTGGCTTTTGCAACAACAGGTTGCATCTCCGACATTTTTATCCAGTATATTATTTACCGATGAAGCGTGTTTTTCCCACAATTCAATTATGAACTTTCATAACAACCATATCTGGGCAGAAGAAAATCCCCATGCGGTTATAGAAAATAATTATCAACAGCAGTTTTCCGTGAATGTCTGGGTTGGTATTGTTGGCGATTATCTCATTGGACCTCATTTTTTACCCCCGAGATTAAATGGTCAAGAGTATCGTCATTTTTTGGAATTTGTCTTACCTGTACTACTAGAAAATGTCCCACTGGCAGTAAGAGGAGCAATGTGGTTCATGCACGATGGGGCTCCACCTCACTTCAGCATAGTAGCACGTCAATTTCTGGATGAAACTTATGGAGAAAACTGGATCGGTCGCGCAGGTCCACAGTCATGGCCGCCCAGGTCACCGGATTTAAATCCCTTGGATTTTTTCCTTTGGGGACATTTAAAGTCCCTCGTTTATAAAACTCCAGTCAACACTGAAGAAGAATTAATCCAACGAATACGGGATTCATGTGATCAGATAAGACATACGCCGGAAATATTTTAACGTGTTCGGGAATCGATGTTAAGACGAGTTAATGCTTGCATTGAAGTTGAAGGAGGACATTTTGAGCAACTATTGTAAGTTTTGTGTTAGTTATTATTGAATGTATTCTTACAGAAACAAATTGCCTAGGTACCATTTTTGTTTCAGTGTGGTTTTAATAAAGGGTGTTTCTTGTTTGATGTTGCTTTGGCATTTCCGGCGCTACCACTATGCACGCACTGGCCAAATGAAACAAACAATTTTTAAGCATAACAGATTCACCTGTAATCATTAAAAACCCTATAAAAACAATTTTTTATTGTGTTGTGCCAGGGACGTGCAATGAAGTGATTTTTATGATTTTTCTCAAAAACAAAACAAGATACGAAAAAAATGCTTGATATAAAAAAGTTGTAATTTCAGTTGCTCAATGTGAAACAAATGCAAAAATTGCAAAAAAATCAGTGGCGCACATGTTTTCTGTCAAAAATATTAGTTACAGTGCCTTCCGGGACGCCACTGGACATGATAATTTTGATATAGTTAGGGTTAAATTCGCCCTTTACGACCTTCAATAACACTGCCAAATTTCAATAAAATCGGTTGAAGGGTTATTAAGATATTTACGACAAAAACGATTTCTTTTAAAAATTTTGACACCCTGTATCTTGAAAACGAAGCATTACCGGACCTATGTTTATATGAACTTTTCGTCTTAGAATCACTCAAAGAATCACCCCTTTATGTTTGACCACGTACTTAAATAACACCCTGTATAAAAGAGTTAAGAGGTAAGCAGATTCACGAAGATATGCTCATTACCCTTGATCAATGTCCCTCGTATGCGACCGTGAAAAATTGGACTGCAAGCTTCAAAAGAGGTCAATTTTCCATTGAAGATGATGACCGATCGGGAAGGCCAGTTTCTGTGTCAGTCCCCGAAAATATCGATGCAGTTCATGACATGACTTTACCCAAGTAGCACATCTATATTGGTAAAATATTGATACAATATTGTGAACATATTGGCGAAATATTTGAAATGCAATATTGGCGAGAAAAAAAATGTGAACATTCGGCGATATTGGTCTAATATTACTTGAATAATATTGGCGAAATATCCTTGAACTGATATTGGCCTCAAAATGTTCGGCGATATTGGTACAATATCGCTGATACAATATTCTGACAATATTGGCACAATATTCAAAAGTTATATTGTCGAGAAGTAAAATGTGAACATATTGCGATATTGGTCGAATATTGTTTGAATATTTTAGAAATAGTTTTGGTGAAATATTCTTGAAGCTATAATGGCCCCAAAATATTTATCGATATTGGTACAATATTTATCGATATTGGTACAATATCATTTGGATATATTGGTGGATGTCAATATACCTTGGTAAATTATTAAATGTCTTTTAGTTGATGAAGGTGACACCAGAGTCTGCCTTTTCATCGCCATAACCACTGAGTGAGCTGTCTTGAAACAAGATGTGAGAAGTATTTAATATACTTTCGTAGGTTTTAGAAGACGTTCCATATGTAGAGCCACCTAGCGGATTTTTATCTAGGTTTGATCATGATATATTTTCAATATGTTTTATTGAATATTCGGCCAATATTCAAATTTCATCTCAATCTAGATGTAGGAAACAATATGAAGACAATATTGTTTTAACGATATCGATAAATATTATTGAACCAATATTGACCCAATATTGATTAATAAGATTTGTTGAATATTGGCGAAATGATATTCAACCAATGTGTAATCACACTGAGAGATACAATATAGTTTTTATTCCTAGAATCGATATTAGGGGAATATTGGGATTGCGATGTTTATTCTAGATGTTAAAAACGATGTGAAGACAATGTTGTTTTATCGATATTGGTAAATATCAGTCAACCAATATTGACTCAATATGAGTTATTACATTTTGTCAAATAAAGTGGAATTGATATTCAACCAATATTCTAACAAACTTGGAAATACAATATAGTTTTTTTCCCCTATAATCGATATGACTGGAATATTTGGATTTCAATATTTATTCTAGATGTGGAAAACAATATATAACCAATATTGTATTATCGATATTGGTAGAAATTATTCAACCAATATTGACCCAATATTTCGTGTGATAATCTACATTCAAAACTAGTTCAACCAATATCCCACCAATATTATTAATATAATATTGTTTTTTGGATATTCATCCATATTGGACCAATATTGATTTTACATTTACAATATGTCTATATTGGCCCAATATGGAACCAATATTCAGCCGATATGATGTGCTACCTGGGTAACAGACCGTCGAATTGGGCTAAAACGGATATCTGAAGCACTGAATATTTCATACGAACGCGTTCGTCATATAGTTGACGTCAATTTGGTCACGAGAAAAATTGCTGCAAAATGGATCCCCAAATGTTTGAATGTTGACCAAAAGTGTGCAAGGGTAGTAGCATCGCGTTCGATCTGTGCTCGATTTGAAAACGATGTAGACTTCTTAAACCGAATTGTTACTATGGATGAGACTTGGGTACATTTCTACGATCCAGAAACAAAGCAACAATCGATGGAATGGCGACACTCCGGTTCTCCAAGACCTAAGAAGTTTCGTGTCCAAAAATCTGCTGGAACAGTTCTTGCTTCAGTTTTTTGGTATTGCCATGGAGTAATCATGATTGATTTTTTGCATAAGGGTAGAACAACAACTGGAGATTACTATTCCACATTACTGACCACCCTATGGAAAAAATTAAAGAAAAAGACGCGGAAAGCTATTGAAAGGTGATTCGTTTTTTCAGGACAACGTCCCTGCACACAAATCTCATGTTGCTATGACAAAAAATTCGTGATTTAGGGTTTGAATTGAATTGAATTGAATTGAAATAGATCATCCCCCTTATTCACCAGATTCGGCTCCGTCAGACTATCATCTCTTTCCTCAACTGAAAAAAAGTTCAAAAGGTCGTAAATTTTCTTCCAACGAGGAGGTAATGAAAGCTGTGGATGTCTGGTTTGCAGAAGAAGAAACATTTTTTTTGAAAGGTCCAGAGACGTTGCAGGTTCGCTGTAATAAATGTATCCAGTTAAGAGGAGAATATGTTGAGTAATAAAATATTTTGACATTGAAATTTTGTTTGGTTCTATAATAGGCTGAGAATTTCTCAATATATCCTTGTTTGGCTGTTTTTGTAATTTTTTCCAGTCCCAGAAAAAAATCGTTGTCAGACCTTATTTATAATAAATTGTTAAGTTAATAAACAATGAAATTATTCATAATTTTTTTTTTGTTTGTCTATTGAGAAGTACAAATTATGATTTTCAAAAAGGAAATAATTTCCTAACTGATTATTCGAACAATCTAAATATAAAAAAACGATTATAAACAATGAAAAGAATTATTTGAGGAAAAAAAAATATATTTTTTTTACCAGCACAGCGTTATGGAAATAAATAATATTCCTGTAATATCATATTTGTTTTTTCGTTTATAACTAATTTATAAACAAATGACGTCAAAAAATTGTAACCATTATCAATTGCTGCCATTGGTGGATGTAAAAATAGCTATAGTAGAACATTTGTCAAAAAAAATTATTCAACAGCATTTTTTGGATATTTAATTTTTCTTTAGTTATAAAAAAATATAATATACAAAATGATAAACTTTAATAAACTTTTATCATGTGATCTTGTTGAGAAGGTATATTAGAAGTGCTCCAGGATGCCAACAATTTATGAGTCAATTATTTAAACTTTTACGTCATTATTTTTGAAAACGGAGACTAGAAAAAAAATTGTTAATTTGCAATAGTATAACTTTTTGAATAATATACTCACACTTTTTTTTCCAATGACGATTCGTTCCTTCAAGTGTCCACATGATACCATAATTTATTGAAAATTTTAAATTAACATTTAATGCTATAGTAAGAAAAAATCTGTGATATACTGTCTTTTGCAGCGGCCCACTAATTTCAGCGTTGAATTAAAATTATAAATATTGGAGATAGAGTTTCGAGAGTGGAGACATTTTTGTCGGAAATTTCCTCTCCTTTACGGAACTCTTTTCCGAATTTCTTAAATATCAATAGTTTTTGAGATATCAACAAAAAAGTAAAAACCTTTATATTGTTTCGACTTTGTCGATTATATTCGTTTCTCCTGACAATAAAGCATCAGTTTTATTGATTGACTATAAAAACGACTAATGTAGGATAATATAGTATGCGTTTAGCTCCTGAAGATGTTAACTTTGTTGACGAAACAGGCGCCGAGTGTGATTTTTACGTAGTTTTGGAGTTTGTAAATCTTCACAGTAGTAAATTCCGAACCCATGATATTTATAACTGAGCTAAGACTTCAGGAACATCCTGTATGAAGGCAACTCTTGTGTATGTATCAATGTGTTATAATTAATCTACTCCGCGTCCAACTTGATGCTTTGCCGGATACCAACTACTTATTTTTCATTATTTCTGAAATCACTGACAGGTAAATTATGACAAATATCCTGAAAAGCCATAAATTCGCGTTAATTCTTGACCACTCGTATGTCCATATCAATACTTCGTTTATTCACATCTCCAGTGGTCACAAAATTGGATTTGCGAAAATCACGAGGTTGTAATTTATGCCTATTCAACTTCGTTACTGGTAAGAATAATGATATTACCCGTTGAATATTGGCTAAATAGTCAGGGGTAAAGTTTGTTGGGAAATATGATATCATGATTGTATACACAGGATGATTTATCCCACTACTGACACAAAATTTGTCACTGTGTTCTCCCCACCAAAAGAAGTTGAAAACAAAAAGGAATTACAAAACTGGAACAAAAAATTACCTGATTCATTTGTAGAAACGCGCCGCCACTGGATAGAAAGTGCCCACGTGGAACCTAACAGAATTCAATCTGACACAATGAATATAATACGGACTGGACGGACGCACAGACAGACACAGATACACAGACAGACACAGATACACAGACAGAGAGGCAGGCAGGCAGGCAGATAGGCAGGCATATAGACATCCAGTGAGTGTATTCCCTAATCTCCGAACCCGTTAAAAATGTTGAAAATCGTTCAGACCCGTCGATTTTTATGGCAATACCCTGTTAGGGGCGAAATTTAGGAAAGGAGAGCAGTGAATGTGCAATGATGTGTCACGCCTCTAACATACCCAGCAGCTCAGTAGGCGTGGATTCGACAATAAAAATTGATTTCGATAAGATTGAAATATGGGGTTAATTTTCCGGAGCGCCACGGATTTATCGCTAGTGAAAAATCCGAAACCACCCTGATGGAATGGGACAACCCACTGCACTAATATTACTAAAATATTAAACAATAGATACCTGTAAATGGTATAATAATAATATATAAATATGTAGAGGTTTTGTCTTCCCTTACGCTTAGATAACTTGGACCAGAATAAAAGAAATAGTCATGTCCCTTACTAATAAAATATATTGATCGTTACACACCCTGTATGTGCACAGTTCAGCTCACCATACAAAAGAAAATGAAATTAATGTAAATATCAACCACCAAGATGAATCAAGGTGAATGCTGTGATTGAGAGTATGGTAGTTTGAATACATCAATATGAAACCTCCAGTGAGGGCTATGCCTGTGACGTCACGATGATAGCTTACAGTTATGGATACTTTCCAGTGGTTTCACACAATGATGAAGTGCTTTCTAACCTCACAAATCCGCAAAGCGAACGGAGATTTCTCAAAAATATATAGTGTCAAAATTCGCAAACAATATGAGAAACTCTCCTGATATGAATTTTCCCAAGATCCATCAACGATGATCAAACTTTAATTGGAAATCTTCAAAATAGGTCAGTCACTCATCGATATCAAATAAGGAAGTGGAAAATATATCTCAGACGTCAAAGTCAAAACTGTCAATATCTGACAAGGCGCTTTCTTGTTCGTTAGTGTTCGGTGGGAACAGTCCAGGAACTAACTCGAGCTTCTAGGAGCTATGAAAAGAACACCTTAAGATTCAGTGTTGCCAACTGAACCAAGACGAAAACGCCAGCCTCTCAATCTCAGAACCAAACACAAACAAACAAAAGGTCAAGTATTCGAATGTGAAATAGGTACCTCAATGACACAAGATAGAGATATAGTAGGAATGTTACGGTTTTGTGTTCTGAGCACAACACAATAAACTAACCAAAATTATGTTTACAAAACAACGCTGTCATACCGCAAAATAGAGCAACTGATAACTGTCAATAGCTTAAGGCCGGTTCATGTCCGCTCGAACTAGTACAGCAAAGGTAAGTACTAACATTCGGAACAAGCTATACATGACAACGATCAAGTTGTCATTTTCAGGAATCTGAAGAAGAAGAATACAGTGGCGTACAGAGTGGAAAGTGTATATCAATGACAGAGAATTTCTGATGTTATTGTATTAAAACAGAAAGGGTTTTCTAGTGCAAAATAAACCCGTAACAACCCCCTCAGCCCCAGCACCCACATCTTCAGAATTTTCAATGGGATACTTGTGATACATCATTTTGACGGTAATTCAATCCCAAATACATCGGTGTACTGAAATTGAGGATCGATCAAGTGTTGTTGGAGTTTTGATGAAAACTAAGTTTTATCAAGATATTTTTATTTTTTATAACCTAAAACTTTATCATCGTAAGAAAGATTCACTGTGGGTACGCCACTGTATTGAAGAATAATATGCTGTCAGAAATAATCGTTTAGAAGGTGAGACAGCCATTTTTATGAAAAGAAATTGTCGCCATGTGTTTTGTGTACGCATTTTCTTTCAAGCAAAATTCCATCCTTCTAAAATGCAGAATGCGCAGGAATTAAATGAAGATGATCCTGACAGACGCACAGAGTTTCGTGAAATCATGAGTCAATTATTGATTGGTGATAAGAATTACCTCTACAGTGTGTGCTTTTCTGACGAATCTTCTCTTCAATTGAATGGACATGGGAACAGGCCCAACTGCAGATACTGGATTGACGTAAATCCCCATTGGTACAGGGAAAATCATTCACATACCCTCCAGAAATTGAATGTTTAGGCTGGGTTTCTGGGAGACCTTATTGTAGGTCCATATTTTATTGATGGTAACCTCAATAGACAAACGTATCTTGAACTTCTTGATACAACGGTGGACCCCAGAGTCACTCAGGTACTTGAAGACGATGACAAGCTACTTGAAAGTCAGCTCACCTTTCAACAAGATGGAGCTCCTCAACATTTTTAGATGACAAGGAGATTGTAGGGTGATGGATTGGAAGGCGAGGTCCAATAGAATGGCCGGCTAGGTCTCCTGATTTATCACCATTAGACTTCTTTTTATGGGGTCATAGAATGACGTTGAGTTTTGGGACGCTATGTGTAAGCACAATGATTCTTTGAACATAGCTATCTATCTGTCTATCTATGTACAAGGATGTATTGATATCTAGTTAGCCTAGACCAGTTCCCTACATAAACAAAATATTGCGTTACCATAGCAACGAACAATAACTTATTAGAAGTGTCAGTGTGAAGTTTGACGTCAAAAAAGTAAACCAGAGTTACACAATAAATTAGAAGAAAAAATATGTCCACCGAAATTGTGAAAATAGAAAAATTGGAGTATCGAGCCATCATCAAGCACCTGTATTCAAAAGGGTTGAGAGGTAAGCAGATTTACGAAGATATGCTTAATACCCTTGGTGATCAATGTCCTCCGTATGCGACCGTGAAAAATTGGACTGCAAGCTTCAAAAGAGGAAAATTTTCCATTTAAGTTGATGACCGATCGGGAAGGCCAGTTTCTGTGTCAGTCCCCGAAAATATCGATGCAGTTCATGACATGATTTTAACAGACCGTCGAATTGGGCTAAAACGGATATCTGAAGCACTGAATATTTCATACGAACGCGTTCATAATATAGTTCAAGTCAATTTGGACATGAGAAAAATTGCTGCAAAATGGATCCCCAAATGTTTGAATGTTGACCAAAAGCGTGCAAGGGTAGTAGCATCGCGTTCGATCTGTGCTCGATTTGAAAATGATGTAGACTTCTTAAACCGAATTGTTACTATGGATGAGACTTGGGTACATCTCTACGATCCAGAAACAAACCAACAATCGATGGAATGGCTACACTCCAGTTCTCCAAGACCTAAGAAGTTTACTAAGAGATTACTATTCGACATTACTGACCACTCTACGGGAAAAAATTAAAGAGTAAAGACGCGGAAAGCTATCAAAAGGTGTTTTGTTTCTGCAGGACAACGCCCCTGCACACAAATCTCATGTTGCCATGCAAAAAATTCGTGATTTACGGGTTTGAATTACTAGAACACCCCCCTTATTCACCAGATTTGGCTCCGTCCGACTATCATCTCTTTCCACAACTGAAAAAAAGTTTAAAAGGTCGTAAATTTCCTTCCAACGAGGAGGTAATAAAAGCTGTGGAGGTCTTGTTTGCATTTTTTTTGAAAGGTCTAGAGACGTTGCAGGTTCGCTGTAATAAATGTATCCAATTAAGAGGAGAATATGTTGAGTAATAAAATATGTTGACATTGAAATTTTGTTTGGTTCTATAGTAGGCTACAATTTTTTCAATATATCCTCGTTAATTCAATTTAATCTTTCCGAATAATATTATGGTACAGTTTACGTCCGAGTCGACAAAAATTATTCGGTCTCCCCCCGTATATCTTGGAAATATATTTTTTTTTTAAGTGGCTTCACCTGTCTTTGAGTCGTTTATCGTAGGTATGTAATTTTACTTTTCTCCTTACCAGATATTAAATTATTCCTAGCTTATTCTCTGGTTACTTGAAGATTCAATTTTAAATCGCTGACAAAATCGTCATATGAGTATGAGGACGTCAGAGGTTGCGTTTTAATATCCTTTGAGAACTAGAGTGTCCCTTATTCAATTTGAAAATACAGTGTTCTTCAAAGAGTTTGCATCATGTGGGAAAAACTTTTATTGATAATTTATTAAAAAATACGAAAAATGACCTACTCGGATGTGGACTTGTGACTTTTGCTACTTGTCAGTTTTGTGAAGTAGGCTGTGGAAACAAATGAAATGGGTAGTCTAAGATAAAAACTAAATATGAATTGATTTCTTCCTTCACATACTTTTTGGAGATTGACGTTTATATGTCCTTCAGAGATGTATCGTTTCTAAAAGAGATCGGAAAATGCTAACGGTTTTTCCGGGTGATTTTCCAAAAAGTGAGAAACTCAAAAATACGTCAAACAGATTTAGGCCAAGTTGTAGATAAAAGTAAGAGGCTCTTTTCACACAAAATAAAAAACCGACCCCATGCACCCCCTAAGGTTGAGGCCCGGAAGGATGAACGCCCCAGCACTCGTTCGTACTCGAAAGCTCACCCCCCTATCCACCACCCCCGCTCGTTAAAGCGGTTCCTCATCCTGATGACTGGCGATCAGCAGAATAAAATCTGATCGTTTGATATGGAGTGCTCGGCCAATTCTCGGCCTGAAACTCTCTTATATCTGACATGAGTTTAATTTGATTTAACAATGACTTTACTTAATGTGCATGTGCCCCCCTGAAACTGGCTGAAGGCCTGAAAAACACTTGGCTGAGGGCCAAGTGTTGTGTATTGAATTACTGAGTTTACTACTTGGTCGGTTCTTCTTGGAATCTGAAACATAAAAGCATGATTATCGAAATTTAAGCCTGTTGAAGTAAACGTTGGCGTCGCCGAAGGTTTCGCTTCCGTCTTACTTCTTCAGGGGTGTCGTTGTTTCCTTGGTTTACTGGACGTCTGTTCTCGTGGAGCTCCGTGAGCAGCGGGTTCGTGTGGGTCTCTACTCTGTCTAGAGTAGTCCCCACGTAGTTCTTGATCAGTCTGTCAATGTAGTCCGGATGGATGTCTAAGTCTCGATATACAGGGTGTCAATTTGAAAACTTCCCACCCTTAATATCTTCCTTCCAGTAAACAATATGAGTAATCGAAAAAACAGGTCATTTTATTGTCAAGGGGGACACTTTGAAGGACTATTTGTAGCCCTCGTGGTTCAACCCCCTAGGAGGGGTAGATGTTACCCTTAGAATTTTAAATGGGAAGGGGGGTCAAGTGGCACATCATTTTGATGGGCGTTCAATTCTTCTTCCAATGGTACCCTGACTTATTATTTTTTGATGAGCATTTTCCGAAAAATTGCGTTCTAAACTAACAGAAGTAATTATTAGAACGCCTATACTGAGATGCATGGTTTGGCCAAAACTGGTTAGAATATTAGGTGGTACCGTTCCAACCCTGTATTAGGGGTAACATTAGCCATTAGCTCCAAACACTTTACATAAAAAAGTAGTCTAATAGTAAAACGTAGATGGTAGTAAAGTTGTGTTTATTAAATGCTTAATTTTTAAGTGTCATCGCAGAAATTGTACAGATAGCCTTCCTTTTTTGCTACTTCTGCTGTAAAAAGTTTCTGTTTTCCGGCAAAAAATTGGTTAGCAAATTTGAACTATGTGGTAGTATTGTGAATACCGTTGTATCTGTTGGGCTATTTAGGAATTACTTTAATAAGTGTATAAAAGTGTAAAAATGGTTTACATTCTTCAAGACAGAATTGAAATGATTGTAATTTATGGCGAAGTTGGAAAGTGCGCACGAAGGGCGGCATGTCTTTTTAACGAAGGACATCCAAATTGTATGTGCTTGATTTGGTGAATAAGTTTTACGAAACTGGTTCAGTGACAAATAAAAAAAGAAATAACCCCAGAGTACTAAATGAAGCAGCTCAAATTGAAGTTTTGGGAACATTTGCTGCAGAGCCCACGAGCTCCTTACGATCAGTGTCAGAAATGACGGGAATGTCACGCGAGACTATAAGAAAAGCATTGAAAATGCATAAATTTCATCCATATAAAATGCAGATTCTTCAAGAGCTCCACGAGGATGATTATGATAGAAGAATAGAATATTGTGAAATCATGTCTCATCGAGTCAATACCATCCCTAATCTTCTGTTAAACATCTGTTTCAGCGATTAGTGTTCATTTTTTCTGAATGGCAATGTTAATAGACAAAATTGTCGCTATTGGAGTGACGAAAACCCACATATTTTTCGGGAAGGGCATACACAACACCCACAAAAAGTTAATGTTTGGGCTGGTATTCTTGGAAAT
Organism: Chrysolina oricalcia; assembly: GCA_944452925.2. NCBI lineage: Eukaryota > Metazoa > Arthropoda > Insecta > Coleoptera > Chrysomelidae > Chrysolina > Chrysolina oricalcia. The sequence goes on along the minus strand of OX101829.2, from coordinate 375,002 downwards.
GCCATTCTTGGTGCATTATTTCTGGAAGAAAACTTGACTGGCAATCTGTACCTTGATATGCTTGAAGAGACTATCGATCCTCTTATAACTCACGAGCTAGAAACTCAAATTGATGCAGAAGGTAATGAACTTTTGCAGGAGGATCTGTTACATTTCCAGCAGGATGGTGCTCCACCTCATTATTTTCTTCCCGTCCGACAGTGGTTAAACGAGAGATTCCCGGGTAGATGGATTGGCCGAAGGGGAGCAGTTGAATGGCCTCCGAGATCACCGGATTTAACACCCTTAGATTTCTTTCTTTGGGGGCATCTTAAATCCGTTGTTTATAAAACACAACCTTCTGATATTGACGAACTTAAAAGACGAATTACAGCAGCATGCCGGTCAATTCCTAGTGAAGTTTTCCGTAATGTTAGAGGGGAGTTCGAAAACAGACTGTATTACTGTTTAGAGCAAAATGGACAACATTTCGAACAGCTAATAAGATAAGCGTAAGTAGATTTTATGTTGGAAATGTCTTTCTCGCAAATTAAATTTTATTGTGTAGAAGGAAAATAACCACCAAATAAAAAATCCCATGCGTAATAAATTTATTCCTGTCATTCAAGGGTTGGAGCGGTGCCACCTACTCTTCTAACCATTTTTATTAAAGGGAGTCAATACAATAATGCATCTCAGTATAGGCGTTCTAATAATTATTTCTGTTAGTTTAGAACGCAATTTTTCGGAAAATGCTCATCACAAAATAATAAGTCAGGGTACCATTGGAACAAGAATTGAACGCCCATCAAAATGATGTGCCACTTGACCCCCCTTCCCATTTAAAATTCTAAGGGTAACATCTACCCCTCCTAGGGGGTTGAACCACGAGGGCTACAAATAGTCCGTGAAAGTGTCCCCCTTGACAATAAAATTGACCTGTTTTTTCGATTACTCATATTGTTTACTGGAAGGAAGATATTAAGGGTGGGAAGTTTTCAAATTGACACCCTGTATAAACCTGTTTGGCATATATCGTGGTGCGTCTGTTGCCATTCTCAGGCAGACATTGAAGAAGGCCTGCATCCTCTGCCCATAACTGTTCGCGCATTGCCCCCAAGCAGTAGACGCGTACAGCATGATTGGCAAAAGGATTGTCCTGATGAGGCGTAGTTTCAGCTCGAGTGCCATGTTGCTCCTACGCCCGATGAGTGGATACAGCTTATGCCTTGCGGCTCTCGCTATAGCCAATCTGTGGGAGACGTGCTTCTGAAACGTGAGTTTCTTGTCCAAGGTTACTCCTAGGTATACGGCTTCGTCTACCCATGGAATTCTCTCATCGTTCATAGTAACATGGCCCTCGGGTGTACTACGTCGCCTCGTGAACAGTATGGCCTTGCTTTTGTCTGCATTGATTCCGATCTTCCAACGATTGAACCACGGTTCCAGCTTGTTTATCTGATGTTGCAGCTTCGATGTTACTCCTCTCTCATGGGATGACTCATCAAAGATTGCCGTGTCATCTGCATAGAGTGCCAGTTTGGTCATGGGGTTGTCCGACATAGGCATGTCTGCGGTGTAGATCGAAAACAGGTGTGGCGACTGTACTGCTCCCTGTGGTACTCCTGCTTCTAGCCTCCTTCGTGAACAGAGAACATTTCCGACTTGGCATCGGTAATGTCGATCTCTTAGGAAGGAGTTTATCAGCTTGACCATTGGTGTGGAGTATCCGGCATCAACCAGCTTTGCGATCAGCCCATCGTGCCAGAAATAAAAAACGCAAAAGGCTCATACTACTTTTCTCTTTTCTATTATTCCCCCCATCACAAAATTTTCCTTTCCCCTTTCGCCCTCATGATTTTTACGGAATTTTTCATTATTCCTCCCCTCCCCAAAATTTTTCCGTGCTCCCAGATTTATTAATTGTTTTCCCCGCTTTACCACTTCCCGGATATTTCCGGGCTCTGCGCCCGGATTTTTCATTATTAGCTCCCAATTTCCCTCTTTCCCCTCATACATTTTTCGAAGTGTCCACCATTATTATGGATACAAGCTCTAACCCTTTTGAGGAAACTGAATTCGAGTATTCTTAGAACATTTCCATGTGTTCTTGGATTCTCTCTCGCAACTTCTCTAGTGGATTCAAGTCTAGACTCCGAGGAGGCCGACTTGAATAAAAAATGCTTTTCATTTTCTCATATTCAACGAATGAGAAAAGATATAAGAAGAGTCCACCATACTTTCGCGACCAAAACAAGATAATAACAGTAACATTAAAAAACACACTCACCATTTCACCTGATTCCCGTCGATGTTCCTCTTCCCGTACAGCCTTGCCCCGGAAAACTCCGGGATGCGTTTTCCACACAGCCTCCCGCCGAAACAGTCAGAGGACCTCTTCCCGTACCCTCTGGCGCTAAAAAGGTCCATGTCCTGAAACGCCCTCTGGGATATTTTCCTCGTAGATCTAAGCGGCTGGTGCAGGAACGACCTCCTGGATTTTTCCGGGGACATATCGTAACTCCTGCTGTTCGCTAGAGACGAATGCGCGCTCGCCAGAATGTGCCACAGGAAGATTAGCGTGAAGAAAAGCGCCACGTGGTGGAAAGCCATGCTAAAAAATAAGAAAAGAGTTCGTTAGTTTCATGTTGAACGAATTTGAAATAACTCATATAGAGTGGGGGTTCCCCAAGGCTCCATTCTAGGGCCTCTATTATAAACAGTGTGATTCACTTCTCATGGAAACTCCCCTGTATCTCGCGTCATTTTTGACGAAGAACCATGAAAGTTTCAGGATCGATAGATACACTGGAAATGAACTCACTGCACAAAAAGAGGCATCCCACGTGGTATACACTGCTCGCCAGCAGCGATGGAACCACCCGTTTTTTAAGGTTCTACGTCAAAAATTACGAAAGATTCGAGGGTGTTTCCCTGAGAAGTGAAAAACACTGTATACTATTCGAAAAGGCCTACTACTCAGTGGTGGATTTCAGGAATGACGTAATTCTCTAAGTAATTCCACATTTTACTATGTTATTGTTTGATAACCTACCACATGTAAGTGTGTCTATGTGTTTCATGTTTCGCTGGCCTAATTTTTTCATTCATGTATTCATATTTATTTGTTTATTTATTTCATGTCATTGATTCAACTGTTACAAATATTTATAAATATATTTTTCATTATATGTTAGCTGTTAGGCACATTGACATGTTCTATGTCAAATAATTAGATCCTAAAGAAAGAATAAACATCTATACAAACAAAATTTCAATGTCAAAATATATTCTTACTCAACATATTCTCCTTTTAATTGGATACATTTATTACAGCGAACCTGTAACGTCTCTAGACCTTTCAAAAAAAAATGCAAAAAAGACCTCCACAGCTTTTATTACCTCCTCGTTGGTAGAAAATTTACTACCTTTTGAACTTTTTTCCAGTTGAGGAAAGAGATGATAGTCGGACGGAGCCAAATCTGGTGAATAAGGGGGGTGTTCTAGTAATTCAAACGAAATTTTTGCATGGCAACGTGAGATTTGTGTGCAGGGGCGTTGTCCTGCAAAAACAAAACACTTGGATAGCTTTCTGCGTCTTTTCTCTTCAATTTTTTCCCGTAGAGTGGTCAGTAATGTCGAATAGTAATCTCCAGTTAATGTTCTAGTCTTATCCAAAAAATCAATCATGATTACTCCATGGCAATCCCAAAAAACTGAAGCAAGAACTTTTCCAGCAGATTTTTGGACACGAAACTTCTTAGGTCTTGGAGAATCGGAGTGTCGCCATTCCATCGATTGTTGCTTTGTTTCTGGATCGTAGAAGTGTACCCAAGTCTCATCCATAGTAACAATTCGGTTTAAGAAGTCTACATCGTTTTCAAATCGAGCACAGATCGAACGCGATGCTACTACCCTTGCACGCTTTTGGTCAACATTCAAACATTTGGTGATCCATTTCGCAGCAATTTTTCTCATGTCCAAATTGACGTGAACTATATGATGAATGCGTTCGTTGCTATGGTAACGCAATATTTTGTTTATGCAGGGAACTGGTCTAGGCTACCTAGATATCAATACATCTGTCGTTTATAGTTATAGTTATAGTTTAGAGTTATACTTCATAGTAATACTTTATAGTTATAGTTATTAATCATTCATTTTAGATTACCAGACCTTATTTTTGATTTTTCAAAAAAATATTCGAATGGAGAATGAAATTAAGAAAGGAATAACAACTTCCGTGGGAAAGGTATAGCAAAACACAGACGACACCGCTTCATCAGCCCTTCAACAAACTTGTTTGAAACCGGCCCTGTTTCTAGGAGTATGTTGAAATGCATTATTTTAATAACTCACTGCTTTGTTTGCCCCTAAGGCTGAGCCAAGTAAATTAAATGTGAGTACGCCCAGTGGATTTAGAATAATTTTCTTTCCAATTCCATGACATGTGTCGTAGGTTGTAGGAGATAAAGCAAATAGAGTCATCACAAAAATAGGTTGGCAATGTAAATTTCCTTGGAGTACTTCATTTCGTCACAAAAAAACTTCCCAAAACAAGTTACTTTAAAGAAAAGATACGTATAGGTAAATTTTGAAAGAAAATTCATTTACTATCATTCCTCTTCTTTCTACTAGATTTTATTTAACACCCTATTTTCACGTGTTGATGCCTGGCCTTTTGTCTCTCTATTTGTCTCTGTATGCCTAACTGTCTCTGTCTGTGTGTCTACGAGGATGTATTGATATCTAGTTAGCCTAGACCAGTTCCCTGCATAAACAAAATATTGCGTTACCATAGCAACGAACAATAACTTATTAGAAGTGTCAGTGTAAAGTTTGACGTCAAAAAAGTAAACCAGAGTTAGGCAATAAAGTAAAAGAAAAAATATGTAAAAAATTTGTTTTTGTTTTTACGAAACTCCCAGGTTTTCGGAGAAAACCCCTCAAAAGCAGAGCTTGTGCGAGCAAGGGAGATCCGGGACCTACAGTTTAAATAAAAGTGGAATCCGAACCACTTCAGCTCAGTGACACATGACCGGGGATCGAACCGAAATTGTGAAAATCAAAAAAATGGAGTATCGAGCCATCATCAAGTACCTATATTTAAAAGGGTTAAGAGGTAAGCAGATTTACGATGATATGCTTAATACCCTTGGTGATTAATGTCCATCGTATGCGACCGTGAAAAATTGGACTGCAAGCTTCACAAGTTGTAAATTTTCCATTGAAGATGATGACCGATCGGGAAGGCCAGTTTCTGTGTCAGTCCCCGAAAATAACGATGCAGTTCATTACATGATTTTAACAGACCGTCGAATTGGGCTAAAACGGATATCTGAAGCACTGAATATTTCATACGAACGCGTTCATCATATAGTGCACGTCAATTTGGTCACGAGAAAAATTGCTGCAAAATGGATCCCCAAATGTTTGAATGTTGACCAAAAGCGTGCAACGGTAGTAGCATTGCGTTCGATCTGTGCTCGATTTGAAAACGATGTAGACTTCTTAAACCGAATTGTTACTATGGATGAGATTTGAGTACATTTCTACGATCCAGAAACAAAGCAACAATCGATGGAATGGCGACACTCCGGTTCTCCAAGACCTAAGAAGTCCAAAAATCTGCTGGAAAAGTTCTTGCTTCAGTTTTTTGGGATTGCCATGGAGTAATCATGATTGATTTTTTGGATAAGGGTAGAACAATAAATGGAGAATACTATTCGATATTACAGACCACTCTACGGAAAAAAATTAGAGAGAAAAGACGCGGAAAGCTATCCAAACGTGTTTTGTTTTTTCAGGACAACGCCCCTGCATACAAATCTCATGTTGCCATGCAAAAAATTCGTGGTTTGGGGTTTGAATTACTAGAACACCCTCCTTATTCACCAGATTTGGCTCCGTCCGACTATCATCTCTTTCCTCAACTGAATAAAAGTTTCAAAGGTCGTAAATTTTCTTACAACGAGGAGGTAATAAAAGCTGTGGAGGTCTGGTTTGCTGAAAGGTCTAGAGACGTTGCAGGTTCGCTGTAATAAATGTATCCAATTAAGAGGAGAATATGTTGAGTAATAAAATAATTTGACATTGAAATTTTGTTTGCTAAGAAGTGTTCAATATATCCTCGTACCTTTATCTGTCTGTCTCTAACAATGTTTCAAGATTTTATTATGTCCTAAAAATTGGAATAATATTTTGCAAATTTGTGTGTTGCATACCCCTGGTATTAAATGAATTGAAACAATGATAGAACTGCAGTGTATCGACTAAACAAATGATTTAATTGCCATTACCTCTATTGAATGATTTTTATGCAATTATTCCACACAAACAAGAATGACCAGTTCATATTGCCAAACCGCTCCATATTGAATTTGGTTCCTAAATGGGATTTGGAAATTCAAAATATCGAACTTCATCAAATTCTCTCGATAAAATTAGTATGAACTAGTTATATAATCATAAAAGATAAATTGTTTTGTATGCTGACGAGTTGTAAAATATATGGTTGACTATGAGTTTGTTCAATAAATTATTTATTTGTCGAAAGTTTGCAGCACGAATGCTTTCGTTTTGTGCCTAATCTAGTGTGAGAAATTTTACATTCCATCACAGAATAACTTGTCTGTTGGGTCAGATGCAAATTTGAAAAAAAAAATCTGTTGGAAACATGTTCATAAAGTCAGTCAGGATGTTCATAAAGTTAGTTATGGAATCATCTTCGACTGAAAGTTGGAATTTAGTCGCTATTTTCCATCGTACAAGATAACCTCTCTTGGAAGGGATTCACGTTTTAAAGAGAATCGTTCTCAATTGAAAATTGAATCAATACTTGACTCCTCTGGAAATGGAAAAAACCCTACGATAAAATTGAAGTTACTTTTTTGTAATATCTAACAGAAAACAACTACTTCCCCGGCTAAAGCCACGCTAGACATTGAACTACATCTGATAGATATTGAGAGAGAGTCTTCAAAAATAACTAGGAAAAAATGCTTCTTGTGACGTTCCAGGAATATCTCCAACAATTTTTTATATACTGTGATTTGGTGTAGGCAAAAGTCTTTGAATATGTTACGTTGTGTCTTCGAAAAGGGTTTAAAAATAACGAGAAAAAATGCCTTTTGTGATTTCCCAGGCATCTCTAACAGTGTTTTATATACTGTGTTTTAATGTAGGCGAAAAGATTTGAAAATGTTATGCCGTTTCTTTAAAAATGCTTCAGGAAGAACGAAGAGAAATTGCCTTTTGTGATATCCCAGTAACATCTCTAATAATGTCAAAAGACTTTGTGACAATGTTACGCTGTGTCATTCAAAAAGAACAAGAAAAAGTGCATTTTGAGATGTCCCAGAAACATCCTAAAAACATCTCCGCGAGGCGGACATTTTTCTTTACATACACGTTATATTATTGTATGAACAGAACATCACAGTAAAGGTTTAAGATCTCAGAAACTCTTACTTTCAACATTCCTGAGACGTTTTTGTTGAAGCTGAAATCATTGAGAGCACAATAAGTCCATTTTATCTAAAGTACCCCCACTATTAATGGTGAGTTGCAATAGTTGTCGGACTCTGTGAAAAAAATGGCGTCCGATGAATAACATGACGGGTAATCAACTGAGTTTTCCAATTCAGTGAAGTTATAGACAGGCATATGTTCACGTGATACTAGTTTCAGTGGATTTGAGGTTCTATTTTGAATAATTTCAATTGAAAAGTTAATTAAAAGATATTGCCAGATGACTGATGCCAGATACTAGAAAAATGTATTCCCTGAAGCTGGACGAATACCGGGTGGCTACGGAAGTATTTCCTACGGAATATCTCAGTTATTGTATGAAGTAGGTTTGTGAAATAATTACATAAGAGCTAGAATTTGAGCATATTGACATGTCGAAGTTAACTTCCGGTCTGACCGGAGGTAACATCAACTTTCTTATTTTAAATGGAAACCCTATTTTTTTTTCTTTTCGCATTATTCAGCATTCAATTCCCTTTCTAATGACATATCACAAGTTGGTATCTAACCAGAAACTAGATCAGAAAAAAATTATTATTGAAATTCACCGAGTAAGCCGTGGAAGCAAAATGAAAGCCAAAAATTGAAAAGTTGGCTATGGAAACCATACGTCACTTGATAACAGTTGCTACTACTGTGATATTTTATTTTCATTCGTCGGCTTTATAAAAAGCCGCCAAAAAAATATTGGAAAAATTGGGAAAAAAGCAATACTCTGTAGGTCCATAACTTAAATAGGAACACATATATATATATATACTATTCAGCATAACCATTCCTTTCTGATGATATAATAGAAAATAATTTTTTGAACTGAGATACCGAAAAATCCAATTATTATTCTTCAAATAACAGAACAGATTATCGCCATACACAAAAATAATGTGGAATGATAAATTATATCCTGTAGGTTCTAGGTTAAATAGGAACATAAACGTACTTGGTCTGTGCCATCGTCCATAGATATTATAATATCTACCTATGGACGATGTTTGTGCTATTCAGAATAATCATTCCATTGCAATAATCATTCGAACCAAAATAATAACAAGTAGGCTGATTAGGATGTATTTTGGAATGAAACAAAAAAGAAATGAGAGCTGTCACGAACGCTGCTATCCATATTATTTTGACGTTCGAAGTAGTGTTTTTGATTCTGCCATTTTAAAAGGGTTTGGAAATCGAAATCAGTTAGTGGAATATTCAAAAAATGCCCCGTTATTCACGAACCGAACAAATTGACATGCTTCTTATTTATGGTGAATGTTTAAAAAATTCTTATGCTGCTGAACGATTGTATTTAGAGCGATATCCAGGGAGGCAGCAACCGTAAAGAAGGTATTTCCAGTGGCTTGAAGAAAAATTAAGAACTGAGCCTGATGTTCACGAAGACCAAGAAGCATTTGTTATTAATGAGGAAACTGAAATTAATGTATTAGCTTTAGTACAATATGATAGCACAATTTCCTCAAGGCAGATTGGCGCCGAATTAGCTATAAGTAAGGATTCTGCTAGGAAAATTTTGAAAAAATATCGATTGAAATCCTTCAAGTATCAGTTGCATCAACATTTGTATGAAAATGACGGTGAAAGGCGCCTGGAATATTGTAATTGGTTTCTTCGACAAAATGCTGAGAATCACCTATTTAACTATTATATCTTATTTGCGGACGAGTCAAGATTTACCAACAATGGATTATTTAACAGGAATAATACAAGGTAGGTACTGTACTTCATTTGGATTATTGTCGATAGTCGAAGTGTAAAGTGCTAAAAGTGTGAACGGTCTTTTGTTCCAGGTACTGGGCGATAGCAAACGAGCACCGGTTTCGACAAGGCGGCTTCCAGGAGAGATTTGGTGTGAATGTTTGGGCAGGAATAGTTGGAACTCATATTGTTGGCCCCATTCTTTTTCAAGGCCAACTAACCGGAGAGAGATACTTTAATTTTTTAACGAATGAAATTTCGGAATTCATTAACAACCTATCAGCGGAAATAACTGAGAGAATGTACTTCCAGCAAGATGGCGCCCCTCTGCATAATTCAAGAATAGCGAGAAATTATCTTCAAAATCGCTTTCAAGAGAGACTTATAACAACCCATGGTCCAGTCAGGTGGCCACCAAGGTCACCTGATCTTACTCCGTGCGACTTTTTTCTATGGGGGCATCTTAAAAATAGGGTGTATTCCACACAGCCTACAACTCTACATGAGCTAGAAGTAAAAATTCGTAGAGCTTTCCAAGATATCACGCCCCAAATGTTGAGAAACGTTTTACATGAAAATATCACCAGAGTCAATAAATGTATTGACGCTGAGGGAATGCATTTCGAACATTTGTTTTGAATTCATTTTATCTTTAATCCTATCAATTTGAATTTTTTTTTTCGATAAATCTGTTTTTTCGTTATTTGAAGAATAATAATTGGATTTTTTGGTATTTCATTTCAAAAAATTACTTTCTATTATATCATTAGAAAGGAATGGTTATGCTGAATAGTACAGGCAAGAAAAAGTTGTATGTTCCTATTTAAGTTATGGACCTACAGAGTATTGTTTTTTTCCCAATTTTTCCAATATTTTATTTGGCGGCTTTTTATAACGCCGACGAATGAAAATAAAATATCACAGTAGTAGCAACTGTTATCAAGTGACGTATGGTTTCCATAGCCAACTTTTCAATTTTTGGCTTTCATTTTGCTTCCACGGTCTACTCGGTGAATTTCAATAATAATTTTTTTCTGATCTAGTTTCTGGTTAGATACCAACTTGTGATATGTCATTAAAAAGGGAATTGAATGCTGAATAAAGCGAAAAGAAAAAAATAGGGTTTCCATTTAAAATAAGAAAGTTGATGTTACTTCCGGTCAGACCGGAAGTTAACTTCGACATGTCAATATGCTCAAATTCTAGCTCTTATGTCATTATATCCACGCTCCAAATTTCACAAACCTACTTCATACAATAACTGAGATATTCCGTAGGCAATACTTCCGTAGCCACCCGGTATAGCAAAGAGTATCTGATGTCATTTGCTTATGATGTGTTGATGCTAAAATGACGATTTTAATCCATCCAGTGTTATAATGTTAATTCATAGGATCGCTTTGGAACCTGAGTAATTATCAAAATGCAGTATGGTGTACAAGATGGAAGAGATATTCTCAGTAGAAAATGTGTAGATATTTTCTCTGAAGAAATTAATGCTCTTGAAAAATAGAAAACTACTGAAAATAATTTCTATTTCGTAAGGGTGTTATTGATAAAGAATCGAATATTAATTTTTCACTAAAGAATTGAAGAAATACAAAGTGGAGTACGGAAACATTAGAGATATATTTCTTGGAATCAAGAACCCTTCTACCAAGGTTTTGTCAATGATAACGGAGAAGTTCGAAATAGTGTCTGCTACTAATTTTGTTGAGAAAAATATTTGTTTGAAAATGGTTGAAGTAATGTCTATAAAATAAACGTAAAATATTTTATTTATCTCTTATGTAATTGTCTCCTTTGATATGTAAATTGACGTGTTCTGCTAAATTTTTATAGTGTCATCAGCACCAGAAATATTTAATGCTGTCCGTTTTCCAAATGTCACCCTGAAGGTTGTATTTTCTCTCTATATATTCATCAGATGAATTTACACATATTAAATTCCAACACTACAGAATTTTTCTTCTTTGTAAGTTGTAATTATTTTATAACAAAATATCCGAAAGATGATGTACAGGGTGTCCCAAATTCGAGCCTCATCATTGGGATCTCGGAAACCAGAAGAGATACGAAGTCGGTTAAATGGAGGTAAAGTTGCGCAATTTGTTGCTCATTGAAACGCCGCTTTCATATTTGAAAAATTCCGAATACTTCCGAAGATTTTTGGAAAAAACCGATTATTCGCGATTTCATTTTTATTTTTTTGTGACTCTATTTGAATAGATACAACAAAACAAATTTCACATTCTCATTGCTACTTTTTCTGTTCTACAAGATGGTGTTATCAGATTTTCAAACAGACGTTTCGTATGTGAGCTGCCATCATCAACTTTGTTTTTTTAAATACGGCCCTGGAGTTTTTATTATGGATTTTAAAATCTTCTAATTTCCCAAAACAAATGATGTATCGCACTTATTCGAAAAGTTTATATAAATAACAATTTTCATAAGAACTCATGAGTTAGAGAGAGAGACAGAGAATAGATTTTGGTAACATCTTAGCAGGACATCGTTAAAATATTTTTTTCGAAAAAGAACGATACATCATTGTTTTAAGGACCTCAGAAGCTCCTAAAAATTGATATAAAAGAATGTGTGATGTTCAACAATAGGCATGATGTTTTAATTATTCCAAAAAAAGTCAAACAAAAACTATAAAATTGAATACACAATGAAAGTTAAAGCAAATATTCAAATTGTAATCCACCTGCTTGAATGCATTTTCGTGTCAGTCAGTGAAGTTTATGGATAGCACGCTGAATGGTCCTTACAGGGATAGCCCTGATCTCCCTTATTAGGTCTTGTCGTAATACTTCAAGATTTTGTGGCGTGTTTCGATACAGACGGTTTTTGAGAAATCCCCAAAGAAAGTAGTCTAGAGGGTTTAGGTCGGGGCTTCTAGCTGGCCAACGTACGGGACCTTGGTTTCCAATCCATTTATTAGGGAATAATTGATTTAATAAATTTTTAACACATCTCCCATTATGAGGTGGTGCACGGTCTTGTTGCCACCATAGTTGTCGTAATACGCCCAAAGGTTCTTCCATTAAGGAATCCAATATATTGGTCCTTATTAATTCTGCATATCTATCGAAATTTAATTTTCCTTGAATAAAAAACGGGCCGATAATTTTATTGTGCCACATACCGACCCATGCGTTGAATGATTGTCGTTCCTGAGGTCTGACTTTTTGATTCTGCCTTGGGTTTTCTATTGACGTATTGACGTTCATTATGTTTGTTGAATAGTCCATCTGTTGAAAAACTGCATTCATCTGTCCATATAGTTTTATTTAGGAAGTCATCATTTTCATTAATTTTATTTTGCAACCAGTTACAAAATTCTAATCGTCTCTCAGCATCGCCAGGTCTTAGTGTTTGACTAATATGGATTTTGTAAGGTTTATATCCACGCTTATTTAAAGCTCTCCAAAGTCTCATTCGCGGTAATCCTACTTCTTCTGAGAAAACTCTAACTGAAGCTCGAGGATTATTATTGGCCTTAAAAAATAATTTAAAATTATTCATTTTACTTTCTACTTTGTAACAGTTTTCAAACTTACAGTGTTCAAGATAATTTGTTCCTCTTCTGGATCAATTCGTGTTCCATATTCAACCCTTGGCTTAACAAAACTTCCGTACTGAGCAAAATTATTATCAATATTAGCAAAATAACTATAATGCGGCTGCCGTCTTTCTGGATATTCCAACAAATAGCGCTCACAAGCCGTTTTTGAATAAATCCTTAACATGTCTCGTTTTTCTTTGTTAGAAAAAGTCATTTTCGTTTAATAAGCGTTAACGATTAGTGAACGAACAGTTAACTGTCAAAATATTGGATAATTTAAACATTAACAAATGAACTAAGATAGCCAGAATGCACGATGCACAGCCACTTTGATAAAATGCAATTATTTTGGTAAATATAGCCTAGGGCCTAGAGTTTGAGGGATGACACTTCAATTATATTATTTATTAACCACCCACTTTTATGTTAGTTTCTGAGTTTTATGCAGTGCGTTATTGCAAAAAAAGTTTGTTTTACTCTATTAAAAATCTAATTTTTGTCTCTCTCTAACTCATGAGTTCTTATGAAAATTGCTATTAATATAAACTTTTAGAATAAGTGCGATACATCATTTGTTTTGGGACATTAGAAACTTTAAAAATCTATAATAAAAAATCCAGGGCCGTATTTAAAAAAACAAAGTTGATGATGGCAGCTCAAATACGAAACGTCTGTTTGAAAATCTGATAACACCATCTTGTAGAACAGAAAAAGTAGCAATGAGAATGTGAAATTTGTTTTGTTATATCTATTCAAATAGAGTCACAAAAAAATAAAAATGAAATCGCGAATAATCGGTTTTTTCCAAAAATCTTCGGAAGTATTCGGAATTTTTCAAATATGAAAGCGGCGTTTTAATGAGCACCAAATTGCGCAACTTTGCCTCCATTTAACCGACTTCATATCTCTTAAATGATGAAGCTCGAATTTGGGACACCCTGTACATTAAATCATTTTTGAAAGTATTGCATATTGTTACAGTATAAGAAACCATTGACCTTTTGTTTGTTTGTTTGATACGACGTTTATAATGAAAATGTCCCGTTTTTCGATTTTTTTATGTCACATAAGTGAAACAGTTTTCAGATATCATGAATTATTCACTAAAGGAATGGATTTAGATAAACATTTGCTATTTTTGCAGGATTTCAACAGTTCAAACATAAAGAAATGAGTATTTTGAACGATAGATTGAAATACTGAATGCTGAACATAAAACACATGGACGAAATATAACATACCTACATTAATATAAAACTCTTATAACCAATACAGGGCGAAATAACTAGCTATACCGGGTCACAATTTTGATCCATATTCTCCAAATCTCTATGCATTTAAAAAAACAGCCGATATTATAAAGGGCAGAGGCAGCTAGAGTTCGGCATAAACAGTCTAGTTTGAAACAAAACGGTGCGATATAAATTATGATACATTGTGATATGAATTAGAAGGTATATTTTATGTGTACAAAAATTAGATTGAAACTGTTTGGTGTAATTTTCGTCTTCTATTTCGTGGGGGGAAGAAACTGTATAGCTTGGTCTATTTCTGATTCTAGCATCTCTCTATGAATGCATCATTTGTGTCTTGCCATTTTATGTATGCACTCTGTGAATATGTCATTTATATAGATTCATTTTAATGTGGTAACTGTTTGAAACATTTTTTATAGTTTCATTTTCAGTACAGCTCCCTTTCTTTTTTTTCTTCTTTGTGTATATTCATCTGATGATGGCTCCAGGGATTTGGAAATGCTAATAAAGATCTTTGTTTTGTCTCGTTTTGATATGAAACATGATAAACAAATGTACTGTAATATTGTAATGAAAATTCCACACCTGTAGTTTTGAACCAATCCAAATACGTTTTTTTGACAGATCACCATGGAGACGGACGTATTTTAGTGGAAAAATGTTTTCCTCGTGGGATACCCAAGAGCGAATTATACTGGAAATTTTTTGACGTTTACAATAACGACCATTTTTGACAGACTGGTTTCTATTTGTTCACATAACATTTAGTTTTGATGCATTTTAAGTACAAAGCTAAGATGTTCTTTATATTCTTCGGACACCTCTCTTCATAATGGCGAAAATGCAGGACTTTGAATGTTTTCAATTACGTGTCTACGAGGATATATTGAAAAATTCTTAGCCTAGTATAGAACCAAACAAAATTTCAATGTCAAAATATTTTATTACTCAACATATTCTCCTCTTAATTGGATACATTTATTACAGCTAACCTGCAACGTCTCTGGACCTTTCAAAAAAATGTTTCTTATTGCTCTGCAAACCAGACCTCCACAGCTTTCATTACTTCCTCGTTGGAAGAAAATTTACGACATTTCAAACTTTTTTCAGTTGGGGCAAGAGATGATAGTCGGACGGAGCCAAATCTGATGAAGGGGGGTGTTCTAGTAATTCAAACCCTAAATCACGAATTTTTTGCATGGCAAAATGAGATTTGTCTGCAGGGGCGTTGTCCTGCAAAAACAAAACACCTTTGGATAGCATTCCGGTCTTTTCTCTTTAGTTTTTTCCCGTAGAGTGGTCAATAATGTCGAATAGTAATCTCCAGTTATTGTTCTACCCTTATCCAAAAAATCAATCATGATTACTCCATGGCAATCCCAAAAAACTGAAGCAATAACTTTTCCAGCAGATTTTTGGACACGAAAATTCTTAGGTCTTGGAGAACCGGAGTGTCACCATTCCATGGATTGTTGCTTTGTTTCTGGATCGTAGAAATGTACCCAAGTCTCATCCATAGTAACAATTCGGTTTAAGAAGTCTACATCGTTTTCAAATCGAGCACAGATCGAACGCGATGCTACTACCATTGCACGCTTTTGGTCAAGATTCAAACATTTGGGGATCCATTTTGCAGCAATTTTTCTCATGCCCAAATTGACGTGAACTATATGATGAACGCGTTCGTATGAAATATTCAGTGCTTCAGATATCCGATTTAGCCCAATTCGACGGTCTGTTGAAATCATGTCTTGAACTGCATCGATATTTTCGGGGACTGACACAGAAACTGGCCTTCCCGATCGGTCATCATCTTCAATGGAAAATTTACCTCTTTTGAAGCTTGCAGTCCAATTTTTCACAGTCGCATACGAAGGATATTGATCACCAAGGGTATTATGCGTATCTTCGTAAATCTGCTTTCCTCTTAACTCTTTTAAATACAGGTACTTGATGATAGCACGATACTCCAATTTTTGCGTAACTATGGTTTACTTTTTTGACATCAAACTTTACACTGTCACTTCTAATAAGTTATTGTTCGTTGCTATGGTAACGCAATATTTTGTTTATGCAGGGAACTGGTCTAGGCTAACTAGATATCAATACATCCTCGTATGTCTAATAAAATATATATAATATTCAGAAACTAAATTATTTACATTTTTCCCATTCAGTAATTTCAATTTTGCGTAGTTTAGATATAAATATTCGTGGACAATTCGAAACAAATTTTCTTTTTTCATAATAATAATAATGTTAATTTCTTTATTGCCATGAATTTCCTATGAAACATCAGCAACGTCATATACATTTAGTTTTGATAAAAACCCTTATATAAATATATATATATATATATATATAAAACCAGTTAATATTGGGGATTGCAGCAAATTCAAAAGTGTACTCTTTTATAGAGTTTATTCCAAGCTTTCGTAAATTTTATTTACATCTTCAGGGAACTACAAAGAATTATTATGTCAATTATACATTTTGATGTTATTAAAATTTTACTTACAACTATAGTGAGGTTAGTTGACATGTTCTTAGTTCTTTGGATAGTGACATTACAGCTTAAAATTGTAAATAATAAGGAAAAAAGACTTTACGAATATAAATAAATAACAGAAAATTTTGAAATTTCAGTCGAAAAACAAAAGACTTGTTGATTGTATCCAAGGGACACAAATCAGTTGTCAATAGAAAAGAAATCTGTAATTTTCAAGTCAATGTTACCAACTGTAATCTTGTACCAACTGTAATCTTGTACCAACTGTAATCTAGTACCAACTGTTGAAATATACGACTGTTGTTTTGTAAGTTAGGAAAAAATTACATTTCCAATTGAGTAGTTATGGAGATATTATTATTCATATGGAGAGTGTGGTCTAACGATAATAAGAAGGAATAAATCTCACTCAAATGATTTATATCAGTTCTTTTATTCATACATTTTTTGTCTTGATATATGAAGGCCATTTCCAAAAAAGTTCTCTTAGTCATATGTGTCTCTTTAGCTAATATTTTAGTTGAGTTATAATTTATTCGATGGTCAAATTTGTTTACATGATCAGCAAGAGCACATCTTTCAGGATGAAGTCTACAATCACTTTTATGTGAGGAAATTCTACTTTTCAGGCATCTAGAAGTCTGGCCAATATAATTTTTATCACAGTCCTGACAAGGAATGCTATATACTACATTTGAAGTGGAAGTTAATGGAATTTTATCCTTCACTTTTGAATAAATTGATCTTATTGGTAAAATAGTTTTATAAAATTTTAATAACATCAAAATGTATAATTGACATAATAATTCTTTGTAGTTCCCTGAAGATGTAAATAAAATTTACGAAAGCTTGGAATAAACTCTATAAAAGAGTACACTTTTGACTTTGCTGCAATCCCCAATATTAACTGGTTATATTCTTAACTAGTCAGCAACGACTACCCTTTCTATATATATATATATATATAGATATATATATAGGATTTGTTATATATATATATATATATATATATATATATATATATATATATATATATATATATATATATATATATATATAACAAATCCTTGGAATTAATATGCAAGAATACAATTACAGATACGAACATTTACAGAATACATTAATGAAACTGTATAAAAAAACCACATGTAAATAAAATTAACCATACATTACATTTTACAGAAATTAAAAAATTCGTCCAGTGAATAAAAGGAATTAACAGTCAAATATTCCTTCAACGTTTTTTTGAAAATAATCATAGTATTTTTTTGAAATGAGGAGGCAAAGCATTATATATTTTTATACAATTATAGTACGGACCCTCCTCAAATAGACTTGTTTTATGTAGTGGAATGCGTAAAAGTTTGCTTCCTTTTGTCACCATATTGTCTATTTGTTGATTATTTGTAGGAAATGTTTGCAAGTACTTTATTGGCAAAAATGGCAATGTTATATATGTACATACTTCTTAGGAATAAACCAAGCTCAAGTAACTATGAAATGAAAGAGAAATATATTTCTTCTCCCTAAATGGTACTTTTGAGCTACTACAATCAGTTGTAATCAACAGACCAAACAGTACTTGAAAAGTGTCACTTCAAAACTAGTACCTTCGCCAAATTTTTAAATCATGAATAATTTGAATGAAAAACATTCCTAGATATTGAATATTGAAAACAAATGTCCTGCAATATTGCAACAAATATCATTTGGCAAAAATCAGTGTAGTCAGAGTTCGCATTTTTATTTCAATGTGCAAAGACAGATGCAGTACGAAGCAAGATTCGATAATTAGCATAAAACTGTTTTTTAAGCGTAAATATTTGAAAAAAATTATTTTTGAACATACTTCTTAGGAATAAAACAAGCTCAAGTAACTATGAAATGAAAGAGAATTATATTTCTTGTCCCTAAATGTTACTTTTGAGCTACTACAATCAGTGGTAATCAACAGCAAATCAGTACTTGAAAAGTGTCACTTTAAAACTGGTACCTTCGCCAAATTTTTAAATCATGAATGATTTGAATGAAAAACATTCCTAGATATTGAATATTGAAAACAAATGTACTGTAATATTGCAGCAAATATCATTTGGCAAAAAATCAGTGAAGTCAGAGTTCGCATTTTTATTTCAATGTGCAAAGACAGATGCAGTACGAAGCAAGATTCGAAAATAAGCATAAAACTATTTTTTGAGTTCAAATATTTGAAAAGAACTATTCTTGAAAATACTTCTTAGGTATAAAACATCAGGAACAAATGTGCTGTAATATTGCAATGAATATAGGGTCTTCCATGATGAGCTATCATTCAAAATGAAAACTTGAAATTTTGTGTTAGTCGGTTTTACAATATGGCATTCTTTCTCAACTAAATTATTTTCAACTTACAGTCTCTTTTCGGTACACTGGTAGTAAAGGACAACTTCCTCTTTTCAAATGGAACATCCTGTATTTCATTACATTTTTTAATTTTCCAGCAGATTTTAAATGTGGAATACTAAGGAGAGAATAGTTTCGAGTTTGTGGCTTGCTCTGGTGTGCCTCAAGGATCAAATCTGGGGCCTCTACTATGTCTCCTATTCGTGAACGATACTTGTGATATTATGCAAGTTCAAGCTGAATCCGAAAATTTGCTTGTTTTGTTAATTAGAATGCTAATTAATAAAGAAAATGTCGATGGTGTGGATAACTGCATTTTTTCGTCGAACCTTTTCCAGTTATTCCTTTGTCGAATTCAATTTTTGGTATAATATTTGTCATCAGCTCCTCGAGTTACTTCTGAGGAGAATTTGTGATTTTTCAAAAAATTGAAAATAAAAATTTTCTTAAAATTTAGCTTCTTTCTATATAGAATATTACACTTTTCTACTTTGATCGCATGGGAATATTTGAAAAATGCGGAATCCCACGAATATGTCTTCATCTCATAAAAAATTTCTTTCTGAATAACGAAATGTATTTGTTTTTGGAATCAAAAGACTAATTCATTCAAAAAAGGTCGTTTTGTTGATGTGTGCAATTTTTTGTAGACAAAATTGCATTTTTCCAGTTACTCCTTGTTGAATTCGATTTTTGAGATGCTATTTGGAATCAGGTTGTCGAGTGACGTCTAAAAAAAGTTTTCGAATTTTCATAAAATGGGAAATACAAATTTTCGCAAGATTCGATTTCATTCTATATAGAATGTTGCATTTTTCAACTTCGATCGCCTGAGAATATTTCAAAACTTTGTAAAACTTTTTTTCAAGATGGCATCTGAAGGAAATCACGTTAGTTTTCTTTATGTCAAATGACAGTAAATTTGAGTCATACCAAGTTTCCACTGTTTTCAGATCAAATCGTATCATTTCATCAGGATCCTTTTTGTTCTCGTGTTGCCAAAATATAGTGCTGAAATATCGGTATTCAATAGGTCATTAGTATACAATAAAAATAAAATCGGCCCAAGTATGGAACCCTGAGGAACTCCACAATCACCGACCACAAAATAAAACACAAGAACAACAATTATAATAATTGAATTCGCAATTTTAGCAAACTTTTTTTCTGAAACGAAAATTTTAAATTTTCATCGTTTGTCTGAATTTTCCACCCAAAGAAACGTTGACGACAATCATTACCCACAACCCCAACTCAATTCCATTGATTCAGAGTATATTACAAAATTATAATATGGGTCGACAGCACTTAACGGCTTTCAATAAAGATAATATGATTCAATTCCAACGCAGGCACTGCAAAACAGGTATCTGCCATACCGACCGACCTCTGTTGTGTTGACGACGGTTTTACTAGAACGGTCTTCAAAGGAAAACATCCACTGGTGCAGAAAGACGCAAAAATATTTTAAACTGTTTATCCAGTGTATTTTTACAGAAATTGAAATGGTTTTTATGTTAATTTCTGTGTTTTTGAAGTCCACGAAACTCTATAAAGACTCGAAATAACGTAATGAAAAGTCAAGTGGGTTTGTAATTTTCTAATGGGATTGAATTGTTAGAAAGTCGGTTGAATGGATGAAAAATTTCGTTTCTAGAAGCTCATCTAGCAGTGTAAACTGATCGAAAATATCAGTGGCAGTTTTTGAGATATGACGAAAAAACGAAATCCGATCATTTCGGTTTTTTGGTTACCCTTCATTTACTTTCAGACCTGCCCCCAGAAAATATTCTGGGGGTTTTTCATTCGATAGTGAATTTGCTTTGATTTGGCGTTTTCAGAATTTACATACAACGTTTCGTATTTGCTGGGGCCCCCTCAAGTTTTTTTCAATACGGACCTGGATCATTTATGACACTATTCCAAATAACTTTTTAACTGAATCCAGCAGTGTATCATACAATACCGTTCAAAGACGGTTTTCAGGATTCAGCTCGTCGAAATACATCTGAGGGAAATTTGTGGTTGTTCGCAAAATGGAAAAATTTTCGCTAAATTCGATTTAGATGTAGAATATTGCATTTTTCGACTTTGATCGCCTGGAAATATTTCAAAAGTGCGAAATCTCGCGAATGTTACTTCTTCTTGTAGAAAATTTCCTTCTGAATCCGAAAATGTACTCGTTGTTTGAGTCAGAAGGCTAATTCATTTGGAAAATGACGATTTTGTGGAAGGGTGCATTTTTTTCGTAAAAAAATTGCCATTTTCCAGTTACCCCTTCGTAGAATTCCATTTTTGAGGTGATTTTCGGAATCAGCTCGTCGAGTTACGTCTGAGGAAAGTTTGCGCTTTTTCGAAAATGGAAAATGAAAATTTTCGCAAAATTCAATTTTCTTCTATATTGCATTTTTCGACTTTGATCGCCTGAGAATATTTCAAAAATGCGAAATCTCGTGAATATTACTTCATCTCATAGAAAATTTCCTTCTGAATCCGAAAATGTACTCGTTTTTTGAATAAGAAGGCTAAGTCGTTTAGAAAATGTCGATTTCGTGGATGGGTGCATTTTTTTCGTCGAAAAACTTGTTCTTTTCCAGTTACTCCTTTGTAGAATTTCATTTTTGATGTGATTTTCGGAATCAGCTCGTTGAAATTCGTCTGAAAGGAGTTTGTAATTTTTCGAAAAATGGGAAATAAAAATTTTCGCAAAATTCAATTTCCTCCTGTTTAGAATATTGCACTTTTTGACTTTGATCGCCTGGGAATATTTAAAAAATACGCAATCTTATAAAAAATTTCCTTCTGAATCTAAAGATGTACTTGTTTTTCAAATTAGAATGCCAGTTCATTTTGAAAATTTCAATTTTGAGGATGGGTCTACCTTTTCTTTGAAAAAATTGTCCTTTCCCAGTTAATTCTTCGTCGAATTCAACATTTGAGGTGATATTCGGAATCAGTTCGTCGAGATACGTCTGAGTGATATCTGAGACTTTTCGAAAGATGGAAAATGATTATTCTCATACACCCCACATAAGCAAATTTTCAAAAATTTTCATTTTCAATTTGTTTAAAAATCGTATCTCGTCGAGCTGAATTCGAATAACGTCTCAAAAGTGGAATTCGATGAAGAATTAACTAGATGATGTGAGCCCTAAAACCCTAAAGCCCTAAAACATAACCAATGATTCAACTTTGATCCTAATATCATAAAAACTGAGAGAGCTATAAAGAAAAAATGAAACAGGGACGCTCTGTAGATCGACAAGGAGGCATTTGCATAAACATGTTCATGGAAAAAAATCTTATTTTGATCTGAAAAATGAACCCGTGAAATTTTGATTCTGAATTCTGAAACACCCTTTATACTTATCAAAAGTTTCAAGCATATTATGTCTGAGGTAAACTGGTATTTAGTTGATACAGTTTAGAAACAAATGAAATTAATCATCTCGTACAAATGAATGGTTACACGTGTTTTGTGCTTATTCTCAATGCACATATCGAACATTCTAGAACGTAATGTAATCCTTTTCGGTTATATGTGAATCGATCACAAAAATTTCCATTGAAGTAAAGTTTTTAACAACTCATGCAATATACAACATGGTCTTATTCCTGAAAAATCAACAACAAGGAATTTGGGTATTCTATTTTCTGGGAAAATGGACCAGATTCCTAATTTCCTATCCCCCCTTGACATACGGGGATATATTGAAAAATTCTTAACCTAGTATAGAACCAAACAAAATTTCAATGTCAAAATATTTTATTACTCAACATATTCTCCTCTTAATTGGATACATTTATTACAGCGAACCTGCAACGTCTCTAGACCTTTCAAAAAGAATGTTTCTACTTGCTCTGCAAACCAGACCTCCACATCTTTTATTACCTCCACGTTGGAAGAAAATTTACGACCTTATAAACTTTTTGTCAGTTGAGGAAAGAGATGATAGTCTGACGGAGCCAAATCTGGTGAATAAAGGGGGTGTTCTAGTAATTCAAACCCTAAATCACGAATTTTTTGCATGGCAACATGAGTTTTGTGTGCAGGGGCGTTGTCCTGCAAAAACAAAACACCGTTGGATAGATAAATTGTGAAAGGCTTTCGCGGCCATCGTCACTTACATGGTGGTTCTTCGGGTTGTAAGGCCGACGTGTGTTCAGAGAAGAACTCGACGTTTCGCCAACACGAGTGGTTAGCATTTTCAAGAGTTATTTTAAAAATTTTCGCTTTCTGTGGTCGCTGTCAAATGCTTGACATTTGTTATACGTTGTCTCAATAAATACCTGTGATTTGACGTTCTTACATCTGATTGGCCCATAGCGCTAGCAGACATCATAGAATCGTTCGTACCGTTATTTTGTGGGTAGGGAGCTAATTGAGAATTTTTGAGAAATGGAAGCCAAACCTTGTTCAATTATAGTCCTTCTTCGGTTCTGTTGAAGTTGCTGTGGTGTTTCTGGATTTCAATTGCTTCCCGGAAGAGTCTTGGGTAATACGCAGATGTTGAAGAGATGACTTGGGTTTCTTCAAATTTCACTCTATGGTTATCGTTGTTGAGAGTATGTTCTGCGACAGCGGATTTCTGTGTGTGCCTTGTGCTCTTTGATTCTTGTTTTAACGGAGCGTTTCGTGGTTCCGATATAAACGCTGTCACAGGAACATGGAATGCGATAAACCCCAGAAGAGCATAGTAGGTCTCGTTTGTCCTTCGCTGATCTATGTGGTCTTTCAGTTTCTTTGAAGGTTTATAAATGGTTTTAATCTCATATTTTCTTAGAATACGGCCGATACGATCTGTAACTCTGGGAACATATGGTAAGAGTGCTTTTCTTTTTTTGGTGTTGGTTTGACTACTACTTGGTTCACTGGATGGACAGTCATTTGGTCTACTATTGATTCTTCCGTCTCTGATTTCTCTTCTATTTTTCATACACCTCTCAATATCTCTTTTTTTGTATCCATTAGAAAGAAGAGCGTTTTTTAGGTGTTTCAGTTCAGCTTCCAGGTATTCAGGTTCGCAAATTCTCCACAATACCTCAAACCATCATCCGTGCTAAAAACAAGGTGTAATCAAGACATTAGTTGATCGAGCTAGAAGAATTTGCGAACCTGAATACCTGGAAGCTGAACTGAAACATCTAAAAGACGCTCTTTTTTCTAATGGATACAAAGAAAGAGATATTGAGAGGTGTATGAAAAATAGAAGAGAAATCAGAGACGGAAGAATCAATAGTAGACCAAATGACTGTCCATCCAGTGAACCAAGTAGTAGTCAAACCAACACCGAAAAAAAAAAGCATTCTTACCATATGTTCCCAGAGTTACAGATCGTATCGGCCGTATCCTAAGAAAATATGAGATTAAAACCGTTTATAAACCTTCAAAGAAACTGAAAGACCACTTTAGATCAGCGAAGGACAAACGAGACATACTATGCTCTTTTGGGGTTTATCGCATTCCATGTTAATGTGGCAGCGTTTATATCGGAACCACGAAACGCTCCGTTAAAACAAGAATCAAAGAGCACAAGGCTTGCTGTCGGTTAGGGCACATACAGAAATCCGCTGTCGCAGAACATACTCTCAACAACGATAACCATAGAGTGAAATTTGAAGAAACCCAACAACTTCAACATCTGCCTATTACCAAGACTCTTCCGGGAAGCAATTGATATTCAGAAACACCACAACAACTTCAACAGAACTGAAGAAGGACTACAATTGAGCAAGGTTTGGCTTCCAGTTCTCAAAAATTCTCAATTAGCTCCCTACCCACAAAATAACGGTACGAACGATTCTATGATGTCTGCTAACGCTATGGACCAATCAGCTGTGAGAACGTCAAATCACAGGTATTTATTGAGACAACGTATAACAAATGTCAAGCATTTGACAGCGACTACAGAAAGCGAAAATTTTTAAAATAACTCTTGAAAATGCTAACCACTCATGTTGGCGAAACGTCGAGTTCTTCTCTGAACACACGTCGGCCTTACAACCCGAAGAACCACCATGTAACCTTTGGATAGCTTTCCGCGTCTTTTCTCTTTAATTTTTTCCCGTAGAGTGGTCAGTAATGTCGAATAGTAATCTCCACCCTTATCCAAAATATCAATCATGATTACTTCATGGCAATCCCAAGAAACTGAAGCAAGAACTTTTCCAGCAGATTTTTGGACACGAAACTTCATAGGTCTTGGAGAACCGGAGTGTCGCCATTCCATCGATTGTTGCTTTGTTTCTGGATAGTAGAAACGTACCCAAGTCTCATCCATAGTAACAATTTGGTGTAAGAAGTCTACATCGTTTTCAAATCGAGCACAGATCGAACGCGATGCTACTACCCTTGCACGCTTTTGGTCAACATTCAAACATTTGGAGATCCATTTTGCAGCAATTTTTCTCGTGACCAAATTGACGTGCACTATATGATGAACGCGTTCGTATGAAATATTCAGTGCTTCAGATATCCGTTTTAGCCCAATTCGACGGTCTGTTAAAATCATGTCATGAACTGCATCGATATTTTCGGGTACTGACACAGACACTAGCCTTCCCGATCGGTCATCAGCTTCGATGGAAAATTTACCTCTTTCGAAGCTTGCAGTCCAATTTTTCACGGTCGCATACGAAGGATATTGATCACCAAGGGTATTAAGCATATCTTCGTGAATGTGCTTACCTCTTAACCCTTTTAAATACAGGTACTTGATGATGGCTCGATACTCCAGTTTTTCGACTTTCACAATTTCGGTGGACATATTTTTTCTTTTAATTTATAGCGTAACCCTGGTTTACTTTTTCGTCGTCAAACTTTACACTGACACTTCTAATAAGTTATTATTCGTTGCTATGGTAACGCAATATTTTGTTTGTGCAGAGAACTGGTCTAGGCTAACTAGATATCAATACACCCTCGTATAACTGTATTAATTTTTTTGTGTATTACAAGAAAACGGCACATTTTTTTTGTTCTAATTGTTATCTCTTCGTATTGTTGAAAATAAATTTCGATACTGTTATACTAAACAGATGAATACTCAAAGAATATAATGTATATAGTGGACAGGTAAGAAAAAACCTAGGTGAGAAATACAATAGAAATGAATGCAGGTGTTCGCTATGATCTTAAGGTTCCGAAAAATTTCAAAATCATCACAAGAGCCATATTTCATAACGAGACAAAATGAATGTAAAATGCACCGATCTGGTGAGATTTTTCGAGATCGAGAAATTATTTCGAGATTTCTTGATCTCGAAAATATACAGTGACCGCCAAAAAGTATGTACCATATGGGAAAAATTTTTATTATTGGAGTATTGGAAAAAATATTCTGGGGAAAAGTTTGTGCATGTCCGATAACCTAAAATTCGATTTTGACACATGTCACGTGATCGCTAGAATGGCGGCAAAATGAAAAAAATTGCAATGCAAAGGCAAAGAAGGGATAAGATGGCAAGATATCAAAAAAAGTTATTTGAAAAAGTCACTTAGAATTCAATTTTATACACATAAACGAAGTTTCAAGAGATAATTCAAAAAAATTGAAAATAGCAATTTTTTAAAAATATTTTCCCATCTATTTAAAAACATCATTTTTTTTCTTATGAATAGCTTGACTACACTGAAACATTTGCATTTTAATGATAATGACAAAACTTTCTCATTTTCTCCACACCAGAGGGCACTAAATTAAAAAAATTGGTTTTTGCCAGAACCCTCGCTGTTACATTGTTTCTTATCTAACAGTTATATCAGAATTCCAAGACTATTGTGTTGATATGGTAATCTAGAAACACCATGTTTCCTGATTTTAATCAAGTTTCAATAATTATGCTGTATGAGCGTTTTACTTTGCACATAAACTTTAAGAATCTTTAATTTGACGCACTATTTTCAAGTTTATGTGCGAAGTGAAACGCTCATGCACGATTATCATCGGAACTTGATTATAATCTGGAAATTACCATGTTTTTGGAGTGTCATGTCATCACAATGGTCGTGGAATTCGGATATAACTGTTAGATACGAACCGATGTAACAGCAAGGATTCTGACAAATTCCCATCTTTCAATTTAGTGCCCTCTGGTGTGGAGAAAATGAGAAAGTTTTGTCATTATCATTAAAATGCAAATGTTTCAGTATAGTCAAGCTATTCATAAGAAAAAAAAATAATATTTTCAAATAGACGGGAAAATATTTTTAAAAAATTGCTATTTCAATTTTTTTGAATTATCTCTTGAAACTTCGTTTATGTGTATAAAATTGAATTCTAAGTGACTTTTTCAAATAACTTTTTTTGATATCTTGCCATCTTACCCCTTTTTTGCCTTTGCATTGCAATTTTTTTCATTTTGCCGCCATTCTAGCTATCACGTGACATGTGTCAAAATCGATTTTTAGGTTATCAGACATGCACAAACTTTTCCTCAGAATATATTTTCCCATATGGTACATTCTTTTTGGCGGTCACTGTATATGTGCTGCAATAACTGCGATCCCTACTATTGAGATAAAATAATTTGAGTTATATCGATAATTGGTTTTTCAACAGACGCCTGTTTCGATTATTAAAAATTAGTTTGTTGCCGGTGCTGGTGCATTCTTCTCCTCACAAACGAAGAAACAATTTTAAACTTTCACCTTTCGTACCTAAGTAAATTTTAAATGTATGGATGAAAGATTAAATTTAAACATAAAGGAATCGTTTAATTTTCATTGGAACAATATTGTTTATTTTTGTGTTGATACTCGGCGGTTTATCTGTTATACGTGGTTTTTAATTCATAGCATACAGGCTGATTCACGGTGGATGGCACATTAGACGTTTCTGGCGAACCAGACAACGGATCACTTTGAAAATTTAATGGAGGGCATATTCGGACATTCTCTAGCCAACTAAAATATTTTCGACAATGCGGTGTTGCCGCTTCTATTAGAAAGCAGTAGCAACTTTGATTTTTCAAATGGAACACTCTGTATATAATATTATTTTTAGAATCTCCAACAATTGCCCGACAACTTTTCTTGATATTTCTCTATACCTATCTGTTACCGTTTTCGAAATAAAAATTAATTTCAATTTTTTTCTTCGAAAATCATGACTTCTAAAAATGCCGATATCTTTTAGTTAAGAAGTACTATGATATCGAAATTTGGTTTGGATTTAGGTGATACTTGGACACTTCCCACACGTCAGCCCAATCTCCGTTACTTCAATACAGGGTGGTAAAAAAATACAGTTTTTTCGTTTGCTTGAAAAAGTTGCTGAAATTTGATTATTTTAAATGGAACACCCTGTATATTATTAAAAATTCGGAAAGCTGCTAAAATTTGCTTTCTTTCTATGTATATCATACCTATACCTAACTAGTCAAGTTTCGGACTTATGAGCATTTATTTGTGAAAATGTCCCTTCAGAATGGTATTTCCATTCGGTATTTGGTAAGCAGGCCATGATTACTATTTGACAGTAGCGTTGTGACATTCTCCTAATAATATCGACATTTTCGTCACTTCAGAAGTTGCAAATACCTTCAAAACGATGGAACAAAACTATTCAAACGAAGTTCTTATGAATTTGTTTATTATTTTTGGACAGTGTGATAAAATTATCAGCAGAACATGTAGAAAGTTCAATGAAATGTGTCCGAATCTACCGCCAATGAACCTCAAGAAATTTATACGAATTCAGAACAATTTCAATATGTTTGGATAAACTTTAAAAAAGCACCAAGAAACTTGAAATTGGAAATATTGATATGAATAATTATAAAAAAGTGAAACAATCATGTGGAATATTTCAAAATATGTTCGAATCGCTGGTCGTTCACTTCCAAGCACTTTAAAATGCGGGTGTTGACTGCTTTCGTGGTGGCAGATCTGATTTCATTGGGATCCAAATCTTCAAATGTTTCGGCAATCCTTTCTAACAATTCATCTCTCGAACGCACGGGTATTTTGTAAACTTTTTCTTTAAACATTCCCCACAAATAAAAATCTAATGGATTAAGATCGGGTGATCTCGCTGGCCAATTCCATGGTCCCAAGCGCCTTATCCACCGATCGTCAAAAAGTCTTTCCAGTTCTGCACTCACTTCTCTTGTGCAATGTGCAGGAGCTCCGTCTAGTTGGTACCAACAGTTTCGATATTCTTCGAGTGGCAGATTATCCACGAAACTCTCTACAGTATTCTCCAAAATATTCAGGTAGCTTCTGGATGATAATGACTCCTCGTATATCACGTACCTCAATTTGTTGTCCATCAACATGCAGAAGACATTAAAACTAATTTTTTCTTGAAATCCGGCTTCTTTTGTGACGTGAGGATTTTCACTGGACCAATAATGACAATTTTTTCTATTGAAAATCCCTTCTCTCGAAAATTTCGATTCATCAGTCCAAATAATTTTATTTTAAAAAAGTGGATCTTCTTGAATGCGTGTCAATAACATTTCACAAAATTCTACTCTCTGTTGAGGGTCTCGAGGCTTCATTGCTTGAATTTTGGTGAATTTATAATCATGCATTTTATGTCTTCGCAAGATTCTTTGAACCGATGAATATTTTATACCCAAATCTTCTTCAGCACTTCTTATCGATGACTCGGGAAATGCGTGAAAATATGCTAAGACATTAATCTGGTTGTCTTCAGAAGTTACGGGTCGAGGCAAGTTTCTTGGTGCTTTTAAAGTTGATCCAAATGCATTGAAATTGTTCTGAATTCGTATAAATTTCTTGAGGTTCATTGGCGGTAGATTCGGATACATTTCATTGAACTTTCTACATGTTCTGCTGATAATTTTGTCACACTGTCCAAAAATAATAAACAAATTCATAAGAACTTCGTTTGAATAGTTTTGTTCCATCGTTTTGAAGGTATTTGCAACTTCTGAAGTGACGAAAATGTCGATATTATTAGGAGAATGTCAAAACGCTACTGTCAAATAGTAATCATGGCCTGCTTACCAAATACCGAATGGAAATACCATTCTGAAGGGACCTTTTCACAAATAAATGCTCATAAGTCCGAAACTTGACTAGTTAGTTATAGGTATAATATACATAAAAAGAAAGCAAATTTCAGCAGCTTTCCGAATTTTCAATAATATCGAATTTCAGCAACTTTTTCAAGCAAACGAAAAAACTGTATTTTTTTACCACCCTGTATCGAAGTAACGGAGATTAGGCTGACGTGTGGGAAGTGTCCAAGTATCACCTAACTCCAAACCAAATTTCGATATCATAGTACTTCTTAACTAAAAGATATCGGCATTTTTAGAAGTCATGATTTTCGAAGAAAAAAATTGAAATTAATTTTTATTTCGAAAACGGTAACAGATAGGTATAGGGAAATATCAAGAAAAGTTGTCGGGCAATTGTTGGAGATTCCAAAAATAATATTATATACAGAGTATTCCATTTGAAAAATCAAAGTTGCTACTGCTTTCTAATAGAAGCGGCAACACCGCATTGTCGAAAATATTTTAGTTGGCTAGAGAATGTCCGAATATGCCCTTTATTAAATTTTCAAAGTGATCCGTTGTCTGGTTCACCAGAAACGTCTAATGTGCCATCCACCGTGAATCAGCCTGTATAGCCACTGTATTTTAACGTAATTTTTTTTCATAGAAAAAATTTAATACCCTGTATTTTGGTGCAGCCTTGGCCTTGTGTTATACGTTATAACCCATACATAGCAACTTTTAATAACATTCAGTTTTTGTTTTCGAGATCGAGAAATTGACTTCGAGAAAAACATCGAGACGAGGGTTTGTTTATTTGTCGTCTCGATGATCCAGACGAGACGAGAAAGTGCATTCGAGACGAGATTTCTCGTCTCGATCAAACCCTAATAAAAATCAACATCTATGAAATTTTTCCAACAAACCAAAAATTTGTCTCAATATTGCTGGTTTAAAAAATTACACAAAGCGATTTTGCTGTGGTGAAAACTAGGGTTTTTACTACCAAACCATCTTATAAAAATTAGTAAGTATAGGACATTGTGTGTCTTTTAGTTTGTGAGGAAAAAACCTCTAGAGCTTGGTCCACATATCGTTTTCGTTTTCTTAATCATTGACTTGTGTAATATTTTCACGGATCTCTTCAGCATTTGCCCCAATTTTATTATTATTCATCTGAGTATCGCAACCAAAGGTACCTCATCAACAACCCAATCATCGACCTACATATACCTCAAGCAATAACTCTATAAACGTCCAAATAATATATGGAAATTTGTCTGTAACCATTAGCAAATTTATCGGAGGGGAAAATTCAATTTTCCGTTTCCAATGATAATAGCAATATCATCAATAAAAGCTTATTGCCTCCAGAATATGTTACGTAGGTATATACATCAACTACGTATATGTATGCTACCTGCAATACACGTTTCCTCCGATCATTCCTAAAAATAACCGGAATGGGAACACGTAAAGGCAGTAAGAATGTGTGTTTAGCTTTCATCTAGGAAATTAATTAGGTTATGTTAATTATTATCTGTGAAAATATTGCTGTGCACTGTGTTGTGGATGTGTAGAGTTAGTTAGTCCATCCTCAGAGTTGGTGCGGAATGTCTGTCCGAAAAAGTCAACGTTTGACTTGACTCAATTGTTTTTGAAGGCCTATAAGGGCCGTATACACTTTTTTAAATGTTTGCTCTAGTTTCTAAGTTTCAACTTGGAATTTTCCTTCTAATAAATTTCCAGTAAACCAATAAAAACTGTCAACAGTAGGTAATTCGATTTATTGCGATCTGGTTCAATTTGATGGGATCTCTATACATATACAAACTCCCCCATACAGATTTCATTACGAGGATGGATCGATATCTAGTTAGCCTAGACCAGTTCCCTGCATAAACAAAATATTGCGTTACCATAGCAACGAACAATAACGTATTAGAAGTGTAAGTGTAAAGTTTGACGTCAAAAAAGTAAACCAGAGTTACGCAATGAATTAAAAGTAAAAATATGTCCACCGAAATGTAAAAATCGAAAAATTGGAGTATCGAGCCATCATCAAGTACCTGTATTTAAAAGGGTTAAGAGGTAAGCAGATTTACGAAGATATGCTTAATACCCTTGGTGATCAATGTCCTTCGTGTGCGACCGTGGAAAATTGGACTGCAAGTTTCAAAAGACGTAAATTTTCCATTGAAGATGATGACCGATCGGGAAGGCCTGTGTCTGTGTCAGTCCCCGAAAATATCGATGCAGTTTATGACATGATTTTAACAGACCGTCGAATTGGGCTAAAACGGATATTTGAAGCACTGAATATTTCATAAGAACGCGTTCATTATAAAGTTCACGTCAATTTGGACATGAGAAAAATTGCTGCAAAATGGATCCCCAAATGTTTGAATGTTGACCAAAAGCGTGCAAGGGTAGTAGCATCGCGTTCGATCTGTGCTCGATTTGAAAACGATTTAAACCGAATTGTTACTATGGATGAGACTTGGGTACATGTCTACGATCCAGAAACAAAGCAACAATCGATGGAATGGCGACACTCCGGTTCTCCAAGACCTAAGAAGTTTCGTGTCCAAAAATCTGCTTGAAAAGTTCTTGCTTCAGTTTTTTGGGATTGCCATGGAGTAATCATGATTGATTTTTTGGATAAGGGTAGAACAATAACTGGAGATTACTATTCGACATTACTGACCACTCTACGGGAAAAGATTAAAGAGAAAAGACGCGGAAAGCTATCCAAAGTTGTTTTGTTTTTGCAGGACAACGCCCCTGCACACAAATCTCATATTACCATGCAAAAAATTCGTGATTCAGGGTTTGAATTACTAGAACACCCCCCTTATTCACCAGATTTGGCTCCGTCCGACTATCATCTCTTTCCTCAACTGAAAAAAAGTTCAGAAGGTCGTAAATTTTCTTCCAACGAGGAGGTAATAAAAGCAGTGGAGGTCTGGTTTGCAGAGCAAGGAGAAACATGTTTTTTGAAAGGTCTAGAGACGTTGCAGATTCGCTGTAATAAATGTATCCAATTAAGAGGAGAATATGTTGAGTAATAAAATATTTTGACATTGAAATTTTGTTTGGTTCTATAGTGGTATAGTGGTAGAATTTTCCAATATATCCTCGTACTACCCTAGAGCCAAGCATGGCAGATATCCACTGGTTCAGGGCTGGAGCAACGTTTCTTTTCAAGAGGGCTGATGTGATGGACGCATATGATGTGTTATCAAACGCCCGTTCTACGTCAAGCAAGAAACGCTGAAAGGCATGGAGTAATAAACTCAGATGCATTGATTCCAAAGACGTACCAACATTCTGAAATGAACGAAATGTTAGATTCATTCATTGATGGTTCCATATAACGGTATGATTATTTTTCATTACCTAAACCAAAAAGCCTTTACCCCTTTCAAGAAAAAAAATTAGCGACACCTCTGATCATAAATATAGTGAAGTGAAGTCAAAATGGACTTCCGTGTTAACCTGTGTAACAGCTCATCTTTCCAGGTATGTTAGTTTTATTCTATACAGTACTTTCTAGCTAAAACTTGTCACCTCTCTTATCTCGTCGTAGACAAAATTGCAAATCGCTCATACCCCTTGATTTTTAGCTGTGATAAGCAAAGAATTGATCATCATCATCATCATCATCATTAATAATAATAATAATAATAATAATAATAATAATAATAATAATAATAATAATAATAATAATAATAATAATAATAATAATAATAATAATAATAATAATAATAATAATAATAATAATAATAATAATAATAATAATAATAATAATAATAATAATAATAATAATAATAATAATAATAATAATAATAATAATAATAATAATAATAATAATAATAATAATAATAATAATAATAATAATAATAATAATAATAATAATAATAATAATAATAATAATAATAATAATAATAATAATAATAATAATAATAATGTCACCCATCTATTTTACATGGATGACCTCAAATTGTATGCCTCTGGAGAAAGGGACCTACATCAGTCCCTTAGGGTGGTGGAAGAATATACGCATGCTATCGGTATGGAATTTGGGATCGACAAATGTGCCACGGTTCATCTCAAAAGAGGACGATGCGAGGAATACGGAGAGGATGTCCAGCTCGTAGACGGAAGCATCCTACATCATCTGGATGCCGGAGAGACTTATACCTACCTTGGGGTGGAACAACGCCGCTCTCAAGAGGTATTTGCAGTTAAAAACTCTCTCCGCGGCAAGTATCAGCATAAACTCCGACAGATCTGGTCATCAGAACTGTCGGGGAAGAACAAAGTTGCTGCAACTAATATGCTTGCCGTTCCGATCCTTCTTCACTCTTTCGGAGTGATGAAGTGGACTAAGGAAGAGCTGCGACAACTTGACGTTAAGACTCGCAAAATGATGCATCTCAATAGGAGCTTGCATCCTAAATCGTCCGTTCCACGGTTATACTTTTCCAGACAACGGGGAGGCCGTGGACTTTTGAGTTTGGAGTGTCTGCATAACAGAATGGTTCTGGACGGTGCCTGTAAAGTCATCAGGAGTTCAGATCCCCGCGTTTTCCGCACAAAATCTCAGGGATTATGTATCCCATCTTCGGGCTCGAGGCTACGTTAGAGCTCCTCCTCAGCCGGTTATCGAAGTGGCAGATATGCCATGTGTCGGTTTGGCTGTGGAGGAGAATCGCATTGTTCCACTGATGGAGGATATCAGAACCCGCAGGGCGCTTCACAATATGAAGCCCCTGAAGCCGCAAGAACTGGCACGGGTGGATGCGGAGATTGGCGATGTTCTTCCAGAAGAGGCTGACATCTGGCAGATCAATTCTGTCGTGTACGACGCCGCTCATGCTCTATGCCAAACGGAGAGGAGGGACACCACCGCTCTGGTAGGGAGGCATGAACGACGTGTACACAAGATGGAAGCCAAGATCAAGTCGGCGAGACAACACGCGTCTCGTATCCAGTGTGTGGTGGACTTCGTGGCGGCCAATAGGCCTTTCACGCTCGCAGTGCGGCGAATTGCCGCAAAATTGAGACGAGCTCACCACACATTAAATCAAGGTGTGCTGTTCACCATCAAACAGCACTGCCTTGATAGGATACGAATGCTAGTGGCTGCAAAGAAGTCACTAGTGAGGCGGGCGAGAGGTATCGCGGAAAACATAAAGTTCCGCGATAAACCTTCTCGCTTATTCCAAGAGCCTCCACGTGTTGTCGATAACCCGCCGGCTGCAGATCGGGTGGAAACATTCTGGAAGAATATCTATGAGTATCCGCAACCACTCAACGTAGATACTCCAGCCCTAGCGCAGTTCGAAGCATTTTGCAGGAGGCTTCGGCAGCCTGAGCTCAATGATCTGCGCATTCCGATAACCACGGAAGAAGTACGAGGGGCCCTAAAATGCTCTAAGAATTTCGCTGCTCCAGGCCCTGATGGGTTGAATAACTATTGGTGGAAAAAGTTTCCAACAACCCACCGCCATCTGGCCAGAGTTTTCAACTCATGGCTAGATGGGGAGCAGCAGATTCCAGAGTGGTTTGTCGAGGGGCGAACCGTGCTCATCCCCAAAAACGGAGATTTGTCTGATCCAAAGAATTACAGGCCGATAACATGCTTGAATGCGTGTTATAAGGTGTTTACGCGCATCTTATACACGCGCATTCTCTCCGCAGTTGATCCGGTGTATGAACGGATAAATGAGCAACGAGGGTCAAAGAAAGGGGTCGCCGGGTGCAAGGAGAACCTGCTCATCGATAGATGTATCACGCAGGACTCCGTGCAGTATAAGCGTAACCTTTCGATGGCCTGGATCGATTACCGCAAGGCATTTGATACAACATCACATGAGTTAATCATGCATTTGCTCAGATGCCTTGAGGTACCCGGTCAAATAGTGGGATGCATTGGACAACTGATGCCGCTCTGGAGGACTCGCTTCACCATAAGATCTGGTAGAGACATAGTCCAAACAGAGCAGGTCATCATTAGAAGAGGTGTGTTTCAGGGAGACTCCCTTAGCCCTCTTCTCTTCTGCATCTCACTATTGCCATTGTCCGTTGCGCTCAGGAATACCCGTGGGTACAACTGCGGCACCCCCAGCAACCGGAGGCATAATGTCACCCATCTATTTTACATGGATGACCTCAAATTGTATGCCTCTGGAGAAAGGGACCTACATCAGTCCCTTAGGGTGGTGGAAGAATATACGCATGCTATCGGTATGGAATTTGGGATCGACAAATGTGCCACGGTTCATCTCAAAAGAGGACGATGCGAGGAATACGGAGAGGATGTCCAGCTCGTAGACGGAAGCATCCTACATCATCTGGATGCCGGAGAGACTTATACCTACCTTGGGGTGGAACAACGCCGCTCCCAAGAGGTATTTGCAGTTAAAAACTCTCTCCGCGGCAAGTATCAGCATAAACTCCGACAGATCTGGTCATCAGAACTGTCGGGGAAGAACAAAGTTGCTGCAACTAATATGCTTGCCGTTCCGATCCTTCTTTACTCTTTCGGAGTGATGAAGTGGACTAAGGAAGAGCTGCGACAACTTGACGTTAAGACTCGCAAAATGATGCATCTCAATAGGAGCTTGCATCCTAAATCGTCCGTTCCACGGTTATACTTTTCCAGACAACGGGGAGGCCGTGGACTTTTGAGTTTGGAGTGTCTGCATAACAGAATGGTTCTGGATGGGGCCTGTAAAGTCATCAGGAGTTCAGATCCCCTTCTCTGCATGGTCCGCGACCATGAGAAAGCAGGGATTGGAGCATTCCTTTTTAAGGCAGCTACCCGTGCGGCCGATGAACTCGGTCTCGTTTTCGACACTGAACGGGCTAACCCAAACTCTGTCAACGAGTTGGGACCCGTTCAGCAAAAAGCTCAGATAAAAGCTGCGGAGACAGAGGTCCTGCTACAGCTACATATGGATAAGCCAATGCATGGTGTCTTCTTTCATAACATCGAAGACCTTGGCTTATCCAAAAGCTTGACCTTTGCCTTCCTCAGGTCGAGTGAGCTAAAGTCGGAGACCGAGGGATTCATAATGGCCTGCCAGGATGGTGTCTTCAACACCCTTGTCTACCGTAGTCGCGTGATGGGTATAGACGTCCCTGACACCCGATGCAGGGCATGTCGTGGGGCACCTGAGACCGTAATGCATTTGCTATCAGCATGCCCATCTTATGCGGTCTCAGCCTATATCCACAGGCATAACGCGGCGCTACGAGTGTTGTACTACCACCTACGACACTCGTACGGTATAGACGAGACACCGGTGTTGCCTTATGCTCCGGGGGATATTGAGTCCGTGGTGGAGAATGAGAGATGCCGAATCTATTGGAACTACTCATTCCCCACCCTCAGGCAAATACAAGCCAATAAGCCTGATGTTGTCCTCCTCGACCACCAAAGTAGAACGATATTCGTCATGGAGTTTTCCGCTCCAGGCGAAATTAATATCGTTCGAAAAGAGGAGGAAAAACGGACTAAATATCGAGATCTTCTCTTTGAACTCCGCAGGTTATATCCGGACCATTCTGTCAAAATGGTGGTTCTGATCATAGGAGTCCTTGGTGGAATGATGGACACACTGCTCTCCAATTTGAAAATAATACCTGCTTGCCGTAATATGGCAGAAATCTTAGCATCAAGAATGCAGAAGGCCGTTATACTTGGTTCGCTTCGTCTACTCAGGGCACACGATTCTCGGACCCAATAATCACTCACCCTACGGATGTAGGGAGTGGTTATTGGGGTTAACGACACCAGCGCGCCCTCCGGATGGGTCGGAGCACCGGAGACAGGGCCTGACTGGTACACTCCTAAGGAGAAAAAAAAAAATAATAATAATAATAATAATAATAATAATAATAATAATAATAATAATAATAATAATAATAATAATAACAATAATAATAATAATAATAATAAATAATAATAAATCTTTATTAAATCCTTTCACATCACAATATGATATAGGATACGTCAGTAAAATCAGATAAAATCATCCAATGAAAAAAGAAAATATGTATGAACAAATTATCCACGTTAACACAAATCGATCACAAGTAAATATGTATAAACAAATTATCCACGGTAGCACAAATCTATCACAAGTAAATATGTATAATCAAATTATCCACGGTAACACAAAACGATCAAAAGTAAATATGTATAAACAAATTATCCATGGTAACACAAAATTTTCACATTTTTAAAAATTTTGTTAAAATAAAACAAAATCGGTTCACTGAACATCTTACTAATTAAAACAACCAGTTGAGTTAGAATTAGATTGGTCTCACCTACCAAGATATTCATCAACACTGTAAAAACAACTCTTGAGGAGGAATTCTTTGAGTTTGGTTTTGAAACTTTTTTTTATTGTATCATCTCTTATATCTACAGGAAGATTATTGAAAAATGTCACTCCTGCATGGGATGGACAATTTTCAAACGATTTAGTTTTATGCTTTTGGGCTCTAACGATTTTCCCGTGTCTGGTGGGATAAGTGTGCATATCTGAGTTTCGATTATAATTGTTTATATTCTTTTTCATTGACAACACGCATTTATATATATATATATATAAATACAGGGTAGACACATAATTCTGTAATCAATAAAATATTGTTTACAGAAATCTCTATAGCCCAGGTTAAATATCAAACGTATCACCCTTTTTTGTGAAACAAATATTTTATTCACACTGGTAGAGCAACCCCACAAAGCAATATTGTATGAAATATGAGAATGTACAATTGCATAATATACATTAAGGAGTTGATCTAGATTCAGAGTTGATTTCAATTGTCTTATTGCGTAGTATCCACTATTGACCTTTTTACTTACATGGCTTATACTTGATTCGAACGTCATTCTACTATCAATATAAGTACCAAGAAATCTAGTGCTAATTGACGATTCGATATATTCGTTGCCAACCTTCACACGAAAATTATTAATTTTTCTTTAATTTCTGAACAAGAACTGCATGAGAACTGTTTTACTAGAGTTCACGATCAGAGAGTTTTTGTAACACCAGGTAGTAAATTCATCAGACAGCTCATTTAGCTTCTGTTGCAGTTCTGCAGGATTGTCAGAATCAGCTGCAAGTGTAGTATCATCAGCGTATAAAACAACATGTTCTGTACTCACATGTTTTGGCATGTCATTAATATAGAGTAGGAAAATAAGTGGTCCCAAAATGGAACCTTGTGGGACTCCTAGATCCATGTTGAATGGTGAAGAATGGCAGTCTTCTAATTTTACATGTATTTTTCTGTGAGACAAATATGATACTATCCAAGAAAGGAAATTACCCCTGAAACCGATTGAGTACAGCTTACTCTGAATAATTTTGGGATCAATGATATCAAATGCTTTCGATAAGTCGAAGAATAGTGCACCATAACAAACATTATCCTGATGATTCATCAGTTTGTTTAATATTCGCGTTCAACGTGCGATTTTAAAGATATTTTGAAGAGGTAAAAGGCGATTTGCGACTCTTTTAATAAATAACACCTGCCTCACTTTCAGCTATATAATTTCGTAATTAATTCATCATTTGAGTATTTTTCAGAGAGTAATTATCTTCTGTTTACCCCAGAATAAACAATTTATCCATTATTCCCTCAAGACATTATTTTTCCGACATTATCACGAAAACAATTTGCGTTTCTTTGCTCTTTGTATTCGATATTTTGGTTCGTTCAAGGAACTCTTGAAAATTACAAGAACATTTGAACTTCTCCATGAAAAGCTTTCTCCATTTGTCAATGTTTCGTGATAGTATTTGAAATATTAATAAAATCATTTACATGGTGGTTTTTTGGTTAGTAAGCCCGACGTATGTTGAGAGAAGATCTCGACGTTTCGCCAACACGAGTGGTTAGCATTTTCAAGAGAAAGATTCTGGTTTTTTATGTCGCTGTCAAATGCTTGACATTATTGGGGAAAATCAATATCATTCATATTTACTTTTATCTGCTTAGAACCAAATAGATAAATTTAAATTCATTATAATATAATAAAACACATTTATTTCTCTCGAATCCCATGCATATCAGGAAGTATCCAATTCACATCGTGTAAAGTAATAATTCTAACATTTACAAGAATTGTTGAGACTGCTGTTTCAGCAGAATGTTAAATGTTGGTATTGTACCGAATACGCCGATGAAGGATTTATCACTTTCGATTAGAGAGAGGGGTTTTGATTATGGAGGATTAAGGTAGTGTTGGCAGGGTCCCCGAGGTGTGACATTGCCCAGAGAAAAATATGACTTTGTTCTTGTAAGTACCGTTTTTGTTGTTTAATTGAAATAGATGTCTAAAATTCATCCTACTGTTTTAATGGTTCGTCACCTTACCCCCCTGAAACGTGACAATACGTTGTCTCGATAAATACCTGTGATTTGACGTTCTTACATCTGATTGGTCCATAGCGTTAGCTGACATCATAGAATCGTTCGTATCGTTATTTTGTGGATAGGGAGCTAATTGAGAAATTTTGAGAACTGGAAGCCAAACCTTGTTCAATTGTAGTCCTTCTTCGTTTGTGTTGAAGTTGTTGTGGTGTTTCTGAATTTCAATTGCTTCCCGGAAGAGTCTTGGGTAATACGCAGATGTTGAAGAGATGACTTGGGTTTCTTCAAATTTCACTCTATGGTTAACGTTGATGAGAGTATGTTCTGCGGTAGCGGATTTCTGTGTGTGCTCTTTGATTCTTGTTTAAACGGAGCGTTTCGTGGTTCAAATATAAACGCTGCCACAGGAACATGGAATGCGATAAACCCCAGAAGAGCATAGTACGTCTCGTTTGTCCTTTGCTGATCTAAAGTGGTCTTTCAGTTTTTTTGTTTATAAACGGTTTTAATCTCATATTTACGTAGAATACGGCCAATACGATCTGAAACTCTGGGAACATATGGTAAGAATGCTTTTCTTTTTTCGGTGTTGGTTTGACTACTACTTGGTTCACTGGATGGACAGTCATTTGGTCTACTATTGATTCTTCCGTCTCTGATTTCTCTTCTATTTTTCATACACCTCTCAATATCTCTTTCTTTGTACCCATTTTTAGATGTTTCAGTTCAGCTTCCAGGTATTCAGGTTCGCAAATTCTTCTAGCTCGATCAACTAATGTCTTGATTACACGTTGTTTTTGGCACGTATGATGGTTTGAGGTATTGTGGAGATATCGATCAGTGTGTGTTGGTTTTCTATATACCGTATGCCCCAGACGTCTTTCTTTTCGAAAAATGAGAACGTCTAAGAATGCCAGTTTCTTCTCATTTTCAATAGATAGATAGATAGATATCATTTATTTTGCCAAAGATTACA
This sequence comes from Chrysolina oricalcia, assembly GCA_944452925.2. NCBI lineage: Eukaryota > Metazoa > Arthropoda > Insecta > Coleoptera > Chrysomelidae > Chrysolina > Chrysolina oricalcia. The sequence continues at coordinate 333,708 of OX101829.2, read as the reverse complement.
TTGCTGCAATATAGCAATAGTCAATTAAATAAATAAACAAACAAATATATATAGGTACATACTTAGATTAAAATCACACATTAAAAAAAATTATAATAATAAGTAGACACTGGGTATATAATGTACAACACAAACAGATCAATTAAAATACTCAGACACATGATAAAAACACTTATCTATTAAAAATTCCTGGAGAGTCTTCCTGAACACGGTTAAGCTCTCAATATTTTTAATTTTTTCTGGCAACTTATTGAAAATACGCAACCCCAAATATTCGGGTGAGTTATAGGTTATACACATTTTTGCAAATGGTACACTAAAGTTATTTTTACTCCTGGTATTCATTGAGTGAATATCTTTGTTCAGTTTGAAACTGTTTTTATTTTTGAAAATGTATAAAGACATTTCCAAAATATATAGGGAAGTAAGCGTTAATACCCTAAACTCTGCAAAAATATTCCTGCAAGAATGTGTATATTTTACACCAGCAATACATCTGATGATGCGTTTTTGAGAAATAAACACATCTCCTGCTAGGGTGCTGTTACCCCAAAGACAAATACCAAATCTAATGCGGGAGTCTACTTGTGCATAATATAAATTCATCATCTGTCCTCTAGTTAGAACACATTTAACATTTTTGAAAAGATAATGTATCGAATTCAGTTTGGAAATCAGTGTTTCACAGTGTGGTTTCCAACTAAGAGTTGGATCAATCTTGATTCCTAAAAAACTGATAGCCTCTACATTGTCTCGAACCATACAGTTGTTAATAGATATATTAAGTGGTTCACACACTTTTTGTCGGTTATGAAATGTCGCTAATTGAGTTTTTTCAGTATTGAAAAATAGTTGATATTCATCAAACCACTCACGTGTATTTTCTAATAAATTTGTAATTTCGGTACTTATGTTTGTTGCTGATGGATTTGAAATGATTAAAGATAAGTCATCTGCATACATTGTGAAAAACTGATTTTTCAGAAATAAATCGAGGCTATTTACATATATTAAGAAAAGACAGGCCCCAGCACCGAGCCTTGTGGCACACCAGATTCCACTGAAGTGTAGTCTGAATTATATTTTTTTATTTTAGTTAGATCCATATGCTGTATTTGGACGAATTGTTTCCTATACTTCAAAAAAGATGATATCCAGCTCAAAGGTTGTCCTCTTATTCCAGAGTCATATAGCTTTGATAGTAGAGTATCATGATTGACACAGTCGAATGCCCTGCTCAGATCACAAAAAATCCCAACAGGACACTCGGCCGCCTCAATACATTTAATAATTTGATTATAAAAAGAGTGGATTGCCGTACCAATAGATTTTCCTGCACGAAACCCATGTTGTTTTTCTGTTAATATTTTAAATTTTACTAAGAAATTATCGAGACGTGATAAAAATGCGTATTCAAAAATTTTTGAAAACGAAATAGGAACCGTTACTGGTCTATAGTTTTCAAGAAGTGATTGGTCCTTTTTCTTGAATATTTGAATAATCTTTCCCACTTTCAAACAGGAAGGAAATGTGCCTGAAGTGAATGATAAATTCACCAAGTAAGTAAGTGGCTTTTTCACAGAAGATATGATCTTTTTCACTAAAAACATAGGTATATCATCAGACCCAGAAGAACTTTTATTTTTTAATTTGTGTTTGAGAAGTATTTCTAATTCATCTTCTCCATAAGGGGTTAAGAAAAAGGAATCATATCTGATTACTCTACAATCTAATACATGGGTTCTATCCTTGTTAGTCAAATTATCAATTATTGCTTTGGGAGCATCTGTAAAAAAACTGTTAAAAGATGAAGCAATCAAATGGGGATCACTCATTTCTTGATCATCGACTCTTATTGTGAGGTTACCTTGTTTTTTATTTTTATTTGATATTTCATCTATCACTTTCCAAGCAGTTCTAGATGCATTGCTAGAATTGAATATTTTATTTTGGTAATATTCTTTTTTCACCTTGGATATCATATCAGCGTGTTTTCTTTTAGAATCTCGATAAGCTGGTTCGAGAACAGGATATCTTTTGCATAAGAAGTTCAGGTCTTTAAGATTAGCGCTTGATTTTCTGACCTCATCATTGACCCATTTTTTATTTGATGTACAGTTGGTATAATATTTCTTTTCAGGTAGGTAAAGATTGAAGTAATATAAAATAATCGAATAAAAATACTCAAAAGCTAAATTTAAGTCTTCGATACAATATAGAGGCTCCCAGTTCTCCTCTACCAATGCTCTTTCAAAACGTTCAACATTATCTGCATTGAAACTCCTGCGATATTTAGATTTAGTACTTACAATGCTATTTCCATCTAATTCTAAATAAATAGAACGATGATCAGCTATACAATTATCTAAAACACAACATAGTCCTTCATTACTGAAATTGATAAAAATGTGGTCGATCATTGTACAAGTGTACGGTGTCACTCTAGTTGGCCAACCAACTAATGGTATTAGGTTGAAGCTTTTTAATATTCTACATAGTTTATTGTAGTCATCATTCTTATACGAATCCAAGTCCATGGTCCATGGTGAATTGAATATTCGGGTGTATATCATTGATATGGTTAAGGAATTCATTGAGTCTTCCTGGTCCATGGCTCCATATTATAAAAGTATCGTCTACATATCTTAACCATACCTTGGGTTTTAAATTTGCAGTTTCAATTGAAATTTTTTGGTACACTTTTCAGAAAACTTGCCATTTCTGAATCTCTATTGTGCGTAAATGTGACTTTTTTCACTGCCAAAATAATTCACAAAATAAACATGAAATATTACTTTTTTAAGGGTTTACTTTTAACAGGGTCAATTATTAATTTTTGAACCCCACCCAAAATACATAGGCTTATCCGCAATTGACTAAAAATGACTTTGGTGATAATTTTAAATTGGACACCCAGTATATTTTTCCATATTTGGTTAAGGATCTTCATTACGAATCCAGTGATACCAAGTTTGATGGGATTATGTCAAACGGCTGCGGAGATATGGCCAAAATACTTCCTCGTATGTCTAATGAGTATGACTGCGAGACTCCACACGATTCAGAAGGTTAAAAGTCTCTGTCGCACTCATTGGGTATATGGAGAAGTTTTTTGGCCATATCTCCGCAGCCGTTTGACATGATCCCATCAAACTTGGTATCACTGGATTTGTAATGACGATCCCAAACCAAATATGGACAAATATACTGGGTGTCCCATTTAAAATTATCACCAAAGTCGCTTTTCCTCAAATGCGGATAACCCTATATATTTTGGGTGAGGTTCAAAAATTAGCCCATCGGAAAGAAAATCGACCTGTCCGAGGATTTTTCCGATATATCTTTATATTCAGAAATAATGAATTTGTTCCATAATTTAGCGTCGCATTGTATATGCTTCTGCTACGGAGGCAGATTTCCAACCACTGTGACGTTTTATGGATGTAATGTTGCCCTCTGCATTGGCTAGAAGAATTACAAAGCTTCTCCTGAAAGAGTGACTCGTATAGCTCTTATACATACATACATAGTAACAATTCGGTTCAAGAAGTCTACATCGTTTTCAAATCAAGCACAGATCGAACGCGATGCTACTACCCTTGCACGCTTTTGGTCAACATTCAAACATTTGGGGATCCATTTTGCAGCAATTTTTCTCATGTCCAAATTGACGTGAACTATATGATGAACAAGTTCGTATGAAATATTCAGTGCTACACATATCCGTTTTAGCTCAATTCGACGGTCTGTTAAAATCATGTCATGAACTGCATCGATATTTTTCGGGGACTGACACAGAAACTGGCCTTCCCGATTGGTCATCATCTTCAATGGAAAATTTACCTCTTTTGAAGCTTGCAGTCCAATTTTTCACGGTCGCATACGAAGGACATTGAACTCCAAGGGTATTAAGCATATCTTCGAAAATCTGCTTACCTCTTAACCCTTTTAAATACAGGTATTTGATGATGGCTCGATACTCCAATTTTTCGATTTTTACATTTCGGTGGACATATTTTTATTTTTAATTCATTGCATAACTCTGGTTTACTTTTTTGACGTCAAACTTTACACTGACACTTCTAATAAGTTATTGTTCGTTGCTATGGTAACGCAATATTTTGTTTATGCAGGGAACTGGTCTAGGTTGACTAGATATCAATACATCCTCGTACAAGCCTCCCTGTTCGTGGACAGAATGGAAGTAAGGGCTACGAGAGGCTGCACTCAGGGGGAGTACTATCCTCTCTACTGTGGAATCTCGTGGTGGACGGTCTCCTCGTAGATCTGAATCGGAGAGGAGTATTTGCCCAGGGCTATGCGGACGATCTCGTCATATTGGTCAACGGGAAATACATGGGGGTCTGTGTGGAGCTAATACAATCAGCCCTTACAGACGTACAGACGTGGTGCACAAGGAAGAACCTCAGGGTCAACCCTCAAAAAACCACAATAGTTCCTTTCACCAGAAAAAGAAACCTGGAGACCAGCATAGTTCTCCGAATCTTTTGTAAAAGTGCACAGATGCCAGGAGAGACGGAATACTTGGGGCTTAACCTGGACTAAAAGCTCACCTGGAACAAACATCTGGAAAAAGTGCTGATGAGAGCAAGGACATCATCAATGATGGCCAGGCGCTCCTTTGGCAAAACATGGGAACTCGGACCCAAACAGTCTCTCTGGCTATACACAGCGATTATTAGGCCCTGGATATCGTACGGAGCCCTGCTGTGGTGGCCGAAGGTAGAAGAAGTGACAACCAGGTTGGCTAGTTTACAAACACTAGCCATGCTCGGAGTCACTGGTGCAATCTCCAGCACATCGACAACTAGCTTGGACGTAATACTAAAACTCCCTCCCCTGCATTTGCATATTGCAGCTGTGGCGAGGATAGAAGCATCCTGGCTGAAATGTCTGGGCCAATGGAGGGGCAATAGCCAAGGCCACTCCAGCATATTGGAGGTCATAAGAATCGATACGTCTGACATGCCGTCTGACAAAATGACTCCAACATACTCCTTTGATGGAACATACACCACCATCATAGAAGATGGGGACGTTACATCAAGGGCCATACCAATGCTGTCGAAAGGGCAAAACTGGTACACAGATGGCTAGGAAAAGGAGTAGGGGCTGGAATATACGTGGAGAGATCGAGGCAAGACATTAGTCTAAGCCTCGGTACTCAAGCCTCTACATTCCAAGCCGAGGTAACGGCAATCTCCGTCTGCACGAGAGAGATTCTAAGAAGGGGTCCTAGAAACCAACCCATAGCGATTCTCTCCGACAGTCAGGCGGAGATTGAAGCCCTGCGTTCATGCAGGTTCACTTCCAAACTGGTTTGAATGCACCCCAAAACCTTAACGACCTGGGAGCACAGAACAGGGTAAAACTTGTCTCAGTACCAGGTCATAAGGGCATCCAGGGAAATGAGAGCGCAGATGCCCTTGCAAGAGTGAGAGCAGCAACAACTCTCATTGGACCAGAACCAGCCTGCGGAATCCCGTTTGGAGATATTAAGCAGGACACAAAGAAATGGGTTAAAAACCATCATCAATCTCTCTGAGAGAGGCAATTCTCACGGAAAAATAATGATGATGGAGCCAACCGACCTGCTATCAAGACACCTTCTTGAACCTAGACTCTCTCAGGAAAGTGGTAGGACTGATGACAGGCCACAGCTACCTGAGAAAACACCTGCAACTGTTGGGGATACATCAAGAGTCCACACAATGCAGATTTTGTGATGAGTACGAAACAGCCTCCCACATAATATTTGAATGCGAGGCTCTGGCTCGCATGAGGATGGATATCTTCGGACATCTCGCAGGAAAGCCTTGTGAGGAATCTCCAGGAGTTCGTTAAAAGATCCGAAGTACTCACGAGATAGACCTGATAGCGGGGTGCAGAAAGGTTCTATACAGAACTACCTGCATTTCAGCCGCTGGCTAGCCGCTTCATCTAATAATAATAATAATAAAACTCCATGCCTTTATTTCACGGACTATAACTGTTTTTACCAATACCGAAGAGACGCAATTACACAAAAGTCTGATTCATTTTCGGAGAAAACGAATCAAATTATCCGCGCCGAAAGAAAATTCCAAATCAGAAAAGTTTCGTTCGTAGCGGATTCATTTGTTTGGTTAATTTTTGATCCCTCTTATTGAGGCGTGAACACACTCAACGGAGCGACTTAGTATTTGAGTAATGAGTAGAAAGCGTAGAGACAAATTAAGCTGCCACTTTGATAACTACATATTATATTTACCCACCGTCGAGGGTTGGAAAGTTACAACTTACGAGGGGTGTGCGAAAATGTCGAAAGCAGCCAACAGATTCTTAGAACAATATATTCGTACAAAATGGATTGTAAATTGTGAAAGGCTTTCGCGGCCATTGTGACTTACATGGTGGTTTTCGGGTTGTAAGGCCAACGTATGTTTGTAGAAGTTCTCGACGTTTCGCCAACACGAGTGGTTAGCATTTTCAAGAGATATTTTTTCAAAGTTTCTTGTTTCTTAATTCGCTGTCAAATGCTTGACAGTTGTTATACGTTGTCTCAATAAATACCTGTGATCTGACGTTCTTACATCTGATTGGTCCATAGCGTTAGCTGACATCATAGAATCGTTCGTACCGTTATTTTGTGGATAGGGAGCTAATTGAGAATTTTTGAGAACTGGAAGCCAAACCTTGTTCAATTGTAGTCCTTCTTCGGTTCTGTTGAAGTTGTTGTGGTGTTTCTGAATTTCAATTGCTTCCCGGAAGAGTCTTGGGTAATAGGCAGATGTTGGAGATATGACTTGGGTTTCTTCAAATTTCACTCTATGGTTATCGTTGTTGAGAGTATGTTCTGCGACAGCGGATTTCTTTGTGTGCCCTAACCGACAGCAAGCCTTGTGCTCTTTGATTCTTGTTTTAACGGAGCGTTTCGTGGTTCCGATATAAACGCTGCCACAGGAACATGGAATGCGATAAACCCCATAAGATATTGTATTTTAAGAATGACTTGGAAACCATTTTGAAAATCAGAAATATTGAAAAGTGAAGTCAAAACGGACTTCCGTATAAACCTGTGTGACAGCCCGTCTTTTCAATATCTACAATTTGTATATTTTGGATATTCATCTGAGAGATGGGAAATGTGTTGAAAATGTCACTGGAAGATACTTTAAATGCTTCAAGTCGCCAGAACTCAACTCGAAAAAGGTAGAATTTGATATCCTAGAGCTGAGAAAGATCAATAGTTTGGGATGACAAGTTGAGTAATTGGTGAAAATCTCTAAAAATAATAGTTATGATGGTCGAAAAGGTCTCGAAACGTATTGAAACCGTCATGAGTTAACAAAGAAAAATACTTCAAAAAACTGTATACTTCGAAAGAGAGCTGTATTCAAAAAAAAGTTTATGATGGTTGTTCGAAAACGAAACGTCGGACAGTAAAACTGATACCATCATAAGAAAGCCTGTTGGAGGAATATTTTCCATCCTGTTCCAGCTCTAACGATAACATCACAAAAAATAACATAATAAATTTACTTTTTCTACGAACATTAAGACAAATGAACATTTCAATTGCGTCTTCGATTAAGAAACCTACCACGTTGTAACACCGATTTTCATTTCCCACGGGCTAGCTGTGTCGAAATATTCATTTCCTACGACTTTCATGAACTACTAGACTGTCATTATAGGTAGGTATTAACGAATTTTATGAACGTAAATAATATCGAATCAAGTTTGTTTACGTCTGTCTAATAATTTGACATTTCACATCAGTAGATAATTACAAAATTCGATTGAAAAAATTAAGTTATTCAAAATGATTAGCGATAGTGAAGATGATTTAACATTGACACCGCCAAATATTACCGAAATGGCTAAGCTCACCTCATTAAATTTATTACCAGAATTGTCAAATAAGAAATATGAATCTGCTTTCAAATCTTTTATGGATTGGCACACATCATCTTTCTCCGAAAGCGTCCTTTTGGTATATTTTGCCTGTATATCGAAGAAATTCAAATCCTCCACCCTTTGGAGTCAATATTCGATGTTAAAAATGATGGTAAGTATCAATCAAGATCCGATCATAAAAAGCTGAAAGCATTTCTCAAGAAAAAGTCCGACAAGTATCAACCAAGGAAATCCAAAACATTTTCTACAGATCAAATTAATAAATTGGTAAAACTTTACAATACCGACACAACCCCGATTTCAATGAAATTTGCACAGTACGTGTAAAAAATGATGAAATTATTAAACCCATCGAAATTTTCGCGCGGAAACCTCTTTAAGGTACTCTTTTTGATGAAAATATGGTCACTACGTCACATCACTTAGACGCCATAAAAACAATAACATAGAATTACTACTGACAGTGACAGACCTCATGCAGTGTACACCAAGTACTTTTTGTGAATAGGTGCGTTTTTTTGGCTTCTTTCGGTAGCAACAGAATGACAACTGACAGCTCCAGAACCAATAATGAAACCCTTTCTCAGAATGTTTGAAATACGATAAAATCACTGTAACAATCTAAATTTCAGCGCGGAAAAGTTTTGAATTAAAATTTTATTAATAAAACTTGCCATTTCCATGAAATTTACACAGATTATGTAAAACATGATAAAATTGCTGTACCAATTGAAATTTTTGAAAACGTCTGTGACTATGAGTAACTTTTTTGGAGAAAATGTTTCAAAGTGGTCACTTTACTAATATTACTAATATTACTAATATCCCCCAGATGATTGATGGAGTTCTTCATAATGAAATAGTAGTAGAAAAGCGCGCACTCAAGCGGCAGTCCTTTTACGTTAAGTGAACTCAATTCCACGTAAGTAATCGTATTGAAGTGATATACGTTCTCTTAATAGAAATAATTTCGTGATAAATTGGCAATTCAGATCATTTCGTTTTATAAAAAATACCTTTTTTGATATTATTTCTTCTTTTAGAATTGATGGTTGAAAATGGAGGTGTTTTCAATATATTGTGGAGCGAAAACAAAAACGAAAACGATGTGGTTACTCGAGAGAGTTTCGATCAGGAACTTTCTTTTCAAAGTCGAAGTTTACCATCTTTCAAATTTTAGCGTTTACAAATTTATGGGTTTCGAATGCTTCATTAAAGCTAATAACCGAACAGCTTGAAATAAGTACAAAGTCTGCTGTTGATTGGGCAAGCTTTTGTGGGGAGGTTGTTTATGAAACTTTTTTTGCCAATCCCGAAAAAATTGGAGGTCAAGGAAAAATCGTTGAAATAGACGAAAGCAAGTTTGGTAAAAGAAAATACCATAGGGGACATCGGGTAGAAGGACAGTGGGTCTTTGGAGGTTTTGAACGCGAAACTGGAAAGGTTTTTATGGTAGCAGTGGAACATCGGGACACCGATACACTGTTACCTATAATTGAGCAGTGGGTCGAAAAAGGCACTAAAATTTATTCAGATTGTTGGAGAGCATACAATTGTTTGTCAGAAAAAGGTTACCAACATTTATCTGTAAACCATTCCATAACCTTCAAAGACCCTGAAACTGGAGTCCATACAAATAGTATCGAATCCTCGTGGCGACATGCTAAGGCCATCAACCCTTCGTATGGAAGGAAGAAAGAACATGTACCAGGCAATTTAGCACGGTATATGTTTTACAATAAATGTGATGCATTGAAATTGAACAGAGCTGAAGAGTTTTTGCGAATGGCAGGTAAATTGTACGACCCTAGAAAAATTAATGAAATTGAAGATACTGCCATCCATGTAGCTGATGATGAAGAAAGGGCAGAAATCGAAGAAAATTTTTAATAATTGTTCATTAGTGATTAGTACTTTATGATAAAAATGTGTTCCGTTGAGATTTTATGTTTTTTGTTTCTATTACCCAGTTTGACATTTGACAGTTTCACTGATATTTTTGAATTTTGATTTTTGACATTAAAATAGCCATAAATGTTATGAATTTTGATTGAAATTTATAAAAACTAACGATAATTTAAATGAGTTGCTTCTGGTATGATTTGAAAATACCATCTTATACTTACTAGCAATAGTCGGAATCAAATAAGCATGCAGTTGGTTCAATTCAAATTGGTTAAAATTTGTATATTTGAGGGGTAAGTACTGGCAAACATTTTCTTGAAAAAATGGAAAAAAACATGGTTTCCTCAAAAAAAAATCTATCTCAATATTAATTTTTCGCCATTTTAAAGCATTTCTGAAAATTTTCCTATTTTTTGTTCAACAAGTATTTCATTCATAGCTGTCAACTTCTAATCCACGTTCTCTGGCTAATATTTCAGTCTAGTTCAGTTTTTGTACAACCGACTTGTAGAAATCTTGCTTCCTTTTTCGTTATTATCCATGCTAGACTGGCTTCACAAAATTGAGAAATATATTTTAAGGCAAGTAAGCCATTTTAATCCTGATATCAAAACGCTTCTTTCTTGGTAATAATAATAATATTCCTATAAAATGTAGAACTTTCAATGCTTTCACTTTGCTGTCACGAAAACTCTGAGGAAAAATATATGTCAATAACTTTACGATATTTTGAGAAGTAACCCTACTTTTAGAATTTTTCCACGAGACTACTATTTTTTGTTATTTCTCATCAAGATCGAATAAAGTTATTGATAAAAAAAACCCATATGAAACGGACTTCACTGGTCATACTGTATATAATTTCAGTAAAAATGTAATATGAAGCACCCTCAAAACCTTCAAGCTATCTCCAGGGACTTATAGGTGAGTTATCTCCTTAGAGATGTATCTACAGTAACTCCGTAGTTTCTGCAAAGATGTGACGAAAATACTGAAGGTTTATTTCAGTTTTCAGAATGAAAGAAGGATCGTCCATGTGAATTTTCGCAGTCCATTGGGGATAAGTATTTTTAGGTATGGTAATTGAAGAGAGTTGTTGGCAAATTAGTTCTTTCAATTTTGTTCGCAACTTGCGAAGTGACGTGGTAAGTGGTGGCAAAACAAAGTGACAATCCAGCAACAAGACAATTATTTACTTTGAATTTTCTAGATAATAATATTCTCTTCACGTGTCTGAGAATTTGGGATCCCCCTCAATAATAGAAAATAAAACGTATTTTTTCTAACACTGTTTCCAAAATGTTGAAAGTAGGCAATTTTTGAACAGAATGCAATTTATTTTTCTGTACATGGTGCAGAAAAAGTACAGACCTGTGTACGTTGTTTATTGATGAATGTGATACTAATTTACTTAAATTATTGAACTTAATAAAATTTTAAATATTCCTAATTTTCAACGCTAGTATTAAAAGTGGCTTTTAATGGTGGTGTCTTAAAATGACATTTTTTGTAAAGGCAGCTGGTGTTAAAAGGCGAAAAGAATTTTTTGGAGCACAGGTATTTTCTGAAAAATATTCGTATGTAAACAAAAATTTCCACATCGAATAGTTAATGAGGTTTTTTAATTGTTTTGAAATTGAAACAGTGAGGTTTAAATTTTCTAAAGATACTCGTGTGCAAGAGAAAAGGTCCAGTTTTCAATTAAAGTTGGAATGTTATTCGGTAAAAAAATCACACTGAGGTGTTTAAAAGTACTAGGATAATGACGTTTTTTGATGGTTTTGTAATTTATACAGGGGCTTTGTATCTCAATTCAAGAGAATAATAAATGTCATTTTATACAGGCTGATTCACGGTGGATGGCACATTAGACGTTTCTGGTGAACCAGACAACGGATCACTTTGAAAATATAATGGAGGGCATATTCGAACATTCTCTAGCCCACTAAAATATTTTTGACAATGCGGTGTTGCCGCTTCTATTAGAAAGCAGTAGCAACTTTGATTTTTCAAATGGAACACTCTGTATATAATATTATTTTTGGAATCTTCAACAATTGCTCGACAACTTTTCTTGATATTTCCCTATACCTATCTGTTACCGTTTTCGAAATAAAAATTAATTTCAATTTTCTTCTTCGAAAATCATGACTTCTAAAAATGCCGATATCTTTTAGTTAAGAAGTACTATGATATCGAAATTTGGTTTGGAGTTAGGTGATACTTGGACACTTCCCACACGTCAGCCTAATCTCCGTTACTTCAATACAGGGTGGTAAAAAAATACAGTTTTTTCGTTTGCTTGAAAAAGTTGCTGAAATTTGATTATTTTAAATGGAACACCCTGTATATTATTGAAAATTCGGAAAGCTGCTGAAATTTGATTTCTTTCTATGTATATCATACCCATACCTAACTAGTCAAGTTTCGGACTTATGAGCATTTATTTGTGAAAATGTCCCTTCAGAATGGTATTTCCATTCGGTATTTGGTAAGCAGGCCATGATTACTATTTGACAGTAGCGTTCTTATGAATTTGTTTATTATTTTTGGACAGTGTGACAAAATTATCAGCAGAACATGTAGAAAGTTCAATGAAATGTATCCGAATCTACCGCCAATGAACCTCAAGAAATTTATACGAATTCAGAACAATTTCAATATGTTTGGATAAACTTTAAAAAAGCACCAAGAAACTTGAAATTGGAAATATTGATATGAATAATTATAAAAAAGTAAAACAATCATGTGGAATATTTCAAAATATGTTCGAATCGCTGGCCGTTCACTTCCAAGCACTTTAAAATGCGGGTGTTGACTGCTTTCGTGGTGGCAGATCTGATTTCATTGGGATCCAAATCTTCAAATGTTTGGGCAATCCTTTCTAACAATTCATCTCTCGAACGCACGGGTATTTTGTAAACTTTTTCTTTAAACATTCCCCACAATTAAAAATCTAATGGATTAAGATCGGGTGATCTCGCTGGCCAATTCCATGGTCCCAAGCGCCTTATCCACCGATCGTCAAAAAGTCATTCCAGTTCTGCGCTCACTTCTCTTGTGCAATGTGCAGGAGCTCCGTCTAGTTGGTACCAACAGTTTCGATATTCTTCGAGTGGCAGATTATCCACGAAACTCTCTACAGTATTCTCCAAAATATTCAGGTAGCTTCTGGATGTTAATGACTCCTCGTATATCACGTACCTCAATTTGTTGTCCATCAACATGCAGAAGACATTAAAACTAAATTTTTCTTGAAATCCGGCTTCTTTTGTGACGTGAGGATTTTCACTGGACCAATAATGACGATTTTTTCTATTGAAAATCCATTCTCTCGAAAATTTCGATTCATCAGTACAAATAATTTTATTTAAAAAAAGTGGATCGTCTTGAATGCGTGTCAACAACATTTCACAAAATTCTACTCTCTGTTGAGGGTCTTGAGGCTTCATTGCTTGAATTTTGGTGAATTTATAATCATGCATTTTATGTCTTCGCAAGATTCTTTGAACCGATGAATATTTTATACCCAAATCTTCTTCAGCACTTCTTATCGATGACTCGGGAAATGCGTGAAAATATGCTAAGACATTAATCTGGTTGTCTTCAGAAGTTACGGGTCGAGGCAAGTTTCTTGGTGCTTTTAAAGTTGATCCAAATGCATTGAAATTGTTCTGAATTCGTATAAATTTCTTGAGGTTCATTGGCGGTAGATTCGGATACATTTCATTGAACTTTCTACATGTTCTGCCGATAATAAAAAATAATCCATCGTTTTGAAGGTATTTGCAACTTCTGAAGTGACAAAAATGTCGATATTATTAGGAGAATGTCACAACGCTACTGTCAAATAGTAATCATGGCCTGCTTACCAAATACCGAATGGAAATACCATTCTGAAGGGACATTTTCACAAATAAATGCTCATAAGTCCGAAACTTGAGTAGTTAGGTATAGGTATGATATACATAGAAAGGAATCAAATTTCAGCAGCTTTCCGAATTTTCAATAATATACAGGGTGTTCCATTTAAAATAATCAAATTTCAGCAACTTTTTCAAGCAAACGAAAGAACTGTATTTTTTTACCACCCTGTATTGAAGTAACGGAGATTAGGCTGACGTGTGGGAAGTGTCCAAGTATCACCTAACTCCAAACCAAATTTCGATATCATAGTACTTCTGAACTAAAAGATATGGGCATTTTTAGAAGTCATGATTTTCGAAGAAAAAAATTGAAATTAATTTTTATTTCGAAAACGGTAACAGATAGGTATAGGGAAATATCAAGAAAAGTTGTCGGGCAATTGTTGGAGATTCCAAAAATAATATTATATACAGAGTGTTCCATTTGAAAAATCAAAGTTGCTACTGCTTTCTAATAGAAGCGGCAACACCGCAGTGTCGAAAATATTTTAGTTGGCTAGAGAATGTCCGAATATGCCCTCCATTAAATTTTCAAAGTGATCCGTTGTCTGGTTCACCAGAAACGTCTAATGTGCCATCCACCGTGAATCAGCCTGTATACGAGTTGTCAAAAGTGAGAAGTTTCATGTTTTTTTTTATAAGAATGTCTCGTTTTGGGAAAAAAACAGGATGAAATCAGAAAATAAACTCAACATCTGTTTAGTCCAATAGCAGTGATCAAAATTATAGTAATAATGATTAATAATGTATTTTATTGGGTAATATATCAATTTTACTTATAAAAGTGAAATAACCATTTCTGTTCAGTTAGTGTAAAGGAATCTATAGTTATTTAGATATTGTGGAAATTTTTTTAGTTGCCGTGGTAACGATCAACCTTTTTTGGTCGAAAGTACTGGGTATGGAATTTTAAAAAAAATGACCTCTTCGAGGATTTATTGAAATGCATTTCTGTTACGGAGATACGGATATCATTCCATTTTAGGTTTCTACGCTGTATAATATCAGAAAATACCATTCACTTTATTTTTCTTTAATTCTTCAATTACATAAAGCAGTTGTAGCAGACAGCCGATCAGATGTCGCCATCGTATGTGTTTCGTTCAGAAGCACGTGTTTTCGTGTTGACAAGACACTTTTATTCGATATTATGTTTCATTGGCTTTGTTTCTACTGCATTTATCTTCCATTAAAATGGACATAATTTGATGATTTTTCATGTGCGAGGGTATATTAAAAAAATCCTAGCCTACTATAGAACCAAACAAAATTTCAATGTCAAAATATTTTATTACTCAACATATTCTCCTCTTAATTGGATACATTTATTACAGCGAACCTGCAACGTCTCTAGACCTTTCAAAAAAAATGTTTCTTCTCGCTCTGCAAACCAGACCTCCACAGCTTTTATTACCTCCTCGTTGGAAAAAAATTTACGACCTTTTGAACTTTTTGTCAGTTGAGGAAAGAGATGATAGTCTGACGGAGCCAAATCTGGTGAATAAGGGGGGTGTTCTAGTAATTCAAACCCTAAATCACGAATTTTTTGCATGGTAACATGAGATTTGTGTGCAAAAGCAAAACACCTTTGGATAGCTTTCCGCGTCTTTTCTCTTTAAGTTTTTCCCGTAGAGTGGTCAGTAATGTCGAATAGTAATCTCCAGTTATTGTTCTACCCTTATCCAAAATGTCAATCATGATTACTCCATGGCAATCCCAAAAAACTGAAGCAAGAACTTTTTCAGCAGATTTTTGGACACGAAACTTCTTAGGTCTTGGAGAACCGGAGTGTCGCCATTCCATCGATTGTTGCTTTGTTTCTGGATCGTAGAAATGTACCCAAGTCTCATCCATAGTAACAATTCGGTTTAAGGAGTCTACATCGTTTTCAAATCGAGAACAGATCGAACGCGATGCTACTACCCTTGCACGCTTTTGGTCAACATTCGAACATTTGGGGAACCATTTTGCAGCAATTTTTCTCATGTCCAAATTGACGTGAACTATATAATGAACGCGTTTGTATGAAATATTCAGTGCTTCAGATATCCGTTTTAGCCGAATTCGACGATCTGTTAAAATCATGTCATGAACTGCATCGATATTTTCGGGGACTGAAACAGAAACTAGCCTTCCCGATCGGTCATCATCTTCATTGGAAAATTTACCTCTTTTGAAGCTTGCAGTCCAATTTTTCACGGTCGCATACGAAGGACATTGATCACCAAAGGTTTTAAGCATATCTTCGTAAATCTGCTTACCTCTTAACCCTTTTAAATACAGGTACTTGATTATGGCTTCTAACTCCAATTTTTCGATTTTCACAATTTCGGTGGACCTATTTTTTCATTCAATTTATTGCGTAACTCTGGTTTACTTTTTTGACGTCAAACTTTACACTGACACTTCTAATTAGTTATTGTTCGTTGCTATGGTAACGCAATATTTTGTTTATGCAGGGAACTGGTCTAGGCTAACTAGATATCAATACATTCTCGTATTTATAGGAAAAGAATTGGGATCTCTGATGAAGAAATGCACCCCAAACTTTTATAGGAACTTAGATTATGGTATTTATAAGAGTATTTATAAAAGAATGGTTCACTGGTAAATTTTCTGATTGTGTGCAAGTATTACAAATTTTTTAAAGCTTGCATTGTTTTGCAATTATTCCCACTATGATTGGAGCTTCAAAGCTGACCATGCTCATGAAACGCTGGCAAGGCAAGGCTGATTGTCACCATCCATTTGAAACGTCATTCACGCAATTCTAGGAGATGCCCACATTCTAATGAAAGTCGTAGAAGGGTTAGGTTCGATTCAAGTTATCAATTACTACAAATTCCCGCTTTTGTACACGACACTGTCGTTTTCAATCTCAATTATAAATGATCTATTGGCCGAATGAGGAATGCCTTTGATCCTTGTTCAATCGATATGCACTGTTTCGGCAGGAAAGAGAATTCGTGACAATTCATTGTCCAGAGAATCATGTGATGCAATCAACGGAAAATAACTTCGTGAATTGCTAGTTTGATCGAGACGAATAGAGTTGAAATCCAAGGTATCCATAACATGGAAACTGATAACTTAATTTTCAGGTGAAACAAATCCTTATGACAAGTCAAACTATTGATAATATGCGCTCGAAATGCACTCATCCACAAAATCGGCATGTTTTAATCGAATTAGCATTAAAAAAACAAGTACATTTTCGGATTCAGGCGAAAATTTTATATACGAGGATGGAGCCATCATCAAATACCTGTATTTAAAAGGGTTAAGAGGTAAGCAGATTTACGAAGATATGCTTAATACCCTTGGTGATCAATGTCCTTCCTATGCGACCGTGAAAAATTGGACTGCAAGCTTCAAAGGTGGTAAATTTTCCATTGAAGTTGATGACCGATCGGGAAAGCCAGTTTCTGTGTCAGTCCCCGAAAATATCGATGCAGTTCATGACATGATTTTAACAGACCGTCGAATTGGGCTAAAACGGATATCTGAAGCACTGCATATTTCATACGAACGCGTTCATCATATAGTTCACGTCAATTTGGACATGAGAAAAATTGCTGCAAAATGGATCCCCAAATGTTTGAATGTTGACCAAAAGCGTGCAAGGGTAGTAGCATCGCGTTCGATCTGTGCTCGATTTGAAACTTTTTTAAACCGAATTGTTACTATGGATGAGACTTGGGTACATTTCTACGATCCAGAAACAAAACAACAATCGGTGGAATGGCGACACTCCGGTTCTTTAAGACCTAAGAAGTTTCGTGTCCAAAAATCTGCTGGAAAAGTTCTTGCTTAACTTTTTTGGGATTGCCATGGAGTAATCATGATTGATTTTTTGGATAAGGGTAGAACAATAACTGGAGATTACTATTCGACATTACTGACCACTCTACGGGAAAAAATTAAAGAGAAAAGACGCGGAAAGCTATCCAAAGGTGTTTTGTTTTTGCAGGACAACGCCCCTGCACACAAATCTCATATTGTCATGCAAAAAATTCGTGATTTAGGGTTTGAATTACTAGAACACCCCCCTCATTCACCAGATTTGGCTCCGTCCGACTATCATCTCTTTCCTCAACTGAAAAAAAGTTTAAAAGGTCGTAAATTTTCTTCCAATGAGGAGGTAATAAAAGCTGAGGAGGTCTGGATTGCAGATCAAGAAGAAACATTTTTTTTTTGAAAGGTCTAGAGACGTTGCAGGTTCGCTGTAATAAATGTGTCCAATTAAAAGGAGAATATGTTGAGTAATCAAATATTTTTACATTGAAATTTTGTTTGGTTCTATACTAGGCTAAGAATTTTTCAATATATCGTCGTAAGATGGAATTATATTCACGGAATTCCGCATTTTTGAATGATTCCCAGGTGATCAAAGTCGAAAAATGTTAATATTTGGTAAATTTTGAGGTCTCACAGTTTTTTTATTTTTAGTCCGATTTTCAAATCTTTTTCAGCAAACTGTAGATAAAATTATTAATTTTACCTTACACATTTAATAATTTGTTAAATGCTGGCTTATCAGTCAGTATACAGGGTTAATTAGCAGTTTGTTGTAAAACCCTAATTTTAAAACTTCCTGTGGAAGAATTTCGTGGTCAAATTCTTTCAAAATGACAATTTTTGTTGAGAAACATTCCTTTTCAACATTTTGTTTTTTGGTTCATGCCTTGAAGTGCACTAGTTATTTTTTGACGAGAGGGCTTTGCTCATTGTGCCATTATCAGTTTCACATCTCAGTTTATGAGTCTAGCAATAAGAAGGCAACAATATATTGTTCAGTTATAATAATAAGCAATTATTGCAAAATTTACTTATGCAAACTATTCAATTCAAATTAAAAATCAAACTTCAAAACAAACCAATTCAACTGTAACGTAAATAACCTGGAGAAACGTACTTTTTACAACAAATTCAGCATAATATTTTGTATTACTACCTTTAGCTCTTATTACTGCCTGCATACGTCGGTTCATACTGTCAATTAGGTTACGAATAGCATCTTGAGGAATATTTTGCCATTCCTCCTGAATTGCTAAAAGAAGCTCATTTATCGTGGCCGGAGCTACTTCGCGATCTCTGACTCGCCTACCAAGCATGTCCCACACATGCTCTATGGGGTTGAGATCAGGCGAACATGCTGGCCAGTTCATTTTTCTAATACGTACTTCCGCGAGGTACTGTGTAATACGCCTTGCTGTATGTGGCCGCGCATTATCCTACATCAGGATAAAGTCATCTCCGATAAATCCACTAAAAGGAACAACGTAATTGCTCAATATCTCCTTAATATATCGGTGGGCCGTCAAGGATCTATCGATGACCACCAACTCAGTGCAGGCCTCTCGAGGTATTCCTGCCCAAACCATTACTCAGACGGGAACTGAACGTGCACTCTGCAAATATTTATCCTTTCCTTCTCCATACTCTTTTTCGTCCATTTGGAGAATGTACGCAGAATATGGATTCGTCAGTGAAAAGAACATTGTTCCATTGCCCTAAGTTCCACTGTAAATGTTCAGTAGCAAATTGCAGTCTAGCTACTCGGTGACGCCGAAGTAATTTGGGTCCAGTTGCTGGTCTGCAAGATTTCAAACCAAACTCCTTCAATCTTCGGCGAACAGTCCACCTGCTAACATTTGTACCTCGGACCTCTTGAAGTTGATTTCTAATGACGATCCCGCAGAGTATTCACGTGAAGAAATCTGTTATCAATAGCAGCCGTTTTCCGTTTTCTGCCACTACCTGCCCTACGTTTATTTCTGCCACTACCTGCCCTACGCTTATTTCTGCCACTACCTGCCCTACGTTTATTTCTGCCACTACCTGCCCTACGCTTATTTCTGCCAGTTTGTCTAAAACGTTTGACTAGTCTTTTGATGGTAGAGCGATGAACATGAAGTATCCTTGCAACATATTCATAGTTACGTCCATCTTCAACAAGAGCAACAGCTTTTGCGCAATTTTCCGCACTTAAAACCATAATTAGAGTTCGTTTAGGTCTCTCACTGTCAAACTGACATTAGAGCAACAACAAGCAAGGCCACCACTTCAAAAAAATCACATTTCTCAAAGTAAACTGTTGATGACAAGTTCATTTCTCTCTTAAAAATGAACTAGTGCACCTAAAGGCATGAACCAAAAAACAAAATGTTGGAAAGGAATGGTTCTTAACAAAAATTGGTATTTTGAAAGAATTTGACCACGAAATTCTTCCACAGGATGTTTTAAATTTAGGGTTCAACAACAAACTTTTAATTAACCCTGTATACTGACTGATAAGCCAGCATTTAACAAAAGATTGAATGTGCACGGTAAAATTATTAATTGTATCTACAGTTTGCTGAAAATTTTTTTAAAATCGGACCAAAAATAAAAGAACTGTGAGACCTCAAAATTTACCAAATATTAACATGTTGCATTTGCATTTGAGTGTAGAAGGAAAACGAATTTTGCGATAATTCTTATTTACCAATTTTTCGAAAAATCGCGCACACTCCTCAGACCTATCTAGACGAGCTGGTTCATCAAAAACTGAATTCGACAAATAGGCAACTGGAAAAATACAATTTTTTCAACGGCAACATGCAGCTATCCACAAAATCGACATTTTCTGAACGAATTAGCATTCTAATTTGAAAAACAAGCACATTTTCGGATTCAGTAAGAAATTTTCTATGAGATGAAGTGATATTCGTAAAAATCCGTATCTTTGAAATATTCCCAGGCAATCAAGTCGAAAACTGAAATATTCTATAGGTAGAAGGAAAACTAATTTTGCAAAAATTTGAATTTACAATTTTCCGAAAAATCGCAAACTTCCCTCCACATATTTTGACGAGCTGATTAATAATAATAATAATAAATCTTTATTTTCCAATTAAATTATATAAGAACATTAAATTGCATAAATATAATAATTGGCAAATACGTCCAAGTAAACTAAAAAGACATCAGAATTCAAGAAAAAAGAACCAAGAGATCAAAGTCTATATAAAACAAACTCTACAGATGAATGCAAACAAAGCACAAAAATAAACACACTAGACTAATTTAAAAACTCCTCAAGAGTATAAATTCTTCTCGATTGTCAATTGTCTGTTCTTTTTTTAAATACATAAACATTTGATACATTTTTTATTTCATCAGGAAGATTATTGACACATTCACACCCTGTGTATATGAAAAATTGAATTCAACAAAGTGGGAACTGGAAAAATGCAATTATTTCAACAACAAAATGTACCTATCTACAAAATCGACATTTTCTAAAAGAATTAGTATTCTTATTCGAAAAACAAGTGCATTTTCGAATTTGAAATGGAATTTTCTATTAGATGAAGTTATATTCGCGGGATTCCACAATTTTGAGATATTCTAAGGCGATCAAAGTCGAAAAATTCGATATTCGTCATAGAAGGAAATCGAATTTTGCGAAAATCTTTATTTTTCATTTTTTGAAAAGTCGCAAACTTTCCTCAGACGTGAATCGACGAGCTGATTTTAAATATCACCTCAAAAATTGAATTCGACGAATGGATAACTGGAAAAGGGCAATTCTTTTCAAAGGCAAAATGCAGCTATCCACAAATGCAATATTTTCTGAATGAATTAGCATTTTAATTTGAAAAACAAGTACATTTTTGGATTCAGAAGGAAATTTTCTATAAGATGAAGTAATATTCACGGGATTCCACAATTTTGAGATATTCTAAGGCGATCAAAGTCGAAAAATTCGATATTCTTCATAAAAGGAAATCGAATTTGGCGAATATCCTTATTTTCCATTTTTTGAAAAGTCGAAAACTTTCCTCAGACGTGAATCGATGAGCTGATTTCGAATATCACCCCAAAAATTGAATTAGACAAAGGGTTTAAGAAACGGGCAATTATTTCGACTAAAATCTTCACCAATCCACAAAATCGACCTTTTCT
Source organism: Chrysolina oricalcia (assembly GCA_944452925.2). NCBI lineage: Eukaryota > Metazoa > Arthropoda > Insecta > Coleoptera > Chrysomelidae > Chrysolina > Chrysolina oricalcia. The sequence goes on along the minus strand of OX101829.2, from coordinate 312,007 downwards.
AAATCAATTAGCATTTAGATTTAAAAAACGAGTACATTTTCGGATTCAGAAGGAAATTTTCTATGAGATGAAGTGATATTCGCGGGATTCCACAATTCTGAGATACTCTAAAGGCGGATTTCCACCAAACGGACAAACCACATCAAAACAGCAATTGTGTCGACTTCAACAAAACAAAAACTTTTGTTGTCAAAATAAGAAACATTTTGAAGACTTCGTGTCGCGAGTTAGTGTTTTCGTCAACTACGAAAAGTCCCGACGCCGGGCGGAAAGATCAAAAGGTTTCGGTGTTCTGTCTCTGTTTTTGTAAACAGAGTTCGCTTTGTGGAAACGGCTGGCGACAACGCCGACAACAGTTCACTAGGTATTTTGTTCTGGTGTGTGATTTGGTGGTTCTCAAATTCGTGATTGGACATTCTTACAAAATTATGAAATGATGACCTCAGCTCTCCATTTATTCCTATGTCATCATGTATACCAAATCTGCCATAATTTTGTCCGTTCCATAATCTATTCGTCTTCTTAAAAATGATCCCATCCAGTATCTTGGTTTTCTTCGCTTTCGCTTCTTTTGCTCAGATTCAATCATAAAAACACCGCACGCCATTATAAACATCTCTAGAGAAGGCATGATTAAAACTGTTTGTCTAGTGGAAACGACAGAAAACACTTGCAAAACAAAACACGTGACAGACTAATTTTTTGTTTGTTTGGTGGAATTCAAGTTTCGAGTTTGTTTTCGAAACTGCAACAAGTTTTTGTTTCTGTTTTTGAAATTGAAACTAGTCGCAAGCGAGTCCGTTTGGTGGAAATCCGCCTTAATGCTATAAAAGTCGAAAAATGCAAGATTCAATTGTACAAACCCAATATTTGTGAACTACTCTATTCCTATACTTTCAATCTTATCTTGAATAACTGAAAAGAAACACCCCATTGTCAAATTGTCAAATAGTCCCACTAAAAAACTAATATACTAAACTACCTTGATAACACCCATATATGAATGCTAACAATGGGTTATGTATTTTCTCGGCGTGATCAAAGGATTCAATCAAGTATAGGAGCAGTGAGGCTAATATGGGTTTGATGATGGCTCGATATTCTTTTTTCAAATTTCATTGCGTGAAACTGGGTTGACACTCTTTGACGTAAAACTTTAAACAGACACTTCTAATAAGCTATGGGCCGTTGCTATGGTAACACTTTTTTTTTTATCCATGGAACCGGTCTAGGTCTACTAGATATTAGTACATCCTCGTTTGCAAGTATGAATTTATAATTTCTCAACGAGATTCTACTGAGCTTTTGAAGACAACCTTCAACAATTACACCAACATTTATTTTTATTGCTTCGCATTTAGCATTTCTCAAATTTGATTCACATGTTAGTAAAATTGTGCACTCAGAAAACATGCGAAACAGCTCATGCTGAAACTAATCGATTACGTCTGAGGCCGGATAAGGAAAAGTGGAATACCTAGAGCAATGTAACTCAGAGAAATATTATTGCTATACTCATATTATGTGGAAATTTGAAATGCTGAGGTTTGCGTTTCCAACTGAAATCTGTATCCTATTTAATATTGAATCAAAAAAACACAATGTATTTTACCGTACCGTACCGCAGCATATCAAACATACAGTGTGTGGCAACCAAATGGAATAAATTCAATAATAAATAAACGGGAGCGTTTTCGCGATTGATATTTTTAGGAGCATATTTTTGAAAATTCTATACAGGGTGTGTTATATACCAGCGGCCATTACCAACTTTCTCATTTCAAATGCAACAACCTATATTTTATTCAATTTTTGGATTCTTCCGACAATTCTAGACATATTTTACGCGCATTATTCTACAGCTATCTTTAGCTGTTTCGGAAATATTAAGCGTTTTCAGATTTACTGCAAAAATTAACAGTGGAAATAGAAAATCATTCGATTACATATTACAGGGTGTTGCTTTTGAAATAAAAGAGTTGGTATTGGCAGCTACTAAAATTACCAATCGACGTGTCAAAAGGTCTCTTTTATACACTCATTAAAGTAATCCCTAAACAGCCCAACAGGTAAAACTATATTCGCAATAGTACCACATCGTTCAAATCTGCTAACCAATTTTTTGCCAGAAAACAGAAATTTTATACAGCAGGAGTAGCAAAAAAAGTGAGGCTTACTGTACAATTTCTGCGATGAGAATTGAAAATTTTGCATTTAATAAACACAAATTTATCACCATATACGGTTCACTATTAGACTACTTCTTGATGTAAATTGTTTGGAGCTAATGGGTGATGTTACCCCTAATAAAGGGTTGGAATGGTTCCACCTAATATTCTAACCAATTCTGGTCCAACCTTTCATCTCAGTATAATTACTTCTGTCAGTATCGAACGCTATTTTTCGAAAAACGCTGTTCAAAAAATAATAAGTCAGGGTACCATTGGAAACAATTGAACGCCAATCAAAATGATGTGCCACTTGACCCCCCTTCCTATTTAATATTCTAAGAGCAACATCTACCCTTCCAAGAGGGTTGAACTACGAGGGCTACAAATAGTCCTTGAAACTGTCCTCCTTGCAAATAAAATTGACCTGTTTTTCGATTTAAAATATTGTTTACTGGAAGGAAGATATTGAGGGTGGGAAGTTTTCAAATTGACACCCTGTATAGCTTGTCATAAGTACATAAGTAACTTCTGAATCCTCAAACTGATTGAAATACATATTTGGAGTAGGATAATGAACTGGGATGAATTTTAATCATTCTATATCTCCACTAATTCGTGGGCCTAACAATTTATGAACTTTAATTGCCATCGTTTCGAAGCAAAAATAAATTACTTGATCAAAAATACTCTTCGTCCACAAAGCTGTATATTTCTGCGACAGTGTTTTGATATACGGGGTGTTCAATAAGTGCTTGTAGAAACTTCAAGAGTTAGATCTTTGACTAATTTTTGTATAAAAAGTTCATATATGACATGTAAGTTTTTTTCGCTTCGGCAATGTCTGAAATTTTACAAAATGAAATTTTAGTAGTTTCATCGCTATTGAATGCATTTCATTGGGAATTTTAACGTTATTATGTCGAATATACAAAATTAACACACATGACGTCATTCTCTTCTTAACTTGAACAGACTATATGAACGTCTGTCAGCAAATTTTTCGTCTACGGATGCGGAATTGCCAAAGTTTTGCCGATTTATAAAAAAGGAGACAAAGAATCAGTATCAAATTATAGACCAACGTAGAATGTGGAGTGCCTCAAGGATCAATTCTGGGCCCTGTACTGTTTTTGGTCTATATAAATGATTTGGTTTGTTAGTTTCCTCAACTCAAATTTTCCTTATGTGCTGATACGAACATAATAATAGAGATTCCAACTGTATCTCCCCAACATAACTCTAAGATTCTATATGACTGTAATATATTAATCTGATCTTCGTTGAGATTTTGTTCAATTGAGTTTTGTCAATGTCAAGTTGTTAAAAGTCGAATAAAGCCTATTTCAGTTCAGGTTTAATTCTACAATTTATTCGACTATTTTTTAATCTACGTAAGATGGATAAAATACTCAGACCGGAAAGGTTAGAAGTTGAACCAAGCTCTAGTACTGCCGCTCAACAGTGGACACATTGGATTCGGTCATTCGAGAATTTTATTGAAGCTGTCAATGCTACAGAAAGCAAAAATCAACTGAATATCCTAATTAACTATGTCAGTCCCACTATTTATGGATTTATCAGTGAATGTTCAACCTATGATGAAGCACTCGCAATCTTGAAAAAGATCTATGTCAAACCACGCAATGAAATTTTTGCTCGATACTCCCTTGCAACAAGGCGTCAACAAGTCAGTGAGTCTATTGACCAATATTTACAAGTTCTAAAGGAAATGAGCAAAGAATGTAATTTTAAATCTGTATCTGCAGACGAAAACAAAAATGATCACATACGAGATTCGTTCATCAGTGGTCTCAGGTCTCCTCACATCAGACAACGACTTGTTGAAAATGATACACTAACCTTACAAGATGCCTTCGATAAAGCCAGAGCTCTTAATATGAATACAGACAATCGCTCCGAACAAATTCAAGAATGTTCCGATCAACCAAGTACTTCCGCAATTTCTGCTAAGTGTTTCTTTTGCGGATTTGATTATCATCCTCGTGATATGTGTCCAGCTAGAAATTGCAACTGTCATGGATGCGGGAAGAAGGGACATTTTTCAAAAGTCTGTAAATCTCGAGGCAATCCAGCAAAATCAACTAAATACTCCACCAAACAGACATCATCAACAATCCTGGCTACGATTTCAGCTGCATCTCCAGCTTGCCTGTCAAGAGCAATCCTTCAAATTGACGTTAATGGAATTATGACAGATGCGTTGATTGATACAGGGAGTTCGGATAGTTTCATAAACAAGAAAAATGAAGATATTTCCTTCCTCATGTAATGTAGCCATGGCCTCTACGTCGAAAGTGTCTCAAGTGATTGGATGCTGTATTGTGACCATCAAAATGTTGCAGAATATATACGAAAACTTCAAATTACTGGTACTTGCTGATTTGTGTGCAGATATGATAATAGGTCATGATTTACTCAAAGAGCACTCAGGTGTAGAAGTGACTTTTGGTGGACCAAGAGATTCTTTGGCAGTATGTAATTTAGCTTTAGCTAATGTTGATCCATTTCCTCTATTCTCACATTTGGCTCCAAATTGTAAACCTATCGCAGTGAGATCTCGCCGATATACATCTGATGATTCTAAATTCATTAATAATGAAGTAAAGAGACTATTAGAAGAAAATATCATCGAGCCAAGTAACTCACCGTGGCGTGCACAAGTTTTAGTCACCTCAAGCGAAACTCATAAAAAGCGAATGGTAATTGATTATTCACAAACAATCAATAAGTTTACATTACTTGATGCTTATCCATTACCACGGATAGATGAAATTGTTAATCAGATAGCAAAGTACGAAATATTCAGTACAATTGATCTACGCAGTGCGTACCACCAGATTCCCATCAGAGATGAAGAAAAGAAGTATACTGCTTTTGAAGCTTGCGGTAGACTTTACCAATTTCGAAGAATTCCATTCGGAGTGACTAATGGAGTAGCGTGCTTCCAGAGGACAATCCAAAATATAATCGAAAGTGAGGGTTTGAAAGATACCTATGCGTATTTAGACGACGTAACCATTTGTGGATCGAACAAGATGGACCACGATCATAATTTACAACTCTTCATGAATGCTGCAGAGAAGTATAGTTTAACGCTGAACAAGGAGAAATGTATGTTTTCCACTGACAAAATAAATATTCTTGGCTATACTATTACGGGGAAAACAATCAAACCAGACCCAGTGAGACTCAAACCACTCTTGGAACTTCCCCCACCAAATAGTATAGTTTCCCTTCGCTGTATAATGGGAATGTTTTCTCATTACTCGAAATGGGTTCCCAATTTCTCTGAGAAAATTCAACCACTGGTACAGTGTAAAACATTTCCCATGTCTGAAAATGCTATTACAGCATTCGAACTTTTGAAGAAAACTGTTTCCAGTGCTGTCGTGAAATCAATTGACGAGTCCGTTATGTTCACCGTAGAAACTGATGCTTCAGACTTTGCTATCGCAGCCCAACTCTCTCAAAATGGAAGACCTGTAGCATTCTTTTCAAGAACTCTTTCAAGTACCGAACAGAGACATTCATCCGTTGAAAAAGAAGCATACGCTATTGTAGAAGCCCTGCGGAAATGGAGACATTTTCTTATTGGCCGACATTTTCAGTTGATCACTGATCAAAAATCGGTCTCATTCATGTTTGATCACAAGGTTTCCAGTAAAATCAAAAACGATAAAATCATGCGGTGGCGCCTAGAACTATCTTGTTTCAGATATGATATTATATATAGACCTGGAATCGAAAATACAGTAGCAGACACCTTCTCGAGAATAACTTCAGCATCATTGTTGAATGGAGATAACAGGAAGACTCTTTATAATCTACACAATTCTCTATGTCATCCTGGAGTTACTCGAATGAACCATTGGATTCGCTGTAAAAATTTACCTTTCTCTATCGAAGACATTCGTAAACTAACAGCCTCATGTCCTATTTGTGCAGAAGTAAAGCCTCGATTCCATAGAAATCAAGGAACTCTAATAAAATCTACATCTCCATTTGAAAGGTTGAATGTAGATTTCAAAGGGCCTCTACATTCTTCAACAAACAATAAGTATATATTAACTATTGTGGATGAATACTCACGATTTCCTTTCGCTTTTGCTTGTCCAGATATGACCTCTACGACAGTTATAAAATGTCTTCGTCAACTTTTCGTTATTTTTGGTACGCCATCTTATGTACATTCTGACCGAGGAACTTGTTTCATATCTAAGGAACTAAAAGGATTTCTAGGATCACTTGGTATAGCTTCAAGTTATACAACATCTTACAATCCCCAAGGAAACGGCCAATGCGAGCGTTATAATGGTATAATATGGAGAACAGTTCAACTTTCGTTGAAATCACAAAGACTCAGAATCGATCAGTGGGAAACAGTGTTACAAGAAGCTCTTCATGCAATAAGATCTTTATTATGTACAGCAACCAATTGCACTCCACACGAGAGGATGTTCAGTTATCCTCGAAGATCTTCTAATGGTACTACAGTTCCAACATGGCTTTCCGTTCCTGGTCCGGTATTTCTCAGAAAACATGTAAGAACCAATAAGTACGAACCATTGGTGGAAGAAGTTCAACTAATCGAAGCAAACCCTGATTATGCACATGTACGTTTTTTGAATGGTAAAGAAACCACTGTTTCAACCCGACATTTAGCTCCTCGAGGAGATATGACCTTGTTGAGTGAATCAACTCAAAATCTATATCAAGATAACTCAATTTCGAATGGCAATACCGATCTAGTTTTGATGGATAAGCGAAAATCCAATCTTCCACAGGAGACAGCTGAAATTAGTCAAGTAGAGATGCCAGAAAGCATAGATGATATTGCTGTTGGACGACCAGTTCGAATTAGGAATTCCCCGAAGTATTTGGAGGACTTCGTGAGAAACTGAGGGGGGATGAATGTAATATATTAATCTGATCTTCGTTGAGATTTTGTTCAATTGAGTTTTGTCAATGTCAAGTTGTTAAAAGTCGAATAAAGCCTATTTCAGTTCAGGTTTAATTCTACAATGACCTTATCTACTGATTTTCATCCAATGAGTTATTACCCAATCAGAGTAAAACACACTGTTTTCCATTCATGTCAATCGTCAACATAATCAACATTGAAACCATATTGAATTTTTAGGGATAGATATTGACTGCAGTTTGAAGTGGAGACAGTAAACAGGCCAGTTTGAAATAAAATAGTCTGAAATAAATTACAATATAAATTATTTCAAACCGTTTAGACGTTTTATTTGTTACAAAATATTTTAACTTTCAAATTTTTTTTGCTTCTATAGTAGGTTTAGAATTTTTCTGTAAATTCTCGTAAAACATTAAAAAAAAACATGAAATAGTTCTTCATAGGCAACTCTGATTGTTCCAAGATTAAACAAAATAATTAAATATAAAAATGTAAAAATATAAAAGAACAACAAAAATTAATTGGCGCTCCGGGGCGACTTGATTGATTCCAGTGGCGCATTTGCTATTTCAGCTGCAGGAAAACCCGGAAAAACCTGCAGCACCACATCATCTGAAGATCTTGATCTGCCAATTTCCTCTCTCTCATAAAATAAAATGTAGGGTGTCTCCAGAGGCTCCAATAAACCCAAGATATCGTCAGAGCATTTAGAAACAAAACTATCGTCAAACTTAAACCAGTCCGTTCCATCTTTCGCCAATGCGTAATAATGGCCACATTCAACGCCGGAACCACAGTGAACAATGACTGCATGAAGATTATAATTGTGGTCTGCTAGATTGAGGTGTTCATCTATTTTCAATCTTCGTATATGTTTGGTGCCTCCGCCAGAGGTTGAGTCATGTTTGAAGAGCAACAGTGTTATTATCAGATTGACTGGTGCCTCAGTTATACTCGTTGTCTTATAATCATCAGTCAATTTGGCGCATATTGGGCAATACAGTTGATCATCACCAGTTAAAAGCTCTATTTTCGATTGATGAAACAGCAAGCTCCGCACGGATTTTGAAACACAAGACGAGATAAGCTGTACGGAACCATTTGATCCAGAACGGTCGAGACTACTGATTTTGTCATTTTCCTGTTCACGAAGAGTATTCAATAAGAATCCCAAGAATTTGGAACAATCCTCTTGTTGTCCTAAGGAGTATCTGGTAGACTTCAAAGACTCCAGGAAATCGATTGGTGGTAAAGATGATAAATTGCATAAACAGGGATTTGAGATTGGTGAATAAATAGGAGACGTTCTCGTTCATTGTTAAAATCTCGTTCTTGAAATTCTTCGTTATGAATAATACTTGTAAAATGCTATTCATGTAGCAAGTGTTTCCCAAATTATCTAATCCAATCTTATTAACAAGATCCTTAGGACAACTCTCCACTGATTCGTACAATCGTACAATCGTACAATCAATCCGTCCAAGTGAAGAAGGGTTTCGTAGAAATGAAATTTAGGAATAGTGTTTCAAACTTCCACGACTAACCATATTTGAAATATTGGACTATTTATTCCACGAGAAAGTAGTTTTGTCACTGAATTATGATATACACGTGAAACACTTGACCTTTTAATCGTCCTGTCACCTCCCTGCAGAGAGATAAGAAGTGAGACACCGTATAAGAATTAAACTTTGACGACACCAAGTTTATGTGTTAATTTGTAATAGAAGATTATGGGCGTCTTAAGAGTGGTACATCTTAATTTGCTTTACCACCTGAACACTCGTATCTACTTGTAATTTGTTTCATACTTGTTAATTCTTCGAGACTCATTATTGGTGGAAAGAAATATTGGAGTTGTGTCTCTAACAAGCTTAAGGGTTGCTGAGACTAATATTTGAAAAAAAAAAATAAAACATAGTATTGCTATCAACAAAAATAGTCCAGTACTTCTCTTATGGAAATGGACTTCAGTTAAATTTCTTGCTATATCAGTATATTGTAGTATTTCCAAAAGTGGCCCAACACGATCATATGACTAGTTTTTGAGATATGGGGTGTTGAAGTTGAATGTGTCCATTTTTATTTCAATAATTTTTGCTCAATCAGAAGATTCAATCAGTTTTTTCCTTCAACTTCAAACTTCAGTCAGTTGCTTCAGTCCGTAACTATACAATTACTGTTTTTTTTGCATAATTACTGAATACTTTCTGTTTCAATATTTAGTTTTGTGTACCTGAAAACCTAAATATTGACGTGATAACTTTGACGTCTGAAAATTCAAAAAATAGCCATAGAAGTCATAAACAAATTTGATTTTTTAATATGTCTGCCCAAAGTTTTGTCTATCTTGAAAGCAATATTTAAACCTTGCTTTTTCAAATAACTCCCTATTTAATAGTTTGGTTTACAGATATAAGTAATTGTTTCGAACCTTAGATGGTATTTTAGAGGAGAATAAACTTCCTGAACTGCTTTACTATATTGTTTTTCAGACAGAAGGTTTCCTATCAAAGACAAATTTTTCGTTCATCATCGTTAACAAATTTTGAGGTGTATTTTCCAAATACCACGTATGGGTACTTTTCATGTCATTTCATATTTTGACAGTCGCGAATATGTATGCATACAGGGTGGGTCACGGTCGATGGTACCTTAGACGTTTACGGAGAACGGGACATAGGATCATTCTGAAAATTTGGTTTCTCAAGTAGTTGCTCTTGGTCTACCTATCGATCTAAAATATTTTCAGCATTGCAGCGTTGCGACTTATACCAGAAAGTAGCAGCATCTTTGTTATTTCAAATGGGTCACCCTGTATATTACCGCATTTTTGAACTTGTCATTCCTTACCGATTATTTCTGCATCATACTCTCCTATACCTACATCTAACGGTTTTTGAGATATTGGTTATTTTCCATATTTTTTATCCAAAACATAGCTCGAATTGAATGTTTATTTCTGCGGTATTTGGATTCTTAGGAAGTTGTAATTTTGTGTGTACAGGATGTTCCATTTAAAAAAACGCACTTTCAACCCTTTTCGTATCTAGCAGTAAGATCATGAATTTTGAACGACCCTGTATAACGCAGAACAAACTTCTCTATACAGAATCAATGAACATGATGTTGATAAACTGAACACAAAATTGCAACTTCCTAAGAATCCAAATACCGCAGAAATAAACATTCAATTCGAGCTATGTTTTGGATAAAAAATATGGAAAATAGCTAATATCTCAAAAACCGTTAGAGATAGGTATAGGGAAGTATGAGGCAGAAATAATCAGAAAGGAATGACAATATATATAATAATATACAGGGTGACCCATTTGAAATAACAAAGATGCTGCTACTTTCTGGTATAAGCGGCAACACTGCATTGCTGAAAATATTTTAGATCGATAGACCAAAAGCAACTACTTGAGAAACCAAATTTTCAGAATGATCCTATTTCCCGTTCTTCGTAAACGTCTAAGGTACCATCGACCGTGACCCACCCTGTATATTATGCATGTATGTTTTCCAATACAAAAGTGAATTCTTTTTTAATATGGATATTCACGAACATAATACGAGACAAAAAAAAGACATCCATGTAGACAAAACAAAATTGTTCATTTCTTCATTGGCATCTAATTCTATTGGACCAAAATTTTTTAACAATCTTCCAAAGGAAACAAAATCTTGTGATTCACTCTTCCTTTTCAAAAAGAGACTCAAATTGTTTTAAGTTGACCATTCTTTTTATAATATCAGTGAGTTTTGTGATATAAAATCGCATACATGTCGGGGAAATTTGAGGCAATCTCTGGAGTGCCTCAAGGTTACAACCTTGGACCGCTTCTTTTTGTACATCTCATTAATGCTTTGCCTATCTCATTAATGCTTTGCCTTGAGTACCAGTATCATCAGATGCCCTCATATTATCAATAAAAGAATTAACTCTCTCGAATTTATGTCTTCAAATAGATTTAACGTGCCACCTAGAAGATTGCGCCAGATTGTGACAAGGTTTTTTTTAGGGCAGGAAAGACTTGAAGGCATTTCTACTAAGGAACGCTGAATGTGATGTAATAAATAATCTGAATTATGGCGAAATTATTGATGCATTGGAAAAAGTATTCCAAAAGTATGGAAGAAAACTTAATCGTTTAGAAAGGTGTTTCTTTTTACCAAAGAGTTGAAATTAGTAAAAAGATGTTTGTGTTTTTTTTTTGTTATTTTATTCTTCTTAGTTATGTAGTTGATCAACACTTTATTTTTATTTTTTATTTTGATGAATGCATGTATTTTGCAAGATTATTGAATTCAGGTAAACATCTATCGGAAAAAATTAAGAAGAAATATATTGTACTATTTTTTTTGTCAGTCGCTCTTTAGATCAACAAGCAGTATCGAAATATTCAAGGAAGATAACTAATTTAATAATAATAATAAACAGTAATTTATCACTAGTTTCGAGCTAAAATGACGAAGCAAACTCCACCAAAAATTGCATTGTAAAGGTACTAAAAATCAAGTATCGGCTAAATTGATAAAAAAATATTGAGAAAGCTGAAAGCTGGATTTATTTGTTGATAACTAACTCAACTTTTTGTACTTAAATTCGTTTGAATGAATAGAAATCATGAGTTTATTCGCAGAAACTTTTATCCATTATATCACTAATATCGTGCATTGATTATTAAACTTAAAATAGCCTCGCAATATTGAAGGAAGATAACTAATTTAATAATGATAATAAACAATAATATATCACTAGTTTCGAGACAGAAAAACGAGTCAAACTCCACCAAAAATTGCATTGTAAAGGCACTAAAAATCAAGTATCAGCTAGATTATTAAAAAAATACTAATTTATTCTTGAGAAAATCGAAACCGGAATTTTTTGTTGAAAACTAATTCAAGTTTTTGCACTTAGTTTTGTTTGAGAGAAAAAAAAATCATGAGTTTATTTCGTAGAAAATTTGGTCTATCAAATTGCCAACATCGTGCGTTGATTATTTAACTTAAAACAGCCTCGAAATAATCAAGGAAGGTAATTGATTCAATAATAATAATATTTAGTAATTTAGCACTAGTTTGAGACAAAAAAAGAAAGCAAACTTCACCAAAAATTGTATTTTTACGGTACTAAAAATCAAGTATCGGCTAGATGAATATAAAAATAATAAAAGATTCTTGAGAGTACCAAAAACCGGAATTTTTTGTTAAAAAGTACTCCAAGGAAGATAACAAATTTTATAATAATAATAATCAGTAGTTCATCACTAGTTTCGAGACAAAAAAACAAATCAAACTCTATCAAAAATTGTATTGTAAAGGTACTGAATATCAAGTACAGCTAGATGAATAAAAAAATAATGAAAAATTCTTGAGAATACTAAAAACCGGAAGTTTTTGTTAAAAAGTACTCCAAGTTTTTGTACTTATTTTTGTTTGAAAGAAGAGAAATCAAGAGTTTATTTTGTCAAAAATTTGGTACATCGAATCACCAACATCGTGCGTTTATTATTAAGCTTAAAACAGCCTCGAAATAATCAAGGAAGATAACTAATTTTATAATAATAATAATCAGTAATTCATCACTAGTTTCGAGACAAAAAAACAAATCAAACTCTATCAAAAATTGTATTGTAAAGGTACTGAATATCAAGTACAGCTAGATGAATAAAAAAATAATGGAAAATTCTTGAGAATACTAAAAACCGGAAGTTTTTGTTAAAAAGTACTCCAAGTTTTTGTACTTATTTTTGTTTGAAAGAAGAGAAATCAAGAGTTTATTTTGTCAAAAATTTGGTACATCGAATCACCAACATCGTGCGTTTATTATTAAGCTTAAAACAGCCTCGAAATAATCAAGGAAGATAACTAATTTTATAATAATAATAATCAGTAATTCATCACTAGTTTCGAGACAAAAAAACAAATCAAACTCTATCAAAAATTGTATTGTAAAGGTACTGAATATCAAGTACAGCTAGATGAATAAAAAAATAATGGAAAATTCTTGAGAATACTAAAAACCGGAAGTTTTTGTTAAAAAGTACTCCAAGTTTTTGTACTTATTTTTGTTTGAAAGGAGAGAAATCAAGAGTTTATTTTGCCAAAAATTTGGTACATCGAATCACCAACATCGTGCGTTTATTATTAAGCTTAAAACAGTCTCGAAATATTCAAAGAAGAAAACTAATTTTATAATAATAATAATCTGTAATTCATCACTAGTTTCGAGACAAAAAAACAAATCAAACTCTATCAAAAATTGTATTGTAAAGGTACTGAATATCAAGTATCAGCTAGATGAATAAAAAAATAATGAAAAATTCTTGAGAATACTAAAAACCGGAAGTTTTTGTTAAAAAGTACTCCAAGTTTTTGTATTTATTTTTGTTTGAAAGGAGAGAAATCAAGAGTTTATTTTGCCAAAAATTTGGTACATCGAATCACCAACATCGTGCGTTGATTATTAAACTTAAAACAGCCTCGAAATAATCAAGGAAGATAACTAATTTTATAATAATAATAATCAGTAATTCATCACTAGTTTCGAGACAAAAAAACAAATCAAACTCTATCAAAAATTGTATTGTAAAGGTACTGAATATCAAGTACAGCTAGATGAATAAAAAAATAATGGAAAATTCTTGAGAATACTAAAAACCGGAAGTTTTTGTTAAAAAGTACTCCAAGTTTTTGTACTTATTTTTGTTTGAAAGGAGAGAAATCAAGAGTTTATTTTGCCAAAAATTTGGTACATCGAATCACCAACATCGTGCGTTTATTATTAAGCTTAAAACAGCCTCGAAATATTCAAGGAAGATAACTAATTTTATAATAATAATAATCAGTAATTCATCACTAGTTTCGAGACAAAAAAAAACAAAGCAAACTCCACTAAAAATTGCATTGTAAAGGTACTAAAAATTAGGTATCGGCTAGATGAATATAAAAATAATAAACATTTCTTGAGAGTACTAAAAAGCGGAATTTTTTGTTAAAAAGTACTCTAAGTTTCTGTACTTATTTTGGTTTGAAAGAAAAGAAATCAAGAGTTTATTTTGCCAAAAATTTGGTATATAATAATAATAAGTAATTCATCACTATTTTCGAGACAAAAAAACAAAGCAAACTCCACTAAAAATTGCATTGTTAAGGTACTAAAAATCAGGTATCGGCTAGATGAATATAAAAATAATAAAAAATTCTTGGGAGTACCAAATCCGGAATTTTTTGTTAAAAAGTACTCCAAGTTTCTGTACTTATTTTTGTTTGAAAGAAAAGAAATCAAGAGTTTATTTTGCCAAAAATTTGGTATATAATAATAATAAGTAATTCATCACTATTTTCGAGACAAAAAAGACAAAGCAAACTCCACTAAAAATTGCATTGTAAAGGTACTAAAAGTTAGGTATCGGCTAGATGAATATAAAAATAATAAACAATTCTTGGTAGTACCAAATCCGGAATTTTTTGTTAAAAATTACTCCAAGTTTTTGTACTTATTTTGGTTTGAAAGAAAAGAAATCAAGAGTTTATTTTGCCAAAAATTTGGTATACAATAATAATAAGTAATTCATCACTATTTTCGAGCCAAAAAAGACAAAGCAAACTCCACTAAAAATTGCATTGTAAAGGTACTAAAAATTAGGTATCGGCTAGATGAATATAAAAATAATAAACAATTCTTGGTAGTACCAAATCCGGAATTTTTTGTTAAAAATTACTCCAAGTTTTTGTACTTATTTTGGTTTGAAAGAAAAGAAATCAAGAGTTTATTTTGCCAAAAATTTGGTATATAATAATAATAAGTAATTCATCACTATTTTCGAGACAAAAAAACAAAGCAAACTCCACTAAAAATTGCATTGTTAAGGTACTAAAAATCAGGTATCGGCTAGATGAATATAAAAATAATAAAAAATTCTTGGTAGTACCAAATCCGGAATTTTTTGTTAAAAAGTACTCCAAGTTTCTGTACTTATTTTTGTTTGAAAGAAAAGAAATCAAGAGTTTATTTTGCCAAAAATTTGGTATATAATAATAATAAGTAATTCATCACTATTTTCGAGACAAAAAAACAAAGCAAACTCCACTAAAAATTGCATTGTTAAGGTACTAAAAATTAGGTATCGGCTAGATGAATAGAAAAATAATAAACAATTCTTGGGAGTACCAAATCCGGAATTTTTTGTTAAAAAGTACTCCAAGTTTTTGTACTTATTTTTGTTTGAAAGAAAAGAAATCAAGAGTTTATTTTGCCAAAGATTTGGTATATAATAATAATAAGTAATTCATCACTATTTTCGAGACAAAAAAACAAAGCAAACTCCACTAAAAATTGCATTGTAAAGGTACTAAAAATTAGGTATCGGCTAGATGAATATAAAAATAATAAACAATTCTTGAGAGTACTAAAAAGCGGAATTTTTTGTTAAAAAGTACTCTAAGTTTCTGTACTTATTTTTGTTTGAAAGAAAAGAAATCAAGAGTTTATTTTGCCAAAAATTTGGACCATCAAATTGCCAACACCGTGTGTTGATTATTAATTTAAAACAGCCTCGAAATAATCAAGGAAGATAACTAATTTTGTAATAATAATAATCAGTAATTCATCACTAGTTTCGAGACAAAAAAACAAATCAAACTCCACCAATAATTGCATTGTATAGGTACTATGAATCAAGTATCGGCTAGATGAATAAAAAAATTATAAAAAATTCTTAAGAAAATTAAAAACCGGATTTTTTTTGTTGAAAACTAATTCAAGTTTTTGCACTTAGTTTTATTTTAAAGAAAAGAAATCATTAGTTTATTTCGCAGAAAATTTGGTCCATCTAATCACCAATACCGTACATCAAAAACAGCCTCGAAATTTTCAAGGAAGATAACTGATTTAATAATAATAATAATCAGTAATTCATCACTAGTTTCTAGACCAAAAAACAAAGCAAACTGCACCAAAAACTGTACTGCAAAGGTACTAAAAATCATCCCAAATATCCGTACAGATTCAAAACCTCGTAAATATCTCGACATGCCCGTACATCAAACTCACCTCTCTTCGCTCTTGACAGATCTGCAACTTGTGGAGACTGCAACAAACTTTTTGAATTGTTGCGAGAAGAGCGGAGCTTTGCTATACCCGCATGCGCCCCAAAATCGTGGGAATTAATCAGGAGGAGTGACTATTAGATACATCGCAGCATCCTACATCCACGAGGGCCGATGGATACTATTTCGTTTCCTCAAGTTTTATTATACAAGGGAAACGAAGGTCAGTCTGTTAAAAAGTGGGAATGGTACGAGATTTAATAAAAATAAGTGAAGGATTCGAGATTTGATGAAGGGGTTGGTAATAAATGATGGGAAGAGCTAAGTGAATTAATTGAATGGGGTTTATTGCAGGTGATAAAATGGCGAGGAGATATGGTATTTGAGTGACCAACAAAAATTATTATATCCTTTCAGATTAGCTGACATTTATTTACTTGGACCAAGCGAGTTTTTTCCCCACTAAATAAAAGACGTAAATGGATTATACTAATTTTTATGATAGTTCGTTGATAAAAACCCCAGTTTTCACCCCAGCAAAATCGCGTTGTGGAATTTTTTAAACAGGCAGTAGTGAAACTTTTTTGGAAATATCTCAAAAATTATTCAAGGAATCGTTTTACAGTCAATGGGATTTTTGTATAAATTTAAAAACCTACAAACTGGATTTTCGTACTACCCAATTGGTATATTTTCCACTGAAAAAATCTAGGAAAACCTCGAAAAAGAGAACATTTTTCAAAAATTTATAAATCAAATCAAAATATGCCTTATTGTCGAAAACAAATATTATTCTTGTTGACATATAAACGTAAAGGTGAATTTGTAAATAACAAAACAACCCAGGTAGCACATCATATCGGCTGAATCTTGGTTCCATATTGGGCCAATATAGATATATTGTAAATGAAAAATCAATATTGGTCCAATATGGGTGAATATTCAAAAAACAATATTGTATTAATAATATTGGTGGAATATTGGTTGAACTAGTTTTAAATGTAGATTATCACACGAAATATTGGGTCAATATTGGTTGAATAATTTCTACCAATATCGATAATACAATATTTGTTATATATTGTTTTTCACATCTAGAATAAATATTGCAATCCAAATATTCCAGTCATATCGATTATAGGGGAAAAAACTATATTGTATTTCCAAGTTTGTTAGAATATTGGTTGAATATCATTTCCACTTTATTTGACAAATTGTAATAACTCATATTGAGTCAATATTGGTTGAATAATATTCACCAATATCGATAAAACAATAATGTCTTCACATCGTTTTCAACATCTAGAATAAATATTGCAATCCCAATAATCCCCTCATATCGATTCTAGGAATAAAAACTATATTGTATCTCCAAGTGTGATTACACATTGGTTGAATATAATTTCGCCAATATTCAACAAATCTTAATAATTAATATTGGGTCAATATTGGTTCAATAATATTTATCGATATCGTTAAAACAATATTGTCTTCATATTGTTTCCCACATCTAGATTGAGATGAAATTTGAATATTGGCCGAATATTCAATGAAACATATT
The DNA here is from genome assembly GCA_944452925.2 of Chrysolina oricalcia. Taxonomy (NCBI): domain Eukaryota; kingdom Metazoa; phylum Arthropoda; class Insecta; order Coleoptera; family Chrysomelidae; genus Chrysolina; species Chrysolina oricalcia. The sequence continues at coordinate 294,276 of OX101829.2, read as the reverse complement.
GAAATTATATCATGATCAAACCTGGATAAAAATCCGCTAGGTGGCTCTACATATAGAACGTCTTCTAAAACCTACGAAAGTATATTAAATACTTACAACTTGTTTTCAAGACAGCTCACTCAGTGGTTATGGCGATCAAAAAACGACTCTGGAGTCCCCTTCATCAACTAAAAGACATTAATAATTTACCAAGGTATATTGACATTCACCAATATATCCAAATGATATTGTACCAATATCGATAAATATTTTGAAGCCATTATTGCTTCAAGAATATTTCACCAAAACTATTTTTGAAATATTTAAACAATATTCGACCAATATGGCAAAATGTTCACATTTCACTTCTCGACAATATAACTTTTGAATATTGTGCCAATATTGTCAGAATATTGCATCAGCGATGTTGTACCAATATCGCCGAATATTTTGAGGCCAATATTAGTTCGGACAATATTTCGCCAATATTATTCAAGTAATATTGGACCAATATCGCCGAATGTTCACATTTTTTTTCTCGGCAATATTGCATTGCAAATATTTCGCCAATATGTTCACAATATTGTACCAATATTTTACCAATATAGGTATGCTACTTGGGTATGGGTCATCATCTTCAATGGCAAATTTACCTCTTTTGAAGCTTGCAGTCCAATTTTTCACGGTCGCATACGAAGAACATTGATCACCAAGGATATTAAGCATATCTTCGTAAATCCGCTTACCTATTAACCCTTTTAAATACAGGTACTAGATGATGGCTCGATACTCCAATTTATCGATTTTCACAATTTCGGTGGAAATATTTTTTTTTTAATTTATTGCGTGACCTGGTTTACTTTTTTGACGTCAAACTTCACACTGACACTTCTAATAAGCTCTTGTCCGTTGCTATGGTAACGCAATATTTTGTTTATGCAGAGAACTGGTCTAGGCTAACTAGATATCAATATATAGGCCGTTTCTTTTATCATGTGGTAACATTGCTATATTCTAAACCGTAACAGATACGAAGACGATTAAATGGGAGAAAAGGTAACTATTGTGGAGAACAGTACAATGGTCAAAGAAAATTTACAGGGAGTCTCGCCCTTCCCGAGTTATACAGGGAAAACCAAAAATGCTGTTATTTGTTTTTTACGAATAGAACTGTTATTTCTGAAAATATAAAAAAAATTATAAGGAAAGTTTTAATGTATTTAAAATGTACTATAAAAATGTAACAATGAATCTTTGATTAAACGTTTCGTGTCAACACGGCCACCATCAATTTTTTTTCTTCAAATACGGATCTGTCTATTTTAGTACAAATATTGATAAAGCGATAAAATCACAATTCAGTGGTATATCACACTTAATATTTTTATAACGTTTCATTTAAAATAACTAGCATCCCCAGTGACAACAATTTTTAATTACGGTCCTGTCGTTAGTTCTTTTGTAAATTATTTTGATTTCTTCAAAACCTATTCAACTATTGGCATACTTCAGACTTCACCCAATAATTTCGATAAGAAGATACCCCAACACAACGAACATTCGTATTTTTCCTTCTTGGGCACATTTGTATTACAGAAATCCTTGTTTCAGGCTGATTTCTTCTGAATCAATTATCATACTGAATATTTCTATAATTCTCAATCCTGGAAGTAACGAAAATATTAGTTTTTGGTCAAAATACGACTATTGTGTGATATGGTACAATTAAATAGCATCTCACTTCATTTACCATTTTTAAACAAGTAGGCTTTGCTTGGTTTCTATGGCAGGACAAATAAATGAGTTGTTGATACGTGTTAAGAACTGTCAGTCGTTTATACACTCAGTCATATCAAAGATGTATTCAAATGACAAAAGGACTGATATGCTATTTGTTTATGCAAAATCAAATAGAAATCCTCTTTTGGCAAAAAATAAGTATGGTGAGCTATACCCAAATCGTCGTATTCCAAACATTCAAATGTTTAGGCGATTAGAAAGAAATTTGAGAGACTGTGGTGCATTTGATAGAAATAAAAGTAGAAAATGTGTTGTTACTGGAAGTATGCGGAAACAAATAAATGTTTTAGGTAAGCAAATATTACTTCATAAAGATTAACAAAGTGACGGAAATATTTTTTTTTCAATTTAGGATTGGTCAGTTACAAAAATATTTCTAATCAAGATTATTACAAGAATTTGCCCACGAACTATGGATTTCTGTAAAATCTACCAGAAATATTTTGAAAAAGAACAAATACAAATGCTACAGGATACGCAAAGTTCATCACCTCAATGAAAGGGATTACGGAAGGAGAGTACGATTTGCGATGTGGTTGAGACGTAGAAATAGGGAAGTTGGAAATATTTGTAATAAAATCACATGGACGGACGAATCAAAATTCACCAACAATGGTTGGTTTAACAGAAACATCCATTATAGGTGGAATAATACAAATGAACATTTACATAGAGAAACCAATTTCCTGGAAAGGTTCGGAATAAATGTTTGGTTGGGAATTTAGGGAACAAACATACTAGGTCCTTTCTTTTACGGCGAGCATTTGAATGGTGGAATGTATTTACATTTTTTATCCAATGAGTTTGATGGCTACTTAGATGAATTGCCACTGAACATCCGTCGTGAAATACAATATTTTCAACAAGACGGTGCCCCTCCCCATAATAGTAAGGGAACATTTAGATGCAATATTCCCAAGAAAATGGATTGGAAACAATGGACCAATTGCCTGGCCAGCTCGATCCCCAGACCTGACTCCTTTAGATTTTTTTGTCTGGGGATACATAAAGGATAAAGTTTTTTCAACAACTAGTACAGATATCGACCATCTCAAACAAAAAATAAGAGATGCATGTAATAGCATTACACCCATCATGCTAGAAAATTGCCACAGAAATTGTATGGACAGACAACTTATGTGCATTCAACAAAGAGGTCGACAATTCGAGCATTTAATGTAGGTTATCATGAAGAATTCATTTTCTGTATTGGTTTTATTTTCACTCAAAAATTCAATATGAAATAAATTGTTTTCTGTTTGTTTGATTTCTTCTACTCTTAAGTAAGTTTATTTCCGAGGTAAATTGCTATCGTTCGTCTCTGAAACTACAGATATCTTTTATTATAGTGTAAACATAATTTTAATAGATACATTTATTCAAAACGTCACTGATAATTTTTATATCGGAGAGTTAGGTTTTGGGGAATCCATAAACGACCTAACGACAGGACCGTAATTAAAAATTGTTGTCACTGATGATGTTAGTTATTTTAAATGAAACGTTATAAAAATATCAAGTGTGATGTACCACTGAATTGTGATTTTATCGCTTTATCAATATTTGTACTAAAATAGACAGGTCCGTATTTGAAAAAGAAATGTTGATGGTGGCCGTGTTGACACGAAACGTTTAATCAAAGATTCATTGCTACATTTTTATAGTACATTTAGAATACATTAAAACTTCCCTTTTCCATTTTTTTATATTTTCAGAAATAACAATTCTATTCGTAAAAAACAAATAACAGCATTTTTAGTTTTCCCTGTGTAACTCGGGAAGGGCGAGACTCCCTGTAAATTTTCTTTGACCATTGTACTGTTCTCCACAATAGTTACCTTTTCTCCCATTTAATCGTCTTCGTATCTGTTACGGTTTAGAATATAGCAATATTACCACATGATAAAAGAAACGGCCTGTATAGTATAAGTATAAGTAGGGGTGTTGGAGCTAAGTAGGTTGACAACACAATGATCATGTATTTGGTGAAAGTGTTTCCCCTTGACATAAAAATCGACAGGTCTGAGCGATTTTTTTCACGAGTTCAGAGATTAGGGGGCTGACAAGTTTTACCTGGTACACACTGTATGTATTGATGATCGATTCATAATTATTATCGAACATGTGTTGATCAAACACTTGCAGAATATTCACTTCAAACGTAGGTAAGTAGTTGGTTTTGGGTTCATCAATTGGATTAGGTGTTGCCAATGTTCACACACCGTTCACCGGTTTGGAAAACACTCGATATAAATTCCTCGAATGTTATTTTATTTATCTAGGATGAAGATAGGGTTAAGATCATCTTGAGAATTCATAACAGTTGAACAAGAACTTATAGAGGTGAATTTCGATTATATTCGGACCAATTTTCTTCATCAGATTTTCTTTGTAGATGTTAAATTCCACCGAATATTTCTCTCATATACAGAGTGTCCCACGACCTTTAGGACAAGGAATATATCTCTGAATTCGAGAAAAGTAGAAAACTCTAATTTTGGGGTTGTGAATTGAAGCAATTGGTGAAGTTTTTTTGATATTATGTCCCCCAATGAGCTTTTTGTTTTCGGTCTCGCGACATCAGATACAAAATTAGAGTAGAGTAGAGTAGAGTTTATTGACTACGTTACATAATTTTATTACATTTGTAGTAGGTCGTTGAGAAAGGATTTTTCAGAAATATCTATACTTAAAATAATATCACCTAGTTAAAATTATGATTAAAAAAGACAGTACATATTTAAAAGACAATAAAAAATCCAGTCTGATTGAAATAATTGAGACGGTATAGTGTCACAAATCAATCTACAGTAGAAACTATAGTTAAAAAAGAAAAACAAAGAAGATGAAATACATTCACTTAGATATACTAAACTACTCAACACTAATTTCGTCGCACCCCAAAATTTTAACCATATTTAAATCTGAATAACTTTTTTCTGCATTGAACAATTTGAATTCTGTAAATACTGTTCGCTAGCCCAGTCCTTCAACTAAAATCTCGTACTTCTTCAAACCATAAGGTTTTCCGCATAAAATCGCTACAGGGTATTATCTGAAACTGTGCAAAATTTCTGAATTTTCAAAAGGATCCCAAATGAAGAAATGTTTTTTCAAATTTGACAGCAGTGGCAGGAAGATGAACTCATTACCTCAAGACATTGTTCGAATTGTCTTATTATCTCTTTTGTTTACAGGGTGATCTCAAAAAATTAACTTTTTGGTTTTGCAGTCATAACTTTTTTCCTCGTCAACCGATTTTCAAAATTTCCGGCTCATTCTGAAGCTGAAACTTTATATGAAGAGATATGAAGATCAGAATAGACTCAAGATGGAGATTGAAGATCAAGGGTTTCCTCAAAGGTGACCTAAATCTGAAACACCCTCAAAATCCATTTGGGAGGAGAATTAAATGAAAATCAACTTGTTTTCGGAATGATCATCCATTCTGAATACGTCCAGATCTTTCTTGCTGTCAGTAGTCAAGAATTGTGCATGAAAAAATCCAATTGTAAAAAATTAAATAAAATCAACCCATTGTTCGCCTGCAATGCATGGCCCGTAACCAAGGTAACAAGAATCACAATCAATGACTGACAAGCTAGGTTAGACTTCAATTTTGATTCGTTTCCAAAAAAAATTATCATATCGATGCCGCATCTAACGCCCGACCAGCTGGAACTGATTCCACGAATGACGGAACAAGGATTATCTACCCTCCAAATTGCCAATCTCTTGGAACAACAGTTAGATCCGTCCATAGGGCCCACGTCCGAGCTAACGCTGGGGATATTCAGTATCGACCTAGGGGGCCTAGAAGGGGTACAAGAAGAAGAACAACTCCCGCTCAAGACCGCCTTATTGGAAGATTGGTACGGCGGACTCGGACTTCAACCGCCCCCAAAATTCGTCGTGAATTGATCGATGCTACGGGAATTCAGGTTTCAAGTCAGACAATCCGACGCCGGATCCACGATCTTGGATTACACGCAAGGAGACGAGCTGCCTGTCCCTTACTGAAACCTGTACATCGAGCAGCAAGACGATTATGGGGGAAGAACATCAAAACTGGGGAATAGCAGAGTGGAATAGGTGTATTTTTACGGATGAGAGTAGGTTCAACTTGTTTCGAAAGAAATGTCATGTGTTGGTTTGGAGAGGGAGGAATGAAAGGTTTTTGGAAGGAAATATGGAGGCGAGGGTGGCTTTTGGAGGTGGAGGAGTGACTGTGTGTGGTGGAATATCTATGAATGGGAGGAGTGAATTGGTGATTCTGAAAGGAGAGAGTATGAACGGTGAGAGGTATAGAGATTTATGTACGAGAGAAATCGTGGTCCCTTACGCCGCAAATATCGGCAACAACTTTCTTCTCGTTGATGACAATGCGAGACCGCATAGGGCTCACATTGTCAACGAGTTTTTGAGGGATCGCGGTATTGAGCGAATGAACTGGCCGCCTTTCTCTCCGGATATGAATCCGATGGAACATGTCTGGAGTCGTATGAAATTGAAAGAAAGGAAAGGGCGAATGGAAAATGTGGATGGCTTGGTGAATGCGGTACAGCAAGAATTGACAGCTGTACCACAGGAGTTCATTGATAGTCTGATAGACAGCATGCCGGAAAGGGTCAATGAAGTAATTGCCAAAAAGGGAGGGCCCACTAAATACTGAATATCATAAATATTTTTCAATTGTAATGTTATCCAAGTTATTTTCTCTTTATTGTTGTTCAATAAAAACTCAATAAAACCGCTATTGTGGAATGAGCCTCAGCTTGTCAAGCTTGTCACTCACTGAATGTGATTCTTGTTACCTTGGTTACGGGCCATGCATTTCAAGCGAACAATGGGTTGATTTTTTTTTTTTCAAAATCCTGCCGTTACAATTGGGTTTTTTCCTGCACAATTCTTGACTACTGACAGCAAGAAAGATCTGAACGTATTCAGAATGGATGATAATTCCGAAAACAAGTTGATTTTCATTTAATTCTCCTCCCAACTGGATTTTGAGGGTGTTTCAGATTTAGGTCACCTTTGAGGAAAATCTTGATCTTCAATCTCCATCTTGTGTCTATTCTGATCTTCATATCTCTTCATCTAAAGTTTCAGCTTCAAAATGAGCCGGAAATTCTGAAAATCGGTTGACGAGGAAAAAAGTTATGACTGCAAAACCAAAAAGTTAATTTTTTGAGATCACCCTGTAAACAAAAGAGATAATAAGACAATTCGAAAAATATCTTGAGGTAATGAGTTCATATTCATGCCACTGCTGTCAAATTTGAAAAAAATTCTTCATTTGGGATCCTTTTGAAATTTCAGAAATTTTGCACAGTTTCAGATAATACCCTGTAGCGATTTTCTGCGAAAAACCTTATGTTTTGAAGAAGTACGAGATTATAGCTAAAGGACTGAGCTAGCGAACAGTGTTCACAGAATTCAAATTGTTCAATGCAGCAAAAAGTTATTCAGATTTTAATAGGGTCAAAATTTTGGGGTGCGACGAAATTAGTGTTGAGTAGTTTAGATTTAAGGCATTCACCCAGGTGGTTGAGAGTTTTTGACCAGTCCTCGATCCTGTAGTCGTAGATGAGAAACTAATTTCCGAGTAAAAACAGTACTTCAACAAAAAAGATTCAACTTTATTTTTGAACATGTGGAAATTCAGCTTTCTTATTGCTTCTGGTAGCTTGTTATATAAGTGAATATTTGAGAGTTTTTTGAGACATTGAGAGCCTGTATCTAGTTCTCAGTAAATTTCCTGATCTAGTATGATGCTGATGTAAATCTGAATGAAGAGCAAAATTCGCTCTATTCTTATGTAATTCAAGGAGATAGTAGTACATATAAGCACAAGGAAATGGCATGATTTGAAGTTGAAAGAAGGGGGCACGACAATGATCCCTGTAACCCGCTCCTGCTAAAATTCGAATGACCCTTTTTTGCAAAATGAATTTTTTTTTGAGTGGCTCGAATTTCCCCACAAAATGATTCCATAGGTCAAATGACTATGGAAAAGTCCAAAGTAGCTGGACCTGAGGGTATCCATACCTACTAGGTTCTTTAGTCTACGAATCATGAAAGTAGCACTGGCTAATTTATTCGTCAGTTTCTCCATATGACACTTCCAGTTAAGTTTATCGTCCATATATATGCCAAGCAACTTGACATTATGCCCATCGGATATATTTGCATTGGCAGATATAATGAGATCCTGGTTTTTCTCCGAATTCATCAAAAGCTTGTTGGTTCCGAAACATTCCCCTGCTAATTCCAAAGTGTTTCTGGCGGATTCGATCAGTTCCACCATATCCCTCTTTCAGTCAATTAAAGTTGTGTCATCAGCAAAAATGATACTTTTTTGGGCAAAATATGATAAAAAAGGTCATTTATGTATAAAATGAAAAGAGTCGGCCCCAAGATTGAACCCTGAGGGACCCCATGTATAATTTCCTCCAAGTTTGATTTCACACCGTCTGTCAAAACGCATTGTGCTCTCCCACTTAAATATGTCTTGAACAAGTCTGGAGGAATCCCACGAATACCATTATAAAAAAGCTTTTTGAGTAAAATAGGGGACAATTTTTGTCCTGCTTCCTGTTTTATTATTGAATAAATAATGTTGATACTTCAAAACTTGTTTCTGTTCAATTTATTTTCATTGGATATGTAAAAATGTACTACTGTAAAATTTGAAAATTAATTTTCAACACTGGCACCTCATCATGACAACAAAGTTTTAGAGTTTAGTTGATTCTATATTTCCTGTTAGCAAATTATTCACAGACGAACTATTATTATTATTGTCATAGTCATTCAAGAATCGAAAGCAACGAAATATAAATGCAGCATATCTTCTATATTCGCCATTGAATTTATTGAATTGAATCCATTTCGAACATCTGAATAAAGCATGACCCAGTATTGAGTAAATATTGTGTTTTGGTTTTTGAAGTAAACGAAAACATTTTCAATTACTTTCCGCTAGTGAATGACAAAATTTTCAGCGGAATAAATCTATACTGATGAAAAATATCGACTTGGTAGATATGGCTGGAGTATAGAAAATGGTAATAGACAAGATATTTGAAGAATGAAAAATACAGTGAGTGCCAAAAAGTATGTACCATGTGGTACAAAAGTTTATTGTAAGCGTATTGGAAAAATATTACCGGGGAAGAGTTTGTGTATGTCCGATAACCTAAAATCGATTTTCATACATGTCACGTAACCACTAGTATGGCGGCAAATTGGCAAAAAATACCACGAAGAGACCAAAGGAGGAATAAGATGGCAAGATATCGAAAAAAGTTATTAGAAAATGTCGAATTTTCAAGCTCCTCGACGTTATTGAATGCTCGATCCTTGTTAACTTTTTGCTTCAAATATCTCTATCAAAACATTCTAATGGGGTGAGATCTGGCGAACGAGGAGGCCACTGTGGATCGGTCCTAACCATTTATCACCATATCCCCATTTAACCTTTCAGAATGAGCGAAATATCCATCATGTACTAACCATAATTAACGTCGTTCTTAAAAGCTCATATTATTAAAAAAATCCGTCAGTTCGTTTTCCAGAAATTGTACATACAAGGATTTATTGATATCTAGTTAGCCTAGACCAGTTCCCTGCATAAACAAAATATTGCGTTACCATAGCAACGAACAATAACTTATTAGAAGTGTCAGTGTAGAGTTTGACGTCAAAAAAGTAAACCAGAGTTACGCAATAAATTAAAATAGTATCGAGCCATCATCTAGTACCTGTATTTAAAAGGGTTAAGAGGTAAGCAGATTTACGAAGATATGCTTAATATCCTTGGTGATCAATGTCCTTCGTATGCGACCGTGAAAAATTGGACTGCAAGCTTCAAAAGAGGTAAATTTTCCATTGAAGATGATGACCGATCGGGAAGGCCAGTTTCTGTGTCAGTCCCCGAAAATATCGATGCAGTTCATGACATGATTTTAACAGACCGTCGAATTGGGCTAAAACGGATATCTGAAGCACTGAATATTTCATACGAACGCGTTTACCATATAGTTCACGTCAATTTGGACATGAGAAAAATTGCTGCAAATGGATCCCCAAATGTTTGAATGTTGACCAAAACCGTGCAAGGGTAGTAGCATCGCGTTCGATCTGTGCTCGATTTGAAAACGATGTAGACTTCTTAAACCGAATTGTTACTATGGATGAGACTTGGGTACATTTCTACGATCCAGACACAAAGCAACAATCGATGGAATGGCGACACTCCGGTTCTCCAAGACCTAAGAAGCTTGGTGTCCAAAAATCTGCTGGAAAAGTTATTGCTTCATTTTTTTGGGATTGCCATGGAGTAATCATGATTGATTTCTTGGATGAGGGTAGAACAATAACTGGAGATTACTATTCGACATTACTGACCACTCTACTGGAAAAAATTAAAGAGAAAAGACGCGGAAAGCTATCCAAAGGTGTTTTGTTTTTGCAGGACAACGCCCCTGCACACAAATCTCATGTTGCCATGCAAAAAATTCGTGATTTTGGGTTTGAATTACTAGAACACCCCCCTTATTCACCAGATTTGGCTCCGTCCGACTAGTGTACTATTGTAATGAATGCATCCAATTAAGAGGAGAATATGTTGAGTAATAAAATATTTTGACATCCGCAGCATTGTGATTTCAGAAATTGTCTTGGCGCAGTGCGTTGGATCTCCAAAAGAGAAACATACTCTTTCCCATGGAAATGCTGAGAAAAACATGTAAAGACCATCCCAGTCGACTTCATTGTAGTGCCTCGTGAGACGGGGTAGTGTGGTGCTGGTCAGTGGTGTAGAAAAATAGGAAAGAGTCGAGATGAGGTTGTGGTAGGATTTCTCAAGTGGAGCACATATAAAAATAGAATGTTACGAAACACTTTCTGGGACATCGTTCATTAAAAATGTATATTAAAATATTTGTATGTATCCAGGCATATTAAGATAAATCCTACTCCATAGGGACAATCCAACTGAAACCATATTAAAAATATTCAATTATGACCAACGCATTCAAGTACATAAATGCCAGCTAATCTGAGAGGTTATAATAATTATTGTTGGTCACTTCAATTCCATATCTCCTCGCCGTTTTATTACCGGTAATAAATGCGATTCAATTAATTCACTCTATCATTTATTACCAACCCCTTCATCAAATCCCTCTATCGGATTTGAAAACATCACTTATTTTTATTAAATCTCAAACTATGCAAACTTTTTTTTGTTTCCCTTCGAACGTTTTGTATAATAGGCCAAGCTCTTGATAAAAATTGCAGGTATTGGAGGAATCGTTTTAAAACCTACAAAACGTTTTTTTATACTACCGAATCGGTGCAATTTCCACTGAGAAAATCCGGGAAAGCCTCGAAAAAGAGACCATTTTTCAAAAATTCATAATTTTTATAAATCTGAAGCTGGACAAACAATATTGAGTAGTTTTTTGCAAAATCGCGTTATAAACAAATTAAAGGAAAATCCTTCTGAATGCGCCAGCGTCAATTTTTGATCTACAAAGGTTGAGAATACTCTCAAATAAAGACAATCCGAGATAACACACTTTTTTTTATTAACGTCCTCCACTATTGAATGAGCTGCATCTCTACAAAAATGATGAAACATCTGTACGCCCTGAAGCTGCTGGCTTTTCTGGGAAATAATACTTTACTTCAAGTTTCTAACCAAGAACATGAATACAAATGGAATCCTAACTTCAAATATTTCGCGTTTCACTTATTTTTCCATTTGGAACATATCGCAGTTTGAAATGCAATAAATTGTTGATCTCAAAAAATGAAACGCAATTTTTTTGTTGAAATACAATGAATTTGTAAAACTATCAGGTATAGGTGTAGGTAAAAGCAGTTCGAGCCAAGCCAAATTAATTTCCCTGTGGGTTTAGGAAAATGCCTTGTCATTGAGAACTGGAAAAATTGTTTTGATTTCGCTTATAGCAAAATGATAAATAACGTGACCGCGGTGGAATGGATCTGTAATAGATATTAAAAACGGAAACTCTGTGTGGAACTTCATATCGATCATTCGTTTATCTTTGGTATGTTCCAGGAATATTTTTACCATACTTGGAAGGAGTACTCCATATTTCTGTTGAATTCCATGGTGGCACCATTCCTTGTTCTGGAGATAAACGCCTTCGAAATGACAAAAACGGCATGAAACGGGATTTTAATTACTTTTCGACTTTCCTACTGGATTTTTAGAATTGTCACTGTCGTAGATAGCAAAAATATTTAATTTTCTATATTTTTGTTGAATTCTACGGTGGCACCATTCCTTGTTCTCGAGAGAAACGCCTTCAAATAGACAAAAACAGCATAAAAACAAGTTTATAATTGATTTTCGACTTTCCTCCTAGATTTTCAGAATTGTCACTGTGGAAGATAGAAAGAGTATTCGATTTTCCATATTTCTGTAGGATAATACGATGGCACCATTTCTTGTTTTCGAGATAAACGCCTTCAAAATGACAAAAACAGCATAAAAACGGGATTTTAAATACTTTTCGACTTTCCTCCTGGATTTTTAGAATTGTCACTGTGGTAGATAGGAAGAGTATTCAATTTTCTATACTTCTGTTGAATTCTCCCAGGTAGCACATCATATCGGCTGAATCTTGGTTCCATATTGGGCCAATATAGATATATTGTAAATGAAAATTCAGTATTGGTCCAATATGGGTGAATATTCAAAAAACAATATTATATTAATAATATTGGTGGAATATTGGTTGAATAATTTATAGCAATATTGATAATACAATATTGGTTATATATTGTTTTCCACATCTAGAATGAATATTGCAATCCAAATATTCCAGTCACATCGATTATAGGGGAAAAGAACTATATTGTATTTCCAAGTTTGTTAGAATATTGGTTGAATATCATTTCCACTTTATTTGACAAATTATATTAACTCATATTGAGTCAATATTGGTTGAATGATATTTACCAATATCGATAAAACATTATTGTCTTCACATCGTTTTTAACATCTAGAATAAATATCGCAATCCCAATATTCCCCTAATATCGATTCTAGGAATAAAAACTATATTGTATCTCCAAGTGTGATTACACATTGGTTGAATATCATTTCGCCAATATTCAACAAATCTTAATTATTAATATTGGGTCAATATTGGTTCAGTCATATTTATCGATTTCGTTAAAAAAATATTGTCTTCATATTGTTTCCTACATCTAGATTGAAATGAAATTTGAATATTGGCCGAATATTCAATGGAACATATTGAAATTATATCATGATCAAACCTGGATGAAAATCCGCTAGGTGGCTCTACATATAGAACGTCTTCTAAAACCTACGAAAGTATATTAAATACTTCTCATGACTTGTTTTCTCAGACAGCTCACTCAGTGGTTATGGCGATCAAAAGGCAGACTCTGGTGTCACCTTCATCAACTAAAATACATTTAATAATTTACCAAGGTATATTGACATCCAGCAATATATCCAAATGATATTGTACCAACATTGATAAATATTGTACCAATATCGATAAATATTTTGAGGCCATTATTGCTTCAAGAATATTTCACCAATACTATTTCTAAAATATTCAAACAATATTCGACCAATATCGCAAAATGTTCACATTTTACTTCTCGACAATATAACTTTTGAATATTGTGCCAATATTGTATCAGCGATATTGTACCAATATCGCCGAACATTTTGAGGCCAATATTAGTTCAAGAATATTTCGCCAATATTATTCAAGAAATATTGGACAATTATCGCCGAATGTTCACATTTTTTTTCTCGCCAATGTTGCATTTCAAATATTTCGCCAATATGTTCACAATATTGTACCAATATTTTACCAATATAGGTGTGCTACTTGGGCTACGGTGGCACCATTACTTGTTCTCGAGATAAGCGACTTCAAAATGAAAAAATCAGCATAGAAACGGGATTTTAATTACTTTTCGACTTTCCTCCTGGATTTTTAAAATTGTCACTGTGGTAGATAGAATGGGTATTCAATTTTCTATATTTCTGTTGAATTCTACGGTGGCACCTTCAAAATGACAAAAACAGCATAAAAACGGGATTTTAATCACTTTTCGACTTTTCCCCTGTATTTTTAGAATTGTCACTGTCGTAGATAGAAAGAGTATTAAATTTTCTATATTTCTGTTGGATTATACGATGGCACCATTCCATGTTTTCGAAATAAGCGCCTTCAAAATGACAAAAAAGCATAAAAACGGGATTTTAATTACTTTTCGACTTTCCTTCTGGATTTTCAGAATTGTCACTGTAGAAGATAGAAGGAATATTCAATTTTCCACATTTCTCTTGGATTATACGATGGCACCATTCCTTGTTTTCGAGATAAACGCCTTCAAAATGACAAAAACAGCATAAAAAAGGGAGTTTAATTACTTTTCGACTTTCTTCCTGTATTTTTAGAATTGTCACTGTCGTAGATAGGAAGAGTGTTCAATTTTCTTCATTTTTGTCGAATTCTACGGTGATACCATTCTTTGTTCTCAAGATAAACGCCTTCAAAATGACAAAAACTGCATAAAGACAGGATTTTAATTACTTTTCGACTTTCCCCCTGTATTTTTAGAATTGTCATTGTCTTAGATAGAAAGAGTGTTCAATTTTCTATATTTTTGTTGAATTCTACGGTGATACCATTCCTTGTTCTCAAGATAAGCGCCTTCAAAATGACAAAAACAGCATAAAAACGGAATTTTAATTAGTTACTTGTCGACTTTCTTCCTGAATTTTTAGAATTGTTACTGTAGAAGATAGAAGGAGTAGGTATTCGATTTTCCATATTTCTGTTGGATCGTACACGATGGCATCATTCCTTGTTTTCGAGGTAATAAGCGCCTTCAAAATGACAAAAACAGCATAAAAACGGGATTTTAACTACTTTTCGACTTTCTTCCTGTATTTTTAGAATTGTCACTGTCGTAGATAGGAAGAGTGTTCAATTTTCTTCATTTTTGTCGAATTCTACGGTGATACCATTCTTTGTTCTCAAGATAAACGCCTGCAGAATGACAAAAACTGCATAAAGACAGGATTTTAAATACCTTTCGACTTTCCCCCTGTATTTTTAGAATTGTCGTTGTCTTAGATAGTAAGAGTGTTCAATTTTCAATATTTTTGTCGAATTCTACGGTGATACCATTCCTTGTTCTCAAGATAAGCGCCTTCAAAATGACAAAAACAGCATAAAAACGGAATTTTAATTAGTTACTTTTCGACTTTCTTCCTGAATTTTTAGAATTGTTACTGTAGAAGATAGAAGGAGTAGGTATTCGATTTTCCATATTTCTGTTGGATCGTACGATGGCCATTCCTTGTTTTCTAGGTAAGCGCCTTCAAAATGACAAAAACAGCATAAAAACGGGATTTTAACTACTTTTCGACATTCTTCCTGTATTTTTAGAATTGTCACTGTCGTAGATAGGAAGAGTGTTCAATTTTCTTAATTTTTGTCGAATTCTACGGTGATACAATTCCTTGTTCTCAAGAAAAACGCCTTCAAAATGACAAAAACAGCATAAAAACGGGATTTTAATTACTTTTCGACTTTCTTCCTGTATTTTTAGAATTGTCACTGTCGTAGATAGGAAGAGTGTTCAATTTTCTTCATTTTTATCGAATTCTACGGTGATACAATTCCTTGTTCTCAAGAAAAACGCCATCAAAATGACAAAAACAGCATAAAAACGGGATTTTAATATTTTTTGACCTTCCCCCTGTATTTTTTGAATTTTCACTGTAGTAGATAGAAAGAGTATTCAATATTCTATATTTTTGTCGAATTCTGCGTTGATACCATTCTTTGTCCTCAAGATAAACGCATTCAAAATGACAAAAACAGCATAACGACGGGATTTTGATTACTTTTCGACTTTCCTCCTGGATTTTTAGAATTGTCACTGTAGTTGAAAGAAAGAGTATTCAATTTTCTATATTTTTGTTGGATTATACGATGGCACCGTTCCTTGTTTTCGAGATAAGCGCCTTCAAAATGACAAAAACAGCATAAAAGCGGGATTTTAATCACTTTTCGACTTTCCCCTGTATGTTTAGAATTGTCGCTGTCGTAAATAGAAAGAGTGTTCAATTTTCTCCATTTCTGTCGAATTCTACGGTGATACAATTCCTTGTTCTCAAGATAAACGCCTTCAAAATGACAAAAACAACATAAAAACGGGATTTTAATTACTTTTCGACTTTCCCCCTGTATCACTGTCGTAGATAGAAAGAATATTCAATTTTCTATATTTTTGTCGAATTCTACGGTGATACCATTCTTTGTTCTCAAGATAAACGCATTCAAAATGACAAAAACAGCATAAAAACGGGATTTTTATTACTTTTCGACTTTCCCCATGTATTTTAGAATTGTCACTGTCGTAGATAGAAAGAGTGTTCAATTTTTCTTTATTTCTGTCGAATTCTACGGTGATACCATTCCTTGTTCTCAAGATAAACGCCTTCAAAATGACAAAAATAACATAAAAACGGGTTTTTAATCACTTTTCGACTTTCCCCCTGTAGTTTTACAATTGTCACTGTCGTTGATAGAAAGAGTGTTCAATTTTTTTTTATTTCTGTCGAATTCTACGGTGATACCATTCCTTCAAAATGACAAAAATAGCATAAAAACGGGATTTTAATCACTTTTCGACTTTCCCCCTATAGTTTTAGAATTGCCACTGTCGTAAATAGAAAGAGTGTTGAATTTTCTTTATTTCTGTCGAATTCTACGGTGATACAATTCCTTGTTCTCAAGATAAACGCCTTCAAAATGACAAAAACAGCATAAAAACGGGATTTTAATAACTTTTCGAATTTTCCTCGTAATGTAGTAATATTCAACCCCAAAAACCGAAAAATCGCATGTTATAATTCCTCATTCACCTCAATTTTTTCACCGTATTAATCAAACCGCATTAAAAATGTGAATATTCGCAAGGGTGTGAACGAGCCTTTACTCGGAGCTACTTACTCCCGTATCCACCGGATACACCGTACATAATCTGGATTGATCAACTTTCCAGCAAATAAGTTAGATGACATAGTTGATTTCATGGGAGAGACATAAGAATTCTATAATACACTGTGCATACGGGCGTCAGTGACACAATTGGAAAGCGGTTTAGTTTATAGTTCTCCGTATACAGTAACACAATGGTAACACTGAGGAAGTATCCCGCTAAATCATTGAAAAAATCTGTCGATTGAGCCCCTTTTAAAAATATGTTATAAATCCTTGGCTGATCACCACCGTACTGCTAGCGCCATCTAGCGAATACGATTCCTCGACAGGCTGAAAATGACATAAAAGAAGAAGATTGAAATAGACTTTATCGAAAATCATAGGTTGTAATTTTATTTTTGTTGTATTGCAAGAATATTTGTGATATTTTAGTTATTTCAAAGAAAATTTGCCGAGAATTCATTTTGCCGTGGAGTTCCATCAGATGTGTTGTTGAAAAATGTTTTGTTTTGATTGTGTTTGAAGTGTTTTCATAACTACATGCACATTTTCCTACAAGGACCCCCAGAGAAGAACATTTCTTTTATTGCTGCTTTAGATCTTTCTTTAACGATCTATTTCCAGTCCAGAATGGTGTAAATGGATTTTTTACTTGGTAAACCAAGTACTGACAAGATAATGTAAGTAGTTTTGTTGAGAAAACTTGACTTCTGCCTAGGTAATGTGGATTTCTCTTTGTATATTGTTTATTAACAAGTTTAACTTTAGATAAAGTGCAATTTTCTGTCGATATTGTGATAACATTCATTGAATCTACATTTTCCATGATAATACTGATATCTAACAGTTACTCGTACTACAAAAACTAGCAGTTCGTATCATTCAATCTATGAAACATTGGCCCTTGCAAACCTATTCTTATTGGACACAAATACTAGCACTAGGAAGAATACACTTTATACATATCAAAATGTATCAAGTTTGTGAGTTTTTTTATAACTTTGAACAATACAAAAACTGCTACGTCACTTGGATTCTTAATCGAATTGGATTTGTGTGAGTCACTCTGAACTGGTTCAGATCTCATCTCTCTGATAGAAAGCAGTGTGTAAAATCATCCACTACCTCAGGCACAATTGGCACAAGGTATGGAGTGCCACAAGGGTCGGTACTGGGTCCTATACTTTTTCTTTTACACAGGTGCTTTTACAAACTTTACAGGGTGAATCTTTGACTAATTCTAAGATGAAAAGTTCCTATGAATATGTCTCCGCAAATGGTTCGTTTCGTAGATACAGGGTGTTGAAGTTGTAATTTTATTTTTAATTATTTTGAATAACTTTTGCAAAAATTAATTTTTTTGCACAAAATTCGGTGGACAGGGTTTCTTTGAGGTGACTAATCAAAATTTGGTGTTAATTTTTATGTAGCACGTAGAGGGCGCTACGTACGCTACCATTATTTATTTTAAGTTGCCCGAACTTTTTCAACAGTGAACTTTTGGTGAATTTTGTATATTCAAATCTTATTCCTACAACTTTTCTAAGCAAAAAAGGCAGGGTTCGGAGGATATATATCCAGTGATATATATCATGATATATATCACGATATATATCTGATATATTCGATAATTTTATTTAACAAATTAAAAATGTTTTCCATCATTCTAAACATCCGAATATATCTTGAAAGGACCTTTTCTTCTTTCGGTTTGGTTCAATCGGATTTGCGGAATCGCTTGGGAAACCAAAAAGCC
Source organism: Chrysolina oricalcia (assembly GCA_944452925.2). Taxonomy (NCBI): domain Eukaryota; kingdom Metazoa; phylum Arthropoda; class Insecta; order Coleoptera; family Chrysomelidae; genus Chrysolina; species Chrysolina oricalcia. The sequence goes on along the minus strand of OX101829.2, from coordinate 275,697 downwards.
AGTAGACTGAATGTTCAAGTGTATGAATCAAAATATTGATAAAAAGAAAACCAACCTTGACTGGGCATGGAAACCAGCCATATCTGAAGATTCTGACGTAATTGTCAATAATAGGAATGATATTGATATTAATATTTCATCTGATGAGGATATACCAATATCAATGTTGACATAATAATGTTATTTAAAATTTAATTCTATTTGTTTTTAGTTTTTTTCTTTTTAATTAGAGTTATCAATGTTAGAAAAAGGTTTTGTTGTTTGGAAAAGGTTTTTAATAATGTTAAAATATGTTTATTTTATTAATTGTTTTTGTTTTTTTCTTTTTAGTTAGAGTTAAAATAAACCGTTTTGTTGTTTAGAATATAGGTTTTTGTTAATGTATTTGTGTTAAACAATAGTTTGCGCTAGAAACAATGATGTTTTTTGATTAAATAATTAAATTTTAAATATGATATATATCATATGATATGATATTTATATAAATATCATGATATTTTCGAACCCTGCTACAAATATAATTTAAATAAAATTTTACGTCGTAGATAGAAAGAGTGTTCAATTTTTTTTTTTTTTGTCGAATTCTACGGTGATACCATTCCTTGTTCTCAAGATAAACGCCTTCAAAATGACAAAAATAACATAAAAACAGGATTTTAATCACTTTTCGACTTTCCCCCTGTAGTTTTACAATTGTCACTGTCGTTGATAGAAAGAGTGTTCAATTTTTTTTTATTTCTGTCGAATTCTACGGTGATACCATTCCTTCAAAATGACAAAAATAGCATAAAAACGGGATTTTAATCACTTTTCGACTTTCCCTTTATAGTTTTAGAATTGCCACTGTCGTAAATAGAAAGAGTGTTGAATTTTCTTTATTTCTGTCGAATTCTACGGTGATACAATTCCTTGTTCTCAAGATAAACGCATTCAAAATGACAAAAACAGCATATTTATATAAATATCATGATATTTTCGAACCCTGCTACAAATATAATTTAAATAAAATTTTACAACTTTCTCAAAATATTAACGTTATTACCTTATTTGTTTGTTAATTATAGTAGTATATTTCGATTTGTAATTTTTTTATCAATGTAACATGGAATCTTTCGTTTTTTGAGTATTTAAAGTGTAAATTTTAATAAATAGCTCAAAATTGTACATAATGATTTTTAAAAAATTTCGAATTCGTGTTTTTTTTCTTAGATTTTTTGCATTTTCGGAGAATTACTATAGTAATGTATATTTTTCATTACACCTTCAGAAAGTAGAGATTTCAACGAACAAAAAGCACATCGACTTTTTGAAAATTGATTGAAAATTAGGGTGCTTTTTTAATATCAAGTCAAAATAAAGAGAAAAAATAAATATTTCAAATAAATTACAGTATATTTGGGACATAAAAAGGTAAGTTTTCACAAAATTTCGTAGGAAAAAACATTTTTTTGAAAAAGATAAAAATAAAAAACGAAAAACTTGGTTATTTGAATTTTTCACATAATTTTTGAGGTTATGTGAAAAAATTGTGAATGCAAAAGTTGTAGATCGTTTTATTACCTACAACTTTGCTATTCAACTTTTTTTCACAGGACTTGTAGTTTTGCCGGAAATCGTGATAAACCATTTTCCACCCTTAAAAACTCACCCCCTTCCACTTCCCGAACTCATATCGCCCGTAATTTATTTTTACTTTTATTATTATTATATTCTCCTCCTTTTCCAATGGGTTTCATCCTACTTTTATTTTTTTTTCACTTTTTACCATTTTTAAAGGCCTACGTGTGCAATAAATCTATTATTATTAATATTTATTTTCAGCAAACCACCAACCAAAAGCCATGCTGAAGCTATTCAACGGCGTTTTCTCGCCCGGATCCGGTTACATCCCGGAAAAAGAACAGATAATAAGCCAGTTAGAAAGAGGCACTTTGGTAACCAAATTTTCCTGGCGAAAAAGACCGGAACAAAAGACTCTCGCGATTCGTAGAGAAACGAAACAGTTGATTTGGACCAGATTGACGCCTAGTACGAAGCCTGCGTATGAAGGCGAAGTGGATTTGTGTAAAGTCAAGGAAATTAGACAAGGACCTTGGTCTAAAGATTTCGAAAAATGGCCCGACGAAGCGAAGCAAGCTGAGAAGAAGTGCTTCGTGGTGTTTTACGGGAATGAGTTCAATTTGAGGGTTTTGAGCGTTGCCGGTAAGCTAGTTATCTATTTTACGTAAGAAATCGTTTTTTTTTCGTGATAATCTTTTTAGGTCACATTCTGTCGCCATATGGCTACATTAGGTCGCCATATGGCTACATTAATTGACCATATGGCTACAGTAAGTCGCCAAATGGCATCATAATTTTTTGTATCCCATATAGGGCCAGACATCAAAAGTGGCCTAACAAAATTAGCATACTTTCACAGCTTATTCAGGAAATCAATATTTACATGTGCTCACAACCTAACCTAATCTAACCTATCCTGGAAAGTAGAACTGCCCGCTTGCAAGCTTATTTGTTTTCTTACGGTATGATGTAGACAGTGGTTCAAAAGGATGTGCCCCCATCAAGTCGCCATATGGCTACATTAAGGCGCCATGTGGCCCCAATAAGTCGCCATATGGCTACAATAATTCGCCATATGGCCTCATTAAGTCGCATATGGCCCATTAAGTCGCCATATGGCTACATAATTTTTTGTATCCCATATCGTGCAAGACATCAATGTGGCCTAACAAAATTAGCATACTTTCACCGCTTTTTTCAGGAAATCAATATTTAAATGTGCTCACAACCCAACCTAATCCATCCTGAAAAGTAGAACTACCTGTAGCAATTATGGTTTCAATTATCAAATTTTGTCTAAAGGGTGTAGACAAGTGATTCAAAAGGATGTTTAAAGAAATCAAAACCATCACTTCTCTCAGCAAAACAGAGATTTGAAGCTTCCGCTACCCACCTCTGTTCTCATTAACCCTTCATCGGTTTAAGACGCCGGATGGGTACATTAAGTCACTATATGGCCCCATTACGTCGCCATATGGCTACAATAATTCGCCATATGGCTAAATTAAGTCGCCATATGGCTACATAATTTTTTGTATCCCATATCGTGCAAGACATCAATGTGGCCTATCAAAATTAGCATACTTTCACCGCTTTATTCGGGAAATCAATATTTTCATGTGCTCACAACCTAACCTAATCTAACCCATCCTGAAAAGTAGAACTACCAGTAGCAATTACGGTTTCAATTATCAAATTTTGTCTAAAGGATGTAGACAAGTGATTCAAAATGATGTTTAAAGAAATAGAAACCATCACCTCACTCTGCAAAACAGATATTTAAAGCTTCCGCTACCCACCTCTGTTCTCATTAACCCTTCATCGGTTTAAGTCGCCGTATGGGTACATTAAGTCACTATATGGCCCCATTACGTCGCCACATGGCTACAATAATTCGCCATATGGCTAAATTAAGTCGCCATATGGCTACACAATTTTTTGTATTCCATATCGTGCAAGACATCAATGTGGCCTATCAAAATTAGCATACTTTCACCGCTTTATTCGGGAAATCAATATTTTCATGTGCTCACAACCTAACCTAATCTAACCCATCCTGAAAAGTAGAACTACCAGTAGCAATTACGGTTTCAATTATCAAATTTTGTCTAAAGGATGTAGACAAGTGATTCAAAATGATGTTTAAAGAAATAGAAACCATCACCTCACTCTGCAAAACAGATATTTAAAGCTTCCGCTACCCACCTCTGTTCTCATTAACCCTTCATCGGTTTAAGTCGCCGTATGGGTACATTAAGTCACTATATGGCCCCATTACGTCGCCACATGGCTACAATAATTCGCCATATGGCTAAATTAAGTCGCCATATGGCTACACAATTTTTTGTATTCCATATCGTGCAAGACATCAATGTGGCCTATCAAAATTAGCATACTTTCACCGCTTTATTCGGGAAATCAATATTTTCATGTGCTCACAACCTAACCTAATCTAACCCATCCTGAAAAGTAGAACTACCAGTAGCAATTACGGTTTCAATTATCAAATTTTGTCTAAAGGATGTAGACAAGTGATTCAAAATGATGTTTAAAGAAATAGAAACCATCACCTCACTCTGCAAAACAGATATTTAAAGCTTCCGCTACCCACCTCTGTTCTCATTAACCCTTCATCGGTTTAAGACGCCGTATGGGTACATTAAGTCACTATATGGCCCCATTACGTCGCCATATGGCTACAATAATTCGCCATATGGCTAAATTAAGTCGCCATATGGCTACATAATTTTTTGTATCCCATATCGTGCAAGACATCAATGTGGCCTATCAAAATTAGCACACTTTCACCGCTTTATTCAGGAAATCAATATTTTCATGTGCTCACAACCTAACCTAATCTAACCCATCCTGAAAAGTAGAACTACCAGTAGCAATTACGGTTTCAATTATCAAATTTTGTCAAAAGGATCTAGACAAGTGATTCAAAAGGTGTTTAAAGAAATGAAAACCACCACCTCACTCAGCAAAATAGAGATTTAAAGCTTCCGCTTCCCACCTCTGTTCTCATTAACCCTTCATCGGTTTAAGTCGCCGTATGGGTACATTAAGTCACTATATGGCCCCATTACGTCGCCACATGGCTACAATAATTCGCCATATGGCTAAATTAAGTCGCCATATGGCTACATAATTTTTTGTATCCCATATCGTGCAAGACATCAATGTGGCCTATCAAAATTAGCATACTTTCACCGCTTTATTCGGAAAATCAATATTTTCATGTGCTCACACCTAACCTAATCTAACCCATCCTGAAAAGTAGAACTACCAGTAGCAATTACGGTTTCAATTATCAAATTTTGTCTAAAGGATGTAGACAAGTGATTCAAAATGATGTTTAAAGAAATAGAAACCATCACCTCACTCTGCAAAACAGATATTTAAAGCTTCCGCTACCCACCTCTGTTCTCATTAACCCTTCATCGGTTTAAGTCGCCGTATGGGTACATTAAGTCACTATATGGCCCCATTACGTCGCCACATGGCTACAATAATTCGCCATATGGCTAAATTAAGTCGCCATATGGCTACACAATTTTTTGTATTCCATATCGTGCAAGACATCAATGTGGCCTATCAAAATTAGCATACTTTCACCGCTTTATTCGGGAAATCAATATTTTCATGTGCTCACAACCTAACCTAATCTAACCCATCCTGAAAAGTAGAACTACCAGTAGCAATTACGGTTTCAATTATCAAATTTTGTCTAAAGGATGTAGACAAGTGATTCAAAATGATGTTTAAAGAAATAGAAACCATCACCTCACTCTGCAAAACAGATATTTAAAGCTTCCGCTACCCACATCTGTTCTCATTAACCCTCCATCGGTTTAAGACGCCGTATGGCTACATTAAGTCGCTATATGGCCTCATTAAGTCGCCATATGGCTACCAGAATTCGCCATATGGCCCCATTAAGTCGCCATGTGGCTACATAATTTTTTTTATCCCATATCGTGCAAGACATCAATGTGACCTAACAAAATTAGCATACTTTCACAGCTTATTCAGGATATCAATATGTACATATTTACATAATCTAACCTTTCCTGAAAAATTGAACTGCCAGTAATAGTTGCCGCGAAATCGATTCGTCTGTTTGTACCCCCTCCCAAGCTTGTTTGTTTTCTTACGGTTTCATTGCCTGTGAATCGAAAGACAACGGGGAACTACGAACGAATGCTTTTGAATATGATGATACCATATGGTTACGTAGTCCATGAAATGCCGCATGGTTCGATCAGAATAATAATAACGTATATTTTCGAACCAACAACGGAGAATATAATATCATCTTGCTACTAACATACATGTCAGTCTGACAGACTTCATGTTTATTAGACATTATCTATAACTATTGAAGAATTCACGACAATGGAACTTTTTTATTTTGTTGGTTCGTGAAATTATCTCAATAAATACTACTCATGCTCACAATACTATCGATAATCGTATCAGAAATCTTAAATTCGATCAAATTGCGTTTAAGTAACACTACTCGTCTTATCGGACTACACTACTCATAAAAATGACAGTCTAGTAGCTCTTGAAAGTCGTAGGAAATGCACATTTCGATACATCTAACCCGTGAGGAATAAAAATCTTTATTACGATGTTGTTGGTTTCTCAATCCAAGACGCAGTTGAAATGTAAATTTTTCTCTGTAGTCATAGAAAAAATACTTTCTGTTTTCAGCTTTCTCTGAAGCAGAATGCGAACGCTGGCTCAGGGGGTTGAAATATTTGGTGGAAGACACTATAAAGGCTCCGTATCCTCTACAAATACAAATTTATTTAAGGAGAGAATTTTATGTAATGGGAAGTGCCAGAGAAATGTGAGTATATGTTTTGTTAGTGTATGAACTAAACTGTTTTCTTTTTGTTGAGAAGTAGGAATTGATCATTAATATCATGAAAATTATAGTAGTAGAAATATAATCCAATCCTAAGAAAAAAATCATAGACCATGGTATACAGTTTTTTCCCACAAAATTAAGACGCAAATGAATGAATGAAAACCCTAGTTTCAATTCACAGGGTGAATTTGAAAGACCTGAAGTCACTATTCCCGCGGAAAATGGCGACTTCGAAATTAAGGGAAATTTTCAACGAAGTGGACACAAGAAAAAGAGGTGAAATCGGCTTTGACGATTTTGCTGCGTTGTACCAAAGAGCCTTACTAGAAAAAGGGGTAAGAGATTCAATCGCGATTTACATATACAATCAGTATACTTTGACTTGACTTGTAGTTTTGCCGGAAATCGAGATAAACCATTTTTTATCCTTAAAAACTCACTCCCTCCCGCTTTCCGAACTCAGATCGCCCGTAATTTATTTTCCCTTTCATTTTTATCATATTCCCCGCCTTTTCCAATGGGTTTCATCCTATTTTTTTTTTTTTTCACTTTTACCATTTTTAGAGGATTCAGCCCTGGTCTGAGTGAAATAATTTTGTAACTTTTTTGAAGGCAGCGAGCGACCTTTTTGAAAAACTCCCCCAGTATTCCGCGAATTTGAAAACCGTCACTCTACAAGAAGTCGAGAGTTTCTTCAGGAACGAGCAGGAGGACCAACTTGGCAACGACGACAGGGCCGTATCTCGCTTCATCTGCGATTTTCTGAGAGACCCCCAGCGGGAAATCCAGGAACCTTATTTGACCATTTCTGAGTTCGTTGATTTTTTGTTTTCCAAGGAGAACGATCTGTGGAATCCGGTCAAGAACTCAGTGTATCAGGATATGTCCAGGCCGTTGTCTCATTATTGGATCTCGTCGTCGCATAACACGTGAGTAATAATAATAATAATATATTTATATTTATTTATGAATTTATGAATTTTATTATTGGATCTCGTCGTCGCATAACACGTGAGTAATAATAATAATAATATATTTATATTTATTTATGAAAAAGTCAATAAATTATTGAGTTAGAGCTTCGGTTGGAAACTGAATTTGTTTAAAAATTAAAGAAAAATAAAAAAGGGTTGAGTGTAAATATAAAAATAATGCCCCAAAAACTGGTCCATGAGGCATATCCAAATTTTCCCATGTATTTTTTCCTTGAGGAATACTAGAATCGCATAAAAATGCCCAGAGGAACTCTTCTTTGAAGCATACCACAAAGACTTATCTGTTATTTACAGAAAACATGCCCAGAGAACTGGTCTTTGAGGCATACTTCATTGAACTAATATGCAATTTATTAAAAAAATGCTCCAAGAACTGGTCCATGAGGCATACCACAATTTGCCTATGTAATTGTGCCTTGAGGAATACTAGAATCGCATCAAAAATGTCCAGAGGAACTGTTCTTTGGGGCATACCACAAAACTTAACTGCAATTTATAGAAAAAATGTGTAGAGAACTGGTCCTTGAGGCATACCACAATTTGCCTTTGTAATTTTTCCTCGAGGAATACTAGAATCGCATAAAAAATGTCCAGAGGTACTGTTCTTTGAGGCATTTATAGAAAAAATGCCCAGAGAACTGGTCTTTGAGGCATATCTCGTTGAAGTTATTTGTAGTGTATAAAAGAAATGCTTCGAGAACTGGTCCATGAGGCATACCACAATTTGCCTTTGTGATTGTTCCTTAGGAAATACTAGAATCGCATCAAAAAAGGCCAGAGGAATTGTTCTTTGGGGCATACCACAAAACTTAACTGCAATTTATAGAAAAAATGCTCAGAGAACTGGTCTTTGAGGCATACCTCATTGAAATAATTTGCAATTCAATAAAAAAATGCTCCGAGAACTGGTCCATGAGGCACACCAAAACTTGCCTGTGTAATTGTTCCTTGAGGAATACTAGAATCGCATAAAAATGTCCAGGGAACTGTTCTTTGAGGCATTTATAGAAAAAATGCCCAGAGAATTGGTCTTTGTAGCATACCTCGTTGAAGTTATTTGTAGTATATAAAAGAAATGCTTCGAGAACTGGTCCATGAGGCATACCACAATTTGCCTATGTAATTTTGCCTTGAGGAATACTAGAATCGCATCAAAAATGTCCAGAGGAACTGTTCTTTGGGGCATACCACAAAGACTTACTCTAATTCATAGAAAAAATGTCTAGAGAACTGGTCCTTGAGGCATACCACAACTTGCCTTTGTAATTTTTCCTTGAGAAATACTAGAATCGCATCAAAAATGGCCAGAAGAACTGTTCTGTGACGCATACCACAAAACAACTGCAATTTATAAAAAAAATGCCCACAGAAATGGTCTTTGTGGAATACCTCATTGAATTAATTTGCAATTTATTAAAACAATGCTCCGAGAACTGGTCCATGAGGCATACCAATTTGCCTATGTAATTGTTCCTTGCGGAATACTAGAATCGCATCAAAAATGTCCAGAGGAACTGTTCTTTGATGCATTTATAGAAAAAATGCCCAGAGAACTGGTCTTTGAGACATCTCGTCGAAGTTATTTGCAATATATATGCTTCGAGAACTGGTCCATGAGGCATACCACAATTTGCCTATGTAATTTTCCTTTGAGGAATACTAAAATCGCATCAAAAATGTCCAGAGGAACTGTTCTTTGAGGCATACCACAAAACTGAACAACAATTTATAGGAAAAATGCCTAGAGAACTGGTCTTTGTGGCATTCCTCATTGAAATAATTTGCAATTTATTTAAAAAATGCTCGGAGAACTGGTCCATGAGGCATACCACAATTTGCCTATTAGACCGTCAGATAGTGACAGATTTAGGTGCCCCATTTTCACATACAAGCCTCGAATAAGGTTGAAAAGTACATCGATGCTAAGTAAAATGAAGGGAAATTTACGAGTGGCTCCTGGGGAGAACACGTGGAAAAATGAAAAAGAATTTCCATTAAATTTTCCGACGACAATATTTACTTATCCACTCGCGCCATTCAAGCCATTATGTTTTTTGATCTAGTGACGATAGAGGTTTTCATAGTTTCAATAGACTTGCGTGGGAAAATCAGTTAAAATCTCGATTTTTCCTTACAAGATTACGCCATCATTTTAAGCCTTTAGCCACCTGCAACACACAAGCCTTTGGTATTCCGAAGCCAGGTTCTATTAATTGATGATTAGGTGAACACCGCTCGCGTGAAAATATGGAAAATCGAATTTTCCATTGAAAATCGAATTTTCCATCTGTTCTCCCCAAAAGCCACTCGTAAATTTCCCTCCATTTTACTCAAAATCGATGTACTTTTCAACCCTATTGGAGGCTTGTATGTGAAAATGGGGCACCTAAATCTGTCACTATCTGACGGTCTATATATAATTGTTCCTTGAGGAATACTAGAATCGCATAAAAAAGTCCAGAGGAACTGTTCTTTGAGGCATACCACAAAGACTTGACTGTAATTCATAGAAAAATGCCCAGAGAACTGGTCCTTGAGGCATATCTCATTGAAATAACCCCATAAAAACTATATCACTCATTCGGCAACACCCTGTATATCATTTTCCGGCCCAGGTATTCAACTGGAGACCAAGTAGCGAGCGAATCCTCCGTAGAAGCCTACGTGAGGTGTTTGAGAATGGGATGCAGATGTATCGAGCTGGATTGCTGGGACGGCCCAGATGGGTACCCTTTCATATACCATGGACACACTCTGACGTCAAAAATCAAGTTCATGGACGTCATCACCACCATAAAAAAACACGCTTTCGTGACGTCAGAGTATCCCGTCATACTGTCCATCGAAGACAAGTGCACTCTGCCTCAGCAGAAGAAAATGGCGTCGGCGATGCAGGTAACTTGGTAATGACTTAGATGTAGCGTTAGATTCAATATGGCCGCTACAAGATGGAGGGCGAATTTTGTGTTTATGGTCCGATTTGATTCAAAGTTGGTGTGTGGGTGTTTTCGTTGTTGAGGATTGTGATTCTTTTGTCAAAATTCATAAATTCAATATGGCGGATACAAAATGGAGGGTAAATTTTGTGTTTATGGTCCGATTTGATTCAAAATTTGTATGTGGGGGTTTTTGGTGTTGAGGATTGTGATTCTTTTGTCAAAATTCTTGAATTCAATATGGCGGATACAAAATGGTGGACGGATTTTGTAATAATGGTCCGGTTTGATTCAAAATTGGTATGTGGGGATTTTAGGTGTCAAAGATTATAATTTTTTGTAATATTTCATAAATTCAATACTGCGTTTCCAATATGGCGGTTTTGTTATTATGGTCCGATCAGAATCTAAATTAGTATGTGAGGGTTTTTGGGGATGGAAATTATGAATTTTTTGTCAGAATTCATAAATTTAATATGGCGGCTCCAAGATGGCAGACAAATTTTAGCGTTATGGTCCGATTCGATTCAAAATTGGTAATTTTCGGGCTTGGAGATTATGAATTTGTTGACAAAATTGACAAATTCAATATGGTGGCTCCAAGATGGCCGACAAATTTAGTTATTTTTACTCGATTCGGTTCAAAATTGCTATGTAGGGGGTTTTAGGGGTTGGAGATTATGAATTTGTTGTCAAAATTGGCAAATTCAATATGGCGGCTCCAATATGGCTGACAAATTTGTTAAAAGGGCCCGATTTGATTCAAAATTGGTATGTAGGGGATTTTCGGTGTTAGACATTTCGATTTTTTTGGCGGCTCCGAAATGGCTTACAAATTTTGTGATTATATCCCGATTTGATTCAAAATTGGTATGTATGGGGGTTTCGGGGTTGGAGATTTTAAATTTTTCTATCAAAATTCATAAATTCAATATGGCGGCTCCAATATGGCTGACAAATATTGTTAATAGGGCTCGATTTGACTCAAAATTGGTATGTAGAGGATTTTCGATGTTGGATTTTTTCATTTTTTGTCAAAATTCATAAATTCAATATGGCGGCTCCGAAATGGCTTACAAATTTTGTGATTATAGCCCGATTCGTTTCAAAATTGGTATGTATGGGCTTTTCGGAGTTGGAGATTTTGAATTTTTCTATCAAAATTAGTAAATTCAATATGGCGGCTCCAATATGGCTGACAATTATTGTTAATAGGGCCAGATTTGATTCAAAATTGGTATGCAGGGGATATTCGGTGTTGGACGTTTTGATTTTTTTGTCAAAATTCATAAATTCAATATGGCGGCTCCGAAATGGCTGACAAATTGTGCGATTATAGCCCGATTCGTTTCAAAATTGATATGTATGGGCTTTTCGGGGTTGGAGATTTTGAATTTTTCTATCAAAATTCATAAATTCAATATGGCGGCTCCAATATGGCTGACAAATTTGTTAATAGGGCCCGATTTGATTAAAAATTGGTATGTAGGGGATTTTCGGTGTTAGACATTTCGATTTTTTTGTCAAAATTCATAAATTCAATATGGCGGCTCCGAAATGGCTGACAAATTGTGCGATTATAGCCCGATTCGTTTCAAAATTGATATGTATGGGCTTTTCGGGGTTGGAGATTTTGAATTTTTCTATCAAAATTCATAAATTCAATATGGCGGCTCCAATATGGCTGACAAATATTGTTAATAGGGCCAGATTTGATTCAAAATTTGTATGTAGGGGATATTCGGTGTTGGACATTTTGATTTTTTTTGTCAAAATTCATTAATTCAATATGGCGGCACCGAAATGGCGGACAAATTTTGTGATTATAGCCCGATTCGTTTCAAAATTGGTATGTATGGGGTTTTCGGGGTTGCAGATTTTGAATTTTTCTATCAAAATTCATAAATTCAATATGGCGGCTCCAATATGGCTGACAAATTTGTTAATAGGGCCCGATTTGATTAAAAATTGGTATGTAGGGGATTTTCGGTGTTAGACATTTCGATTTTTTTGTCAAAATTCATAAATTCAATATGGCGGCTCCGAAATGGCTGACAAATTGTGTGATTATAGCCCGATTCGTTTCAAAATTGGTATGTGTGGGGTTTTCGGGGTTGGAGATTTTGAATTTTTCTATCAAAATTAGTAAATTCAATATGGCGGCTCCAATATGGCTGACAAATATTGTTAATAGGGCCCGATTCGTTTCAAAATTGGTATGTATGGGCTTTTCGGGGTTGGAGATTTTGAATTTTTCTATCAAAATTAGTAAATTCAATATGGCGGCTCCAATATGGCTGACAAATATTGTTAATAGTGCTCGATTTGACTCAAAATTGGTATGTAGGGGATTTTCGGTGTTGGATATTTTCATTTTTTGTCAAAATTCATAAATTCAATATGGCGGCTCCGAAATGGCGAACAAATTTTGTGATTATAGCCCGATTAGTTTCAAAATTGATATGTAGGGGTTTTTCGAAGTTGGAAAATTTGAATATTCCAAAATTATGAACAAGGCGGTTCCAAGATGGCGGACGATTTCGCGATTATAGTCTGATTCGATTGTAAAATGGAAAATACCCGTTTCATGATAAATATTCTTTTCAAAGTGTAGTGTTTTTTTTGCTTCGAACTTTCGTCCGTTCTTCCAGGAAGTGTTCGGCGACCTACTATTGACGCACCCGGTGGAAAAGGGCGAAACGAAGCTCCCTTCTCCGTTTTCTCTGCGCAGAAAAATAATCCTGAAACACAAAAAACTCCCGGACGGGCAAGAAGAGAACACTTTTTCCTTCCAATCCGATTCCAACGAATTGGACCTGAGGAACCCGGTAAAAAGCGGTTTCATGCACCTGGAAGACAGAGACGACAAGGAGTGGAACCCGCATTTCTTCGTTTTGACTCAGAATAAGTTGTTTTACACGGACAGTTACAAGCTGAATCAGGAATCTGAGCGGTCCGAGGACGAAGAGGACGGATCGTTCCATAGACCGTCTAATGTTCCTAACGAAGAGTTGCATTTCAGCGAGAAGTGGTTCCATGGCCGGCTGCCTGGTGGTAGGAAAGAGGCTGAGCAGTTGTTGAAGACTTATTCGCATCTAGGTATGTAAGTCTCTTTCGAAATTTTTATACAGCGTCATTATTATTATCATCATTTTATGTGGTCTTAGTTTGTTATTCAATCAAGTTTTTTCTCCATATAATATAACTTTATCATCCGCAAAACTATGTTTTTCACCAACAGTATTGATATTGGATTGATAGTAAATAGCAGTGGCCCCAGAATTGTTCCCTGTGGTACCCCGAAGTGAAATATTTTTGTTCCCTTCTAGCTTCACCAATTCCAACTTATTGAGTTCTGACAATACCATTTTATCCGAAACATCTTATGTCTAAAAGGCTCCGGTTTTCAATTATTTCGAAGCTCAACAGGTGTCAAGTTCTCGGTAAATATAGCAAAAATTTGCAGCTCTGGTTTGGTAATATACGCTTCTGCGTCTTATCGACCATTCCACTTTGTAAGAAGCCGAACAATTGACTCTTTTCCGGGTGTTTTCCATCGTTTTGCCGAATACGGCATTATTCCAAATTCATTTTTTGCTCGTTTCGGAACAGGGTATTGAGATCGATATAGGATTCATAGTCTAAGAGCTAGCAACGTTTTCGAGAGAGCATTTCAGGTCGGCCAGTTTTCAGATATGCTATCTCTCTCGCTCTCCCGCTCGTCATACGGACCATCTGGCTAGCGGTAGAGGGACTAGATTTTGCGTGATAACTATCACGAACGAAAGTCACGCTTCTGAGTCTTATCGACCATTCCTCTGTGAGAAGCCGAACAATTGACTCTTTTCTGGGTGTTTTCCATCGTTTTGCCGAATACGGCATTATTCCAAATTCATTTTTTGCTCGTTGAGATCGATATAGGATTCATAGTCTAAGAGCTCGCAACGTTTTCGAGAGAGCATTTCAGGTCGGCCAGTTTTCGGATATGCTATCTCTCTCACTCTCCCGCTCGTCATACGGGCCATCTGGCTAGCGGTAGAGGGACTAGAGTTTGCGTGGTAACTATCACGAACGAAACTCGCGCTTCAGCGCATTTTCGACCATTCCTTTTTGTGAGAAGCCGAACAAATGACTCTTTTCCGGACGTTTTCCATCGTTTTGCCGAATACGGCATTATTCGAAATTATTTTGTGCTCATAATAATATAATATTAAGTTTCTCAACGTAAACTTTCGACTTAAGGTTTCTCCACAAAATAAAATCTATTGGGGTTAGATCAGGACATCTAGCTGGCCACTCTAAAAGTCCTCGTCTTCGGTTAGAGGAAATTGTATCATCATTATACTCGATGATTTAAATCAGGAGGACGATAAATTCGTTATTATTATTATTTTAGGCGACGGAACCTTTCTGGTAAGAACCGGCGGAACCTTCATCGGCGAGTTTTGCCTGTCCTTTTGGAGAGACGGTCAAGTAAACCACTGCAGGATCCGCACGAAGCAAGACAAACAACAACTGAAGTACTATCTAATAGACGCCAAGTACTTCGACAGTCTGTACAGTCTCATCACCCACTATAGGACTTCGCCCTTGGTCACTGCCGAGTTTTCTATAACTTTACAAGAGCCCGTGCCGCAGCCCAACTTGCACGAGAACGAAGAGTGGTACCACAAAAATACCGGGAAGAATCAAGCCGAGGAGATATTGAGACAGATCAAGACCGAAGGGGCTTTTTTGGTCAGGCCTAGCGAGAATGACAGTAACTGTTATACGATTAGTTTTAGGTGAGTCGATTTGTTGTTTTCCAGCGCTTCACTGTCGATTTTAAAATTTACTAAGTTCACCAAGGATCCATTCTGGGCCCTTTACCGTTTACGATGTACACCGCAAACATTTTGAATTGTGTCGAATACTGGAAAAACCCAATTTAAACACAAAAAAATCGGTTTTTGCGATTCGCGGCGAAACGCGACCTTCTCGACACCTCACTTTGAAATCTGGAGTTCCCCAGGGATCCATACTGGGCCCCTTATTGTTTACAATGTACACCGCAAACGTTTTGAATCGTCTCGAATACTGTTCTGCGCATTTTAGACTGGAGCCTATGATTTTTGAGAAAAAACAGGCAAGGACTAAGCGGAAAATATTGCTGAGGTACCAACTTTAAGGAAAAAACAAATTTAAACGCAAAAACGCTAAAAATGGTGAAATGGGGATGCAGTTCAGGGGTTGGAAACGGTTTTTTGCGATTCGCGGCGAAACGTGACCTTCTCGACACCTCACTTTGAAATCTGGAGTTCCCCAGGGATCCACACTGGGCCCCTTATTGTTTACAATGTACGCCGCGAACGTTTTAAATCGTCTCAAGAACTGTTCTGCGCATTTTAGACTGGAGCCTATAATTTTTGAGAAAAAAACAGGCAAGTACTAGGTGGAAAATATTGCTGAGGTACCAACTTTAAGGAAAAAACAAATTTAAACGCAAAAACGCTAAAAATGGTGAAATGGGGATGCAGTTCAGGGGTTGGAAACGGTTTTTTGCGATTCGCGGCGAAACGTGACCTTCTCGACACCTCACTTTGAAATCTGGAGTTCCCCAGGGATCCACACTGGGCCCCTTATTGTTTACAATGTACGCCGCGAACGTTTTAAATCGTCTCAAGAACTGTTCTGCGCATTTTAGACTGGAGCCTATAATTTTTGAGAAAAAAACAGGCAAGTACTAGGCGGAAAATATTGCTGAGGTACCAACTTTAAGGAAAAAACAAATTTAAACGCAAAAACGCTAAAAATGGTGAAATGGGGATGCAGTTCAGGGGTTGGAAACTGTTTTTTGCGATTCGCGGCGAAACGTGACCTTCTCGACACCTCACTTTGAAATCTGGAGTTCCCCAGGGATCCATACTGGGCCCCTTATTGTTTACAATGTGCACCGCAAACGTTTGAAATCGTCTCAAGAACTGTTCTGCGCATTTTAGACTGGAGCCTATAATTTTTGAGAAAAAAACAGGCAAGGACTAGGCGGAAAATATTGCTGAGGTACCAACTTTGAGGAAAAAACAAATTCAAACACGAAAACAATCAAAATGGTGAAATGGGGATGCAGTTCAGGGGTTGGAAACGGTTTTTTGCGATTCGCGGCGAACCGTGACCTTCTCGACACCTCACTTTGAAATCTGGAGTTCCCCAGGGATCCATACTGGGCCCCTTATTGTTTACAATGTGCACCGCAAACGTTTTAAATCGTATCAAATATTGTTCTGCGCATTTTTTTAGCACATTTAGCATGCTGAAATTATCAATCTATGGTAAAACAATTATGAAAACCCTCATTTTTCTCTTCCCCTAATTTTTCCGGACGCTTTGCGCCTTATATTTTTCATTATTTACCTCCCTTTTCCCTCCCCTCTAAAAATAAATAAAAAACTACTGGCATAAAACAAATAATGAGTCACATCAAATATTGTTTATATCTTTTATTTCAGGGCCGATAAAAAAATCAAACATTGCCGTATAAAACTAGAAGGTCGATTGTACACAATTGGCAACGCCGAGTTTGAAAGTTTAGTATCGTTAATAAACTATTACGAAAGTCACCCTCTTTATCGAAAAGTGAAGCTTTCTCACCCCATCAGCGAAGAAATGGTTAGGAGTATGACAATGGTGAGTTTTTTTTTTGTTTTTTCAAGTGTTTTTATTCTCCGATCGCAGTTGACATTGTTGCCGATTCTCTGAATTTGTCGGAAATATTCATGAAAAAGTTATCAAAATTAATGTTGTTATAACTTTGTTGCCAATGAATTTCTGAGCTGAAGGATGCTGAATCTATGCTGAATCTTATGCATCTGAATTATTCGCATGGGCTAAAATTTGCCAATTTACAAAAAATTGGCAATAAATCAAAATTATTTTATGCAGCTGGATTTTGCACATGCACTAAAAATTGTCAATTAACAAAAAATTGGCAATTTCTCAAAATTATCTTATTTGTGCAACAGAATTTTGCATATGGTCTAAAAATTGCCAATTTACAAAAAAATTGGCAATAATCAAAATTATCTTATGGAGCTAAATTCTGCACATGGGCTAAAAATTGCCAAAATACAAAAATCGGCAATGAATCAAAATTATCTTATTTGTGCAACAGAATTTTGCATATGGTCTAAAAATTGCCAATTTACAAAAATTGGCAGTAAAAAATTATCTAATGCAGCTGGATTTTGCATATGGGCTAAATATTGCCAACTTACTAAAAAATTGGCAATAAATCAACATTATCTTTGCAGTTGAATTTTGCACATATGCCGAAAAATGCCAATTTACAAAAAATTGGCATTAATCAAAATTATCTTATTTATGCAACTGAATTTTGCATAATGGCTAAAAATTGCCTATTAATAAAAAATTGGCTAGAAATCAACATTATCTTTGCAGTTGAATTTTGCACATATGCCGAAAATTGCCAATTTACAAAAATTGGCAGTAAAAAAAATATCTAATGTAGCTAAATTCTGCATATGGGCTAAATATTGCCAACTTACTAAAAAATTGGCAGTAAATCAACATTATCTTTGCAGCTGAATTCTGCACATGGGCTAAAAATTACAAATTTACAAAAAAATTGGCAACAAATCAAAATTATATTATCCAGCTGAATTTTGCACATAGACTAGAGAATTGCCGATTAACAAAAAATCGGCAATGAATCAAAATTATCTTATTTATGCAACAGAATTTTGCATATGGTCTAATAATTGCCAATTTACAAAAATTGGCAGTAAAAAATTATCTAATGCAGCTGAATTCTGCACATGGGCTAAAAATTGCCAACTTACCAAAAAGTTGGCATAAATCAACATCTTTGCAGCTGAATTCTGCACATATGCTGAAAATTGGCAATGAATCAAAATAATCTTGGCAGCTGAATTTTACACGTGAACTAAAAATTGCCTATTAACAAAAAATTAGCAATAATCAAAATAATCTTAGGCAGCTGAATTTTGCACACGAGCTAAAAATTGCCAATTTACAAAAAAATTGGCAATAAATCAAAATCATCTTATGCAGCTGAATTTTGCACATGCACTAAAAATTGTCAATTAACAAAAAATTGGCAAATGTTCAAAATTATCTTATGCAACTGAATTTTACATGTCTAAAAATTGCCTATTAGAAAAAAATTGGCAATGAATCAAAATAATGTTAGGCAGCTGAATTTTGCACACGAGCTAAAAATTGCCAATTGACAAAAAATCGTCAATAATCAAAATAATCTTAGGCAGCTGCTTTTGCACACGAGCTAAAAATTGCCAATTTACAAAAAAATTGGCAGTAAATGAAAAGCAGCTGAATTTTGCACATGCACTAAAAATTGTCAATTAACAAAAAATTGGCAAATGTTCAAAATTATCTTATGCAACTGAATTTTACATGTCTAAAAATTGCCTATTAGAAAAAAATTGGCAATGAATCAAAATAATGTTAGGCAGCTGAATTTTGCACACGAGCTAAAAATTGCCAATTGACAAAAAATCGTCAATAATCAAAATAATCTTAGGCAGCTGCTTTTGCACACGAGCTAAAAATTGCCAATTTACAAAAAAATTTGCAGTAAATGAAAAGCAGCTGAATTTTACACATGCACTAAAAATTGTCAATTAACAAAAAATTGGCAATTGTTCAAAATTATCTTATGCAACTGAATTTTACATGTCTAAAAATTGCCAATTGACAAAAAATTGTCAATAATCAAAATAATCTTAGGCAGCTGAATTTTGCACACGAGCTAAAAATTGCCAATTTACAAAAAAATTGGCAATAAATCAAAATCATCTTATGCAGCTGAATTTTGCACATGCACTAAAAATTGTCAATCAACAAAAAATTGGCAATTGTTCAAAGTTATCTTATGCAACTGAATTTTGCACAACGGCTAAAAATTGCCTATTAACAAAAAATTGGCAATCAATCAAAATTATCGTATGCAGCTGAAATTTTGCATATGTGCTAAAAATTCCATTTAGAAAAACTTCTTCCAATAACTTTTTTGGATATTTTGAGAATTAACCCCACTTTTGGAATATTTTCACGAGACTACTATTTCATTTATTATTTTTCATCTCCTTCCAATTAGAAATTGATTCCAAAGTCAAATTTTGAAAAAAGCTATTAATAACAAATTATCCCATGCGATTTGGATTTCACTGCTCTGAGTAGGTTCAAGAAAATAAGCAAAGCATAGAAGTATTTCAAACACATTTTCTCTTTATTTTGGCTTATATTACAATTTTGTCGATTATACTGAGTAATAAGTAAAACAAAAGCTCGCGACTTATATATCGACACTCGTCTGCCCAATTCGATCATCATCAGTACCACCAAGTCCGGGAATCGCCACGGCCCTGATCATATGAAAAGTGGGGCTATAAGGAACCCGAACATTCAGAGTGTTCGGTTGCAGCTCCTTGGGATAGTACGCGTATCTGTCAAAATCCCAGGGATTCCCATACGGAGAACTTCCCTGACTCCCCCCGTACGGAACCGGAATGATAAACTTCAACTGCTGCGCGTACACTAAATCGTCGTTCGCAACTTTGTCGGTAGATGGCGCCGGTGTAGTGGTTGGTCTAGAGGTAGTCGAAGTCGTGGTCTCGCCTTTAGTTAAGCTGTAGAAGGGAAGGAAGTTGCCGAAGCCGTACCCGTAGCTTTCTTCTGTCGTGCTAGTTGTGGGTTCTGTCGTGGTCTCTACAGGTTTTTTGTCTGCTTCGGCCACCTCGCTGCCCAGACCTAAGTCCGGGTAGTAATAGCTGTTGCCGTGCAGAACTTGGCCGCTAGATGGAGCAGGGACGTTCACAGTCTGGGGAACGTAACCATAAAAATCTTGAGGAGGAGCTTGTTCGTGTTTAACGGTCTCAGTAGGCCTGGCAGGAAGTTCTACAGCGGTGGGGAGGCTCCTGTGCCAGTAGTACACTGTTTGTCCGTCGCTCAGTGTGGTTTTTTGTAAAATCACCGGTTCGAGGCGGATATACTTGATCGGTGCCGAGTTTTCTACGTTAACGACGGGTTTTTTTGTACTTTGCGATTGAAGCGTTACATAAAAACCGTTTGGTCTTGACGTGGAACCAGAACTAGGTCTGTAGGTAGGTTGTAGCGTGGCCTGTTGATAATTTGGTGGTCTGTAGGTAGGTTTTGGCGTGATCTGTTGATAACTTGGTGGTCTGTAGGTAGGTTGTAGCGTGGCCTGTTGATAACTTGGTGGTCTGTTGGTGGGTTTTGGCGTGGTCTGTTGATAACTTGGTGGTCTGTAGGAGGGCTTGTTTGTTCTGTTCGCTCTCAGTAGGTTCTGGAAATGCTGACACTTGATTTTGAACATTTCGAATGCCAGTTTATCCGCTTCGCGTTTGTCCTCGCTGTTTTGTCGGTCGCTGTTGGTAACAGTGGGATCTTTTGCGTTGTCGGTTTTTTCCATGGGTGCAGTTTTGTTGGGGTTTTCTGTTTGTTTTATTTGCTCCGTGTCGTTGGTGTTCGTGGTTGCGTTTTGTTGTTGTATTTGGAACGCTCCATGGTGATCTGGGTTTTCGAGTGGGGCGTTTGTGGTAGATGGTATAGACTCGTTGGTGTCTATGAGTAATGTCAAGCAAATCTGGAATGGAAGTAAAAAGCCAGAATTAGTTTTTATTGAGAACCTAGTAATTTTGGTATATTTATTTATCAGTTTCTAGAAGGTAGAAGTGAAATCTTTCAATTTGGAGTACCACAGGGGACAGTTTTGGGGCTACTGTTATTTACTGGCTAAAAATTGGCAATTTACAAAAAATTGGCAAGAAATCAAACTTATGC
This sequence comes from Chrysolina oricalcia, assembly GCA_944452925.2. Taxonomy (NCBI): domain Eukaryota; kingdom Metazoa; phylum Arthropoda; class Insecta; order Coleoptera; family Chrysomelidae; genus Chrysolina; species Chrysolina oricalcia. Next base: position 254,488 of record OX101829.2, on the reverse strand, counting down.
TACTGAATTTTGCACGTGGGCTAAAAATTGCCAATTTACAAAAAATTGGCAAGAAATCAAAATATTATATATTTATTTATCAGTTTCTAGAAGCTAGAAGTGAAATCTTTCGATTTGGAGTACCACAGAGGACAGTTTTGGGGCCACTGCTATTTACTGGCTAAAAATTGGCAATTTACAAAAAATTGGCAAGATATCAAAATATTATATATTTATTTAACAGTTTCTAGAAGCTAGAAGTGAAATCTTTCAATTTGGAGTACCACAGCGGACAGTTTTGGGGCCACTGTTATTTACTGGCTAAAAATTGGCAATTTACAAAAAATTGGCAAGAAATCAAAATATTATATATTTATTTATCAGTTTCTAGAAGCTAGAAGTGAAATCTTTCAATTTGGAGTACCACAGGAGACAGTTTTGGGGCCACTGTTATTTACTGGCTAAAAATTGAAAAAATGAATCAAACTTATCTTATGCGGCTGAATTTTGCACGTGTGCTAAAAATAGCCAATTAACAAAAAATTGGCAATAAATCAAAAATAACTCATGCAGCTGAATTTTGCACATGGGCTAAAAATTGCCAGTTTACAAAAAAATGGCAAGAAATCAAAATATTATATATTTATTTATCGGTTTCTAGAAGCTAGAAGTGAAATCTTTCAATTTGGAGTACCACAGGAGACAGTTTTGGGGCCACTGTTATTTACTGGCTAAAAATTGCCAATTTAGAAAAAATTGGCAATGAATCAAACTTATCTTATGCGGCTGAATTTCGCACGTGGGCTAAAAATTGCCAATTTACAAAAACTTGGCAACAAATCAAAATTATCTCATGCAGCTAAATTCTGCACGTGGGCTAAAAATTGCCAATTTACAAAAAATTGGGTAGAAATCAAAATATTATATATTTATTTAACAGTTTCTAGAAGCTAGAAGTGAAATCTTTCAATTTGGAGTACCACAGCGGACAGTTTTGGGGCCACTGTTATTTACTGGCTAAAAATTGGCAATTTACAAAAAATTGGCAAGAAATCAAAATATTATATATTTATTTATCAGTTTCTAGAAGCTAGAAGTGAAATCTTTCAATTTGGAGTACCACAGGAGACAGTTTTGGGGCCACTGTTATTTACTGGCTAAAAATTGAAAAAATGAATCAAACTTATCTTATGCGGCTGAATTTTGCACGTGTGCTAAAAATAGCCAATTAACAAAAAATTGGCAATAAATCAAAAATAACTCATGCAGCTGAATTTTGCACATGGGCTAAAAATTGCCAGTTTACAAAAAAATGGCAAGAAATCAAAATATTATATATTTATTTATCGGTTTCTAGAAGCTAGAAGTGAAATCTTTCAATTTGGAGTACCACAGGAGACAGTTTTGGGGCCACTGTTATTTACTGGCTAAAAATTGCCAATTTAGAAAAAATTGGCAATGAATCAAACTTATCTTATGCGGCTGAATTTCGCACGTGGGCTAAAAATTGCCAATTTACAAAAACTTGGCAACAAATCAAAATTATCTCATGCAGCTGAATTTTGCACATTGGCCAAAAATTGCCAATTCACAAAAAATTGGCTAGAAATCAAAATATTATATATTTATTTATCAGTTTCTAGAAGCTAGAAGTGAAATCTTTCAATTATCTCACTCTCAGCTGAATTTTGCACATTGGCCAAAAATTGCCAATTCATAAAAAATTGGCTAGAAACCAAAATATTATTTATTTATTTATCAGTTTCTAGAAGTTAGAAGTGAAATCTTTCAATTTGGAGTACCACAGGAAACAGTTTTGGGGCCACTGTTATTTACTAGGCTAAAAATTGCCAATTTACAAAAAATTGGCTAGAAATCAAAATATTATATATTTATTTATCAGTTTCTAGAAGCTAGAAGTGAAATCTTTCAATTTGGAGTACCACAGGAAACAGTTTTGGGGCCACTGTTATTTACTGGCTAAAAATTGGCAATTTACAAAAAATTGGCAAGAAATCAAAATATTATATATTTATTTATCAGTTTCTAGAAGCTAGAAGTGAAATCTTTCAATTTGGAGTACCACAGGAGACAGTTTTGGGGCCACTGTTATTTACTGGCTAAAAATTGAAAAAATGAATCAAACTTATCTTATGCGGCTGAATTTTGCACGTGTGCTAAAAATAGCCAATTAACAAAAAATTGGCAATAAATCAAAAATAACTCATGCAGCTGAATTTTGCACATGGGCTAAAAATTGCCAGTTTACAAAAAAATGGCAAGAAATCAAAATATTATATATTTATTTATCGGTTTCTAGAAGCTAGAAGTGAAATCTTTCAATTTGGAGTACCACAGGAGACAGTTTTGGGGCCACTGTTATTTACTGGCTAAAAATTGCCAATTTAGAAAAAATTGGCAATGAATCAAACTTATCTTATGCGGCTGAATTTCGCACGTGGGCTAAAAATTGCCAATTTACAAAAACTTGGCAACAAATCAAAATTATCTCATGCAGCTGAATTTTGCACATTGGCCAAAAATTGCCAATTCACAAAAAATTGGCTAGAAATCAAAATATTATATATTTATTTATCAGTTTCTAGAAGCTAGAAGTGAAATCTTTCAATTATCTCACTCTCAGCTGAATTTTGCACATTGGCCAAAAATTGCCAATTCATAAAAAATTGGCTAGAAACCAAAATATTATTTATTTATTTATCAGTTTCTAGAAGTTAGAAGTGAAATCTTTCAATTTGGAGTACCACAGGAAACAGTTTTGGGGCCACTGTTATTTACTAGGCTAAAAATTGCCAATTTACAAAAAATTGGCTAGAAATCAAAATATTATATATTTATTTATCAGTTTCTAGAAGCTAGAAGTGAAATCTTTCAATTTGGAGTACCACAGGAAACAGTTTTGGGGCCACTGTTATTTACTGGCTAAAAATTGCCAATTTACAAAAAATTGGCTAGAAATCAAAATATTATATATTTATTTATCAGTTTCTAGAAGCTAGAAGTGAAATCTTTCAATTTGGAGTACCACAGGAGACAGTTTTGGGGCCACTGTTATTTACTGGCTAAAAATTGCCAATTTACAAAAAATTGGCAATGAATCAAACTTATCTTATGCGGCTGAATTTCGCACGTGGGCTAAAAATTGCCAATTTACAAAACAATTTGCAATAAATCATAATTATCTAATGCAGCTGAATTTTGCACATTGGCTAAAAATTGCAAATTTACAAAAAATTGGCTAGAAATCAAAATATATGTTTATTTATCGGTTTCTAGAAACTAGAAGTGAAATCTTTCAATTTGGAGTACCACATGGGACAGTTTTGGGGCCACTGTTATTTACTGGCTAAAAATTGGCAATTTACAAAAAATTGGCAAGAAATCAAAATATTATATATTTATTTAACAGTTTCTAGAAGCTAGAAGTGAAATCTTTCAATTTGGAGTACCACAGCTGACAGTTTTGGGGCCACTGTTATTTACTGGCTAAAAATTGGCAATTTACAAAAAATTGGCAAGAAATCAAAATATTATATATTTATTTAACAGTTTCTAGAAGCTAGAAGTGAAATCTTTCAATTTGGAGTACCACAGCTGACAGTTTTGGGGCCACTGTTATTTACTGGCTAAAAATTGCCAATTTACAAAAAATTGGCAATGAATCAAACTTATCTTATGCGGCTGAATTTCGCACGTGGGCTAAAAATTGCCAATTTACAAAACAATTTGCAATAAATCATAATTATCTAATGCAGCTGAATTTTGCACATTGGCTAAAAATTGCAAATTTACAAAAAATTGGCTAGAAATCAAAATATATGTTTATTTATCGGTTTCTAGAAACTAGAAGTGAAATCTTTCAATTTGGAGTACCACATGGGACAGTTTTGGGGCCACTGTTATTTACTGGCTAAAAATTGGCAATTTACAAAAAATTGGCAAGAAATCAAAATATTATATATTTATTTAACAGTTTCTAGAAGCTAGAAGTGAAATCTTTCAATTTGGAGTACCACAGCTGACAGTTTTGGGGCCACTGTTATTTACTGGCTAAAAATTGGCAATTTACAAAAAATTGGCAAGAAATCAAAATATTATATATTTATTTAACAGTTTCTAGAAGCTAGAAGTGAAATCTTTCAATTTGGAGTACCACAGCTGACAGTTTTGGGGCCACTGTTATTTACTGGCTAAAAATTGCCAATTTACAAAAAATTGGCAATGAATCAAACTTATCTTATGCGGCTGAATTTCGCACGTGGGCTAAAAATTGCCAATTTACAAAACAATTTGCAATAAATCATAATTATCTAATGCAGCTGAATTTTGCACATTGGCTAAAAATTGCAAATTTACAAAAAATTGGCTAGAAATCAAAATATATGTTTATTTATCGGTTTCTAGAAACTAGAAGTGAAATCTTTCAATTTGGAGTACCACAGCTGACAGTTTTGGGGCCACTGTTATTTACTGGCTAAAAATTGGCAATTTACAAAAAATTGGCAAGAAATCAAAATATTATATATTTATTTAACAGTTTCTAGAAGCTAGAAGTGAAATCTTTCAATTTGGAGTACCACAGCTGACAGTTTTGGGGCCACTGTTATTTACTGGCTAAAAATTGGCAATTTACAAAAAATTGGCAAGAAATCAAAATATTATATATTTATTTAACAGTTTCTAGAAGCTAGAAGTGAAATCTTTCAATTTGGAGTACCACAGCTGACAGTTTTGGGGCCACTGTTATTTACTGGCTAAACACTGCCAACTTACAAAAAATTGGCAATTAATCAAATTATTATATATTTATCAGTTTCTAGAAGCCAGGTAGGGTAGGGTAGGGTAAAAATTCAAATTGCAATTGTGCCAAAAGCAATGGTCCGACTGCGCCTGTTTTGTGCACGCATAAAGTACACATGATTCAGTACTTTCATGTGAAGGGCCAACCCTACAATTTGAAAAATAGCGGAGTTATGAATTTTTGAAAAAATCTCAAAATTTTCTGGTTTTTTCAGGTTTTCCCCGTTAATAATGATCCGACCGGGTCGTAGAACATCCCATTTTGTTCGTATTTCAATTATCCACATTGGAGCAACCAGATTGCTTCATTAGTTTTCATTTTATAAGCAAAACAATTTTTAAAAAAACACGTTTTTTGTTATTTAAATGTTTATAACAAATTAATAAATGACAGTTGCGGGTCAAAAACAACAGAATATTACTACGGACTGTCTCCATGCTTAATCAAACTTTAACATTCTGGCGTAATTCGTACTCGCCTTTCAACAATTTACGTAGAAAAATTTCAATAATTTTGGAATGATTTCGCTAATTATTATATAAATTCAAGATCAAAACTCACCGAAAAACAAAATATCCACATTCTGTGTGTTGTCTCACAAAACAAATAACGAACAATGCAATGAGTATAATTAAATAAAAAAAAGGATTTAGTCTCCTAAACTCCTAAAATCGACCTGCTAGAGCACCGTTCACATCAAAATTATTTCTAAACCATCTGGGCTTGTAGGTAAAGGTAATCCCTTCGGAGTTTTTTAACCCTTGGCTGGAATGCCGTCCTCCCTTCTCCTCTCCCTGCGTCCCTGGTGGACTGACCACTGCCCATAATGCCCATTTGTCAAAGGGTTTGTTGCTTCTGAATACCTTCGCTGGCGGAAAGTAGTTTTGGGCTCTTACGCGTGTGTAACAAATCGGTTTTTTGGTCTCTGATTCAATAATTGTTTCTATTTAAATTCTCTAAGCTTGATAAGTTCTGTTTTTTTTTCACGTTCTAATCTTCAAATAAACGAGTTGGTTGATAGAAGAGTTTGTATCCATTTAAATTTTTTGTTCTCGAATCGTCGCGTTTAATCTTCGAGTTTTTTTAGTTATTATTAGAAATTCCTTTGGTTGAAAATATTTAGTGGAATGAGAAAAGTTGTCAGAAGAATTCGATGATTATTTTTCTAAATATCGTTGATTAAATGTACTTTAACCTTTATAAATTAAAAATTTGTTTCTTCAGTCGGGGAACCAAATTGACAAAATTTTTAAATTGTTAGGGAATAAACACCAAATACGCGATGCAGATCGATATGGTTTTATTAAAAATTGTAGCACTGAAGATGCAGCAATGAGTTTGCTTGACGGGTCGAGGAAGTGCCTTGCGGTATTTTTTAACTTTGCGAAGGCGTTCGATACAGTATTCCACAGCAAAATCATTGAAAAAATGAGTAACTATGGTATAAGAGGCATAACACTAGAATTATTCAAAGATTATTTGAAAAACAGAGTGCAGAGAACGAACGTAGGAAACTCGTTTAGTTCTGGACAAATTGTACAAACAGGTGTTCCACAAGGAACAATACTAGGGCCCGTTCTATTGCTAATATATAAATAGTATTGCTAAAATTAAAAACTTCGAGGGAAAATTAGTTACGCAATTATTTTTACTGATGAAACCTGTAGAGAGATCCAAAGAAAAACTGAAACAAACATAAAATATATTAAAATATGGTTGAATCACAACATATTGAGCCTAAACATAAGTAAAACTAAGTATATCACATTTTCCGCCACAACTGCATATTTTAAACGTTGAAATTCATAATCCCAAATGTGATGCTACTGAATGTTATTGTCCGCCAGTAAGAACGTAAAAGTTATCAAATATTTAGGTATCTTGTTTGATCAGAATAATAGTATTCGACGGACAGATATTTTTCACTATTTTTACGGATTTTTCCGATATTAATTTCACAAGTTTCCTAACTTTTTTCGAGAAAAGGGGGTACGAGCCCCCTATCTAATTTTTTTAATGTAATTCATGACGTCTGAAACCGTCAAGAAAACTTCCGAAATCCTACGCGTTCTGTATCTAGTTTTCGGGGGGCAGGGGTGCAATTTCTTTTTTTAAACCATAATATTCGATGGTCAGATATTTTACACTATTTTTACGGATTTTTCCGATTTCAATTTCGCGATTTTTCCAACTTTTTCCTAGAAAAGAAGGGGGAGACCTACGTATTTTTTTTCGCTGTGATGTTTTACAGCCAAATCGGTCAAGAAAACTTCAGATACCCTACGCGTTCTCTATCTAGCTTTCGGGGGACAGGTGGCGACAAATCCTTTTTTTTTAACCATAATATTCGACAGTCAGATATTTTTCACAATTTTTACGGATTTTTCATATTTTAATTTCGCAAGTTTCCTATCTTTTTTCCAGAAAAGGGGGGGGCGAGCCCCCCTACCTAATTTGTTTTTCGTTTCAATGTTTGACGCCCAACTCTTTCAAGAAAACTTCCGAAACCCTACGCGTTCTCTATCTAACTTTCGGCGGGCAGGGGGGAAAATTTCTTTTTTAACCATAATATTCAACAGTCAGATATTTTTCACAATTTTTACGGATTTTTCATATTTTAATTTCGCAAGTTTCCTATCTTTTTTCCAGAAATGGGGGGGGGGGCGAGCCCCCCTACCTAATTTGTTTTTCGTTTCAATGTTTGACGCCCAACTCTTTCAAGAAAACTTCTGAAACCCTACGCGTTCTCTATCTAACTTTCGGGGGGCAGGGGGGACAATTTCTTTTTTGAACCATGACATTCGACTGTCAGATATTTTTCACTATTTTTACGGATTTTTCCGATTTCTATATAGCGACTTTCACAACTCTTTTCGAAAAAATGGTGTTGGGACCTCTTAAAATTTAAAAAATAAATAAAAATTAATATAAAAAAAAATCTTTGTTTCAGGACCAAGACGACGCGTCATACCCGACCCCCTCGTACATGGAACCCAGCGCCATCAACTCCAGCGGAACCGTCATAGCCATCTACGACTACAGATCCGACCGCGAGGACGAACTGTCGTTTTGCAAACACGCCATCGTGACGAACGTCAACAAAAATACGGACTGCGAAGGGTGGTGGAAAGGCGACTACGGGGGGTTGCGACAGCGCTACTTTCCGCAAAACTACGTGAGGGAGATCAGCAAGACGGAAACGCCGGAAATTGACGAATCTGTAAGTCAACTTTTTCATTTATACGGTCTCGCAAGTTTGACGTCCTATTTTACTTTAACTGTTGTCCTATTTCAATTTGACTGTGGTTCTATTTTAATTTGACTGTCCCATTTATCTGAATATTGTCCTACTTCAATTTGACTATGGTCCTATTTCAATTTGACTAATGTCCTATTTTGATTTGATAATTGTCCTATTTTAATTTGACTATTGTCCTATTTTAATTTGACTTATTCTATTTCAATTTGAATGTAATCCTATTTTAATTTGACTTTTGTCCCATTTTGACTATCGTCCTATTTCAATTTTACTATTGTCCACAATTAATTTGATGATTGTCCTATGTCAATTTGACTATTGTCCTATTTCAATTTGACTATGGTCCTATTTTAATTTGACTATTGTCTTATTTTAATTTGACTATTATCCTATTTTAATTTGACTATCGTCCCACTTCAATATGACTATTGTCCTATTTTAATTTGACTTATTCTATTTCAATTTGAATGTAATCCTATTTTAATTTGACTTTTGTCCCATTTTGACTATCGTCCTATTTCAATTTTACTATTGTCCACAATTAATTTGATGATTGTCCTATGTCAATTTGACTATTGTCCTATTTCAATTTGACTATGGTCCTATTTCAATTTGACTATTGTCCTATTTTAAATTGACTATTGTCCCATTTTAATTTGACTATCGTCCCACTTCAATATGACTATTGTCCTATTTTAATTTGACTTATTCTATTTCAATTTGACTGTTATTCTATTTTAATTGTACTGTTATCCTATTTTAATTTGACTTTTGTCCCATTTTAATTTGACTATCATCCTATTTCAATTTTGATTTGATAATTGTCCTATTTTAATTTGACTATTGTCCTATTTCAATTTGACTATTGTCCTATTTCAATTTGACTATTGTCCTATTTCAATTTGACTAATGTCCTATTTTGATTTGATAATTGTCCTATTTTAATTTGACTATTGTCTTATTTTAATTTGACTATTGTCCTATTTTAATTTGACTGTCGTCCTGTTTTAATTTGACAATTGTCCTATTTCAGTTTGACTGCTGTTCTATATTAATTTGACCATCATCCTATTTTAATTTGACTATTGTCCTATTTCAGTTTGACTAATGTCCTATTTTGATTTGATAATTGTCCTATTTCAATTTGACTATTGTCCTATTTCAATTTGACTAATGTCCTATTTTGATTTGATAATTGTCCTATTTTAATTTGACTATTGTCTTATTTTAATTTGACTATTGTCCTATTTTAATTTGACTGTCGTCTTATTTTAATTTGACAATTGTCCTATTTCAGTTTGACTGTTCTATATTAATTTGACCATCGTTCTATTTTAATTTGACTATTGTCATATTTCAATTTGACTAATGTCCTATTTTGATTTGAAAATTGTCCTATTTTAATTTGACTTTTGTCCTATTTCAATTTGACTATTGTCCTATTTCAATTTGACTAATGTCCTATTTTGATTTGATAATTGTCCTATTTTAATTTGACTATTGTCCTATTTCAATTTGACTATTGTCCTATTTCAATTTGACTAATGTCCTATTTTGATTTGATAATTGTCCTATTTTAATTTGACTATTGTCCTATTTTAATTTGACTATTGTCCTATTTCAATTTGACTATTGTCCTATTTCAATTTGACTAATGTCCTATTTTGATTTGATAATTGTCCTATTTTAATTTGACTATTGTCCTATTTCAATTTGACTATTGTCCTATTTCAATTTGACTAATGTCCTATTTTGATTTGATAATTGTCCTATTTTAATTTGACTATTGTCCTATTTCAATTTGACTATTGTCCTATTTCAATTTGACTAATGTCCTATTTTGATTTGATAATTGTCCTATTTTAATTTGACTATTGTCCTATTTTAATTTGACTATTGTCCTATTTCAATTTGACTATTGTCCTATTTCAATTTGACTAATGTCCTATTTTGATTTGATAATTGTCCTATTTTAATTTGACTATTGTCCTATTTCAATTTGACTATTGTCCTATTTCAATTTGACTAATGTCCTATTTTGATTTGATAATTGTCCTATTTTAATTTGACTATTGTCCTATTTCAATTTGACTATTGTCCTATTTCAATTTGACTAATGTCCTATTTTGATTTGATAATTGTCCTATTTTAATTTGACTATTGTCCTATTTTAATTTGACCGTCTCCTATTTCAATTTGACTATTGAACTATTTCAATTTGACTAATGTCCTATTTTGATTTGATAATTGTCCTATTTTAATTTGACTATTGTCTTATTTTAATTTGACTATTGTCCTATTTTAATTTGACTGTCGTCCTATTTTAATTTGACAATTGTCCTATTTCAGTTTGACTGCTATTCTATATTAATTTGACCATCGTCCTATTTTAATTTGACTATTGTCCTATTTCAATTTGACTGTTGTCCTATTTCAATTTGACTAATGTCCTATTTCGATTTGATAATTGTCCTATTTTAATTTGACTATTGTCTTATTTTAATTTGACTATTGTCCTATTTTAATTTGACTGTCGTCCTATTTTAATTTGACAATTGTCCTATTTCAGTTTGACTGCTATTCTATATTAATTTGACCATCGTCCTATTTTAATTTGACTATTGTCCTATTTCAATTTGACTGTTGTCCTATTTCAATTTGACTAATGTCCTATTTCGATTTGATAATTGTCCTATTTTAATTTGACTATTGTCTTATTTTAATTTGACTATTGTCCTATTTTAATTTGACTGTCGTCCTATTTTAATTTGACAATTGTCCTATTTCAGTTTGACTGCTGTTCTATATTAATTTGACCATCGTCCTATTTTAATTTGACTATTGTCCTATTTCAATTTGACTATTGTCCAACCTTACTGTTCAGGGATGTCTGGAGATGACCGGAGTCGTTGCAGACTACAAGCGGAATACAGGCCAAGGAATGGACTGGATCGTCAGGATAGTTCCTTCTACGGCTTATACTCCCTTCGAATGTGGCGTACAGTCTGAAGAGCTGGTAAGCAAACAAACAATCAAATAAAAAAACAAGTATAACAATCAAAACAAAGAATACAAACTACGAACAAAACAAAACCAACAAAACAAACAAACAAATAAAACAAACAGAACAATCAAACAAAACGAACAAACAAAACAATCAAACAGAACAAATTAAACAATAAACAGAACAAATAAAACAAGCAAAAAAAAATCAAACAAACAAGCAAACAAATCAAACAAAACAATCAAACAAATAAAATAAAACAACCAAACAAACGAAATAAACAAAAAAAAACAAACAAAACTAACAAAACAAACAAAACATACTAACAAAACAAACAAAACAAACGAAACAATCGAATTAAGCAAGATAAACAAACAACGAAACAAAACAAACAAAACAAACAAAACAAACAAAACAAACAAAACAAACAAAACAAACAAAACAAACAAAACAAACAAAACAAACAAAACAAACAAAACAAACAAAACAAACAAAACAAACAAAACAAACAAAACAAACAAAACAAACAAAACAAACAAAACAAACAAAACAAACAAAACAAACAAAACAAACAAAACAAACAAAACAAACAAAACAAACAAAACAAACAAAACAAACAAAACAAACAAAACAAACAAAACAAACAAAACAAACAAAACAAACAAAACAAACAAAACAAACAAAACAAACAAAACAAACAAAACAAACAAAACAAACAAAACAAACAAAAAAATCACAACGAGCTTGTGCTAAACTTTTTTTTTTAATTCGAGCAACATATTCCAGGCCAAAGAATGGTGCTCGGCCATCCACCAAGTAACCCAAATGGCCTCGCGTCGCGAAGACAAAAACCGCAGTCTAGAAAGAGACCACAAAATAGCCAAAGAACTATCCAACCTAATAATCTACTGCCAGTCCAAACAGTTCGAGCTGGAAAAAGCCAGACAACACGACTTCGTCTTCTACGAAATGTCCTCGTTCCCGGAAAAACGGGCGGAAAAACTGATCTGCCAGCAGGAGAGGAAACTCTTCTTGAAGTACCACCAAGTGCAGTTCTCCAGAGTGTACCCCAACTTCACGTGGAACTCGTTGAACTTCAACCCCATCAACCTGTGGAACTGCGGCTCGCAGATGATCGCGCTGAACTTCCAGACCGGCGGCAGGTCAATGCAACTAAATCAGGCGAAATTCAGGGACAACGGCAACTGCGGCTACCTGTTGAAGCCGGAATTCATGACCAGGGACGAGTTCGACCCCTACGATAGAAACACCCTGGTCGGAGCGGAGCCCCTGGCCGTATCCATCAAGATAATTGCGGGCAGGCACCTGTGCAGGTCGAAAAAGGGCACCGCCAACCCGTTCGTGGAAATCGAGGTGATCGGGGCTCCGTACGACTCCGGGGTGAAGTTGGAGACGGAGAAGATTACGGATAACGGGTTCAATCCTAGGTGGAACGAGGCCGTCTGCGAGTTTGTTGTTGTTAATCCGGATTTGGCGTTGTTGAGTTTCGTTGTTAAGGATGAAGACGCTTTTGGGGAGGCTAATTTTATTGGCCAAGCTACGTATCCGGTGAGTATAGCTTTTTTTGGTACCGATAATATGAATACAACGACTTGAATGCGCTTGAAACTGTAGTTGGACACCAATAATATAAATACAACGACTTCAAATCGTTTAAATCTATGATTGGGCAAAAATACAACTTATTTAATGCGCTTAAAACCATAATCGGACAAAAATACAACGACTTTAATGCGCTTAAAACCACAATCGGACAAAAATACAACGACTTTAATGCGCCTAAAAATAGAATTGGACATCAATTATATGAATACAACGACTTTAATGTGATTTAAACTATAATTGGACAAAAATACAACCACTTTAATGCGCTTTAAACTATAATTGGACACAAATAACTTGATAACAATAAATTTAATGCGCTTAAAACTATAATTGAACGCCAATAATATAAATACACCGACTTCAATGCTTTTAAATCTATGATTGGACAAAAATACAACAAATTTAATGCGCTTTAAACTATAACTGGACACAAATAACATGAGAACAACAAATATAATGCGCTTAAAACTATAATTGAACACCAATAATATAAATACAACGAATTTAATGCGCTTAAAACATAATTGGACAAAAATACGACTTTAATGCGCTTAAAACTATAATTGGACAAAAATACAACGACTTGAATGCGCTTCAAACTATAATTGAACATCAGTAATACGAATACGAGTATAATGCGCTTAAAGCTATAATTGGACAAAAATAACATGAGAACTACGAATTTAATGCGCTTAAATCTATAATTGAATAAAAATACAATGACTTTAATGCGCTTGAAACTATAATTGGACAAAAATACCACTTTAATGCGCCTGAAATTATAATAAAACAAAAATACAACAATTTTAATGCGCTTAAAACTATAATTGAACATCAATCAAATGAATACAACTACTTTAATGCGATTAAAACTATAATCGGAGAAAATACAACGACTTTAATGCTCCTAAAACCATAATTGGACAAAAATACAACGACTTTAATGCGCTTAAAAATATAATTGGACATCAATTATATGAATACAACGACTTTAATATGATTAAAACTATAATTGGACAAAAATACAACGACTTGAATGCGCTTCAAACTATAATTGAACACAAATAACATGAAAACAACGACTTTAATGCGCTTAAAACTATAATTGAACACTAATTATATAATTACAACGACTTCAATGCGTTTAAATCTATGATTGAACAAAATTACAACGAATTTAATGCGCCTAAAACCATAATTGGACAAAAATACAACGACTTTGATGCGCTTAAAACTATAATTGGACATCAATTATATGAATACAACGACTTTAATATGATTAAAACTATAATTGGACAAAAATACAATGACTTGAATGCGCTTTAAACTATAATTGAACACAAATAACATGAAAACAACGAATTTAATGCGCTTAAAACTATAATTGAACACCAATTATATAAATACAACGACTTCAATGCGTTTAAATCTATGATTGAACAAAAATTTAACGAATTTAATGCGCCTAAAACGATAATTGAACAAAAATACAACGACTTTAATGCGCTTAAAACTATAATTGGACATCAATTATATGAATACAACGACTTTGAAGTGATTAAAACTATAATTGGACAAAAATACGACTTGAATGCGCTTTAAACTATAATTGAACAACAGTTATATGAATACAACGAGTATAATGCGTTTAAAACTATATTTGGACAAAAATAACGAGAACAACGAATTTAATGCGCTTAAAACTATAATTGCACAAAAATAACAAGAATACATCTATTTGAATGCACTTGAAACTATAATTGGACAAAAATACAACGACTTTAATGCGCTTAAATTATAATTGGACAAAAATACAACGCCTTTAATGCGCTTAAAACTATAATTGGACATCAGTTACATAAATACAACTACTTTAATGCGCTTAAAACTATAATTGGACAACAATAACATGAATACCACGACTTTAATGCGCTTAAAAACTATAATTGGTCATCAGTTATATAAATACAACGACTTTAATGCGCTTAAAACTATAATTGGACAAAAATACGACTTCGATGCGCTTAAAACTATAATTGAACACCAACATTATGAATACAACGACCTTAATGCGTTACCCTTCCTTTCTCCCCTCATCGATCAATCATATCCCGGGAACGCTAAGAGTTGAAGGAATGGGGTTTTCACAGATGGGTTTCGTTGTTTTTAGAAATTTCTGCTAGTAGGACCAAAATCCGGCCCGAAAGACCAATAAATTGGCATCTGTTCTTTTAATCAATGATAACCAACGTCATATTAAAGAATCCGTCTTCTCTTAACAATATCAACCACTTTCAAACGTCATATCTGAGATTAGAGGTCGATATAGAAATGTATCGGACATAAAAGATGTAGAATTTTATAACGAATATGACTTAATTATTCGTCATAAAATTCTACATCTTTGATGTCGATACATTTGTTCTATATCGACCTCTAATCTCACTTTTCCTTGTTAGTGTAACAGTTTTAATTGATAAACTATCAGGAGGTCAAATTAGAGTGTAGGGGATGAAGGGTGTAGGGGATGAACCACCCTGCTGAGAGATGGGAACTATTTTGATCTATACTTTGATGTCTTTAGGAGTCTGTAGGAGGTACTCTTATTGTTAAATTGCGTTTATTATCAGTTAAAACGGTTCATATGTTAATTTTTGCAAATAGATGAATGTATGTAAAGTATATAACATTTTTTTTTTAGGTTACTTGTCTTCGGACAGGCTACAGGAGCGTATGGTTGAAAAATATCTATAGCGAAGATTTAGAACTTGCCTCTTTATTAATACATTTAAGCATTAAAAAAAACTCCTCTAGCTAGTAGACCGTGAAAATCAAAAATTCATATCAACAAGGCAATTGTTTTGTTTATATCATATCATATAAAAGACTCCAATGAGAAGCAACGACAATTTTTTTGTATGTCAATACGTTAGACTGTGAATCTGCATTTGTTGAAAGATGAATCTCTCTCTATCTAAAGGGTGTATCAATGATGTGCATACGAAAAAAGTTCTTATATTTATATAGAAGCGTCTCGTATGCAACTCTCTTTCTTTTTTGATTCCAAACCATCCCCAACTCGTCCAGGGTTGCTTATCCTTCAAGTATTCATGCAATGAGTAGGGATAGTCCAGTCGCCCTCTTGATACTAGGAGATAAGTCGCTAGTTGGAGCGAAATCTGTCCCTTGTGGCCGTGAATCCATTCGTTCAGGGTTAGACAGCGCTGTACGTCTTTGGCAGCGATGCAGGAGTATGGGTACGCGATACTCAATGAGTAGGGATAGTCGAGTCACCCTCTTGATACTAAGAGATAAGTTATAAGCGAAATCTGTCCCTTCTGGTCGTGGATCCGTTCATTCTGGGTTGGATAGCGCTGTACGTCTTTGATAGCGATGCAGCAGTATGGGTACTCGATACGCAATGAGTAGTGATAGTCGAGTCACCCTCTTGATACTTGGAGATAAGTCGCTAGTTGGAGCGAAATCTGTCCCTTGCGGCCGTGAATCCGTTCGTTCGGGGTTAGATAGCGCTGTACGTCTTTGGAAAAGCGGAACTGTAGGCTTTCTGCGCTCCTTTTGAGTATAGTGCAAAGTTAGTAACGGGAACGGCTATCAAAAGTGGTTTTAATACTGGATGGAATGTAACAATCTAGATTGATTATGATTGTTGTGTCGTTAAAAATGAAAGATGATTTCGGTGAGAGGAATTTTAGTGGCCAAATCTACATATCTGATAACTCTTGAGAAAAGGAACATCCATCCAAACATTTTTTAGGGGCATCTATTAAAATATGATCCTCACAATTATGGTTTGATAATTATTTGTTTTAAACATTTACTTGTATTACCTTAGCATGCACATGATTGATACATCGCATAAAAAAACTATATTTATTCAAAGGATTTAGTAAGTTTAGAATGTATATGTATTTTATGTTATTATAGCCATGACCTAAACATTTTTCTAGGTGAAATCAAAGTAGCAGTATTTATAGATCGTAACTTGTATAACTTTTTACTCGTCTACGATTTAATGAAATGTTTTAACGTGTTGTTCCAATATACTCTTTTTTATTTCAGTTAAACAGAGTTTTAATATTCACTGTCACCATTATAGTCGGCGACATTTGGGATTTTTTTATAATAGACATGTCCAGTTTTCGTTGGAGATTCATACTGGATAATTAAAACATCAACTATCTGAAAACAAATGCCAATTTTTCACTTTCAGATTTTTCATTTCAAGTACATGGCGCCCAACGTGGGGTGCCATGTTTTTTATTTGCTTTCAGAGGTAAAAATAATGTTTTTATTTGGGCGCCAACTAGCTCAGACGGTGTTGAAGGTAATAAAGACACTACTCTGAACACTACACAGGGTGTACCAATCTCTATGGCCTATTAAACGTTTCTAAAAAAGAGGACGTGGCGCCCAACGTGGGGCGCCATGTTTTTTGTTTTATGCTTTGAGGTAAAAATAATGTTTTTATTTGGGCGCCAACTAGCTCAGACGGTGTTGAAGGTAATAAAGACACTACTCTGAACACTATACAGGGTGTTCCAAACTAGATGGCCTATTAGATGTTTCTGGAAAAATGGACGTAGGATTGTTTTGAAAATTTGGTTTCGTGGATAATCAGTTCTGTTCCATCGATCTACAATACTTTCAGCGCTGCGGCGTTGTCGCTTCTATCAAAAAGTAGCAAGAACTTTGATATTTTAAATGGAATACCCTGTATATTAGTGCATTTTTCGCTTTGGTATTGCTTTTAGATTATTTTCATATAATACTTCCCTATACCTATCTCCAGTGGTTTTCAAGAAAATCATTAATTTCCTTACTTTTTCTGCGAAACAGCTTCAATTAAATGTTCATTACTGCAGTATTTGGATACGTAGAAAGCTGAAATTTTGGATGTAGTTTGACAATGTCCTGAGAGGAATTCGATCTTCATTCTACAAAAGTGGTGAAACGTGCAATTTTTCAAATGGAGCACCCCGTATATTATCTATATAACTCTATATCTATGCTGGAAGTTCAACGTTAGATGCCAGCGCTGAGGTGGCAAAAAATCGAACCACTTTCGCGTACCTTCTGCCAACATAAGAACCGAATAGTCGCCATCTATTTGGTACAAATTATGATGAATATTCTGTTCTTATGTTGGCACAACATACTCGAAAGTGGTTCGGCCTTTCACCACCTTGGCGTCGACATGTAATGTTGAACTACTCGTACTGTTAGCGCCTCAATTTTGAGCGCCATCTAGCGAATACGCATTTCGAAAATAGTTATATGCAGGTTTCTCTCCTAATTAGTTACAAACATGAATATTTGACGTCATTTTAATGCATGTTCCTTCAAAAAACCCTGATTTTAATGCTGCCCCATTGTTTCAATCAAGTTACGACATAACTTGGAGGCCAGATCACTGAAGCTACGACATGACTTGGATGCGAGCTCACTATCGCCATCTACATGTCGCATCCATTAGGATCCAATTATAATCCCATAAGGTTGACTATCTTCTATATGCTTCTATATAAACAATGGTAATAGAAACAGTTTTCTCATACATTTCATTGCCATCTGTTGGACAATAGCCGAAGGTAACTCGTGTGATAGAAACAGTTTTCTCATATATTTCATTGCCATCTGTTGGACAATAACCGAAGATAACTCGCGTAATAGGAACAGTATGGAACAGTTTTCTCATATATTTCATTGCCATCTGTTGGACAATAGCCAAAGATAACTTGCACGGCCTGTCGATACTTTAGGAAATGTTTAAATAGAAGTAAGATAGCCAACCTTATTGGATTCTAATGAAGGCGTCATGTAGATGGTGTCCCTGCTCTGGCATCCAAGTCATGTCATAACTCGATTGAAACAATTGTACAGCTTTAAAATCAGCGCTTCTTGAAGAACCCTGCATTAAAATGACGTTAAAAGTTTACGTTTGTAACTAATCACGCTAGATGTCGCTCGCGTTTGGATCCAATACCGATTCCACAGGCATTGACTACTATCTTCTTAAACAATGCTTCTATATAAACAATGGTAATAGCATTGTTTATATAGAAGTAAGATAGTCAATGCCTGTGTAATTGGTGTTGGACGCAAACGCGAGTGTCATCTAGCATCTAACATGAATATTTGACGTCATTTTAATGCAGGTTTCTTCAAAAAACCCTGATTTTAATGCTGTCCCATTGTTTCAATCAAGTTACGACATGACTTGGAGGCCATATCACTGAAGTTACGACATGACTTGGATGCGAGCTCACTATCGCCATCTACATGTCGCATTCATTTTGATCCAATTATAATCCCATAAGGTTGACTATGTTCTATATAAACAATGGTAATAGGAACAGTTTTCTCATATATTCCATTGCCATCTTTTGGACAATAGCCGAAGATAACTCTCATAATAGGAGCAGTTTTCTTATGTATTCCATTGCCATCTGTTGGACAATAGCCAAAGATAACTTGCACTGCCTCGATACTTTAGGAAATGTTTAAATAGAAGTAAGATAGCTAACATCATTGGATTCCAATGAAGGCGTCATGTAAATGGTGTCCTGCTCTGGCATCCAAGTCATGTCGTAACTCGATTGAAACAATTGTACAGCTTTAAAATCAGCGTTTTTTGAAGAACCGTGCATTAAAATGACGTTAAAAGTTTACGTTTGTAACTAATCACGCTAGATGTCACTCGCGTTTGAATCCAATACCGATTCCACGGGCATTGACTAGAGTCGGTATTGAAGAAAACTTCTTTTCATATAAATAATTTACCGTTTATCTACAAAGCATACAGTTCAAAATTACATTTTCAAGTATCATCGGGATCCCGTTGCACTCCCAACATAATATATAAATCCGCAGGCCGCTTGAAGCAACTGTCCAAAAGAAAAACTTGCTGCTTGTCGGTGATCTGATACTTCACGTCTCTCCACGGCGAAACACCTTCCTCAGGCAATTTCACCACGTCGCCTACGGAACAGGTCAATTTCCTGATCGCGAACGGGTAATTGCCGTGGAATACAAATATATAGTTCTTCTGCTGCGGCAAGTAGTATATCCTAATCGGCAATTTGTACACCAGCATTTGCAGGATTACGACAAACGAAATGAACGCAGTCAAGTAAAAGTATCGCTGGTTCTGAGTTTCTCCGCCTGGGCTCTGCGCGGATACTTTGGATTTGTGGTTCTTGTAGTCGTACAACTCGTACATGATGACAGTAAAGAATGTCACGACTACAGCGGAAACCGTTGTGAATATCTGTGCGAAGAGTATATATCTTTCCATTGTGTTGCGATAAATCAAGCTGTATTCGTCAGAAACGTTGTCTTTGATCTTCAGTTCAGCCACTTTCGGTTTTTTGAACAGTTTGAAGAAAGTCCTCTTCGCGTTGAACGAATTGTTGCAAGGGTTATTTGATGATTGAAAAAGCTTGCCGCAGTTGATGGTGTGCAGCTTGGAAATGGTGTTTTTATAGTAAATGGTGGCGTTTAGTTTGTTGCTAAAAACACTTCGGCACCTGCTGAAAGTCGCCATGGCCTCAGATTTGATTTTCGTACCTGAAAAGTACAACTGCATTGAATTGAAACAATATCCTGGTTAATTCGATGATATTACAGTGATAGCCGATGAAATCTATCGAAAAAACGGAGCATTTATTCCATATTTATTATTATTATTTCACTAAACTTCGAACGAACACTTCATAAAATAGAAACTAGCTTGAAGATGAACATAACCTTCAAATATTATCGTATCGTAAACTTCGAACGAACACTTCATAAAATACAAAATAGAAACTAGCTTGAAGATGAACATAACCTTCAAATATTATCCCACAAAACAGTGTTCTGTACTTCTGTGTACCATACAACTGTTTGTGGAATGCGTTTCCGCTAGATGGCGCTGAAAACTGAAGCTCAAAACAGTATTGGAAATTCAACATCACCGTCAGCGCCAAAATGGCGAAAAGTCGAACCAATTTAGACAGCTGAGCTGTGTTTGAATGCAATTTGTAAAAAAACTGTGTATATCTGGATTCTTCCCTGTGAGCATTTCAAGGCATATATATTTCTGATTTATTTTCTGTTGGGGATTTTCTTTAATTAGGCAAAAAATGTCAATAAGGTTATCCGAAAGTAAGTGGTATCGACACTCCGTGGAAATCACCTTCGGCTGTTGTCCAACAGATGGCACAACAATACTTAAAATCAATTTTGGCCAAAGTCAAAATATACTAAAATGTCAGAACATAGTGTGATAAAAGTGTACACTAGAAATCACCGAACGGTTTCAGCGTTACCATTGTTTGAATACAGGTAAGCCAACCTTAGTGGATCAATATTGGATTCAAATAGAGGCGACATGTAGATGGCGTCAGTGGTTTCGCCTCCAAGTCATGTCGTAACTTCACAAATCTGGCCTCGAAATCATATCGTAACTTGATTCAAACAATGGTACACCATTGAAATAAGGGTTCCTTGAAGCACCCTGCATTAAAATGACGTCAAGTATTCTCGGGTTTGTGTCCAACACTGATTCCACAGTCATCCACGCGAGTGTCATCTAGCGTGATAAGTTACAAACGCGAATATTTGACGTCATTTTAATTCAGAGTTCTCCAAATGGCTCTGATTTCAATGCTGTACCCTGTACACGCCTGTACAATTGTTTGAATTGAAGTGAGATAGTCAATGCCTGTGGAAAAACATATTGTACCCAAACGCGAGTGTCATCTAGCGTGATTAGTTACAAACATAAATATTTGAAGTCATCAATTTAAATCAAAAAAAGCTCATTTTCATAAATACATTGGTAACAAGCAATTAACATATTGCCATTGTTTAAATAGAAGATAGTCAATGCATGTAGAAAAGGTATTGGACACAAACACGAGTGTCATCTAGCGTAATCAGTTACAAACATGAATATTTGACGTCATTTTAATGCAGGTTTCTTCAAAGAACCCTGATTTTAGCTTTTCCATTGTTTTAATCAAGTTACGACATGACTTGTAGGCCAGATCACTGAAGTTACGACATGACTTGGATGCGAGCTCACTGACGCCATCTACACTACATGTCGCATCCATTTGAATCCAATATATATCCTATAAAGTTGGCTAACTATCTTACACCTGTATAAACAATGATATTGCTCCTCATTGCCAGTTTATAGTTTATATTGACGTCATTGACGATACTTTTAGTGGTCATGAGATTTCGCACACTTGTCAGTGCATTCGATAAGGATTATGACGCAGGTACAACAAAAGAAAATTTATTGTATTTGTACACTTATTTTAACAATTTACGGAATCGTTGAGATGTCATTCATATCGACTCCATTGATATCCCCTGATTTCGGTCCCGAAAATGTCACACAGACGCCCTCTTTATCTTCAAGCTGGAGTTGAGGACCGTCTGCGAGGGGTGGTAACTGCCGTCCAACAGCAACTCTTCGTTTTCCGCGTGACTCAACCCCAAACAATTGCAGGAGCAGACGGACATTCGATCTATCTCCGCCTCCAATCCGATGAAGGCGTGGCCTGCTAGAAGTTTTCCGTTGACAGCCATCACTTCGCCGTCGAGCGTCAGGACGTGGTGGGAGGAAGACTGGAGGTCTTGGTCTTCGCGACGGATTTCTTCGGCGTTCCTGCGAAGTAAGTAATGCATTTTTTTCAATTTTTTTGTTGAATATGTTATTGTTTAAAACAAAATTGTTTAAATTGTTTAAAATTGTTGAAATTGTTCAAAGGTCGTAAGTTTTCTGATATATAAGGAAGGCCGATTCATGAAAAATGGAACACGCTGTATCTGATGAAGAAAACTTACATTGTCATAAATCTGAGCACCAGAAGATTGATGCTGGCTGCAACTACTGCTAGTCCAAACAAAATGAATACCAGACTCAGCGCCACATAACCTGGTCTTTCAATCAAAGCATTGTCATTCTGAAAATTAATAATTTTTAATAATAATTCAAATCAAACATCGAATATTTTATTTAGTTAATAACGTAACTTTACTTTAAAAATCAGATTCTGAACCACTATCGAAAGAAGTATAAAAAATCAGGAAAAAAGACAATCTGGCCAGCCTAGCAAACACATCTGTGAAATAACATGTCTGAGAGGTAACACGGCGATATCATAAACGTTGCATCGCTGTGATGTCACATGTTCGCATTCCTGCGATGTCAAAATGAAATCATCTGATAAACATCGCAGTTTCATCGCCAAAAACACATCGCAGTTTCATCGCCAAAAACACATCGCAGTTTCATCTTCAAAAACACATCGCGGTTTCATCACCAAAAACACATCGCAGTTACATCTACAAAATATATTATTGTTACATCGCAGGGATGTCGCATGGACAAAACTTGAGTGGGACAAAATAACATCGCTCTGATATCGCAGCGATGACTTTGCGACATAGAATGCGGTAGCGCAGGTCACATTGTTACATATATGTGATGTAACTGGGCGGATTGTTATCTCGACAACGGTGAGAGCTAGACAGATGGGGTTTTTACTGTTGGGTTTCTATCGAAAATACGCGTTTGAGTGGTTTATGGATACCACGTTTCAGTGACCAGGAAAAAAGTTATTGTTGATTTTGATTTCGAAAAATAAAACAGTTTTGTAATGGGACTTCAGCCAACCCCCTGTAGATTCATTAGTTAGATGCAAAATAACGTCAAAACGCAGGGAAAATAATTAAAACAATAAAAAACCCATCGTAGGACAAAGTACTGTGGGAGAAAATCTAACGTAAATACATGTATTCCACACGCACAAAAGTTTTAAATTGATTAGTCATCAAATTGCAGCTGGCAAGCCAGATGAAAATAATGATTGTCTTGTGAATTCATAGACTATAAAAGTCGTAAGGATATATTTATAGCTGTAATAAATATAATGATAATGCGCGTTTCTTGACACTGCCCGGTAATAAAACTCGATTTGAGCTCATTTAAATCAACGTGGGACCGATTAACATCATGAAATATATGATAAAACGACTATTAGAGTGTTTTTAATAGCCGTAAGTAATGTCGCTATTGTTCAAGTTTATTGACCATCAAAATAAGATATACAGCTTCTCGAGGATATAAAATGATCCATATCGTATTCTTGGTCAGTTCAGATTCAGTAGTTCGCGATGTTCAATTCTCAGTAGCAGTTCAGAATCATCCGTCCATACAGTGCCCGTGCCACCTGGTATATCGCAACTAAATTTGGATGGCTTTAATAGGAGATAAAAACCAACTTTTTCATGAAAAAATCAAAGTTTTAAAATGGCGGCTGAGCGCCATCTTCAATTTTTTTTAATAGAACACCCCTTATATTAATCCATTTTCTAAATTTGCTCATAATGCTCAACAGTTTTCTCTAATACACTTTACTCCTGAATTCAATTGTTTTCGAAATATTAACGTTTGAATAGTGACATTCCGGTATGAAATGAAGTATGGATTTTGGTCACTTCCAGTGAAACATTTTGCTAACTACGCGTTGTTATTAATTTGTAGTTAAATTTCTTAATTATTTCGACTAATAAGAGGCGTAAAGACAGTTTATTAAGGATAAACAGCACCGCTTACCAGAAAATCTCGAAGCCTACGAATGTGTCCTGTAACTTCACAATCAAAACAAATTATTTGGCTAAAGAATTATATTTTATTTTTGAATAACTCTTTTATTTAACCCCAACAATTATTTTATCAAGTGTTCAAAGTGCCCCCCTCCTAAATCTTGACAATAAAGTGCCCTATTATAATTAGCATCTCTCACGTTGTCGAGAGTCTGTTCATCTATTTCTTCACATGTATGTATCTATTATTCTGCGTTCCAACTCTTCTATTGTTTGGCATTCATTGGCGTAGATTTTTGACTTCAGTTACCCCCAAAGGAAAAAATCTAGAGGTGTAAGATCCGGAGATCTTGGTGGCCACTCGTACTTCCCCTGCGACCTGCGCCCAGGAAAGTTGGTATCGAGGAAGTCTCTAGCCATGCGATCGAAATGGGAAGGTGCCCCATCCTGCTGAAATATGCTTTCACGATTTTCAAACTCTTTCTGATTGTTCAATATAATTTGCCTTATTCGAGGTTCAATTTCAGTTTCTAAAAGATTTTTGTAAAGAACTCAATGAAAATCGGTCCAACAACGCGATTGCCTAAAATCCCCGCCCAAACATTCACCTTTTCAGGAAACTGGGTATGTCCCTCTCTGAAAATATGCGGATTAGTATCGCTCCAGTATCATACATTATGTTTGTTGACTTTTCCATTAAGAAAAAACGTGCATTCGTCTGAGAAACATACACGTTTTAGGAAGCCCCGTTCTCCTTCAATTGTTCTTGTTAACCACTCAACCCTCCGGTCTGGATCATCCTCCGTGAGAGCATGCAGGAGTTTCATTTTATAGGGATGAAACTTTCCTTTTTTAGGACTCTTTGGACACTTTTTGAACTTACTCCACAGGATTCAGCAACTGCAGACGTCGACTGAGTCGGATTGATTACCATTTCAGCAACAATTTCTACCTTTTTTTCTTCTGAAAGAGGCGGTCTTCCTGATCTTGGAGCGTCTTTCAGCGTACCAGTAGCTTGGAGCTTATTTAAAAGTTTGCGCAAATAGGATTCTCGGGAAATCTATCATTATACGGGCTGCTAGATGATAATTTCTTCCAGCTTCTCCAAATATCAAAACTGCTTCAAATTTATCGTGTAAACTGCGAGCCATGATCAAACTTTTCATGAAATGGTTGAGGCGGTCAACGGACTATTTGACAGTTACAGGTAATTTGACAGTAAACCAGACGTCACCGCGACGATTTTTTCCAATGCAAACTTGATTGAAAGCAACATTAGTGTTTTTGGTTGGGTTTGAAATGAACAAAATTTCACCTTTCAAACGTTAATATTTCGAAAAGATATGATTTTTGGAAGTGTATTAGAGGAAACTGTTGAGAATTATGAGAAAATTTCGAAAATGGAATAATATATGGGGTGTTCCATTTGAAAAAATATTGAAGATGGCGCTCAGCCGCCATTTTAAAACTTTTGGCTTTAATTTTTTTATGAAAAAGTAGGTTTTTATCTCCCATTGAAGCCCTCCAAATTTCGTTGCGATATACCTGATGGTTCAAAAATTAGTAAGGGGAGAACGGACTTTAGACGGGCACTGTATAGTTTGTGAGAACACACAATAATAATAATAATGATGAAATTTTACCCACCTGCAAGGCAACATAATCCCCGAAACCAATCGTAGTCAGAGTGACAAAACAGTAATAGAAACTGTCGAAGTACGTCCACCCTTCGTATCTCGAAAAAACCGCAGCTCCGGTTGTAATAATAATAGATGACAGCATCCCGGTGGCGAACATCAAGTTCATCTCCGTTGCTTCAACTTTCTGGTAGCTCAGGTATTTTTTGATCTGCCGTATCACAATTGAGGCGAATTTGTTCAGTCGTTCTCCAATGCTTTGGAACATTACCAGGCCTAGGGGAATCCCAACCTAGAATGAATTGATAATATTAGGCGCTTTCTCTTAGGTATTCCAAGGGTGTTAAATCTGGCGATCGGGGTGGCCAATAATTCTTCAATACAAAAGATTAAAGACTGGTTGACAAAGGGTATAAAGAATTCAGCAAGAAACTTACGATCATTGCTCCATATAAGGATATAGACAAATGAATAACTATATCATTAAATACAGATTAATCTATTGAATAGTTATGAAACTAGCCAAAGAGTTATGCTACAAATATGGCATTGAAGGTGCCTGTAACAAATTAGGGGAGTGGGCAGTAATAAATGAACTAAGAGGGAAATATACTCTGGGAAAGGGCTATAATCTGAACTCAGTTCCGATACATTCAATAACTATTATTAATCCATTGGAGACAACCTAAAGGAGAATATATCCATTGTCTAGAAACAAAGAAAATAAATCATTTGCATGTGTTTGAGTCACGACGTTTCAACTGTTAACATCTACTGTCGTTATCAAGTGTATGAATGCAACAAGATATCTCGGATACTTATTATATAGCATGCAACTGATCTACCTGCTATAAAGGTAATTATGATCTTCGTGGGGTCTCTTTCAGGTCATCAATGTTAATTAATGTAATACAACGACCTATTTTTGGTAAGTGTCATCAATAATAACAGTCACACTTTTAAAAAAAATTGCATAATTAGTGAATTATACCCACTCACCACTGCATACCCTATGCAAAACGCCTTCCCGCCCGAAGTCACTGGCGTAGAATGTCCGTAGCCGATCATGGCCAAAACTACGGTGGCAAAATAAAAGGCCCCCGCAAATTTCCATTGCGGTCCTGCTTTGTGCGGTTTGTATTCGATGATGACAAGTTCTATCATGCGGTAGTCATCCTCGGTGATGTTGTATTTTTTCTTCAGAGCATTCGACGATACTAGACAGATATTTCAATCAATATCAATTAATTAATATATTTTGTTTTGTATTTCATGCAATAAATAAATAATAAATAAATAATTATAAAAAGATAAAAATTTTGTGAATAAAAACATATTGAAGTATATTTAAAGTCTAAATGGTTATTTTTTTAAACCTTCTGTATTTTCGATGAGTTTGTCTTCCAGAATCTTCGAATTTTCTAGAAGCTTTTCTTCTAGATTCTTCGGACTTCCTTGAAATTCTTCCTTCAGACATTCGAATTTTCCAGAAGCTTTTCTCCCAGATTTTTCGAGTTTTCTTGCATTTTGTCTTCCATTCCGTCGAGTTTACTCGTTATGGAAGTTATATCCATTCCAGAAACTTAAAATAAAAATATTTCCGGATCCTCGCCCTCCTGGATTGATCCTTCAGCAAGTCTTGCCTGAAGCGCGGCTTTTTTACCACTTGTGTCAAGTTCCCTTTCCCCCAGTTCTTGCTTCAATTCCGCAACCTTCAAATCGACCAGGCGAACTCTAACACATTTTGTCGTAAGTCCATTTCACACAGTCT
The DNA here is from genome assembly GCA_944452925.2 of Chrysolina oricalcia. NCBI lineage: Eukaryota > Metazoa > Arthropoda > Insecta > Coleoptera > Chrysomelidae > Chrysolina > Chrysolina oricalcia. Next base: position 226,765 of record OX101829.2, on the reverse strand, counting down.
ATTTCGCGGGCCACCAGTCTATTATTATTATTATTTTTCAACTGGTGTGGCTCAAGACTGTTTTCTATACCAACCTGGTGAATGAAACTTATCTGAGCTTACCCAAACAACCGTATATACGCTGTCTCAGTAGAACAGGACCGACTTTCCGTTCGTGAGAAATGGAGTTCCACAAGGATCCATTTTGGGCCCGGTGTTATTTACACTGTACAGAGTTCTTGAAATTACTTGGAAAAATCGATTTTTCTTTCGATTTTGAGACGTCTCTCTACGAACTCACGCAAACATTAATCAACTCGGGTGGCTCAAAACTGTTTTCTAGACCAACCTGATGAATCAAACTTATCTGAGCTTACCCAAACAACTGTATATACGCTGCCTCAGTAGAACTCTACCGTTCTGACTTTCCGTTCGTGAGAAATGGAGTTCCACAAGGATCCATTTTGGGCCCGGTGTTATTTACACTTTACAAAGTTCCCGAAATTACTTGGAAAAATCGATTTTTCTAACGATTTTGAGACGTCTCTCTACGAACTCACGCAAAAATTATTCAACTCGGGTGGCTCAGAACTATTTTCTAGACCAACCTGGTGAATGAAACTTATCTGAGCTTACCCAAACCACCGTTATCAAGCTGTCTCAGAAGAACACGACCGTTCTGACTTTCCGTTCGTGAGAAATGGAGTTTCGCAAGGATCCATTTTGGGCCTGGTGTTATTTACACTTTACAAAGTTCCCGAAATTACTTGGAAAAATCTATTTTTCTAACAAGTGTGAGTCGTCTCTCTACAAACTAACGATTTTGAATGAAACTTTTCTGAGCTTACCCAAACCACCGTAATCAAGCTGTCTCAGAAGAACATGACCGTTCTGACTTTTCGTTCGTGAGAAATGGAGTTCCGCAAGGATCCATTTTGGGCCCGGTGTTATTTACACTGTACAGAGTTCTCGAAATCACTTGGAAAAATCGATTTTTCTTTCGATTTTGAGACGTCTCTCTACGAACTCACGCAAAAATTATTCAACTCGGGTGGCTCAAAACTGTTTTCTAGACCAACCTGAGGAATGAAACTTATCTGAGCTTACCCAAACAACCGTATATACGCTGTCTCAGTAGAACTCGACCATTCTGACTTTCCGTTCGTGAGAAATGGAGTTTCACAAGGATCCATTTTGGGCCCGGTGTTATTTACACTTTACAAAGTTCTCGAAATTACTTGGAAAAATCGATTTTTCTAACGATTTTGAGACGTCTCTCTACGAACTCACGCAAAAATTATTCAACTCGGGTGGCTCAAAACTGTTTTCTAGACCAACCTGAGGAATGAAACTTATCTGAGCTTACACAAACAACCGTATATACGCTGTCTCAGTAGAACTCGACCGTTCTGACTTTCCGTTCGTGAGAAATGGAGTTCCACAAGGATCCATTTTGGGCCCGGTGTTATTTACACCTTACAAAGTTCCCGAAATTACTTGGAAAAATCGATTTTTCTAACGATTTTGAATGAAACTTTTCTGAGCTTACCCAAACCACCGTAATCAAGCTGTCTCAGAAGAACATGACCGTTCTGACTTTTCGTTCGTGAGAAATGGAGTTCCGCAAGGATCCATTTTGGGCCCGGTGTTATTTACACTGTACAGAGTTCTCGAAATCACTTGGAAAAATCGATTTTTCTTTCGATTTTGAGACGTCTCTCTACGAACTCACGCAAAAATTATTCAACTCGGGTGGCTCAAAACTGTTTTCTAGACCAACCTGAGGAATGAAACTTATCTGAGCTTACACAAACAACCGTATATACGCTGTCTCAGTAGAACTCGACCGTTCTGACTTTCCGTTCGTGAGAAATGGAGTTTCACAAGGATCCATTTTGGGCCCGGTGTTATTTACACTTTACAAAGTTCTCGAAATTACTTGGAAAAATCGATTTTTCTAACGATTTTGAGACGTCTCTCTACGAACTCACGCAAAAATTATTCAACTCGGGTGGCTCAAAACTGTTTTCTAGACCAACCTGAGGAATGAAACTTATCTGAGCTTACCCAAACAACCGTATATACGCTGTCTCAGTAGAACTCGACCGTTCTGACTTTCCGTTCGTGAGAAATGGAGTTCCACAAGGATCCATTTTGGGCCCGGTGTTATTTACACCTTACAAAGTTCCCGAAATTACTTGGAAAAATCGATTTTTCTAACGATTTTGAATGAAACTTTTCTGAGCTTACCCAAACCACCGTAATCAAGCTGTCTCAGAAGAACATGACCGTTCTGACTTTTCGTTCGTGAGAAATGGAGTTCCGCAAGGATCCATTTTGGGCCCGGTGTTATTTACACTGTACAGAGTTCTCGAAATCACTTGGAAAAATCGATTTTTCTTTCGATTTTGAGACGTCTCTCTACGAACTCACGCAAAAATTATTCAACTCGGGTGGCTCAAAACTGTTTTCTAGACCAACCTGAGGAATGAAACTTATCTGAGCTTACCCAAACAACCGTATATACGCTGTCTCAGTAGAACTCGACCGTTCTGACTTTCCGTTCGTGAGAAATGGAGTTTCACAAGGATCCATTTTGGGCCCGGTGTTATTTACACTTTACAAAGTTCTCGAAATTACTTGGAAAAATCGATTTTTCTAACGATTTTGAGACGTCTCTCTACGAACTCACGCAAAAATTATTCAACTCGGGTGGCTCAAAACTGTTTTCTAGACCAACCTGAGGAATGAAACTTATCTGAGCTTACCCAAACAACCGTATATACGCTGTCTCAGTAGAACTCGACCGTTCTGACTTTCCGTTCGTGAGAAATGGAGTTCCACAAGGATCCATTTTGGGCCCGGTGTTATTTACACCTTACAAAGTTCCCGAAATTACTTGGAAAAATCGATTTTTCTAACGATTTTGAATGAAACTTTTCTGAGCTTACCCAAACCACCGTAATCAAGCTGTCTCAGAAGAACATGACCGTTCTGACTTTTCGTTCGTGAGAAATGGAGTTCCGCAAGGATCCATTTTGGGCCCGGTGTTATTTACACTGTACAGAGTTCTCGAAATCACTTGGAAAAATCGATTTTTCTTTCGATTTTGAGACGTCTCTCTACGAACTCACGCAAAAATTATTCAACTCGGGTGGCTCAAAACTGTTTTCTAGACCAACCTGAGGAATGAAACTTATCTGAGCTTACCCAAACAACCGTATATACGCTGTCTCAGTAGAACTCGACCGTTCTGACTTTCCGTTCGTGAGAAATGGAGTTTCACAAGGATCCATTTTGGGCCCGGTGTTATTTACACTTTACAAAGTTCTCGAAATTACTTGGAAAAATCGATTTTTCTAACGATTTTGAGACGTCTCTCTACGAACTCACGCAAAAATTATTCAACTCGGGTGGCTCAAAACTGTTTTCTAGACCAACCTGAGGAATGAAACTTATCTGAGCTTACCCAAACAACCGTATATACGCTGTCTCAGTAGAACTCGACCGTTCTGACTTTCCGTTCGTGAGAAATGGAGTTCCACAAGGATCCATTTTGGGCCCGGTGTTATTTACACCTTACAAAGTTCCCGAAATTACTTGGAAAAATCGATTTTTCTAACGATTTTGAATGAAACTTTTCTGAGCTTACCCAAACCACCGTAATCAAGCTGTCTCAGAAGAACATGACCGTTCTGACTTTTCGTTCGTGAGAAATGGAGTTCCGCAAGGATCCATTTTGGGCCCGGTGTTATTTACACTGTACAGAGTTCTCGAAATCACTTGGAAAAATCGATTTTTCTTTCGATTTTGAGACGTCTCTCTACGAACTCACGCAAAAATTATTCAACTCGGGTGGCTCAAAACTGTTTTCTAGACCAACCTGAGGAATGAAACTTATCTGAGCTTACCCAAACAACCGTATATACGCTGTCTCAGTAGAACTCGACCGTTCTGACTTTCCGTTCGTGAGAAATGGAGTTTCACAAGGATCCATTTTGGGCCCGGTGTTATTTACACTTTACAAAGTTCTCGAAATTACTTGGAAAAATCGATTTTTCTAACGATTTTGAGACGTCTCTCTACGAACTCACGCAAAAATTATTCAACTCGGGTGGCTCAAAACTGTTTTCTAGACCAACCTGAGGAATGAAACTTATCTGAGCTTACCCAAACAACCGTATATACGCTGTCTCAGTAGAACTCGACCGTTCTGACTTTCCGTTCGTGAGAAATGGAGTTTCACAAGGATCCATTTTGGGCCCGGTGTTATTTACACTTTACAAAGTTGATGAATAATAAATTTCTCAAAATCAGTTATACTTGAAAACGTGTAGAGTTAGCTATAGGAATGTAAACTAGTATATGATAGAGAGTACCAACCTGTCCTAGACGGGTGAAGCGCTAACTCTGCCTTTTGATAGTCTCTGTAACCTGTCCTACTATCAATAAAAGCAATTTATTATTATTATTATTATTATTATTATTATTATAATTAAATTTGACATCCGCTCTTGACACAAAATACAGGGCGTTCCATTCAAATTAAACAAGTTATTACCGTTCAAAGATTGTGATTATTTTGCTTTAATTTCTACACACCTTGTATAAGTTTGTAAATATTTCACAACCGCTATATGAAAGTTATTCAGTTGGTAGTCTCTAGCATTAGTTTGGTTGAAAACAAGAAAACACTGGTTGAGAATATAAGCATTAAAGCTGATGCTGCATTTTCACAAGATAAGAGATATTTCAAAAACCATAAGGTTTAGGTGAATTAAACCTTAATGAAATTCTCCTTTATTTAGATCGTAAAATCCGAAAATGAAATAATATACAGGGTATTCCATTTAAAAAATAAAAACTTTGATATGTTTCGTGTTTTTGGCACACCCTGTACAACATGAAAATATTTTTAAAATGTTGGGGCAATAGGTCCCTATCCATCGTAAAGTAAAAACTTTCAAAAAATCAAATGCTTTAGCCATGATGCTTCGTGTCGAACCACGTGAATAACCCTGTATATTAATTCCATTGTATTTACCTTTGAGCAAGGAATCTCGTCTTTCCTCCTCTTTGGATTCGAGGGCATCAAACACAGCCGCACCAATCAGTAGATACGTGAAAGTGCACACGACTAAAGACAAGGTTCGCACATTTTGTCTTTTCATTGCCAAAAAATCGAATCGCGTACAAATCAAAACAAACACAAATGATAAATTCGCAATGAACAGCTGAGGTGCGTCAGGGCGTCGCGGCGCTGAGAATTGACGGCGTCGGCGCCAAGATTGCCGACTGGACCTCAATATCGATGTGTATCATATGTATACAGAGTTATGACGAAAGTAAGTTACAGTGGATTTGCTTTAGAAGCGGAATACGGAAAAAAAGTATCGATTCCTTTTTTTTTTTTTTTTCCTTGGTGTTTTTGGCATCGACTGCTATGGTCATTAGCCATGTGTTCTGGATAGGCCTTGTTACCAATTCCATACGCCACTTTAGGAGCAGCACTGTTAATTTTTAACGCAACAGTGAATCGTGGAGGATTATTCCCAGCCGACACGAGCCTCAGTCATTCAGACTTTCACATCTGAAAATAAAAAAAGATCATCGCACCGTCTGGGAATCGAACCTGCAATCTCTCGATTACCAGGCGAGCGCTTAACCACTGCGCTAATCCCCGCCCTAAAGTATCGATTCATTTGAAATTATGGAATCGTCCTTACTTTCGACTTTTATCTCGAAATATCGAATGGTGCATTTTTTTCGTCAAAAAAATTGCCCTTTTCGAGTTACCCCTTTGTAGAATTCCATTTTTGAGATTATTTTCGGAATCAGCTCGTCGTGTTACGTCTGAGGAAAGTTTGCGCTTTTTCGAAAAAGGGAAAATAAAAATTTTCGCAAAATTCGATGTCCTTCTATATACAATATTGGATTTTTCGACTTTGATCGCCTGAGAATATTTCAAAAACGCGAAATCCCGCGAATATTACTTCATCTTATAGAAAATTTCCCTCTGAATCCGAAAATGTACTCGTTTTTTGAATCAGAAGGCTAATTCGTTTAGAAAATGTCGAATTTGTGGATGGGTGCATTTTTTTCGTCGAAAAAATTGTCCTTTTCGAGTTACCCCTTTGTAGAATTCCATTTTTGAGATTATTTTCGGAATCAGCTCGTCGAGTTACGTCTGAGGAGAGTTTGCGCTTTTTCGAAAAAGGGAAAATAAAAATTTTCGCAAAATTCGATGTCCTTCTATATACAATATTGGATTTTTCGACTTTGATCGCCTGGGAATATTTCAAAAACGCGAAATCCCGCGAATATCACTTCATCTTATAGAAAATTTCCTTCTGAATCCGAAAATGTACTCGTTTTTTGAATCAGAAGGCTAATTCGTTTAGAAAATGACGAATTTGTGGATGGGTGCATTTTTGTCGTCGAAAAAATTGCCCTTTTCGAGTTACCCCTTTGTAGAATTCCATTTTTGAGATTATTTTCGGAATCAGCTCGTCGAGTTACGTCTGAGGAGAGTTTGCGCTTTTTCGAAAAAGGGAAAATAAAAATTTTCGCAAAATTCGATGTCCTATATACAATATTGGATTTTTCGACTTTGATCGCCTGGGAATATTTCAAAAACGCGAAATCCCGCGAGTATCACTTCATCTTATAGAAAATTTCCTTCTGAATCCGAAAATGTACTCGTTTTTTGAATCAGAAGGCTAATTCGTTTAGAAAATGTCGAATTTGTGGATGGGTGCATTTTTTTCGTCGAAAAAATTGCCCTTTTCGAGTTACCCCTTTGTAGAATTCCATTTTTGAGATTATTTTCGGAATCAGCTCGTCGTGTTACGTCTGAGGAAAGTTTGCGCTATTTCGAAAAAGGGAAAATAAAAATTTTCGCAAAATTCGATGTCCTTCTATATACAATATTGGATTTTTCGACTTTGATCGCCTGGGAATATTTCAAAAACGCGAAATCCCGCGGATATCACTTCATCTTATAGAAAATTTCCTTCTGAATCCGAAAATGTACTCGGTTTTTGAATCAGAATGCTAATTCGTTTAGAAAATGTCGAATTTGTGGATGGGTGCATTTTTTTCGTCGAAAAAATTGCCCTTTTCGAGTTACCCCTTTGTAGAATTCCATTTTTGAGATTATTTTCGGAATCAGCTCGTCGTGTTACGTCTGAGGAAAGTTTGCGCTTTTTCGAAAAAGGGAAAATAAAAATTTTCGCAAAATTCGATGTCCTTCTATATACAATATTGGATTTTTCGACTTTGATCGCCTGGGAATATTTCAAAAACGCGAAATCCCGCGAATATCACTTCATCTTATAGAAAATTTCCTTCTGAATCCGAAAATGTACTCGTTTTTTGAATCAGAAGGCTAATTCGTTTAGAAAATGTCGAATTTGTGGATGGGTGCATTTTTTTCGTCGAAAAAATTGCCCTTTTCGAGTTACCCCTTTGTAGAATTCCATTTTTGAGATTATTTTCGGAATCAGCTCGTCGTGTTACGTCTGAGGAAAGTTTGCGCTATTTCGAAAAAGGGAAAATAAAAATTTTCGCAAAATTCGATGTCCTTCTATATACAATATTGGATTTTTCGACTTTGATCGCCTGGGAATATTTCAAAAACGCGAAATCCCGCGGATATCACTTCATCTTATAGAAAATTTCCTTCTGAATCCGAAAATGTACTCGGTTTTTGAATCAGAATGCTAATTCGTTTAGAAAATGTCGAATTTGTGGATGGGTGCATTTTTTTCGTCGAAAAAATTGCCCTTTTTGAGTTACCCCTTTGTAGAATTCCATTTTTGAGATTATTTTCGGAATCAGCTCGTCGTGTTACGTCTGAGGAAAGTTTGCCCTTTTTCGAAAAAGGGAAAATAAAAATTTTCGCAAAATTCGATGTCCTTATATACAATATTGGATTTTTCGACTTTGATCGCCTGAGAATATTTCAAAAACGCGAAATCCCGCGAGTATCACTTCATCTTATAGAAAATTTCCTTCTGAATCCGAAAATGTACTCGTTTTTTGAATCAGAAGGCTAATTCGTTTAGAAAATGTCGAATTTGTGGATGGGTGCATTTTTTTCGTCGCAAAATTGCCCTTTTCGAGTTACCCCTTTGTAGAATTCCATTTTTGAGATTATTTTCGGAATCAGCTCGTCGTGTTACGTCTGAGGAAAGTTTGCGCTTTTTCGAAAAAGGGAAAATAAAAATTTTCGCAAAATTCGATGTCCTTCTATATACAATATTGGATTTTTCGACTTTGATCGCCTGGGAATATTTCAAAAACGCGAAATCCCGCGAATATCACTTCATCTTATAGAAAATTTCCTTCTGAATCCGAAAATGTACTCGTTTTTTGAATCAGAAGGCTAATTCGTTTAGAAAATATCGAATTTGTGGATGGGTGCATTTTTTTCGTCGAAAAAATTGCCTTTTTCCAGTTACACCTTTGTAGAATTCCATTTTTGAGATTATTTTCGGAATCAGCTCGTCGTGTTACGTCTGAGGAAAGTTTGCGCTTTTTCGAAAAAGGGAAAATAAAAATTTTCGCAAAATTCGATGTCCTTCTATATACAATATTGGATTTTTCGACTTTGATCGCCTGGGAATATTTCAAAAACGCGAAATCCCGCGAATATCACTTCATCTTATAGAAAATTTCCTTCTGAATCCGAAAATGTACTCGTTTTTTGAATCAGAAGGCTAATTCGTTTAGAAAATATCGAATTTGTGGATGGGTGCATTTTTTTCGTCGAAAAAATTGCCTTTTTCCAGTTACACCTTTGTAGAATTCCATTTTTGAGATTATTTTCGGAATCAGCTCGTCGTGTTACGTCTGAGGAAAGTTTGCGCTTTTTCGAAAAAGGGAAAATAAAAATTTTCGCAAAATTCGATGTCCTTATATACAATATTGGATTTTTCGACTTTGATCGCCTGAGAATATTTCAAAAACGCGAAATCCCGCGAGTATCACTTCATCTTATAGAAAATTTCCTTCTGAATCCGAAAATGTACTCGTTTTTTGAATCAGAAGGCTAATTCGTTTAGAAAATGTCGAATTTGTGGATGGGTGCATTTTTTTCGTCGCAAAATTGCCCTTTTCGAGTTACCCCTTTGTAGAATTCCATTTTTGAGATTATTTTCGGAATCAGCTCGTCGTGTTACGTCTGAGGAAAGTTTGCGCTTTTTCGAAAAAGGGAAAATAAAAATTTTCGCAAAATTCGATGTCCTTCTATATACAATATTGGATTTTTCGACTTTGATCGCCTGGGAATATTTCAAAAACGCGAAATCCCGCGAATATCACTTCATCTTATAGAAAATTTCCTTCTGAATCCGAAAATGTACTCGTTTTTTTAATCAGAAGGCTAATTCGTTTAGAAAATGTCGAATTTGTGGATGGGTGCATTTTTTTCGTCGCAAAATTGCCCTTTTCGAGTTACCCCTTTGTAGAATTCCATTTTTGAGATTATTTTCGGAATCAGCTCGTCGTGTTACGTCTGAGGAGAGTTTGCGCTTTTTCGAAAAAGGGAAAATAAAAATTTTCGCAAAATTCGATGTCCTTCTATATACAATATTGGATTTTTCGACTTTGATCGCCTGGGAATATTTCAAAAACGCGAAATCCCGCGAATATCACTTCATCTTATAGAAAATTTCCCTCTGAATCCGAAAATGTACTCGTTTTTTGAATCAGAAGGCTAATTCGTTTAGAAAATATCGAATTTGTGGATGGGTGCATTTTTTTCGTCGAAAAAATTGCCTTTTTCCAGTTACACCTTTGTAGAATTCCATTTTTGAGATTATTTTCGGAATCAGCTCGTCGTGTTACGTCTGAGGAAAGTTTGCGCTTTTTCGAAAAAGGGAAAATAAAAATTTTCGCAAAATTCGATGTCCTTCTATATACAATATTGGATTTTTCGACTTTGATCGCCTGGGAATATTTCAAAAACGCGAAATCCCGCGAATATCACTTCATCTTATAGAAAATTTCCCTCTGAATCCGAAAATGTACTCGTTTTTTGAATCAGAAGGCTAATTCGTTTAGAAAATATCGAATTTGTGGATGGGTGCATTTTTTTCGTCGAAAAAATTGCCTTTTTCCAGTTACACCTTTGTAGAATTCCATTTTTGAGATTATTTTCGGAATCAGCTCGTCGTGTTACGTCTGAGGAAAGTTTGCGCTTTTTCGAAAAAGAGAAAATAAAAATTTTCGCAAAATTCGATGTCCTTCTATATACAATATTGGATTTTTCGACTTTGATCGCCTGGGAATATTTCAAAAACGCGAAATCCCGCGAATATCACTTCATCTTATAGAAAATTTCCTTCTGAATCCGAAAATGTACTCGTTTTTTTAATCAGAAGGCTAATTCGTTTAGAAAATGTCGAATTTGTGGATGGGTGCATTTTTTTCGTCGCAAAATTGCCCTTTTCGAGTTACCCCTTTGTAGAATTCCATTTTTGAGATTATTTTCGGAATCAGCTCGTCGTGTTACGTCTGAGGAGAGTTTGCGCTTTTTCGAAAAAGGGAAAATAAAAATTTTCGCAAAATTCGATATCCTTCTATATACAATATTTTTCGACTTTGATCGCCTGAGAATATTTCAAAAACGCGAAATCCCGCGAATATTACTTCATGTTATAGAAAATTTCCCTCTGAATCCGAAAATGTACTCGTTTTTTGAATCAGAATGCTAATTCGTTTAGAAAATGTCGAATTTGTGGATGGGTGCATTTTTTTCGTCGCAAAATTGCCCTTTTCGAGTTACCCCTTTGTAGAATTCCATTTTTGAGATTATTTTCGGAATCAGCTCGTCGTGTTACGTCTGAGGAAAGTTTGCGCTTTTTCGAAAAAGGGAAAATAAAAATTTTCGCAAAATTCGATGTCCTTCTATATACAATATTGGATTTTTCGACTTTGATCGCCTGGGAATATTTCAAAAACGCGAAATCCCGCGAGTATCACTTCATCTTATAGAAAATTTCCTTCTGAATCCGAAAATGTACTCGTTTTTTGAATCAGAAGGCTAATTCGTTTAGAAAATGTCGAATTTGTGGATGGGTGCATTTTTTTCGTCGAAAAAATTGCCCTTTTCGAGTTACCCCTTTGTAGAATTCCATTTTTGAGATTATTTTCGGAATCAGCTCGTCGTGTTACGTCTGAGGAAAGTTTGCGCTTTTTCGAAAAAGGGAAAATAAAAATTTTCGCAAAATTCGATGTCCTTCTATATACAATATTGGATTTTTCGACTTTGATCGCCTGAGAATATTTCAAAAACGCGAAATCCCGCGAATATCACTTCATCTTATAGAAAATTTCCTTCTGAATCCGAAAATGTACTCGTTTTTTTAATCAGGAGGCTAATTCGTTTAGAAAATGTCGAATTTGTGGATGGGTGCATTTTTTTCGTCGAAAAAATTGCCCTTTTCGAGTTACCCCTTTGTAGAATTCCATTTTTGAGATTATTTTCGGAATCAGCTCGTCGTGTTACGTCTGAGGAGAGTTTGCGCTTTTTCGAAAAAGGGAAAATAAAAATTTTCGCAAAATTCGATATCCTTCTATATACAATATTTTTCGACTTTGATCGCCTGGGAATATTTCAAAAACGCGAAATCCCGCGAATATCACTTCATCTTATAGAAAATTTCCTTCTGAATCCGAAAATGTACTCGTTTTTTTAATCAGGAGGCTAATTCGTTTAGAAAATGTCGAATTTGTGGATGGGTGCATTTTTTTCGTCGAAAAAATTGCCCTTTTCGAGTTACCCCTTTGTAGAATTCCATTTTTGAGATTATTTTCGGAATCAGCTCGTCGTGTTACGTCTGAGGAGAGTTTGCGCTTTTTCGAAAAAGGGAAAATAAAAATTTTCGCAAAATTCGATATCCTTCTATATACAATATTTTTCGACTTTGATCGCCTGAGAATATTTCAAAAACGCGAAATCCCGCGAATATTACTTCATGTTATAGAAAATTTCCCTCTGAATCCGAAAATGTACTCGTTTTTTGAATCAGAATGCTAATTCGTTTAGAAAATGTCGAATTTGTGGATGGGTGCATTTTTTTCGTCGCAAAATTGCCCTTTTCGAGTTACCCCTTTGTAGAATTCCATTTTTGAGATTATTTTCGGAATCAGCTCGTCGTGTTACGTCTGAGGAAAGTTTGCGCTTTTTCGAAAAAGGGAAAATAAAAATTTTCGCAAAATTCGATGTCCTTCTATATACAATATTGGATTTTTCGACTTTGATCGCCTGGGAATATTTCAAAAACGCGAAATCCCGCGAGTATCACTTCATCTTATAGAAAATTTCCTTCTGAATCCGAAAATGTACTCGTTTTTTGAATCAGAAGGCTAATTCGTTTAGAAAATGTCGAATTTGTGGATGGGTGCATTTTTTTCGTCGAAAAAATTGCCCTTTTCGAGTTACCCCTTTGTAGAATTCCATTTTTGAGATTATTTTCGGAATCAGCTCGTGGTTTTACGTCTGAGGAAAGTTTGCGCTTTTTCGAAAAAGGGAAAATAAAAATTTTCGCAAAATTCGATGTCCTTCTATATACAATATTGGATTTTTCGACTTTGATCGCCTGGGAATATTTCAAAAACGCGAAATCCCGCGAGTATCACTTCATCTTATAGAAAATTTCCTTCTGAATCCGAAAATGTACTCGTTTTTTGAATCAGAAGGCTAATTCGTTTAGAAAATGTCGAATTTGTGGATGGGTGCATTTTTTTCGTCGAAAAAATTGCCCTTTTCGAGTTACCCCTTTGTAGAATTCCATTTTTGAGATTATTTTCGGAATCAGCTCGTGGTTTTACGTCTGAGGAAAGTTTGCGCTTTTTCGAAAAAGGGAAAATAAAAATTTTCGCAAAATTCGATGTCCTTCTATATACAATATTGGATTTTTCGACTTTGATCGCCTGAGAATATTTCAAAAACGCGAAATCCCGCGAGTATCACTTCATCTTATAGAAAATTTCCTTCTGAATCCGAAAATGTACTCGTTTTTTGAATCAGAAGGCTAATTCGTTTAGAAAATGTCGAATTTGTGGATGGGTGCATTTTTTTCGTCGAAAAAATTGCCCTTTTCGAGTTACCCCTTTGTAGAATTCCATTTTTGAGATTATTTTCGGAATCAGCTCGTGGTTTTACGTCTGAGGAAAGTTTGCGCTTTTTCGAAAAAGGGAAAATAAAAATTTTCGCAAAATTCGATGTCCTTCTATATACAATATTGGATTTTTCGACTTTGATCGCCTGGGAATATTTCAAAAACGCGAAATCCCGCGAGTATCACTTCATCTTATAGAAAATTTCCTTCTGAATCCGAAAATGTACTCGTTTTTTGAATCAGAAGGCTAATTCGTTTAGAAAATGTCGAATTTGTGGATGGGTGCATTTTTTTCGTCGAAAAAATTGCCCTTTTCGAGTTACCCCTTTGTAGAATTCCATTTTTGAGATTATTTTCGGAATCAGCTCGTCGTGTTACGTCTGAGGAAAGTTTGCGCTTTTTCAAATAAGGGAAAATAAAAATTTTTGCAGCATTCGATTTCCTTTCCATATCAGAAAAAAGACCAGTTCGAATAAAAAAACATTTTATTCAAGTCCCAAACAATTCGAAAATGTACAAAAAAGCAATCAGTACTATAAAAATGGACAACCATCTTCGTTATGGCCAAATCAACGGCAGCGTAAACAATCACTTTGACTTAAAAAATAGTAAAACTAACCTTGAATATTTTTCAAGTCCCACTTGAAACCAAGCAGGAAAATCATATAAATAACAACCAGGACAAGGTTGTTGAGCACGAATTATCAATTAATCCTGGTACAATCAATTTCATTTATTGCTAATTGGGGTCAGGTTTACTCTGTACATTCAGAAAACATGCCAAAATTTGTTATTGAAAGAAAAAGTTGTTAAAAAGTATCTGTCTGACACTAGAATTAACAACAAAGTCTGAGACTTAACCAGTCATCCGGCTCGAAGGACCAAACGTTATTGTTCACTGACAAAAATGCTTTGAAACAATTTTTTTAATAAATTCTGGCATGTGTTCTGAATGTACAAAGTAAACATGAACCGAATCAACAATAAATGAAAATAATTGCGACAAATCCACCTTGGCAACATCTTACTTTGTCTCGATTTATAAAAACTATCTAAAATCACTCTCATTTAATAAAATCACCACCAGGAGCCTCTGAATACTTGGATATCCACTCATGCTTGAGTACTTGACTCAATTCGAGCCTCATATTGGGGTTCACAACCAGCAATTTACCGATCAAGTCCTTGGCTTCCTCCGAAATATACGAGGGAAACGAAAACTGCGCTCTACTTATTCTCCTATAAGTATCGTCGTAGCTGCTGGTTTCGAACGGGGGTTTCCCCGTTATGAATTCATAACAAAGAACCCCCAGGCTCCACAAATCGACCTTTTCGTTGTGGGTTTTACCAGTCACCATCTCGGGAGACAAGTAGTCAAGAGTGCCACATAAAGTTGTCCTTCTAGACGAAGGGGCGTGGACGGACCAACCAAAGTCCGCTATTTTGATTTCTCCCTTGGAGCCCAGCAGCAGGTTTTCGGGTTTGATGTCTCTGTGAATCACCTTTTTGGTGTGGCAGTATCTCAGAGCGTCCGCTATTTGGGCTATGTATTTCGCGCAGGTTTCTTCGGGGAATCGTTTGTTGGGGGTGGCTATGAGTTTGGAATACAAGGCACCTGTAACAAAAATGGTATCAAATGATGCTAGGGAAAACAAGTGGGGGCGTGCGTTCGCGAAAAGCTTGGAAGTCGAAGTGCTGGGAATTTGGAGGGTCCAGAGTTGTGGGAGGTTTTTGAATACTACGACTCATTGCGTTTGATACTATAAATGGACACCAGTAATATGAATACTACGACTTTAATGGGTTTAAAACTATAATTGGTCACAAATGATAGGAATACAACGGCTTTAATGTATTTAAAACCATAATTCGATACCAATAATATGAATACAACGACTTTAATGCATTTGAAACAATAATTGGGCACAAATAATGGGAATACGACTTTAAAGTATTTAAAACCATAATTGCATACCAATAATATGAATGCAACGACTTTAATGCATTTAACACGATAATTGGGCACAAATAATGGGAATACAAGACTTTAAAGTATTTAAATCCATAATTAGATACCAATAATATGAATACAACGACTTTATTGCGTTTAAAAGTACAATTGAACACCATTAACATGAATACAACGACTTTAATGCATTTAAAACGATAATTGGGCACAAATGATAGGAATACAACGACTTTAATGTATTTAAAACCATAATTGGATACCAATTATATGAATACGACGACTTTATTGCGTTTAAAAGTACAATTGAACACCATTAAAATGAATACAACGACTTTAATGCATTTAAAACGATAATTGGGCACAAATGATAGGAATACAACGACTTTAATGTATTTAAAACCATAATTGGATACCAATTATATGAATACGACGACTTTATTGCGTTTAAAAGTACAATTGAACACCATTCAAATGAATACAACGACTTTAATGCATTTAAAACGATAATTGGGCACAAATGATAGGAATACAACGACTTTAATGTATTTAAAACCATAATTGGATACCAATTATATGAATACGACGACTTTATTGCGTTTAAAAGTACAATTGAACACCATTAAAATGAATACAACGACTTTAATGCATTTAAAACGATAATTGGGCACAAATGATAGGAATACAACGACTTTAATGTATTTAAAACCATAATTGGATACCAATTATATGAATACGACGACTTTATTGCGTTTAAAAGTACAATTGAACACCATTAAAATGAATACAACGACTTTAATGCATTTAAAACGATAATTGGGCACAAATGATAGGAATACAACGACTTTAATGTATTTAAAACCATAATTGGATACCAATTATATGAATACGACGACTTTATTGCGTTTAAAAGTACAATTGAACACCATTCAAATGAATACAACGACTTTAATGCATTTAAAACGATAATTGGGCACAAATGATAGGAATACAACAACTGTAATGTATTTTAGACCATAATTGTACACCAATAATATGAATACAACGACTTTAACGCGTTTAAAACTATAATTGGACACCAATAATATGAATACAGCAACTTTAATGCGTTTTAAACTATAATTGGGCACAAATGATAGCAATACAACGACTTTAATGTATTTAAAACCATAATTAGACACAAATAATATGAATACGACTTTAACGCGTTTTAAACTACAATTGGACACCAATAATATGAATACAACGAATTTAATGTATTTATAACTATAATTGGGCACAAACGATGGGAATACAACTTTAATGTATTTAAAACCATAATTGGACACCAATAATATGAATACAACGACTTTAATGTATTTTAAACCATAATTGGACACCAATTACATGAATACAACGACTTTAATGTATTTATAACTATAATTGGGCACAAATGATAGCAATACAACGACTTTAATGTATTTAAAACCATAATTCGATACCAATAATATGAATACAACGACTTTAATGCATTTAAAACAATAATTGGGCACAAATAATGGGAATACGACTTTAAAGTATTTAAAACCATAATTGCATACCAATAATATGAATGCAACGACTTTAATGCATTTAACACGATAATTGGCCACAAATAATGGGAATACAAGACTTTAAAGTATTTAAAACCATAATTAGATACCAATAATATGAATACAACGACTTTATTGCGTTTAAGAGTACAATTGAACACCATTAACATGAATACAACGACTTTAATGCATTTAAAACTATAATTGGGCACAAATGATAGGAATACAACGACTTTAATGTATTTAAAACCATAATTGGATACCAATTATATGAATACGACGACTTTATTGCGTTTAAAAGTACAATTGAACACCATTAAAATGAATACAACGACTTTAATGCATTTAAAACGATAATTGGGCACAAATGATAGGAATACAACGACTTTAATGTATTTAAAACCATAATTGGATACCAATTATATGAATACGACGACTTTATTGCGTTTAAAAGTACAATTGAACACCATTAAAATGAATACAACGACTTTAATGCATTTAAAACGATAATTGGGCACAAATGATAGGAATACAACGACTTTAATGTATTTAAAACCATAATTGGATACCAATTATATGAATACGACGACTTTATTGCGTTTAAAAGTACAATTGAACACCATTAAAATGAATACAACGACTTTAATGCATTTAAAACGATAATTGGGCACAAATGATAGGAATACAACGACTTTAATGTATTTAAAACCATAATTGGATACCAATTATATGAATACGACGACTTTATTGCGTTTAAAAGTACAATTGAACACCATTAAAATGAATACAACGACTTTAATGCATTTAAAACGATAATTGGGCACAAATGATAGGAATACAACGACTTTAATGTATTTAAAACCATAATTGGATACCAATTATATGAATACGACGACTTTATTGCGTTTAAAAGTACAATTGAACACCATTCAAATGAATACAACGACTTTAATGCATTTAAAACGATAATTGGGCACAAATGATAGGAATACAACGACTTTAATGTATTTAAAACCATAATTGGATACCAATTATATGAATACGACGACTTTATTGCGTTTAAAAGTACAATTGAACACCATTAAAATGAATACAACGACTTTAATGCATTTAAAACGATAATTGGGCACAAATGATAGGAATACAACGACTTTAATGTATTTAAAACCATAATTGGATACCAATTATATGAATACGACGACTTTATTGCGTTTAAAAGTACAATTGAACACCATTCAAATGAATACAACGACTTTAATGCATTTAAAACGATAATTGGGCACAAATGATAGGAATACAACAACTGTAATGTATTTTAGACCATAATTGTACACCAATAATATGAATACAACGACTTTAACGCGTTTAAAACTATAATTGGACACCAATAATATGAATACAGCAACTTTAATGCGTTTTAAACTATAATTGGGCACAAATGATAGCAATACAACGACTTTAATGTATTTAAAACCATAATTAGACACAAATAATATGAATACGACTTTAACGCGTTTTAAACTACAATTGGACACCAATAATATGAATACAACGAATTTAATGTATTTATAACTATAATTGGGCACAAACGATGGGAATACAACTTTAATGTATTTAAAACCATAATTGGACACCAATAATATGAATACAACGACTTTAATGTATTTTAAACCATAATTGGACACCAATTACATGAATACAACGACTTTAATGTATTTATAACTATAATTGGGCACAAATGATAGCAATACAACGACTTTAATGTATTTAAAACCATAATTGGACACAAATAATATGAATACAACGAGGAAGGGGGGGGGGGGAGGGGAAAATGGGGAGTAAATAATAAAAAATCCGGACGCAAACACCCAGAAAATGTTGGGACGCGGAGGAAATTGTAAAAAATCAGTGCGAAAAACGCCTCACAAATTTTGGGGAGGGGAGGGGGGTAAATAAGCTGAAATTCGGGAGCAAGGCGAGGAAGACGACAATGGGGGGTAAATAAACAAAAATCTAAATTTGGAGAGGGGGAAATGGGGCGTAGATAATCAAAAATAGCGCCTGGAAAATTTTGGGGAGAAGGGGGAAACAACCTGAAATTTGGGGCGCAAAGTGTCCGGAACATTGTTAGGAGAGGAAGCGGGCCAAAAATGAAGAAAAATCCGGGCATAAGAAAATAATTAAGTCTGTATTTTCGTCAATTTTGGACTACACATTGATAATTTCATCAGGTTTAGTGACTATTTCTTCAATTTTTTTGAAGTAATGGTAAAACTTCATTTGAACTTTTTGTAGGCATGTGCAAGGACTATAAAACTGATCATATAAAATTTTTCGAAAAAGAAAAAATGGAAAAACCCCCGTAAAAATTTTCCAGACTTTCCGATCGCGAAAAAATTAAAACAGGCTAATACTATCCTAGAGTTATTAAAATAATTCAAATTTCAAAGCGATACCTCAAAGGGTTAGGAAACGTGAGCATTTTAAAATGCCACTACAGAGCTACAGGCAGACAGACCAAAATATCCAATACTCACCGCTAGGAGCGTACTCCAATATGAGGTACACTCTTGAGTCGTCGTGGAAGTACCCGTACATTCGTAAAATATTAGGATGGCGCAAATGGCTCTGAATTTCGATCTCTCTCCGCACCTGGTGTTCATTGTTGAACTCCTTGATGGCACTTTTGAACAATACTTTGAGCGCTACTAAAAACTTGGACTTTTTCTCTCGTGCTAGGTATACGTTGCCAAATTTTCCTTTTCCCAAAGGTTTACCGATATCGAAGTCTGCCAAAGTCCATTTGTGTTTCTGAGACTGGTCTTTCTTCGAGGTTTCTTCTGGTTTTGAAGAGGAAGCAGCGGTTTTGGAATTGAAATAATTATTACCTTGGCCGCATTTATTTTGAACCGTTGCAGTGCCTTCTGGGGCCTCTTTAGCAAGTCTTTCGTTGACGTCTCTGAGCACAGACTTGGTCGGGAACTGTTTGTTGGTTTCCTTGTTGTTTTTTATGTTTTGAAACATACCTCGAGAATTATTTTCTTTGTTTTGCGCGTTGGTATTCAATGTAGGGTATTTATTGTCCATTATTATTGAAACAAATATTATTCAAACAATATACTGAATTTTAAATAGCGCTCCACGTTACACATTTAAACTGAATATAAAATTACAAAATACTTTCGTTTCAATCGTTTCCAACGGTTTTTTAGTAATGTCAAATAAACACGTCAATTGTCAATTGTGTTCGTCTGTAGGCGCGTTCGGTTATTACATCCCTATCTGTTTACTCGTTTTCCACTGACAGCTCTGTTTAATCTGAGCTGCTCCAGTGCAAATGTATTGGAATCTGCCAAGCATGTGCCAAACACGAATTAAAATATTGTATTTCAACATGGCGGTGTGTTTAGGGGACAAAATAAGAAGGTACAAAAGTCAGAGAGATCAGCCGTGGAGTAGCCATATTTGTCCATATTTGGAATCTACTGAGCATGCTCAGTGGATTCCAATGAAGTTGCATCGGTTGTGCTAGCGCTAGTCATGAGTTCTGTTTGTTAAGGCTCGTTCATATTCGCGTTTCGACTCATACTGCGAAAAAATTGCAGTTAATGATGATCATCATGTGATTTTTTGGTAATTTAGTCGAGTCTAACCCCAAATTCTGAAAAATTACGCAACATTTTCGCCGTATGAGTCGAATCGCAAAAAAATCGCGAATAGTCGCAGAGGTATGAACGAGCCTTTAGTTTCAGTTCTGTTTATATTTGTTTATGTCATTACTGTACTCCAAATGGCCAGATAGTCCCAAGAAGACTAAACGTTATTTGACTAGGAGAGTCTAATCCCCATAAGACAATGGTGACACTGATAGAAAGAGATGAAAGATCATTTGTGACAAAATGTGACGTAGTTGGACGTGTCATGGCCGCCGTTCTCTATAGACAGTAACGGACTAGCGCACTATTGGTATATGAGAGTTACTGGCGACTGTCTTGTTCCTTGGTTCGACTCTGTACTCATGTCCAAGTACGTCACTATACGTACATTGATGCTACAAGATTCTGATTGGCTAGAGCTCATCAAACACTTTTGTTAGTTTACTCTCTTTGATCACAGACAGGACACCCACACGAGTTTTGTTCGTTAAGGCTCGTTCATACCCTTGCGAATATTCGCATTTCGACTCATACTGCAAAAAATTGCAGTTAATGATGAATAATCGTGTAATTTTTTGGTAATGAAGTTAGACCCAACCCCAAATACTGAAAAATTACATCTTATGATCCATCATTCATCGCAATATTTCAGCCGTATGAGTCGAATCGCAAAAATATTGCGAATAGTAGCAAGGGTATGAACGAACCTTTAGCTCTAGTTCTGTAGACATGTATTTCAACTGGCTGGATAGTCCTAGCAGCTGAGGCTATTGATCAGAGAAGAAGAAAAGAAAACTAACCTAACCTTCAACCTAGTAAAAATAAAAATGTCTGTCATAGATCGAGTAAGAATACTAGTATTAGGAGACTCGGGCGTTGGAAAAACATCTTTCGTCCATCTAGCTGCTCACACCGAACCATTGCGATCACCAAGCTGGACTGTGGGTTGCTCCCTAGAAGTGAAACTACACGAATACAAAGAAGGTACGAAGGACCAACAAACTATTTTTGTTGAATTCTGGGACATCGGAGGAAGCCACGCTCACAGAAACTCCAGATCGGTATTTTACCATCCTTGTCACGGTGCAATATTAGTTCATGATTTGACTAATAGAAAATCTGAGCAGAATTTGCACAAATGGGTGCGCGAAATCAGCAACAGACATAGAGAACGGAAAGATTCTAATACGTCAACCACTGTTCCCAATACTACGGGTGGAATTGTCGACGATTTCGACCAAGAAAGCTTCATTGGAAACCAGTCGTTGCCCTATATTGTTATTGGTACAAAACTGGATCAAGCCGACAGAAAGTCCCGAGTAGATCTCATTGCGAGTCATCTGAGATGTGATGAAATACTCATGGACAGTCGGCAAGCCAGATATCTGGCTGCAGGTACATCTAATGCGGTGAAGTTGTCTCGGTTTTACGACAAAGTAATCGAAACGAGGTCTAAAACTCATAAAGATTCCTTCACGGAGAGGTTTGGAGATCCGCTTTTGCCTTTTTTGTCTTCCAAGTTTTATTCGCCGCATCAGGAATGAAAGTTTTGTTTGTTGATGGATTTTGTATTTATTTTTACTCGATTATAATTTAAAGTTGGCTAGAAATTAACTTTGTTTTATTTTGAACAATGAATGTAGGGTGCAAAAATTGTTTTCAAGTACTGCTTCGCCAACTGTTGGACAGATGGCAATGCGAGTCTTTCTTTTTTATGGCTATTGCTACCCTGTGGAGCATTTAGCCAAAACTGCGAGTCCTTACTTTTGGTCTAATTTAAAGTCTTGTTCCTACCCTCGCAGATTTCGCAATCATTCTGCGAATAAAATGGCTTCCAGTCATGCTGCCGTCCTAAGCAAAAAAGCCGTATTTGCAAAAACTCTGAAGCTGAGAATCTGTAGTTTCGACCATCTTAAGTACGAAAAGTCTTAAACTTATGTACTAAAGACAAAATGATTGATTAACTTTGACTATTTAAAACTGGTTTACGTAATTTTTTCTGGAGAAAGTTAAATTTATAGTGTTTCAAGACTACAGAAACCAATATCTCCAAATTCACATGTTTTGTAGCTTAGGACGGCAGCATGCCGGAACAATCGTTGATGCAGGAACCATGTCGGCAGCCATTTTATTCGTCGAAAAATTGCGAAATTCGCGAGGGTATGAACAATACTTAACGAACAAACCGCCAATGTTAAAACACGAACAGCCAATCGCTTGCGTTATTTGCATAGGAAAAATTTGCATTACTCTGGTGCCATTTTAGTTTGTTTACTTCCAAAGAGGCTAAACTAACAGGATGAGTTTAATAAGCTCTAGCCAATCAGAATCTTGTAGCATCAACACGTCATAGCGACGTACTTGGATATGAGTACAGAGTCGAACTCGCAACAAAACTGTCAGCAGTAAGTCTCATATACCAAGAGCTAGTCCGTCACTGTCTATAGAGAACGGCGGCCATGACACGTCCTACTACGTCTCATTTCGTCACAGATGTTCTTTCATCTCTTTCTACTAGTGTCCTCTCCTTGTTAAATTTTAGTCTCCTTGGGAGAACCCCAAGAAGACTAAAAACTAGGAGGGTTTAATAAGCTCTAGCCAATCAGAAACTTGTATCATCAACGCGTCATAGTGACGTACTTGGGTATGAGTACAGAGTCGAACTCGAATCAAGCAACAAAACTGTCAGCAGTAACTCTCATATACCAAGAGCTAGTCCGTCACTGTCTATAGAGAACGGCGACCATGACACGTCCTACTACGTCACATTTCGTCACAGATGTTCTTTCATCTCTTTCCACTAGTGTCCCCATTGTCTTATGAGGATTAAACTCTCCTTGTTAAATTTTAGTCTCCTTGAGTCAGCCGGACCAACCGTTGATGCAGGACAAGGAGACTAAAATTTAACAAGGAGAGTTTAATCCCCACAAGACTATGGGGACACTGGTAGAAAGAGATGAAAGAACATTTGTGACGTCGTTGAACGTGTCATAGCCGCCGTTCTCTATAGACAGTGACGGACTAGCTCTTGGTATATGAGAGTTACTGCTGACAGTTTTGTCGCTTGGTTCAAGTTCGACTCTGTACTCATGTCAAAGTACGTCACTATGACGCGTTGATGCTACAAGATTCTGATTGGCTAGAGCTTATTAAACCCTCCTTGTTAGTTTAGTCTCTTTGGATGCAGGAGCCATTTTATTCGCTGAAAAATTGCGAAACTCGCGAGGGTATGAACAATACTTAACGAACGAGCCGCCAATGTTAAAACGCGAACAGCTAATCGCTTGCGTTATTTGCATATGAAACATTTGCATTACTCTGGTGCCATTCAATTTGATTACTTCTACTAACCATTGTTGTCAAACCACCATTCCTAGGTTCTCCGCGATGAAATCAACTAGAGGCTCGTTCATAGATACCCTTGCGAATATTCGCAAATGTTTTACGATTCTACTAAAAGCTAGTTCGTATATTTGCGAATATTTCGCGAAAAAGTTACGAATATTCGTCAGAGTATGAACGAGCCGTTATTCAAACTCTAGAAATTATCCGGAAATTCTTGGATCCGAAAATTATCCACAGAGTATCTTGCTCTATATGCCACAGGCACCTTGGAAAATTAACACAAGTACCTGATTAACAAGCAATGATTGAATCTTCAGTAGTAATACCACAAGTCTGATGATTCATTTCTGAATTAAACTGAATTGCTTCGAGAAAACACCACGAGTCCGCAGGACGAGTGATGTTTTCTCGATTCAATTCAGTTGAGTTCAGAAATAAAAGACAGACTTATGAGATAAATTCGAACACGAGTGGAATTTTATTAAGACTTTTTCACGACGCATTAAAAGTATTATTATAAACCTGAACAATCAATTCATCAACCATAATCATTGTTTATATAGAAGATAGTTAGTCAACCTTATGGGATTATAATTGGATCAAAATGGATGCGACATGTAGATGGCGATAGTGAGCTCGCATCCAAGTCATGTCGTAACTTCAGTGATCTGGCCTCCAAGTCATGTCGTAACTTGATTAAAACAATAGAAAAGCATTAAAATCAGGGTTTTTTGAAGAAACCTGCATTAAAATGACGTCAAATCTTTGTTTGTAACTAATCACGCTAGATGACACTCGCGTTTGTGTCCAATACCTTTTCCACAGGCATTGACCAACTATGTTCTATTTAAACAATGCCATAATCAATCAACTATAAACACAAAAAGACTTATTTTGACGTATTCGCCTACAATTATGATCTGTCAAAATGTCAAACTTTGCTTTGTCATCTATGGTTACATCGTTGAAAACACCAACGGTGACAGACCAATCAGAATTGAGAGACAGCTGGTGTTTTCGCGATAATAAAAGTTGTCTTTGATTTGTGATTGGTCAGAATACGTGAATATATTGAGAAGAGTGAATAGTCTCTAAAATCAGTAAGTAAACAAATGTAAACAAAGCGTAGAAGTGAGCTTCATTCTTCTTCTGATCTAGTACAAAATATCATTGGCGCTTTCCATTTGAAAAGGTACCTCTAAAGTGAACCTGAACAGCATAGAACTATGCCGAACTGAACTGAGGCGCTTTCCAATTCAGAGCTTGTTACACCAGAACTGAACCTGAACTAAGAAGGGATTATGAACTCTTGGTACGAAAGCTGTCACGATTCGTAGTGGAAAACGCCGTGGCTTCTTTATAGCTCGACATTCATTTCGGTACGCAACGGGTCGAGTGTTCATAATCTCACCCCTGAACCCCAACCGAACTAAATACATGGTTTGTAAGTCCGCCGTCATGCCTTGGTATCGACATCGAGGTTGCACGTGCAATCCATATAAGAAAAAATTTGGGTGGAGTATTGCTTCGAGCAAGACTCTCCCGGGACGAGGATTCTCGTTTACGAATGGGGGAGAGCTGGACAAATGCACCGTTAGGAAGCAATGTCCAAGAAATACAGAGACAGTTGACAGTTTTGACTTTTGTTTGATTTCTCGTATTCTCATTTCTCAAGAATTATCTCACGTTTTCGTAATTAACTAATTAGTTAAAACGAAAGTTGTGGATCTGTTAAACATTACAGTGATTGTTATTCACAGTGAAACAAATTCAAGATCAATTTGGAGACATGCCAAACCACATTGGTAAGTTTTTTTTTGGTGACTTCTACAAGCTGGTTCAACATTTTCCACTTATATTACAGACTCTTTCCTGTCCCCGATGGGTGACACATTCTCGAAAACGCCCATCAACAAGTACGTATACTTTAAACAAAACTTCCTCCCTGCCACCCAGGAACAACATAAGATGGTGTCGAAAGTACTGGTTAACCCACATTTCAACAAAACTGTGTTTGTTAATCCAAATTATGTCCCTACCAATGAACGTTTGCCTGTTATAAACAGCAAAATACACATCAATCCAAGGATCCAGAGTATTAATCCTCCCGACACAACCATGAGGAAAATACTCGTCAATCCTAAGGTACTGAGAAATATACCGAATACTGTGCATACAAATCCAGTTCTCGAGTCGTTCGATAAGTCACAATGTGCACCGATACAAAAAGATCTGGTTGATTCAGTGCCAAAATCGCATGCAAAACCTCCAGTTTTAAAAAGAATCCGAAGGTTGTCGATGCGTTCAAAGTTTAAAATAATCAGGTCCCATTCTAGAAGCAAAGAGAACCTTGTGGAGGACCCTAAACGAAAGTACGATTTGTCTTCAAGGAAGTTCCAAGTGGCGAATAAATTCAAGCTTGACAACAGGAAAAACAACGTTTCGGTTACAGCCAAGAGAGCGAAGTTTGTGTTCGTTAACAAGTTTATTAGCACAAGTGACTTAGCGAAAAATATTCCGGTTAAACTGGGCAAAAGTAACAGGATGAAATCGTCGAATTTGCTCAATATTAGTGGGATTATTTACAAAAATTCGCCTAATTCGCTAAGGAGAACTTCTACGTCAACGATAAGGTCAAGGAAAAGCGTTAAAGTTCACGATAAATCCATTTGTAAGTCCAAGTATAAGTTCATCAGGAGAACATCGTTTACGAAGAACGTTTCAGTGGATTTAAAGGAAACTCAGACGAAGTGTACCAGGAGGTGAAGTACTCAATTTGCTGCTTGATAATATTGATAATATTTTTTTGTTTGTAGATCGTTGAAACTAAAAAAACACGTCCTAGGTGAAAAACTGCGTGTGTGCAATATCCCCTGTCTTTATTACAAAAAATTCGGGAAATGCAAGAGGAAAGACATTGGAAAATGTCACAAAAAGCACGATCCTGATCAAATCGCCCTGTGTACAAAGTGAGTCATTTTAGATCTCTTCGTAACAATTTTTTTACATGTTTATTTGAAGGTTTCTACAAGGAGCCTGTATCGATAATAATTGTGCGCTTTCCCACAACGTGTCTTCGGAAAAAATGCCTACTTGCAAGTATTACTTGGAAGGGTCATGTTCTAAAGATCTCTGTCCGTACACACATGTTCGAATTAGTCCCAAGGCAGAGATTTGCAGAGATTTTTTGGAGGGATTCTGCAGGAAGGCTCTAGAGGTAATGTTTTTGTTTGATTTCCCCTTTTGTTTGATGAAATGTGGTTGGAAATAAGTGATCTTGAAGAATTATTAACCGTCAATTTGTCAAAACTTGATTTGGATAACGCACTACAAAAAAATTGGTTTACCTGTTTTTTTACTTCGATCTGGACTCATTTATGCAATAAAATGCATAGCAAAAAATTTACAAGTTGTATCTTAAATAATTGTTTATTTACATAAGGGCCTGTCTGATTTAATGGGCTATTATTAGATTTAATTACACCAAAATCATAGGAAAGGTTCTTATTTACGCGTTTTTTAGCTGTCTGTCTCAAAAATATTTAATTGTGACTTCTCCCATAAAAAAGTGTGTTATTTAGTAGCTTATTAATTTAATCGATGTCGTGTGAAGTCCATAGTTTATTTCTTTGTCTTGACACGTTAGAGCGGGGGATGATTTACGCGCTTTTTTTAATTGTTCAAGTTTGGGTACATTTCTTCTTCTTTACAAAAAAATCTCAAAAATGTCCCGGAAATGCAGTTACTTTGAAGCAACTTTTTGGGTAGATAAACAAATAATTTCAAAAAACATTACAGCGCGTACATAGATCGACGTTTTACCTTTCTTTTGATGTCAAATTCATTTCGATTGGATAAGGATTGCTTCAAATTTGAATGGAAGAGAAATACCATTGCAGCTATCTCGATTATCTGTGGTACATAAGATCGACCGTCTTCTAGAAGCCTGCTCTTGTTTGAAATCGATACGACGAACCGTTTTTGAGTTTTCGACTCTTTTACCAAAAATACCGTCCCAAATATGATCGCGCTTCAAAGAAACTCTGCAAAATAATGAGAGACATATTTGTGAAATATTTTTTATACGACTGCCTTAGAAAATGATGTTTTCGCACGGAAAATTCACTTGTAGAACTTGTTCAGGGCCCTGATCAAAACAAACTGAACTTTAAGTACATTTTCAAGACTTGGCTTGTATTCTATTCACGGAAACATTCACTATCGTGGTTGGAACCAGAAGTGTCATGTTAACCAAGTGCTCGCGTTTTTGTATGAGACCAGCGCTTAATAAATTCCACTTTCTCGCACTAATCAATGGCCTGTCTTATTTGATGGGCTATTTTTAGAATGAATTACACCAAAATCGTAGGAAAGATTCTTATTTACGCGTTTTTTAACTGTCTGTCTCAAAAATTAGTTCAATTGTGACTAAGACTGCCTTAGAAATGTTGTTTTCGCACGGAAAATTTACTTGTAGAATTTGTTCAGGGCCCTGATCAAAACAAACTGAACTTCTAAAACATTTTCAAAACTTGTCTCTCTCTCTCTTCAATTATTGTCCTTCGGCTTCCATACGGCACCATTAGGACATGCCCTGCTGCGAGAAATCCGTTCCCATCCGGCCTCTAACCGGCGTAGACAGCAATGCTGTATCGGGGGGACGCAGTTGTCTTGCTCTAGGCAATACTGAATCCCATATTAATTTACACTTTTCAATTTTCAACAAAAACTTTAAACTTTGGTCGATGCACGTCCTCAGACGGCGGACATTGTTTCAAGACTTGGCTTGTAATCTATAAAAAAGATTCCCAGTGTACAAACTTTTCGAAACTCGCTGTACGAGGGTTGCTATTTATGTATTGAGAATTGGCAACACTGGTGTTGTGTTGCTAGTCGACTGTATGGGTCTTTCAAAATGAACCAAATCCAACAAAAGTTGTTCGTGCTCGCAGCACTTCGAAGCAAATGGTGGCCCGTTTCTTCGGTATAAACGGTCATGTGGCAACCGTGCCTTTAGAGCAACGTAGAACGGTAAACTCTGAATGGTACACTACTATTTGTTTGCCAGAAGTCATCAATGAAATAAGGAAAACGAACCGTCGACGAAGGATAATTCTCCTTCGTGACCATGCGAGCTCACACTCAAAACGTTGAATTGATGGGTCATCCGCCGTACAGCCCTGATTTAGCACCCAATGATTTCTATTTGTTCCCCCAAGTGAAGAAACACCTACGTGGTCAACGCTTTTCGACGCCACAAGACGCTATTTATGCATTCAAAAACCATGTTTTGGAGATACCTACTTCGGAGTGGAAAAACTGCTTTGCCAATTGGTTTAATCGAATGCATAAATGTGTAGATTTGAAAAGAGAGTATTTTGAAAAACAGTGAAGAAGTTTCTACACCCCGATTATTGTTTTAGTTCATTCTCAATACATAAATAGCAATCCTCGTATAAAAAACTTAGCGGAATGACAAAAACACGAGTGATAACACTTTTCTTCCAGTGCGACAAACGCCATCAGTTCTTGTGCCCCGATTACGAGAAAAAAGGTTGCCTGAAACCTCGATGTCCGTATCCCCATGGAAAAATGGTAAGAAAATATTCGGTATTCAATAAAAATAAATTTGCCAAGAAATCTTCGGATAATATCGAAGAAAACCTACCGGAAAAACAGCCAAAGTTCGAGCTAATAAAGAAAAAGGAAATTGCGAAATTGTCTAAAATCGGTGGTTCCCGCTATTACGTAGAAAAGAAAGATATAAGCGAGGGGGAATCACAGAGCTGTAGCCATACCGATAATCGAGAAATTGGCTTTAGACTGAGGCCCAAGCTGGGAGATCTGCCCTCTTTTATTTCTTTTGAGGAAAAGTGAACATTTCTTGGCAACACCCTTTATTTTTGATAACAATGTGAACCGATTGAGTACAATGAAATATTTTTACAAAAACTGTGTTTTATTTCAATTGTTTGGTAGTAGTCATATCGTCACCCTTATATTATGAAGAATATTCAAAGTCTAAACGGTTTCAAAACAATTTATTTTCGAACTAAAGTCTTCCAACTTACATCACAAAAGTACACTATTTATCTCAACTGCTGCGCTGTCTCTCTCCTCGCTTCAGTAAAATTGTCTCCAACTCTGTTTCGGTCTGCATAAATAGTCGAAGGGAATTTACCAGAAAGTTCTCGAACCGCCTCTATTCGCATCTAGATGTCGTACTTTCTAGAATCCAGGCGACGAAGATTCTCGAACATTCGTTCGAATCGCAAGCTTGTTCATGGGTAAAGGCGACAGGTCCGCACTCGCCCGCAACAACGCCACAATTTGAAGGTTGTATGTCATGTTTTTGACACTTCTTCGTGATTTAATGGCAGTTGCTTCCCATAGGGCTCATTTGGACAATTTTTTACACTTTTCCGTTTCATAGATAGTATAACAGGGTAACTCTTTGTTTTGCTAGCAAAACCTAGATGGCGCCACTTATATGGAGTAATATATTAGTAAATTAGAAAGATATGTGCTTTAATATGTTAGGAACAATAACAAGAGGTGTGTGTTTAATATCTGAAACATAAGGGTGCCGTTAGCATTAAAACTAGTTGTTTTGGTTGTTTTCCGTGGTCTTCTTTGGTTAAAATCTCCAAACGTTTCAACTGCAACTGCGGCAGTCATCTTCAGTGGCGTGGTCGAAGCACTCTTCTTGACGCATCAACTGAAACTGGAGCTATCGTTCCTGGCGTGTCATTTATAGTGCAGATTTTGCGCGTGCTTTCTGTGATAGCGGGTTCGCGCGTACTTTCCGCGCGATTCGGGTGACATCGCTTCGTTTTGGCGCATTCAATGATGTGTGCCAGATCTTTGGTAGGCGGATACCAATGCTCCTAGTTGAGCACAAGCGAAGTTGTCGATTGGGACAGACCGATATGGCACACAGCATTGAAAGGCTTCAAAACGAAGCAGTGTCATCCGAATCGCGCGGAAGGTACGCGCAAAATCACCACTATAAATGACATGCCAGAGACGATAGCTTCAGTTTCCGTTGATACGTCAAGAAGAGTACTTCGACCACGCCACTGATTTTGCGCGTTCTTTCTGTGATAGCGGGTTCGCGCGTACCTTCCGCGCGATTCGGTGACATTGCTTCGTTTTAGCGCCTTTCAATGCTGTGTGCCAGATCTTTGGTAGGCGGATACCAATGCTCCTAGTTGAGCACAAGCGAAGTTGTCGATTGGGACAGACCGATATGGCACACAGCATTGAAAGGCGTCAAAACGAAGCAGTGTCACCCGAAACGCGCGAACCCGCCATCAAAGAAAGTGCGCGCAAAATCAGCACTATAAATGACATGCCAGAGACGATAGCTTCAGTTTCCGTTGATACGTCAAGAAGAGTACTTCGACCACGCCACTGATTTTGCGCGTACTTTCCGGGCGATTCGGTGACATTGCTTCGTTTTAGCGCCTTTCAATGCTGTGTGCCAGATCTTTGGTAGGCGGATACCAATGCTCCTAGTTGAGCACAAGCGAAGTTGTCGATTGGGACAGACCGATATGGCACACAGCATTGAAAGGCGTCAAAACGAAGCAGTGTCACCCGAAACGCGCGAACCCGCCATCAAAGAAAGTGCGCGCAAAATCAGCACTATAAATGACATGCCAGAGACGATAGCTTCAGTTTCCGTTGATACGTCAAGAAGAGTACTTCGACCACGCCACTGATTTTGCGCGTTCTTTCTGTGATAGCGGGTTCGCGAGTACTTTCCGCGCGATTCGGTGACATTGCTTCGTTTTAGCGCCTTTCAATGCTGTGTGCCAGATCTTTGGTAGGCGGATACCAATGCTCCTAGTTGAGCACAAGCGAAGTTGTCGATTGGGACAGACCGATATGGCACACAGCATTGAAAGGCGTCAAAACGAAGCAGTGTCACCCGAAACGCGCGAACCCGCCATCAAAGAAAGTGCGCGCAAAATCAGCACTATAAATGACATGCCAGAGACGATAGCTTCAGTTTCCGTTGATACGTCAAGAAGAGTACTTCGACCACGCCACTGATTTTGCGCGTACTTTCCGGGCGATTCGGTGACATTGCTTCGTTTTAGCGCCTTTCAATGCTGTGTGCCAGATCTTTGGTAGGCGGATACCAATGCTCCTAGTTGAGCACAAGCGAAGTTGTCGATTGGGACAGACCGATATGGCACACAGCATTGAAAGGCGTCAAAACGAAGCAGTGTCACCCGAAACGCGCGAACCCGCCATCAAAGAAAGTGCGCGCAAAATCAGCACTATAAATGACATGCCAGAGACGATAGCTTCAGTTTCCGTTGATACGTCAAGAAGAGTACTTCGACCACGCCACTGATTTTGCGCGTTCTTTCTGTGATAGCGGGTTCGCGAGTACTTTCCGCGCGATTCGGTGACATTGCTTCGTTTTAGCGCCTTTCAATGCTGTGTGCCAGATCTTTGGTAGGCGGATACCAATGCTCCTAGTTGAGCACAAGCGAAGTTGTCGATTGAGACAGACCGATATTGTACACAGCATTGAAATGCGTCAAAACGAAGCAGTGTCACCCGAAACGCGCGAACCCGCCATCACAGAAAGTGCGCGCGAAATCACCACTATAAATGACATGCCAGAGACGATAGCTTCAGTTTCCGTTGGTACGTCAAGAAGAGTACTTCGACCACGCCACTGAAGGTGACTGACGCAATTGCAGTGGAAACGTTTGAAGATTTGCGTATTCTTTTTTCATGAATCCACGTTCCTTAAAGTCGGCAACATATGGATTTTTTTTAATAATGGACCCTCATGAAATTGGACTATGGCATTTGTTTTTGTCTTCAACTGTCAATCGTTTCATGTCAACAATGATTTTTTAGAGGAATGTAGGCTTTTACGGCTGGCGTCAATGTTTTGGTTGGTTTCCGGGTTTTGCTGTGATCTTTGGTTAAAATCTCCAAACGTTTCAACCGCAACTGCGGTAGTCATCTTCAGTGGCGTGGTCGAAGCACTCTTCTTGACGCATCAACTGAAACTGGAGCTATCGTTCCTGGCATGTCATTTATAGTGCAGATTTTGCGCGTGCTTTCTGTGATAGCGGGTTCGCGCGTACTTTCCGCGCGATTCGGGTGACATCGTTTCGTTTTGGCGCATTCAATGCTGTGTGCCAGATCTTTGGTAGGCGGGTACCAATGCTCATAGTTGAGCACAAGCGAAGTTGTCGATTGAGACAGACCGATATTGTACACAGCATTGAAAGGCGTCAAAACGAAGCAGTGTCACCCGAAACGCGCGGAAAGTACGCGCGAACCCGCCATCACAGAAAGTGCGCGCAAAATCACCACTATAAATGACATGCCAGAGACGATAGCTTCAGTTTCCGTTGATACGTCAAGAGTACTTCGACCACGCCACTGATTTTGCGCGTTCTTTCTGTGATAGCGGGTTCGCGCGTACTTTCCGCGCGATTCGGTGACATTGCTTCGTTTTAGCGCCTTTCAATGCTGTGTGCCAGATCTTTGGAAGGCGGATACCAATGCTCCTAGTTGAGCACAAGCGAAGTTGTCGATTGGGACAGACCGATATTGTACACAGCATTGAAAGGCGTCAAAACGAAGCAGTGTCACCCGAAACGCGCGGAAAGTACGCGCGAACCCGCCATCACAGAAAGTGCGCGCAAAATCACCACTATAAATGACATGCCAGAGACGATAGCTTCAGTTTCCGTTGATACGTCAAGAGTACTTCGACCACGCCACTGATTTTGCGCGTTCTTTCTGTGATAGCGGGTTCGCGCGTACTTTCCGCGCGATTCGGTGACATTGCTTCGTTTTAGCGCCTTTCAATGCTGTGTGCCAGATCTTTGGTAGGCGGGTACCAATGCTCATAGTTGAGCACAAGCGAAGTTGTCGATTGGGACAGACCGATATTGTACACAGCATTGAAAGGCGTCAAAACGAAGCAGTGTCACCCGAAACGCGCGGAAAGTACGCGCGAACCCGCCATCACAGAAAGTGCGCGCAAAATCACCACTATAAATGACATGCCAGAGAAGAGTGCTTCGACCACGCCACTGGAGAGTGAGCATGCGCGGATCCACGTGGGCAGTTTCTATCCAGTGGCGGCGCGTTCCCACAAAACAGCAAGTAATTTTTTTTGTTCCGTTTTGGTTTTCAACTTATTTCGGGGGATGAGCACACTGACAAATTTTGTGTAAGTGGTGGTAAATATACCGAGGTGGATCATAAATTTACTGATTCAAAGTGAGGAGATATTGCGGGAATCCCCAAAAAAATTTACCTAGTATTTTTTTGCAAACTTTTTTCTCTGATTCGGAAAACGTTTCAATAATACTAGAGACAACTTTAAATAAAATATATTTCTATAGACTAACTATTTTTGTTTATAAATAAGCATCCAGTTAGAAGGCGCGTTATAACCTAACAAAATGGGAGCGTGGAGAAGCAGGGAGTAACATTCTTTGTCGATACGACTCGACAAACTTATCCAATCCGTCAACCATCTTACCATTTCGTCTTGTTGTAAATTCGTCGGGTTCAATCCTGGAAAAAAACATACAAAAAATTAAAAGTTAACATATACCTCAACACCCTGTATCCACACCATAAAAAGAAAAACTTCATCACCTCTTAGAAAACAAGATTTTCTCAAAGCGTCTAGCGGTAAGTTATGAACTCCGCCTTCTCTCATTATCGCCATGTCCATTTCTTTCAAAATTAGCGCTTTCTCTACAAGTCGCGTCCTTCGAAACCACCCTGTATGCATGTCGTGTATTTTAAGGAGATGTACCTAAAAACAGACGAAGTCCCATTAACCAGGGGGGTATGGCAGATTCCTACGTAGTGTGGGGAGAGCTGGACAAGTGCCCCAATGAAAGCAAGGTCCAATATTTACTAGACCTTGCTTCCTATTGGGGCACTTGTCCAGCTCTCCACACACTACTCTACAAGAAAATTGCGGTGAATGATGAATTATCTTGTAATATTTTGGATATGTAATAAGCGCTATTAGTGTGACGTCACGACGCTTGATTTAGTTGGTTTGGTACTGATTTTCAGAGCTGTTTAATATTTATACCACAACTTACAACATGTCGTCTACTGAGGTAAAAAAGATGGTACGGTTCCGCCATGAACAGCTCTTTACACCTTATAATCTCTTCGACTCTGGGCTGCGTCCCACTTCCTAACCTTCCTAGAACTTCACTCCACGTATCGTACATACAGTGGGGTTTCAAAAAGTTGAGTTGGCTCTGCAGATGCCGAAAAACGGGCCTGTTGTGGCTCAACCTAGCCTTGAGATTCAGCAAGTCAAACTCAGATTTCTGCTCTGCAGTCCAAAAGTGCGAACACAGCAAGTGCTTGGGAAACATGTACGCCAGAGGCAAGACTGCGTAGCCTCCAAGGGGTAGGGAGGCTATCAGGAGGACAGGCGCGACTTTTCTCATGTCTTTCGGCATTTGTTGGTACAGTTCGATTTCTCTTCGCAGCAGCTTCGAAAAGTTTTCGCCGGGCACGTTTAGTCTTCTCGTTATTCTGAAATAGTCCTTGGTGTCTTTTAGGAACTCTTTAACACCTACCATGAAGGTTCTGTACACTTGTATGGCTCCCGTGAAGCGTTTTTCTATCACTATATCGTAGTTCTTCAGGTAATCTAGGTATCGGCTTAAAACGAAAAAGCGGAACTCTTTGGCCTTGTCGGTTTTGTAAATTGACTTACTTTGGTTGCAAATACTAGAGTGGAAAGACCTGGAATACCAATTAAATTATGGTAATTGACAAGAAATGGCATTAAAGAGAGTATTCACCTCAAATAATTCTTCATCGATGGACTCTTCAAATAGCCATCAATTCCAGGGATATTTCTTGATGCCATCATCTGTACTGGGCTCAGAATATCCATGGTTCTTGCTGATCCCTTCGGGAAATTGATTTTTCGAAATGAACACAGAATCATCTTGAATTGTAACCTATCATCTAGGGTGCTACAGCCTGTTGAAACTATCCTCCAATAAGTCCAATATCAAGCAATTTCGCACAATTTTACCACTCTAATTTCCATATTTCCATGCTTATAACCACCATCATATTCACAACATTCATAACGATATAAACAAAGTTAATTTAACAATTATTTTTCGTAACATAACCACACTTTATTCTGTGACTATTGACACAGAACACCTAACCTACCTAGGTTAGGTGTTCTGTGCTACTGACTAGACAATTGTGACATAACAACAGCTGTGGGTTCATTCGTTTGCATCGTGGTGTAGCACTTTCTACACTTGGTGTAATTTTCACTCGATTTTTGTATTCGTTTGTCGATTGAATTTCTTGATTCTTTTGTTTAAACTGCACCACTCTCTTACACTCGATTCATAATTTAGTGTGAATTACACTGCACCACACACACTACACCTCGTTGCAAACGATGAACCTTGTGTCTATCAGACGGAAGGACAACAGAACTCATAATAATATATATTGTTATGAGTTCTGTGGGAAGGACCTCATCTCAAAACTCGTAACATTGAAGTCGCGTCCATACCCTCGCGAATTTCGCAATTTTACCGCGAATAAAATGCACTTGATACTGGCGCCGTTTTATTTGCAGAAAAATTACGAAAATCGCGAGGGGATGCACTAGCCTTAAAGTTCTTGCTTTCATTTCTTGATGTGGCGTAACCAAGAAGACTAAAAACAAGGAGTGTTTGATTCCCATAAGACAATGGGGACACCAGTAGAAAGAGATGAAAGAACATTTGTGACGTAGTTGGACGTGTCCTGGCCGCCGTTTTCTATAGACAGTGACGG
This sequence comes from Chrysolina oricalcia, assembly GCA_944452925.2. Lineage (NCBI taxonomy): Eukaryota > Metazoa > Arthropoda > Insecta > Coleoptera > Chrysomelidae > Chrysolina > Chrysolina oricalcia. The sequence goes on along the minus strand of OX101829.2, from coordinate 190,281 downwards.
ACTAGCTCTTGGTATATGAGAGTTACTGCTGACAGTTTTGTTGCTTGATTCGAGTTCGACTCTGTACTCATACCCAAGTACATCACTATGACGCGTTGATGATTGGCTAAAGCTTATTAAACCCTCCTTGTTTTTAGTCTTCTTGTGGTGTAACAACTCAAATATACCACATACATCTTTTTAGGTATGTGAAATATACAGCCTACGCTACACTTTGAATCAGGTGCTGCTGATTGAAGGCTCGTTCATACCCTCGCGAATGTCGCAATTTTTCTGCGAATAAAATGCACTCGATACTGGCAGCCGTTTCATTCGCAGAAAAATTGCGAAAATCGCGAGGGGGTGCACAAGCCTTAAGGTTCTTGATGAGGTGTAATAAATCAAATAAACAGCCTACACATTACACAACACTTTAAATCGAGTGCTGATTAAAGGCTCGTTCATACCCTTGCGAATATTCGCATTTTTTTGCGATCCAACTCATACGGCGAAAAAATTGCGGTGAATGATGAATCATCATGTCATTTTTTGGTAGTCTCGTGCATTCCCCTGGCAAATTTCGCAATTTTTCTGCGAATAAAATGGCCGTCGACATGGTGCTGAGGTGAGATAATGAATACTCGATACGAGAGCTGTCACGATCCGTAGTGAAAAACGCTGTGGTTTCTATTAATGTCAAACTCGCAACTGGTCAAGTGTTCATAATCTCCCCTAAATCAACGATTGTACGAAATTACTTGCAGAAAAATTGCGAAATTCGCGAGGGGATGCACAAGCCTCAAGGTTCTTGCTTTCGTTTCTTGGTGTGGTGTAATAAATCAAATAAACAGCCTACACACTATACTACACTTTAAATCGAGTGCTGATTAAAGGCTCGTTCGTACCCTTGCGAATATTCGCATTTTTTTGCGATCCAACTCATACGGCGAAAAAATTGCGGTGAATGATGAATCATCATGTCATTTTTTGGTAGTCTCGTGCATACCCTAGCAAATTTCGCAATTTTTCTGCGAATAAAATGGCCGTCGACATGGTGCTGAGGTGAGATAATGAATACTCGATACGAGAGCTGTCACGATCCGTAGTGAAAAACGCTGTGGTTTCTATTAATGTCAAATTCGCAACTGGTCAAGTGTTCATAATCTCCCCTAAATCAACGATTGTACGAAATTACTTGCAGAAAAATTGCGAAATTCGCGAGGGGATGCACAACACTTAAGGTTCATGCTTTCGTTTCTTGATGTGGTGTAACAAATCAAATAAACAGCCTACACCCTACACTACACTTTAAATCGAGTGCTGATTAAAGACTCGTTCATACCCTTGCGAATATTCGCATTTTTGTGCGATCCGACTCATACGACAAATAAATTGCGGTGAATGATGAATCATCATGTCATTTCTTGGTAGTCTCGTTCATACCCTAGCGAATTTCGCAATTTTTCTGCGAATAAAATGGCTGTCGACATGGTTCTAGGTGACATAATGAATACTCGATACGAGAGCGTAGTGAAAAACGCTGTGGTTTCTTTATGGCTCTACATTAATTTTGGTACGAGTTACGTCAAACTCGCAACGAGTCAAGTGTTCATAATCTCCCCTAAATCAACGATTGTACGACATTACTTGCAGAAAAATTGCGAAATTCGCGAGGGGATGAACAAGCCTTGAGGTTCTTGCTTTCGTTTCTTGATGTGGTGTAATGAATTGATATACAGCCTACACCCTATACTACACTTTAAATCAAGTGCTGATTAAAGGCTTGTTCATACCCTTGCGAATATTCGCATTTTTTGCGAACCGACTCATACGGCGAAAAAATTGCGGTGAATGATGAATCATCATGTAAATTTTTTGTAGTCTCGTTCATACCCTAGTGAATTTTGCAATTTTTCTGCGAATAAAATGGCTGTCGACATAGTTCTGAAGTGAGATAATGAACACACTATACCAGAGCTGTCACGATCCGTACTGAAAAACGCTATGGTTTCTTTACGGCTCGGCATTCATTTCGGTACGAGTCACGTCAAACTCGCAACGGGTCAAGTGTTCATAATCTCCCCTGAATCAACGATTGTTTGACATTACTGGCAGAAAAATTGCTAAATTTGCGAAGGGATGAACAAGCCTTAAGGTTCTTGCTTTCGTTTCTTGATGTGGTGTAACAAATCAAATATACAGCCTAAACTACACTTAAAATTAGGTGCTGTGATTAAAGTCTCATTCATACCCTTGCGAATACTCGCAACTTTTTCCGATTTTGCAAATATTCGCAAGGGTATGAACTAGCCTTAAGGCAGTTACACAAGCGAAATCAGTGTACACTTGACTCATATTCTTGGGCTCGAACCAGAACCATTACATATTTTTTCGTGAACTGAAACCGAACCCATATTTAAACTTCGATTATTTTATAGTACCGAACCAGAACCCTTAAAATTCAAAACGGGTTTTTAGACTATATTTCGGTTCTCTCTGCGAAGATAATCTGATGTCAAATCCACTAAATGTCAAACTCGATGCGGATCAAGTGTTCGTAACAACAGTTCGTATAGGAAAGACGGAAAAGTAAACAAACCACATTGGCACCAAAGTAATGCAAATTTTTCTTACCCAAATATTTTTTCCTATATTCAAGTAACGGCCTTTGGCGCTGTCATTAGCTATTGGGCTGGTGTTCCCTAGTTGCGTAGGAAAACTGTCAATTGTTTGCATTTTTACAGAGCTAAACCTGAACAGAACACATCCCTTAGGGCTCGTTCAAACCCTTGAGAATATTTCCCATTTGACTCGTCGGGGGGAAAATTGTGGTGAATAATGAATCATAACAAGTCATTCTTCATTATTTGGGGTGAGATTTCAACATTATCGGAAAATGACATGATGATTCATCATTTACCGCAATTTTTTCGCCTCACGGTACGAATCGCAAAAAATTGCGAATATTCGCAAAGGTATGAACGCGCCTTTATGAAATATGTTCTGAGTCAACTTCACATTGCTCATTACATGATACCTGTCAAGTTAAAAACTAACCTCGCTTTAAAAACGAATCAAAAATTTAATAAAAATGCGAAAAACCACTGTGCTGTTTCGCCAACACATAGGATGGCATTTCACCAAACACTGGGTCGTTCAAGGAAAACGAAAACCCCTAGAAACAGGCACGGAAAAAATTCTGGAACAGTCGGGAATAACAGTTTGTAAACCCCGAGATTTCATTGAGGAGAAAAGATTCATAGAAAAGTAACTACAATCAGAACATCCTCAGGTAATTCACTGATTTCAATCTTGTTTCAGAGTTCAAGTCGTTGGGTACAAAGACAAACCTGTACCCCTTGACGAGACTCATCCAAACTGGCACGATAAAACTTTATTAACCTACAAGGACGACAGTGTCCTTTTGGAAGGCTTATCGCAAGCCAAAATAATCGCGAACACCGTGGAAATAAAGCAAGGTTTACCGGATTGCATCAAGTTTAAAGAGGTCTCTGAAGATGTCCACAAAGCTACTAAAACAATTATTTTGAACTCGCATGTGTTGGATGCTGAACAGAAAAAATTACCCAAGATAAAAGATCCTGAAAGACCTGCGTGGAACTTTCCTAGATCGTATGGTGTTACACAAGGTAGAAGAAGGTATTGCATTTCATTTAAATTTTTTTCTTGAGAATAAATATTAAAAAGGAAGTGTAAATGCTGCTTATTAATCCTAGAATTACAGACCAGTCAGCATTAATATTTTTTGACAGTGTATAATTGCATTCAAAGGTAGGGTTAGCAAAAAAAACTGTTCTAAAACTCTTAACCTTGGTAGTATCTAGGGATAATCTTTATTTGAAATAGGAACATCCTAATTTACATATATTTTTAATATTTGTCACTGGTAAGAAAAATACTTGATGCTAAAAAAGATGAAACAACAAAAAAAGATACTTATATAGTCACAATCAGAGATTAAGATATACACAAAAATACTCATGTATGTATGTCAGTATTTCAGATGTATGTTAGTATCTCTATAATCGATGTGCAGTCATCCACGGTTTTAGGATCTCATGAATGTATGCCAGTATTTCAATCAGTTTGTTAGTATCTTTGTATGTGTGTTAGTATCTCTACATTTGATTGAGGTGAAGTTATCCACGGTTTTATAATCTCCGGATGTAGGCCAGTATTTCAGTATGTACGTCAGTATCTCTATCCACGGTTTTAGTATCTCCGGGTGTAGGCCAGTATTTCAGTGTGTATGTCAGTATCTCTGTATGCAATTGATGTGAAGATATCCACGGTTTTAGTGTCTCCGGATGTATGCCAGTATTTCAGTATGTACGTCAGTATCTCTGTATCCACGGTTTTATAATCTCCGGATGTATGCCAGTATTTCAGTACGTACGTTAGTATGTCTATATGCAATTGATGTGAAGTTATCCACTGTTTTAGTATCTCCAGATGTAGGCCAGTATTTCAGTATGTACGTTAGTATCTCTGTATGCAATTGATGTGAAGTTATCTACGGTTTTAGTATCTCTGGATGTAGGCCAGTATTTCAGTATCTACGTTAGTATCTCTGTATCCACGGTTTTATAATCTCCGGATGTGGGCTAGTATTTCAGTATGTACGTTAGTATCTCTACATTTGATTGGTGTGAAGTTATCCACGGTTTTAGTATCTCCGGATGTAGGCCAGTATTTCAGTATGTACGTTAGCATCCCGTAATACTAAAACCGTGGATAACTTCAAAATCAATTACATTCAAAGATACTAACATACATACTGAAATACATCCCGAGATACTAAAACCATGGATAACTCCACATCAATTGCATACACGTGCATACTGAAATACTGGCATACATCCGGAGATACTAAACTCGTGGATAACTTCACATCAATCAAATGTAAAGATACTAACGTACATACTGAAATACTGGCCTACATCCGGAGATACTAAAACCGTGGATAACTTCACATCAATTGCATACGGAGATACTAACGTACATACTGAAATACTGGCCTACATCCGGAGATACTGAAACCGTGGATAACATTGATGTGAAGTTATCCACGGTTTTAGTATCTCCGGATGTATGCCAGTATTTCAGTATGCAGTTATCCATGGTTTTAGTATCTCGTAATGTATTTCAGTTTGTATGTTAGTATCTTTCAATGTAATTGGTTTTGAGGTTATCGACGGTTTTAGTATTTTGGGATGTTTGTCTGTGTTTCAGTATATATGTTAGTATCTTTGTATGTATGTTGGTATTTCTGTATGTAATTGATGTGACGTTCCACGGTTTTAGTATCTCGGATGTATTTCAATATGTATGTTAGTATCTTTGTATGTATGTTAGTATTTCTGTATGTTTCTTTAGTTATATACGTTTTTCCAGCCACACCTTTTACGTCTCGGGAGATTTTGCGTGCGGCGTTGCCAAGTTTTTCGAATATCCTAGCCGTAAATTCAACAACTTTGGTAGATACAAATTGTTGTTGACTGTTTTTTGACCCTGAGTCATACAATATTTGATCTTATAGAAATGGGTGATCTATAATGGTTTTGCACCGGATACAGGTAAAGATTTGGTAGGAATCATTTTCAATGTTTACACTGAGATAATCCTGGTAATCCATGGAATGCACCTACAAAGTCGAAGCAATTTGGAGAGATAGTCTTTTGCCAATATCTCTATTAATACTGGATGAAGCAAAATAATGTTAGTGGTGTCAAAATAATTTGGAGTGCCGCAGGGGAGACAGGATCTGTCAGTTTTGGCAGGTTTTTGCTAATAACTCGCTTAATAGGAACAGGAAGAAAAATATCTGAAATTTCCGACTTTCTTTTAATACTGGACGAGCCAATTGTAAAAAATATAATCTAAACAGTATTATAAACAATCATTTATGTCACATAAGTACATTACTATTTATTTCGACTAGACTGTTATCGTTCCTCTTTGTCTCGCTGTGAAACTCTCCCTCTTCTCGAGACAGTTCTAGAAAGCTGTCGTCCGTTCGCTTGGTCGCTTCTAGATGGATCTGCGTCGACTGACATTCCGAAGCGATGAGGCGCCAGGTCCGGTCTCAGAAATATTACTCAATGATTTCGTTGCCCGGTATAAGTTATTGTCAAAGATTTTCGTCTTATTTTTTCCAGCAAGCTGATAACCTCGAAATTACTGAATCTAATCGAATCTGCTACTGACTACGACCTTGTCAAAGAGCGATACCTGTTCGAAGACCTCTGGTTCTCGTTTCCCTTCGAAAAAAACGGAACCTTGCTTCAGTTTCAACTCAGAGGGGATTTCGTTCTCGCTTCTTCGAAGCCTCTCTCTCCGGTGACAGAAGAATCGACGTCGAATTTAGACTTGCCGGATATCTACCCGGTCGATCCTATGATTACTTTGAACAAGGAAAACATCTACGAGACGAAGAGTATTTACCGTAAGTGATGTTTTCAGAAATGAGTTAAGTTATCTTATTATTATCATTATATCTTATTGATTTATACCTTATAGTAACGTAATATGCCAATTCCGACTTCGCAACTAGAAATTAGTATAATTCCGACTTTACCATTCGTAATTAGTATAATTCCAACTGTACAATTCGGAATTAGTATAATTCCGACTTTAAAACTCGGACTTGGTATAATTCCGTCTTCGCAACTCGGATTTAGTACAGCTCCGTCTTTATAACTTGGGATTATTATAATTCCGATTTCACAAATCGGAAATAGTATAATTCTGACTTTTCGATTCGGAATTAGTATAATTCCGACTTTTCGATTTGGAATTAGTCTAATTCCTACGTTACAATTCCGAATTAGCCTAATTCCGACTTCGCAATTCAGAATTAGCCTAATTCCGACTTAGCAATTCGGAATGAGTATAATTTCGACTCTACTAATCGGAATTTGTATTAATTCCGACTTTAAAACTCGGAATTAGTATAATTTCAATTGTAAAATTCGGAATTAGTATAATTCCCACGTTACAACTCAGAATTAGCCCAATTCCGACCTCGCAATTAGGAATTAGTATAATTCCAACATAATAACTCGGATTTAGTATAATTCCGACTTTACAACTCGGAAATAGTATAATTCCGACTACATCTCTGAAATAGAATAATTAAGAATTTTCAATTCAGAATTAGTATAATTCCGACTTTACAATTCGGAATTAGTACAACTATAACTCGAAATTACTATAATTCCGTCTTCGTAACTAGGAATTAGTATAATTCCGACTTTACAACTCGGAAACAGTATAATTCCGATTTTTCAATTCTTAGCAATACTTTTATTATTGACCATTGCATTGTTTTATTATGCCAGTCTGACAGATGTAGAAAAGACCAGGCGATTATAATAATGATCCATGATGATTTTTATTTCATTAATATTAATACATGACTTTCCAACAAACAAACAAATAAAAATACGAAAAAACACGAGTTCAAGTCTTATGCCGGGCAATAATTACGCTAATGCCGAGTTTTAAAGTCGGAATTATACTAATTTCGAGTTGCGAAGTCGGAATTATGCTAACTTCGAGTTGTAAAAGTCGGAATTATACCAATTTCAAGTTGCGGAGTCGGAAATATACTACTAATTCCGAGTTTTGAAGTCGGAATTATAATAATTCCGAGCTGTGAAGATGGAATTAGGGTAATTCCGAGTTGTAAAGTTGGATTTATACTAATTTCCAGTTGCGAAGTCGGAATTATACTAACTTCGAGTTGTGAAAGTCGGAATTATACCAATTTCAAGTTGCGGAGTCGGAAATATACTACTAATTTCGAGTTTTGAAGTCGGAATTATAATAATTCCGAGCTGTGAAGATGGAATTAGGGTAATTCCGAGTTGTAAAGTTGGAATTATACTAATTTCGAGTTGCGAAGTCGGAATTATACTAACTTCGAGTTGTAAAAGTCGGAATTATACCAATTTCAAGTTGCGGAGTCGGAAATATACTACTAATTCCGAGTTTTGAAGTCGGAATTATAATAATTCCGAGCTGTGAAGATGGAATTAGGGTAATTCCGAGTTGTAAAGTTGGAATTATACTAATTTCGAGTTGCGAAGTCGGAATTATACTAACTTCGAGTTGTAAAAGTCGGAATTATACCAATTTCAAGTTGCGGAGTCGGAAATATACTACTAATTCCGAGTTTTGAAGTCGGAATTATAATAATTCCGAGCTGTGAAGATGGAATTAGGGTAATTCCGAGTTGTAAAGTTGGAATTATACTAATATCGAGTTGCGAAGTCGGAATTATACTAACTTCGAGTTGTAAAAGTCGGAATTATACCAATTTCAAGTTGCGGAGTCGGAAATATACTACTAATTCCGAGTTTTGAAGTCGGAATTATAATAATTCCGAGCTGTGAAGATGGAATTAGGGTAATTCCGAGTTGTAAAGTTGGAATTATACTAATATCGAGTTGCGAAGTCGGAATTATACTAACTTCGAGTTGTAAAAGTCAGAATTATACCAATTTCAAGTTGCGGAGTCGGAAATATACTACTAATTCCGAGTTTTGAAGTCGGAATTATAATAATTCCGAGCTGTGAAGATGGAATTAGGGTAATTCCGAGTTGTAAAGTTGGAATTATACTAATATCGAGTTGCGAAGTCGGAATTATACTAACTTCGAGTTGTAAAAGTCGGAATTATACCAATTTCAAGTTGCGGAGTCGGAAATATACTACTAATTCCGAGTTTTGAAGTCGGAATTATAATAATTCCGAGCTGTGAAGATGGAATTAGGGTAATTCCGAGTTGTAAAGTTGGAATTATACTAATATCGAGTTGCGAAGTCGGAATTATACTAACTTCGAGTTGTAAAAGTCAGAATTATACCAATTTCAAGTTGCGGAGTCGGAAATATACTACTAATTCCGAGTTTTGAAGTCGGAATTATAATAATTCCGAGCTGTGAAGATGGAATTAGGGTAATTCCGAGTTGTAAAGTTGGAATTATACTAATTTCGAGTTTCGGAGTCAGAAATTTAGTAATAATTCTGAGTTGTGAAGTCGGAATTAGGCTAATTCCGACTTTTATAGTTGGAATTACAGAAATTTCGTGTTGTAAGGTCGGAATTGTACTAATTCCGAGTTGTGAAGTCAGAATTGGGGTAATTCCGAGTTGTAAAGTAGGAATTATAGTAATTTCGAGGTCAGAAATTCACTAATAATTCCGTGTTGTGAAGTCGGAATTAGGCTAATTCCGAGTTTTAAAGTTGGAATTACAGAAATTTCGTATTGTAAAGTCGGAATTGTACTAATTCCGAGTTGTGAAGTCGGAATTAGGGTATTTGCGAGATGTAAAGTCGGAATTATAATAATTTCGAGTTGCGAAGTCGGAATTAGGGTAATTCCGAGTTGTAAAGTTGGAATTATACTAATTTCGAGTTTTGGGGTAAAAAATTCACTAATAATTCCGAGTTGTGAAGTCAGAATTAGTCTAATTCCGAGTTTTAAAGTTGGAATTACAGAAAATTCGTGTTGTTAAGTCGGAATTGTACTAATTTCGAGTTGCGAAGTCGGAATTATACTAATTTCAAGGTGCTGAGTCAGAAATATACTAATCTCGAGTTGTTAAGTCGGAATTAGGCGAATTCCGAGTTGTAGAGTCGGAATCATACTAATTTCGAGAGTAGTGAAATTGGAATTACACTAATTCCGAGTTGTAAAGTCGTAATTATACTAATTCTGAGTTATAAAGTAGGAATTGTACTAATTCCGAGTTGCGAAGTCGGAATTCGGCTAGTTTTTTAGACAATGGAAGCATAGAAAAATTCCACTCGATTATATTGTCTTTACATTTTTCAGCTATAAACCCAAGTTTTAAGAAGTCCCACCCGCACACGATTTTCATACACTTCGACAAAGAAGTCGTAAAAAATTCGTTTGAAGAGGAAGTGACCGAATCCCAAATTTTCGGACGGTCCTTGATGAAAACCTTTACTGTAGCCGCGAGTTATGCCAGGCTGAAGTACGGGGTGAGTAAAAATGTTCGTAACAATAATGTTTGACAGTGGTTGACAATGTATTAGTGTTAGTAGAATTCTTCTGGACTTCCATTGTCTAGAAACAGAGAAAATTAATTCTTTGCGTGTGTTTGAGTCACGACGTTTCAACAGTTAACATCTATTGTCGTTATCAAGTGTGCGAATGCGACAAGATATCTCGGATACTTATTATATAGCATGCAACTAATGTACCTGCTATAAAGGTAATTATTATCTTCGTGGGGTCTCTCTCAGGTCATCAATGGTAATTATTGTGTTACAAAGACCTTTTTTTGGTGATTGTTGTTATTTATGACCGATTTTGATAGGTCTTGACACAGAGTTCTTATTGAAATCTCAATGAATCTAGCTGAGTGATGAGTGGCTTCCACACATTCCGAATCTCTATGCTCGGCTGACTGAACACGTCATTATTCTGAATATAAGCCGACTCTATGAACTTTCTCTACTACCTATGTTGTTCTTTGTGGATAACTTCGGCTTCCGACCATGCGATGTTGTGCTGATTAGTCCATACGTGATCTGCTATTCCCGACGTCGCTGTTTCTCCTCGCTGAGTATTTCTCTTGTGTTCACCGATTCTCACATTCAGTGGCCTCTTAGTTTCTCCAACATAGTCCATCCCACATTCAAACGGAACATGGTAAATGCAGTTTTTGGAGTCACTATTCTCGTTGGGTGGTCTCGTTTTTGTGAGTTGGCTACGAATGGTATCACTTGATCTGAAGCATGTTCGGATGTTGTACCTCGCTCCAATTCGCCTTATTCTATCCGATAAACCTCTCACATAGGGAAGACATTGGGTAGGCTGCGTTGGTTCATCTGATTTCTCGGTGTTGCCTCTTCTGCGGTTAAGGACCGCTGCTATAGTTTGTCGGAGTACCCATTCCGTCGCAGATCTTTCTTGATATTGTTCAATTCGTTGGTCAGACTCACATCGGTGTTACAGAGGCTGTAGGCCCGGTCAACCAACAAGCGGATAATTCCTCTCTTCGTCGTTCCATGGTGGTTCGACTCGGAAAATTCAGGTATTGTCCGTTGTGATGTCAACATCCGCCGACGCTCGGGTTCCGGAAATAACGACGGTTTCTTCCGACTAGCTCAGTCTTTGTCTCGAAGCGCCGGCATTGAAGCAAAATTTGTTTGTTCCCCTTTTGCAGCCTCGGATTGTCCTTGGATTCAGACTATTGTAGACTGGTAGCAGCAACACTATGCACTAGAGTCCTGAAAAGAACTCAGGCATAGTTCGTAGTGGAGTATTTCATTAACTCCGAATTCTTTTATTATTCTGTTGGTGTTCCCAACGAATTTCCATACCAATGCAATCAGGGCAGGCCGGAGATTCCATTACTCGCCGAAAATGAACTGTCTACCGTGAGACTAGCTCGGAGCTCAATTTGATTGCTTACAAAAGCATCAAATATAACTTATAAAGTCGGGTGAGTCACCCGGGTAGGGTGCACTCACCAGGTATACTACGTACCTCTCGGAAGCTCCCGAGTGACTGGTTATTCCAGCCAAAACGGGTGTGAACCTCGGCCAGAAATACTAAAATAAAATTTTCATTTGAGAGTATATCTCGGAGCGGAGTTCCGATAGGCTCCGCCCACAGTGACTTTGCTTCGGCATTGGCCGAAGTAAATGTGCACAAAAATTATTAAAGAGCTCCTTTTCAGCTGTTTTGGCAGTTGTCCGGGAGCCACAGACCCTTGAGTAGTAGTCCTACCGAGTGGTAGCCCGGATGGTTCTGGTGTGATTAGTAATTCTGGCCAGGTCATGGCTTCCTTGAGAAATATACGGCCTGGCTTAGATAGATGAAGCGTCGTTGGTTAACACCAACAACATTTAAAAAGAATTCGTACTGTTCCTGTCTGATCCAGTAAGAAGAGTTCCGGAGTTGCTGGATTGCGACGATGCTGTGTGCGGAGAGTAGCCTACCGGATGAGGTACACACCTCCCATTTCCGTACCTCCGTGCACACGCATTTAGTTGTCACGGGCTTCTTAAATAGGAAAAGCTGACATTTGCTCCGGCCAATGCCGAAGCAAAGCCGCGGTGGGCGGAGCCTACTGGAGTCTTTGTTGTAAAGGCGGAGTATTATGATTGTGAAACCTGGACGGGGTTCCACTCTCGAAGTCCCGGCTAGCAGTGGGCTCTCTGCCGCCATTACGCATAACACCCGAATCCATGATTCGGGGCTTGAAAATAAATGACCCCCTTGACTATATGACCCCCGAAACAAACAATTTTAATTAAAAAGAACAAACTAGGCGCTTTTGCAGCTAGTCAGGTTCGAGATAAACTATGAGTGTAGTTAAAGTTAGTCGGCTTTCCCAATATTATACATGTAACAGTGCTTTAAGATGTGTGGTAATGTTTTCAGTCTAGATTGCCAGGGCTTGTACGAATTCTTTTATATGCTTGTTCCGTTAGAACAATATTTAACGAAGGCTGCTCCAGCCCTAGCAAAATCGACCCCTAAAAGAAAAACACAAACACCAAATATCCGTCGGGCTCAACCCGGTAGTAAAAAGTAACAGTAATAAATGCCTTCTCAAGCCAGACGTTAGCTGGAACGAAGGTAGAGTGTCTTATTATAAAGTAACTATCTATGTAAAAGTTCAAATTTAACTCACTGACTCTAAGAGAATTTACTATAGAGAATCGAACACTTGGAGAGTCTCGTTCTCAAAGTCGTTTCCTCGTAAACGGGATTACAGAGAATCCGACTAATAAAGTTCGGAAAAGTTTTCTAACCACCAACAATTTCAAGATAAAAGTCACTTACGAAAATCAAACACTTGAAGAGTTTTGTCCTCAAAGTTGTTTCCCCGTAAACAGGATTACGGAGAATTCGATTAATACAGTTCGGAAATTTACAGATCACCAACAAATTTTTGTATGGCTTACCAGACAAGTGTTCTTCCAGGTTTTCTTAGTTTCCTCGGGATTTATGAATAAAAAGCCAATCTCCCATACAAAGCATCCAGCTAGATATTTCCGGGTCTTCCAACAACCTATAGTGGGCCTTAGATTCCTTTTCTCCTTGATTCTATAGCAGAAACCAATTTCTCGAAGATTCACTTCCTGGTATCAACACCAAATGAATAAAAGCCCGAGAGTTCACCTCTGCGGGTCAATCAGCAACTAGATGCCAAGCCAAGTTGGTGAAATAATATATAATATATTATTCCGATATCAGAGCAATATCAAAGCTCAAAAGTTAGTTTATCTCTCGAGATGCTACTCAATTCACAACTCTAAAACTAACTCACTGCTACTAAATTCACAGATTTATAACAACAGCTCCGTGCGAAGCTCGGAGGACAACTGACTTCAGCTAAACTTTGGGTTTCTTTTATAGAGTGGGTCGCGCTGGGCGTGGCCTATTGGAATTTCGTTCGGAGATATACTCTCGAACGAAGTTGAGAATTTGGTTTCATTTCTGCTATTTCTCCGTGAAAATATACGTTTTCAAGGGAGTTTATGACAAAAGCTGACATTTGCTCCGGCCAATGCCGAAGCAAAGCCGCGGTGGGCGGAGCCTACTGGAGTCTTCCCTCCAGATATGGTCTCGCCAAATAATTTTTCAATCTTCATTTTTTGTTCATTTCTCGGCAAAAGATAACAGTGAGTTGGTTTTCTGAACACTGACGTTTGAAACTCGCCATTCGTTCTTTGGAATTTCACTATGGAAAAGGAGATCCAGGAAGGGTTACCCTTTCTTGATGTGAAAGTCCAAAGAACGAATGGCAAGTTTCAAACGTCAGTGTACAGAAAATCAACCCACACCGGACAAGACCTGAATTTTGAGTCGAACCACCATGGAGCGACGAAGAGAGGAATTATCCGCTAGTTTGTTGGCCTGGCCTACAGCCTCTGTAACACCGATGTGAGTCTGACCATTGTTTATATAGAAGTAAGATAGTTAGTCAATGCCTATGTAATTGGTGTTGGACGCAAACGCGAGTGTCATCTAGCGTGATCAAACATGAATATTTGACGTCATTTTAATGCAGGTTCCTTCAAAAAACCCTGATTTTAATGCTTTTCCATTGTTTTAATCAAGTTACGACATGACTTGGAGGCCAGATCACTGAAGTTACGACATGACTTGGATGCGAGCTCACTATCGCCATCTACATGTCGCATCCATTTTGATCCAATTATAATCCCATAAGGTTGACTATCTATCTTCTATATAAACAATGGTCTGAACAACGAATTGAACAACATCAAGAACAACATCAAGATTTGTGGGAAATTATTCAAGGCAGTCATGTATTGAAAACGCGTATTTTTGTGGGAAATTATTCGAGACAGTCATGCATTGAAAACGCGTATTTTTGAGGGAAATTATTCAAGACAGTCATGTTTTGAAAACGCGTATTTTTGTGGGAAATTATTCAAGACAGTCATGTATTGAAAACGCGTATTTTTGCGGGAAATTATTCAAGACAGTCATGCCATGAAAAATATACTGGGATTTTTTCTCAATTCTCGCATTAGTCGTTGTATTCAAATTATTGGTGTCTAATTATAGTTTCAAATTACAGTAGTTTTATTCATATTATTGTTATTCATTTATAGTTGTGAACGCATTAAAGTCGTTGTATTCATATTATTGGTGTCCAATTATAGTTTTAAAGGCATTAAGGTCGTTGTATTCATATTATTGGTGTCCAATTATAGGTAAAAAAACAAGAGTACACATTGAGGTCGTTGTATTAAAAATTGTCTACAACTTCTAGGCATTTCAACTTCCGAGCTTTCGAAAAGTGCTCGCGCGAAGTGCGAGGTCGAGCGCTTGCGCGAGAGTTAACCGCCGGAGGCCAAGTCTGAGCGTTAGGTGGATCCTAGCGTAGGCGGATCCCACGCCCAGACTTGTTTTTTCAACAAGAGCTGATGCATTATGTTTCGCGACAACATGAGTATTTGAGATGCTATTGAACAATTGCATCAGATCATTGGCATAAATGAGGAACAACAGAGGACCCAAAATAGAACCTTGGGGGACTCCTTGTTCGATGGTAGCTAGATGGGATTCAGTATTGTTAATGACTACTTTTTGGACTCTACCTTCCAAGTATGATTCCATAAGTTTTAGAGCAATTCCTCTCACACCATATCGTTCCAATTTCAAGAGTAGAAGATCGTGATTTACACAATCAAATTCATAAAATTCAATTAGGGCAGTCTCGGTGCTTTTATTTTGGGTAAACCCGTGCTGTTTCGGTGAGAGGAGTTGATTGGAGACTAGAAAAGAAGTCAACTGTCGTTTAATGTTCAATTCATAAATCTTAGATATACTTGAGAGCAGACTGATTCCTCTGTAGTTGCCATAGAGATGGGGTCACCTTTCTTGAAAATAGGAGTAACAAGGGCTCCTTTCAGTTTATCAGGAAAAACTCCTAACTCCATGGAGATATTTAAGAGGTAAGTCAAAGGTGTAACCAATTCAACAGCGCATTTTTTCAATAGATTATTCGATATTTCATCATAACCACGTGCATTGGAATTTTTTAAACTTTTTGTTAGATCAATAACGTCGTGTTCGGTCATTGGATGTAAGAAAAGAGAGTTCTGACCTATTAATATGTTTCTTTCCATAAAGTTTATATCAGTATCCCACTGTTGTGATACTTCCAAAAAATTACTATTGAAGTTGTTTGCCATGTCAATGTCAGCGACCACTGAATTACCCTCATAAATAGTGATATTATTGGAACTGATTTCTTTTTTTTGAATTTGATTGACAATTTGCCACATGGTTTTAGATTTATTGTGCGAGTTGTATATTCTGTTATTTACACATTGCTTATAACTATTTTTGAGCTTGTCTCTGTATGTCTGTGTCAGTTGTCTACTTATGTCCTTATATTGCTCATTTACTCTTGCGCAATCTGAAAAAAATGTAACTGAGTAGTTCAGGACTAAGTATATTATTATTATTTAGTGTTTTTGTTTGTTTTTTGAAACGCTTCAGAGGAAAAGTCACCTCAATGTAGTAATGAATTATGTTGTTGAACGTTTCATAGGCTCTATTTGGGCAAGTTTCTCTGTACAGGTCTTCCCACGACTCATTTGCTAGAAGCGATTTAAACATATTTACGAGGGCTGTTTGGTAACTCCGTGACTATTTGAATAAAGAAAAAAAAAATTGGCAAATAAGCGTTTTATTTTTCAACATAATCTCCTTTTAGATCAATACATTTAGTCCAGCGTTTTTCCAGTTTTTTTATTCCTTCCAAATAATAGGTTTTCTCAAGGCCCTCAAAATAGGCGTTTGTTTCGGTTATAACCTCTTCATTCGACCCAAATCTCTTACCACCCAGCCATTTCTTCAGGTTTGGGAAAAGAAAATAGTCGCAAGGGGCTAAATCTGGAGAATATGCTGGATGGGGTAGTAGTTCGTAGCCCAATTTATGAATTTTTGCCATAGTGACTACACACGTGTGCACTCGTGCATTGTCTTGATAAAGCAGCACTTTTTTTTTCGCTAAATGTGGTCGTTTTTGCCTCAAATCAATATCGAATCTGTCTAAAAGCTCTGAATAATATTCGCCGTTGATCGTTCTACCCTTCTCTAAGTAATCTATATGAATGACACCGCGTGCATCCCAAAAAACTGTGGCCATAACCTTGTTGGCTGACAGACGCACCTTAGCCTTCTTTGGTGCACGTTCACCAGTTGACACCCACTGTTTTGATTGTTCCTTGGTCTCTGGGGTATTGAGATGGATCCATGTTTCGTCTACGGTTATATAACGGCGTAAAAACTCGCCCGGATTGCGATTGAACTTTGCCAAACACTCCTTTGAAGTGGTCACACGGTTGCGCTTGTGGTCGAGTGTGAGCAATCGCGGCACCCATCTCGCGGATAGCTTCTTCATGTCCAAATATTCATGTAAAATGTGATGTACTCGCTCAGTTGAGATGCCTACAGCCTCAGCTACCTCACGTACTTTTATTCTCCGATCGTCCAATATCATTCCATGGATTTTATCGACGATTTCTGGCGTGATGACCTCTTTTGGGCGACCTGAACGTACGGCGTCACTTGTGCTGGTACGACCACAACGGAACTCAGTAAACCACTTCTTAACCATTGAAATTGATGGTGCAGAGTTCCCATAGTATTTATCAAGTCTTTCCTTGGTTTCAGTTATGGTTTTTTTACGCAAAAAATAATGCTTAATCAACACACGAAATTCACTTTTTTCCATTTTTGTTAAAATTCACGAGGTTGTCTGCTTCTAATTGCTGTCAAACACAAACCAAATGTCGCAGCTTGCTCAAAATTTGACAGTAGTCTATTGAAAGATGGTGGTTGACAGCAGCAGTGTTGCATTTAAAGTTACTGCGCGGGAAATTTAAAAAGTCACGGACTTACCAAACAAGCCTCGTATATTATCCTCGGTGAAGGCTCTGCCGTATTTAGAGCAGTTAGCGTTCTGTTCATAGTTTTGCGATAATTGAAAACGAATTATTTGTGCAAAGTGGTCAGACAGACTGAAATCTCTGACTGTCACTGTATGGTCATAATCTTCCCTAACTAAAAAATTATCTAAGCCAACTCACAAAAACGAGACCACCGAGACCACCCAACGAGAATAGTGACTCCAAAAACTGCATTTACCGTGTTCCGTGTGAATGTGGGATGGATTATGTTGGAGAAACTAAGAGGCCGCTAAATGTGAGAATCGGTGAACACAAGAGAAATACTCAGCTAGGAGAAACAGCGACTTCGGGAATAGCAGATCACGTATGGACCAAGCAGCACAGCATCGCATGGTCGGAAACCGAAGTTATCCACAAAGAACAACACTGGTATAAGAGAAAGTTCATAGAGTCGGCTTATATTCAGAATAATGACGTGTTCAGTCAGCCGAGCATAGAGATTCGGAATGCGTGAAACCACTTATCACTCGGCTAAATCGATTGAGATTTCAATAAAAACTCTGTGTCAACACCTGTCAAAATCGGTCATCAATAACAACACTCACCAAAAATAAGTCTTTGTAACACAATAATTACCATTGATGACCTGAGAGAGACCCCACGAAGATCATAATCAACTTTATAGCAGGTACATTAGTTGCATGCTATATAATAAGTATCCGAGATATCTTGTCGCATTCACACACTTGATAACGACAGTGGATGTTAACTGTTGAAACGTGCAAAAAATTTATTTTCTTTGTTTCTAGACAATGGAAGTCCAGAAGAATTCTACTAATAATAATAATATCTTTATTTTCCTTTGACGTTACAAAAGTATAGGAAAAGCCGGATTAAGAGGTTGTTACATTTATATAAGTCTATATATAAACTGGATAAGTGACAAATTGGATGCGATAGACAAGGTTTTTTGCACGACATTATTTACTAATTGTTGCAATCGTTGGATTTTTTATGCTGTGAAGTTTTCAGTTTTTGTCGTATTATCAAACGACACCTGAACAATCGCCTATGTGAAAAATGTATGGACAGTGCGTAAAACGTTACTTTACACACACTCACACTTGATTTTTATACAACGACCTCTTAGGAAGTTGTATTTCCTACGGTCTTCCTAGACGGACATCAACTTTTCTATTTGAAGAGATAAACCCATGGTTACTTCTACGAAAATGATCCCCGTCGAAAAAAAAAATTTTTTTTTTCTGTCTGTCCGTCTGTCTGTAGCTCTGTCTGTTTATAATTCAAACCGTTATATTTTCCGAACCCTTGGAGATATCGCTTTGAAATTTGAATCATTTTAATAACTCAAAAACTATATTTCTCAATTTTTTTTTTTCGATCGGAAAATCCGGAAAATTTTTACAAGGTTTTTCCGTTTTTTTTTTTTTACGTTTGTACTTCCCTCGATACAGGTTCAGGAAGTGATTTTTTTTCTTCCATATTCCTCCAACATGTACTCCAATAATCCCTACAGAAGTGTATAGTTTTTGAGCAGGATCGGAAAATGCCTACATTTTTTTTTCTGCGACTTTCCAAAACATGTCCATTTTTTCTAAAATTCATATACGCCAAACCGTTCATTTAAACTGAATTTCAAAAAATGCGACGAGTAGAACTTGTCTAGAGGAACAAACCGTTATACTCTGAAATTTTCACAAAAATGATCGGAAAACCGAGAAAACTTGAGAAAACTGAAAAAAAAATTGCAATTTGGAAAATACGAAATATCTCAGAAACGGTTCATATTTTCACAATTTATCAAGATATCTTTTTTGACCGCCTTTATGAAATCTACAAAAAATATTTTGATGTTTTTTCCGTAAAATCAATAGTGCAGGAAATATTTCAAACAAACAGAAAATCGAGATATTGACCGTACTGATGAAACAAATGAAAATCTTAAAAAATCTTCTGGTAGGTCTTTACAAACCACATCGATATTTCCAAACCGTTTTTTCCCAACTCTAATAAAAAGTTGAAAAATAATTGAATTTAAAAAAAAAAAAGTTGAAAATTTGTACTTTTTTTATATAATCGCCAAAATCTCGAAAACCAAACGAGATATCGAAAAGTTGTATATCAATAATTTTGTTGTACTTAAAATTTTCTATGAAAAGTTTCAACAACGTTTTTCCATATCTAGACAAACAATAGAGATATGGACTTGGAGATATTGGCCCTTTTTTGTCTAAAAACACCAAAAACTCGAAGAATAAACGAGATACCGAAAAAATGTATATGAACAATTTTATAGTTCGCATAAAGTTCTACAAAAAGTTTCAATAAAATTTATCCGTATCTTGAAAAAAAAAATTGCGATTTTGAAAAATCACCAAAAACTCGAAAAGTAAACGAGATATCGAAAAAATGTACATCATCTATTTCATTTAACTCAAAGATGTCTACCAAAAGTTTCAATGGCATTTTTTCATATCTTGAAAAATAAAAATAATGTTGATTTTTTTTTATAAAAACACCAAAAACTCAAATATAGCGACAGTTTTGCAAGTTTTACAATCAACCTTTTTTGATCATCTCATGAAAGTCTACAAAAAATGTAATGAGATTTTTTCCGTTAAATGAATAGCCTGGGAAATATTTCCTAAAAACGAAAAATTTGGTACTTTCGGATTTTTGAATATACACTTACCCCCTCCCCTTCGAATTTTCCCGGGCGCGAAGCGCCCGGATTTTTGAATATCCACTCACCCCCCCCTTCGAATTTAACCGGGCGCAAAGTGCCCGGATTACCGAAAATCCACTTCCCTCCCTCCTCCTTCGAATTTTCCCGGGCGCGAAGCGCCCGGATTTTTGAATATCCACTCACCCCCCCCTTCGAATTTAACCGGGCGCAAAGTGCCCGGATTACCGAAAATCCACTTCCCTCCCTCCTCCTTCGAATTTTCCCGAAGCGCCCGGATTTTTGAATATTTACTACCCTCTTCTTCATTCGAATTTTTCCGGGCGCGCAGCGCCCGGATTTTTGAATATTCACTTCCCCCTCCTTTGAATTTTCCCGGGCGCGAAGCGCCGGGATTTTCAAAAATCCATTTGCTCCTCCCCTTCTTCGAATTTTCCCGGGCGCGAAGCGCCTGGATTAGTGGGAAATTAGTCAAGGCAGTCATGTTTTGAAAACGCGTTTTTTATTGTGGGAAATTATTCAAGACAGTCTTGTATTGAAAATGCGTATTTTTGTGGGAAATTATTCAAGACAGTCATGCATTGAAAACGCGTATTTTTGTGGGAAATTATTCAAGACAGTCATGTATTGAAAACGCGTATTTTTGCGGGAAATTATTCAAGACAGTCATGCCATGAAAAATATACTGGGATTTTTTCTCAAGTCTCGCATTAGTCGTTGTATTCAAATTATTGGTGTCTAATTATAGTTTCAAATTACAGTAGTTTTATTCATATTATTGTTATCCATTTATAGTTGTGAACGCATTAAAGTCGTTGTATTCATATTATTGTTGTCCAATTATAGTTTTGAAGGCATTCAAGTCGTTGTATTCATATTATTGTTGTCCAATTATGGTTTTGAACGCATTCAAGTCGTTGTATTCATATTATTGTTGTCCAATTATAGTTTTGAAGGCATTCAAGTCGTTGTATTCATATTATTGTTGTCCAATTATGGTTTTGAACGCATTCAAGTCGTTGTATTCATATTATTGTTGTCCAATTATAGTTTTGAAGGCATTCAAGTCGTTGTATTCATATTATTGTTGTCCAATTATGGTTTTGAACGCATTCAAGTCGTTGTATTCATATTATTGTTGTCCAATTATAGTTTTGAAGGCATTCAAGTCGTTGTATTCATATTATTTTATTATTTATTATTTTATTATATTATTTATTATATTATTATTTATTTTACTCTTGTAGACTCCCGTATAGCATATGGAATTATCGGATGGGGTGGCATCACGAATGTATATCTAGAAAAATTGAACACACTACAGAAATATTTCTTGAAAATCATATTAAAAAAAGAAAGAACCTACCCATCAGATAACCTATACAAGGAAGCTAGGACACTAGATATTCGACAGATATTCTTTCTTAAATCAGTGTGTTTTTTACACAAAAATAGGAAACATATTGACTTTCTTTCGCATAATTACCCAACAAGGGCTAAATATTCGAATAAGGTTAAAACTACAACAGCGATAAAAACAGTGGGTACAAAATGTCTTGCGTTTCTAAGACCAAGATTTATAAATATTATTTCAGAAAGCTCCCTTTTGAACATTTCTAATTCTGAAATACATTATAGGAATAAGGTTAAGTCATTTCTATTAAGCAACCAGAGACAACTTATTCATAACTTCTTTAACTAAAAAAAGCCAAGATAATTATATGTACATCAACTCAGTCATATTCTTACATAGATCCTTTTTTAATTTTTGTATATGTATGTAGTAATTATGTTGATATATAATATGTGTTTGAGTATATGTGTGCTTCTATTTAAGATATATTAAGATACGGACAGCAAAATTCTTGTTCTTCTTCTATTCATTTCTTTGTGTCATAAAAACCTATATCTAATTCATTATTATGTTTATTATATTATATCTATTGTGAGTATTTCCATTTCCGGTGAGATTCAATTATTTTGATAAGTCATTATTAAATACCTCTTAGATTATAAGTATTTTATATTGGAGAAATGCTAGTGAAAAATAGACATTGCAGTGACTAGTTCAACCTCAATTCTTAATTTTTATTAACTAATTTTATGTATACACATTTGCACCACGGACAGCCTATGGCTTTGTGGTTCTCCATGTTTATTTGTAAATTTCTTTGATGTAACTTATATCCATTTTATTGAAATAAACAAACTTATTAAATTATTATTGTTGTCCAATTATGGTTTTGAACGCATTCAAGTCGTTGTATTCATATTATTCTTGTCCAATTATAGTTGTGAACGCATTAAAGTCGTTGTATTCATATTATTGGTGTCCAATTATAGTTTTAAAGGCATTAAGGTCGTTGTATTCATATTATTGGTGTCCAATTATAGGTAAAAAAACAAGAGTACACATTGAGGTCGTTGTATTAAAAATTGTCTACAACTTCTAGGCATTTCAACTTCCGAGCTTTCGAAAAGTGCTCGCGCGAAGCGCGAGGTCGAGCGCTTGCGCGAGAGTTAACCGCCGGAGGCCAAGTCTGAGCGTTAGGTGGATCCTAGCGTAGGCGGATCCCACGCCCAGACTTGTTTTTTCAAACAGTTGATTTTTCTACTCACTTTTGCCGAAAAGACCAACTTTGTTGAATTCATTTTCTTGGAAGTAGAGATTATTGGAATCTTTGACGTCACTTGCAGAAAACAAGTTTCTGCCTTACTGTTTTCCTCTTCAGATATTTTTAATGAGTTTTAATAAGTCCTTATCGGAATGAATAAAATTAGTATCGTCGCAAACAGAACAGATTTATGTGTGTTCATAAAACGACTGGAATCGCTCGCATAAATGGTAAACAAGAGCGGTCCCAAAACGGATCCTTGTGGAACACCGTTCGTTTTATAATGTCCTTATAGGACGAAACTGCAGTAACGCTAGTTACGAATAGAAGTGGTGTCAAAATTGTTACTATTTTTGGCGAAGGGTAGAACGGGGTGGACTTTTAGGGGTTGAAAGTGGTGTTTCACGTTTTTTCTCGATTGGGAACGAAAGTTGACGTCCTATCGAAAAAAGTTATATGGCAAAGTTGTTGGTAATGAAAAGATCTTCAACTTTTGTATCTAACGTTTTTCTATGTTACTTCAAACTTCCCGGGAAAATCGGAAAAACTGATTTTTCGTTTTTAATTTTTTTCTCGGGCAAAAATCAATTTTTTTTCACGAAATTTGGTGAGAATATAACTTATTATGTTTCAAGTGAGCTGTAATTTTTTTGCAGCGAAATACAGATTTTTTCTTTTTTCGGCAAATTCCGAAAAAAACCACCTCATTTTCAACTGAAAAGTTTCACCGGTACAATTCGTCTTTTCAAGCTCGCTAGCCGCCATTTTTTTTCTTTGAAGCGTCTACTTTTAGTTTATGTAATAAAAAAGTTGCACTACTATGGATTTTTTTCCAGAAACGCTAAAAAGTGAAAAAACTGATATTCAAAAATCAATTTTTTTATTTTTTTTCTAAACTCATATTTATTTATTAAAATTATTGAAATTAACAGTTGAAATCTTTCGAGAATAAAAATTTCATGCTACCTTAATAGGGACAAAAAATAAACAAGGACATAAATAAGGATTTGATTATGATGAAGGGCGAAAGGAGGTGAACTTTTGGGGGTAAAAATGGTTTCTCACGATTTGCAGCAAAAATTAACCTCATACAAAAAAAAGTTCAAGGAAAAAGTTGTCGGCAATAAAAAGATCTACAAATATTGTACTTACCGTTTTTCCACATAACCTCAAATTTTCCGGGAAAATTTTTAAGTTATAATTTTTTTTCCTTTATAAAAATTGTATGTTTGTCGCAAAATTTAGTGGAAATATACGTTCAAACTAGAACATAAAAAACTATATTTCCACTAATTTTTGCGTCAAACATACAATTGTTACACAAGAAAAAAATTAAAACGGGTTTTTCGATTTTTCCGGAAAATTTGAGGTTATGTGTAAAAATCTCGAACACAAAAGTTGTAGATCTTTTTATTGCCAACAACTTTTTCCTTTTACTTTTTTTTGTATGAGGTTAATTTTCGCTGCAAATCGCGATAAACCATTTTTACCCCCAAAAGTTCATCATTTTTCGCCCTTCATCATGGTCAAATCCTTATTTATGTCCTTGTTTATCCTTTGTACCTATTAGGGTAACATGGAATTAATATTCTCGAAAGGTTTCAATTGTTAATTTCAATAATTTTAATAAATAAATATGAGTTCAGAAAAAAAATAAAAAAATTGATTTTTAAAAATCTGTTTTTTCATTTTTTCCACAGTAGTGCTAATCTTTTATTACATAATCTAAAAGTAGACGCTTCAACGAAAAAAACTGGCAGCTGACGACCTTGAAAAGACGAACTTATCGGTGAAACTTTTCAGTAGAAAATGAGGTCGTTTTTTCGGAATTTGTCGAAAAAAAAATTAAAAATCTGTATTTCGCTACAAAAAAATTACAACGTATTCGAAACATGTTAAGTTATATTTCCATCAAATTTCGTGAAAAAAAATAGATTTTTGTGCGAGAAAAAAATTGAAAACCGAAAAATTGGATTTTCCGATTTTCCCGGATAATTTGAGGTAATGTGGGAAAATGTTTGATACAAAAGTTGTAGATCTTTTCATTTTGAACAACTTTTTTCGATAGGAGGTCAACTTTCGTTGTCAATCGCGAAAAACCGTTAAATATCGCCTTCAACCCCTAAAAGATCACCCCGTTCCACCTTTCTCCATTTTTTCGACTAAAATTTACGTTTCCCGTCATTCAAACAATATTCTGCTCCTCTACCAGTACTGTTAATAATTTTTCCCGCTTTTATATTTTTTGTCGTCCGTTACTGAAAACTTGGTTTTTCCGATTTAAACAAGAGCGGCCCCAAAACCGATCCTTGTGGAACGCCAATTGTTTTATAATGTCCACATAGGTCGCAACTACAGTAACTTTAGTTACAAATTGAAGTGGTATCAAAACTTTTCGCGATCATTTTATATTTTACTAAAGTTGTTTTTATTCAATTTTTCTTCTGCTCAACTACCTCTTGATTGGTTTATTTTGTTCAGGGCGACGTTAAATCCCTACCGAGTCCGGTGACGCTCCAGTGCGTCCACACGGACGGGCGTTTCTTCCATCTAGGGGTTCTTCAGCTGAACACGCTGGATTTGGAAACGGAGAGTACCAGAAACGTCTGGTACCAGACGCCGATGCAGTACCTGTTCGGTAGCTGCAGCTACGAAGCTGGCAGGCCGAGATTGGAAGGATATAATGGCGAAGTTATGAAGCAATTGAGTGGTTTTTATAGTAGCGTGTAATAAAACTCGTTTATTATTATTATTATAGCACTTGCGTTTTATTTAATTTCTCCTCTGGTGGTTTCCGATATTGTCGATTGGAAAAATGAGTTTTCCTGTGATGAGATGCCTAAAAACCGTGTTGTAGCGACTTGAACCTGCTGAACTGTGTGGGATCAAACGCAATTCGGAATTAGTATAATTCCGACTTTATAACTCGGAATTAGCCTAATTCCGACTTCGCAACTCGGAATTAGTGTAATTACGTCAAAAAAATTTCCAGCCAGAATATTCAAGAGTATGCACAGTCAGTGGAAGGTACCTTCGGCTACCCTCCAACAGATGGCGCAGCAGAACTCGAAAAAAAAATCATTTTTGAAATTGAATTTAGCAGCAGAATCCAGATCTGCCGTCGGTTTTGATCCATCTCTTATGGTTTTCGAGTTATTTTAATTTTAAAAATGAATTTTTCTTTTCGAGACCGTCTATGCCATCTGTTGGACAGTAGCCGAAGGTACCTTCCACTGACTGTCCATACTCTTGTCTGGTTGGAATTTTTTTTTTTAATTTTGAAATATTTTCTCTTCAAATTGGAACTGATGGTATTCCGCGGTAGATAATAGCCTAAAAGACTTTCTCAGCGAATTTGGCGGCTCTAGGAAGAAGTTGATTTTCAGGCATTCATAAAATTTAAGGTTAACCCCTTTGAAAATTTTTCGGTGGAAAATCAAAGAATAGATTTGCTTCAAAATGGACCTACATGAAGATCTCGAGCAGCAGAATCCAGATCTGCAGTCGGTTTTGGTCCATCTCTCATGGTTTCAGAGTTATTGCGATTTCTGTACGAACAAAACGAAAAATTTGAAAAATCGATTTTTGAGGGGGATTTCACTATTCCGCGGTAGATAATAGCTTAAAAGACCTTCCCAGCGAATTTGGCGGCTCTAGGAAGAAGTTGATTTTCAGGCCTTCAAAAAATTTAAGGTTTAACCCCTTTGAACATTTTTCAGTGGAAATTCAAAAATTAGATTTGCTTCAAAACAGACCTGCAGGAAGATCTCGAGCAGCAGAATCCAGATCTGCAGTCGGGTTTGGTCCATCTCTTATGGTTTTCGAGTTATTTTAATTTTAAAGATGAATTTTTCTTTTCGAGACCGTCTACGCCATCTGTTGAACAGTAGCCGAAGGTACCTTCCACTGACTGTCCATACTCTTGTCTGGTTGGAATTTTTTTTTTTATTTTGAAATATTTTCTCTTCAAATTGGAACTGATGGTATTCCGCGGTAGATAAGAGCCTAAAAGACTTTCTCAGCGAAATTGGCGGCTCTAGGAAGAAGTTGATTTTCAGGCCTTCAAAAAATTTAAGGTTAACAACCCCTTTGAAAATTTTTCGGTGGAAATTCAAAAAATTGATTTGCTTCAAAACGGACCTACAGGAAGATCTCGAGCAGCAGAATCCAGATCCGCAGTCGGGTTTGGTCCATCTCTTATGGTTTCAGAGTTATTGCGATTTCTGTACGAAAAAACGAAAAAAATTGAGAAATCTATATTTGAGAGGGATTTCACTATTCCGCGGTAGATAATAGCCTAAAAGACCTTCCCAGCGAATTTGGCAGCTCTAGGAAGAAGTTGATTTTCAGGCCTTCAAAAAATTTAAGGTTCCCTTTGTAAATTTTTCGGTGGAAATTCAAAAAATTGATTTACTTCAAAACGGACCTACAGGAAGATCTCGAGCAGCAGAATCCAGATCTGCAGTCGGTTTTGGTCCATCTCTCATGGTTTTCGAGTTATTTTAATTTTAAAGATGAATTTTTCTTTTCGAGACCGTCTACGCCATCTGTTGGACAGTAGCCGAAGGTACCTTCCACTGACTGTCCATACTCTTGTCTGGTTGGAATTTTTTTTTTAATTTTGAAATATTTTCTCTTCAAATTGGAACTGATGGTATTCCGCGGTAGATAATAACCTAAAAGACTTTCTCAGCAAATTTGGCGGCTCTAGGAAGAAGTTGATTTTCAGGCCTTCAAAAAATTTAAGGTTAACTTAACCCCTTTTAAAATTTTTCGGTGGAAATTCAAAAAATAAATTTGCTTCAAAACGAACCTACAGGAAGATCTCGAGCTGCAGAATCCAGATCTGCCGTCGGTTTTGGTCCATCTCTTATGGTTTCAGAGTTATTGCGATTTCTGTACGAAAAAAACGAAAAAATTGAAAAATCAAAATTTGAAAGGGATTTTACTATTCCGCGGTAGATAATAGTGTAAAAGACCTCCCCAGCGAATTTGGCGGCTCTAGGAAGAAGTTGATTTTCAGGCCTTCAAAAAATTTAAGGTTTAACCCCTTTGAAAATTTTTCGGTGGAAATTCAAAAAATAGATTTGCTTCAAAACGGACCTACAGGAAGATCTCGAGCAGCAGAATCCAGATCCGCAGTCGGTTTTGGTCCATCTCTTATGGTTTCAGAGTTATTGTGATTTCTGTACGAAAAAAACGAAAAATTTGAAAAATCGATATTTGAGAGGGATTTCACTATTCCGCGGTAGATAATAGCCTAAAAGACCTTCCCAGCGAATTTGGCGGCTCTGGGAAGAAGTTGATTTTCAGGCCTTCAAAAAATTTAAGGTTAACCCCTTTGAAAATTTTTCGGTGGAAATTCAAAAAATAAATTTGCTTCAAAACGGACCTACAGGAAGATCTCGAGCTGCAGAATCCAGATCTGCCGTCGGTTTTGGTCCATCTCTTATGGTTTCAGAGTTATTGCGATTTCTGTACGAAAAAAACGAAAAAAATGAAAAATCGATATTTGAGAGGGATTTCACTATTCCGCGGTAGATAATAGCGTAAAAGACCTTCCCAGCGAATTTGGCGGCTCTAGGAAGAAGTTGATTTTCAGGCCTTCAAAAAATTTAAGGTTTAACCCCTTTGAAAATTTTTCGGTGGAAATTCAAAAAATAAATTTGCTTCAAAACGGACCTACAGGAAGATCTCGAGCAGCAGAATCCAGATCTGCAGTCGGTTTTGGTCCATCTCTCATGGTTTTCGAGTTATTTTAATTTTAAAAATGAATTTTTCTTTTCGAGACCGTCTACGCCATCTGTTGGACAGTAGCCGAAGGTACCTTCCACTGACTGTCCATACTCTTGTCTGGTTGGAATTTTTTTTTTAATTTTGAAATATTTTCTCTTCAAATTGGAACTGATGGTATTCCGCGGTAGATAATAACCTAAAAGACTTTCTCAGCGAATTTGGCGGCTCTAGGAAGAAGTTGATTTTCAGGCCTTCAAAAAATTTAAGGTTAACTAACCCCTTTTAAAATTTTTCGGTGGAAATTCAAAAAATAAATTTGCTTCAAAACGAACCTACAGGAAGATCTCGAGCTGCAGAATCCAGATCTGCCGTCGGTTTTGGTCCATCTCTTATGGTTTCAGAGTTATTGCGATTTCTGTACGAAAAAAACGAAAAAATTGAAAAATCAAAATTTGAAAGGGATTTTACTATTCCGCGGTAGATAATAGTGTAAAAGACCTCCCCAGCGAATTTGGCGGCTCTAGGAAGAAGTTGATTTTCAGGCCTTCAAAAAATTTAAGTAACCCCTTTGAAAATTTTTCGGTGGAAATTCAAAAAATAGATTTGCTTCAAAACGGACCTACAGGAAGATCTCGAGCAGCAGAATCCAGATCCGCAGTCGGTTTTGGTCCATCTCTTATGGTTTCAGAGTTATTGCGATTTCTGTACGAAAAAAACGAAAAATTTGAAAAATCAATATTTGAGAGGGATTTCACTATTCCGCGGTAGATAATAGCCTAAAAGACCTTCCCAGCGAATTTGGCGGCTCTGGGAAGAAGTTGATTTTCAGGCCTTCAAAAAATTTAAGGTTAACCCATTTGAAAATTTTTCGGTGGAAATTCAAAAAATAAATTTGCTTCAAAACGGACCTACAGGAAGATCTCGAGCTGCAGAATCCAGATCTGCCGTCGGTTTTGGTCCATCTCTTATGGTTTCAGAGTTATTGCGATTTCTGTACGAAAAAAACGAAAAATTTGAAAAATCGATATTTGAGAGGGATTTCACTATTCCGCGGTAGATAATAGCCTAAAAGACCTTCCCAGCGAATTTGGCGGCTCTAGGAAGAAGTTGATTTTCAGGCCTTTGAAAATTTTTCAGTGGAAATTCAAATATTAGATTTGCTTCAAAACAGACCTGCAGGAAGATCTTGAGCAGCAGAATCCAGATCTGCAGTCGGGTTTGGTCCATCTCTTATGGTTTTCGAGTTATTTTAATTTCAAAGATGAATTTTTCTTTTCGAGACCGTCTACGCCATCTGTTGAACAGTAGCCGAAGGTACCTTCCACTGACTGTCCATACTCTTGTCTGGTTGGAATTTTTTTTTTTAATTTTGAAATATTTTCTCTTCAAATTGGAACTGATGGTATTCCGCGGTAGATAAGAGCCTAAAAGACTTTCTCAGCGAAATTGGCGGCTCTAGGAAGAAGTTGATTTTCAGGCCTTCAAAAAATTTAAGGTTAACCCCTTTGAAAATTTTTCGGTGGAAATTCAAAAAATTGATTTGCTTCAAAACGGCCCTACAGGATGATCTCGAGCAGCAGAATCCAGATCTGCAGTCGGTTTTGGTCCATCTCTTATGGTCTCAGAGTTATTGTGATTTCTGTACGAAAAAAACGAAAAATTTGAAAAATCGATATTTGAGAGGGATTTCACTATTCCGCGGTAGATAATAGCCTAAAAGACCTTCTCAGCGAATTTGGCGGCTCTAGGAAGAAGTTGATTTTCAGGCCTTCAAAAAATTTTTCGGTGGAAATTCAAAAAATTGATTTGCTTCAAAACGGACCTACAGGAAGATCTCGAGCAGCAGAATCCAGATCTGCAGTCGGTTTTGGTCCATCTCTCATGGTTTTCGAGTTATTTTAATTTTAAAGATGAATTTTTCTTTTCGAGACCTTCTACGCCATCTGTTGGACAGTAGCCGAAGGTACCTTCCACTAACTGTCCATACTCTTGTCTGGTTGGAATTTTTTTTTAAAATTTGAAATATTTTCTCTTCAAATTGGAACTGATGGTATTCCGCGGTAGATAATAGCCTAAAAGACTTTCTCAGCGAATTTGGCGGCTCTAGGAAGAAGTTGATTTTCAGGCCTTCAAAAAATTTAAGGTTAACAACCCCTTTGAAAATTTTTCGGTGGAAATTCAAAAAATAAATTTGCTTCAAAACGAACCTACAGGAAGATCTCGAGCAGCAGAATCCAGATCTGCAGTCGGTTTTGGTCCATCTCTTATGGTTTCAGAGTTATTGCGATTTCTGTACGAAAAAAACGAAAAATTTGAAAAATCGATATTTGAGAGGGATTTCACTATTCCGCGGTAGATAATAGCTTAAAAGACCTTCTCAGCGAATTTGGCGGCTCTAGGAAGAAGTTAATTTTCAGGCCTTCAAAAAATTTAAGGTTTAACCCCTTTGAAAATTTTTCAGTGGAAATTCAAAAATTAGATTTGCTTCAAAACAGACCTGCAGGAAGATCTTGAGCAGCAGAATCCAGATCTGCAGTCGGGTTTGGTCCATCTCTTATGGTTTTCGAGTTATTTTAATTTTAAAGATGAATTTTTCTTTTCGAGACCGTCTACGCCATCTGTTGAACAGTAGCCGAAGGTACCTTCCACTGACTGTCCATACTCTTGTCTGGTTGGAATTTTTTTTTAAATTTTGAAATATTTTCTCTTCAAATTGGAACTGATGGTATTCCGCGGTAGATAAGAGCCTAAAAGACTTTCTCAGCGAAATTGGCGGCTCTAGGAAGAAGTTGATTTTCAGGCCTTCAAAAAATCTAAGGTTAACAACCCCTTTGAAAATTTTTCGGTGGAAATTCAAAAAATAAATTTGCTTCAAAACGGACCTACAGGAAGATCTCGAGCTGCAGAATCCAGATCTGCCGTCAGTTTTGGTCCATCTCTTATGGTTTCAGAGTTATTGCGATTTCTGTACGAAAAAAACGAAAAAATTGAAAAATCGATATTTGAGAGGGATTTCACTATTCCGCGGTAGATAATAGTCTAAAAGACCTTCTCAGCGAACTTGGCGGCTCTAGGAAGAAGTTGATTTTCAGGCCTTCAAAAAATTTAAGGTTAACAACCCCTTTGAAAATTTTTCGGTGCAAATTCTAAAAATTGATTTGCTTCAAAACGGCCCTACAGGAAGATCTCGAGCAGCAGAATCCAGATCTGCAGTCGGTTTTGGTCCATCTCTTATGGTCTCAGAGTTATTGTGATTTCTGTACGAAAAAAACGAAATATTTGAAAAATCGATATTTGAGAGGGATTTCACTATTCCGCGGTAGATAATAGCCTAAAAGACCTTCTCAGCGAATTTGGCGGCTCTAGGAAGAAGTTGATTTTCAGGCCTTCAAAAAATTTAAGGTTAACCCCTTTGAAAATTTTTCGGTGGAAATTCAAAAAATAAATTTGCTTCAAAACGGACCTACAGGAAGATCTCGAGCTGCAGAATCCAGATCTGCCGTCGGTTTTGGTCCATCTCTTATGGTTTCAGACTTATTGCGATTTCTGTACGAAAAAAACGAAAAATTTGAAAAATCGATATTTGAGAGGGATTTCACTATTCCGCGGTAGATAATAGCCTAAAAGACCTTCTCAGCGAATTTGGCGGCTCTAGGAAGAAGTTGATTTTCAGGCCTTTGAAAATTTTTCGGTGGAAATTCAAAAAATAGATTTGCTTCAAAACGGACCTACAGGAAGATCTCGAGCTGCAGAATCCAGATCTGCCGTCGGTTTTGGTCCATCTCTCATGGTTTCAGAGTTATTGCGATTTCTGTACGAAAAAAACGAAAAATTTGAAAAATCGATATTTGAGAGGGATTTCACTATTCCGCGGTAGATAATAGCCTAAAAGACCTTCTCAGCGAATTTGGCGGCTCTAGGAAGAAGTTGATTTTCAGGCCTTCAAAAAATTTAAGGTTTAACCCCTTTGAAAATTTTTCGGTGGAAATTCAAAAAATAGATTTGCTTCAAAACGGACCTACAGGAAGATCTCGAGCAGCAGAATCCAGATCCGCAATCGGTTTTGGTCCATCTCTTATGGTTTCAGAGTTATTACGATTTCTGTACGAAAAAAACGAAAAAATTGAAAAATCGATATTTGAGAGGGATTTCACTATTCCGCGGTAGATAATAGCGTAAAAGACCTTCCCAGCGAATTTGGCGGCTCTAGGAAGAAGTTGATTTTCAGGCCTTCAAAAAATTTAAGGTTAACAACCCCTTTGAAAATTTTTCGGTGGAAATTCAAAAAATAAATTTGCTTCAAAACGGACCTACAGGAAGATCTCGAGCTGCAGAATCCAGATCTGCCGTCGGTTTTGGTCCATCTCTTATGGTTTCAGAGTTATTGCGATTTCTGTACGAAAAAAACGAAAAATTTGAAAAATCGATATTTGAGAGGGATTTCACTATTCCGTGGTAGATAATAGCCTAAAAGACATTCTCAGCGAATTTGGCGGCTCTAGGAAGAAGTTGATTTTCAGGCCTTTGAAAATTTTTCAGTGGAAATTCAAATATTAGATTTGCTTCAAAACAGACCTGCAGGAAGATCTTGAGCAGCAGAATCCAGATCTGCAGTCGGGTTTGGTCCATCTCTTATGGTTTTCGAGTTATTTTAATTTTAAAGATGAATTTTTCTTTTCGAGACCGTCTACGCCATCTGTTGGACAGTAGCCGAAGGTACCTTCCACTGACTGTCCATACTCTTGTCTGGTTGGAATTTTTTTTTTAATTTTGAAATATTTTCTCTTCAAATTGGAACTGATGGTATTCCGCGGTAGATAATAACCTAAAAGACTTTCTCAGCGAAATTGGCGGCTCTAGGAAGAAGTTGATTTTCAGGCCTTCAAAAAATTTAAGGTTAACAACCCCTTTGAAAATTTTTCGGTGGAAATTCAAAAAATAGATTTGCTTCAAAACGGACCTACAGGAAGATCTCGAGCAGCAGAATCCAGATCTGCCGTCGGTTTTGGTCCATCTCTTATGGTTTCAGAGTTATTGCGATTTCTGTACGAAAAAAACGAAAAAATTGAAAAATCGATATTTGAGAGGGATTTCACTATTCCGCGGTAGATAATAGCGTAAAAGACCTTCCCAGCGAATTTGGCGGCTCTAGGAAGAAGTTGATTTTCAGGCCTTCAAAAAATTTAAGGTTAACAACCCCTTTGAAAATTTTTCGGTGGAAATTCAAAAAATAAATTTGCTTCAAAACGGACCTACAGGAAGATCTCGAGCTGCAGAATCCAGATCTGCCGTCGGTTTTGGTCCATCTCTTATGGTTTCAGAGTTATTGCGATTTCTGTACGAAAAATAAGAAAAAATTGAAAAATCGATTTTTGAGGGGGATTTCACTATTCCGCGGTAGATAATAGCCTAAAAGACCTTCCCAGCGAATTTGGCGGCTCTGGGAAGAAGTTGATTTTCAGGCCTTCAAAAAATTTAACCCCTTTGAAAATTTTTCGGTGGAAATTCAAAAAATTAATTTGCTTCAAAACGAACCTACAGGAAGATCTCGAGCAGCAGAATCCAGATCTGCAGTCGGTTTTGGTCCATCTCTCATGGTTTCAGAGTTATTGCGATTTCTGTACGAAAAAAACGAAAAATTTGAAAAATCGATATTTGAGAGGGATTTCACTATTCCGCGGTAGATAATAGCCTAAAAGACCTTCTCAGCGAATTTGGCGGCTCTAGGAAGAAGTTGATTTTCAGGCCTTCAAAAAATTTAAGGTTAACCCCTTTGAAAATTTTTCGGTGGAAATTCAAAAAATAAATTTGCTTCAAAACGAACCTACAGGAAGATCTCGAGCAGCAGAATCCAGATCTGCAGTCGGTTTTGGTCCATCTCTCATGGTTTCAGAGTTATTGCGATTTCTGTACGAAAAAAACGAAAAATTTGAAAAATCGATATTTGAGAGGGATTTCACTATTCCGCGGTAGATAATAGCCTAAAAGACCTTCTCAGCGAATTTGGCGGCTCTAGGAAGAAGTTGATTTTCAGGCCTTCAAAAAATCTAAGGTGGAAATTCAAAAAATAGATTTGCTTCAAAACGAACCTACAGGAAGATCTCGAGCAGCAGAATCCAGATCTGCAGTCGGTTTTGGTCCATCTCTCATGGTTTCAGAGTTATTGCGATTTCTGTACGAAAAAAACGAAAAATTTGAAAAATCGATATTTGAGAGGGATTTCACTATTCCGCGGTAGATAATAGCCTAAAAGACCTTCTCAGCGAATTTGGCGGCTCTAGGAAGAAGTTGATTTTCAGGCCTTCAAAAAATTTAAGGTTAACCCCTTTGAAAATTTTTCATTGGAAATTCAAAAATTAGATTTGCTTCAAAACAGACCTGCAGGAAGATCTTGAGCAGCAGAATCCAGATCTGCAGTCGGTTTTGGTCCATCTCTCATGGTTTCAGAGTTATTGCGATTTCTGTACGAAAAAAACGAAAAATTTGAAAAATCGATATTTGAGAGGGATTTCACTATTCCGCGGTAGATAATAGCCTAAAAGACCTTCTCAGCGAATTTGGCGGCTCTAGGAAGAAGTTGATTTTCAGGCCTTCAAAAAATTTAAGGTTAACCCCTTTGGAAATTTTTCAGTGGAAATTCAAAAATTAGATTTGCTTCAAAACAGACCTGCAGGAAGATCTTGAGCAGCAGAATCCAGATCTGCAGTCGGGTTTGGTCCATCTCTTATGGTTTCAGAGTTATTGCGATTTCTGTACGAAAAAAACGAAAAATTTGAAAAATCGATATTTGAGAGGGATTTCACTATTCCGCGGTAGATAATAGCCTGCCTAAAAGACCTTCCCAGCGAATTTGGCGGCTCTAGGAAGAAGTTGATTATCAGGCCTTCAAAAAATTTAAGGTTAACCCCTTTGAAAATTTTTCGGTGGAAATTTAAAAAATTGATTTGCATCAAAACGGCCCTACAGGAAGATCTCGAGCAGCAGAATCCAGATCTGCAGTCGGTTTTGGTCCATCTCTTATGGTTTCAGAGTTATTGTGATTTCTGTACGAAAAAAACGAAAAATTTGAAAAATCGATATTTGAGAGGGATTTCACTATTCCGCGGTAGATAATAGCCTAAAAGACCTTCTCAGCGAATTTGGCGGCTCTAGGAAGAAGTTGATTTTCAGGCCTTCAAAAAATTTAAGGTTCCCTTTGAAAATTTTTCGGTGGAAATTCAAAAAATTGATTTACTTCAAAACGGACCTACAGGAAGATCTCGAGCAGCAGAATCCAAATCTGCAGTCGGTTTTGGTCCATCTCTCATGGTTTTCGAGTTATTTTAATTTTAAAGATGAATTTTTCTTTTCGAAACCGTCTATGCCATCTGTTGGACAGTAGCCGAAGGTACCTTCCACTGACTGTCCATACTCTTGTCTGGTTGGAATTTTTTTTTAAATTTTGAAATATTTTCTCTTCAAATTGGAACTGATGGTATTCCGCGGTAGATAATAGCCTAAAAGACTTTCTCAGCGAATTTGGCGGCTCTAGGAAGAAGTTGATTATCAGGCCTTCAAAAAATTTAAGGTTAACCCCATTGAAAATTTTTCAGTGGAAATTCAAAAATTAGATTTGCTTCAAAACGGACCTACAGGAAGATCTCGAGCAGCAGAATCCAGATCTGCCGTCGGTTTTGGTCCATCTCTTATGGTTTCAGAGTTATTGCGATTTCTGTACGAAAAAAACGAAAAAATTGAAAAATCGATATTTGAGAGGGATTTCACTATTCCGCGGTAGATAATAGCGTAAAAGACCTTCCCAGCGAATTTGGCGGCTCTAGGAAGAAGTTGATTATCAGGCCTTCAAAAAATTTAAGGTTAACCCCTTTGAAAATTTTACGGTGGAAATTTAAAAAATTGATTTGCATCAAAACGGCCCTACAGGAAGATCTCGAGCAGCAGAATCCAGATCTGCAGTCGGTTTTGGTCCATCTCTTATGGTTTCAGAGTTATTGTGATTTCTGTACGAAAAAAACGAAAAATTTGAAAAATCGATATTTGAGAGGGATTTCACTATTCCGCGGTAGATAATAGCCTAAAAGACCTTCTCAGCGAATTTGGCGGCTCTAGGAAGAAGTTGATTTTCAGGCCTTCAAAAAATTTAAGGTTCCCTTTGAAAATTTTTCGGTGGAAATTCAAAAAATTGATTTACTTCAAAACAGACCTGCAGGAAGATCTTGAGCAGCAGAATCCAGATCTGCAGTCGGGTTTGGTCCATCTCTTATGGTTTTCGAGTTATTTTAATTTTAAAGATGAATTTTTCTTTTCGAGACCGTCTACGCCATCTGTTGAACAGTAGCCGAAGGTACCTTCCACTGACTGTCCATACTCTTGTCTGGTTGGAATTTTTTTTTTAAATTTTGAAATATTTTCTCTTCAAATTGGAACTGATGGTATTCCGCGGTAGATAAGAGCCTAAAAGACTTTCTCAGCGAAATTGGCGGCTCTAGGAAGAAGTTGATTTTCAGGCCTTCAAAAAATCTAAGGTTAACTAACCCCTTTGAAAATTTTTCGGTGGAAATTCAAAAAATAGATTTGCTTCAAAACGGACCTACAGGAAGATCTCGAGCAGCAGAATCCAAATCCGCAGTCGGTTTTGGTCCATCTCTTATGGTTTCAGTGTTATTGTGATTTCTGTACGAAAAAAATGAAAAATTTGAAAAATCGATATTTGAGAGGGATTTCACTATTCCGCGGTAGATAATAGCGTAAAAGACCTTCCCAGCGAATTTGGCGGCTCTAGGAAGAAGTTGATTTTCAGGCCTTCAAAAAATTTAAGGTTAACTAACCCCTTTGAAAATTTTTCGGTGGAAATTCAAAAAATAAATTTGCTTCAAAACGGACCTACAAGAAGATCTCGAGCTGCAGAATCCAGATCTGCCGTCGGTTTTGGTCCATCTCTTATGGTTTCAGAGTTATTGTGATTTCTGTACGAAAAAAACGAAAAATTTGAAAAATCGATATTTGAGAGGGATTTCACTATTCCGCGGTAGATAATAGCGTAAAAGACCTTCTCAGCGAATTTGGCGGCTCTAGGAAGAAGTTGATTTTCAGGCCTTCAAAAAATTTAAGGTTAACTAACCCCTTTGAAAATTTTTCGGTGGAAATTCAAAAAATTGATTTGCTTCAAAACGGACCTACAGGAAGATCTCGAGCAGCAGAATCCAGATCCGCAGTCGGGTTTGGTCCATCTTTTATGGTTTCAGAGTTATTGCGATTTCTGTACGAAAAAAACGAAAAATTTGAAAAATCGATATTTGAGAGGGATTTCACTATTCCGCGGTAGATAATAGCCTAAAAGACCTTCTCAGCGAATTTGGCGGCTCTAGGAAGAAGTTGATTTTCAGGCTTTCAAAAAATTTAAGGTTCCCTTTGAAAATTTTTCGGTGGAAATTCAAAAAATTGATTTACTTCAAAACGGACCTACAGGAAGATCTCGAGCTGCAGAATCCAGATCTGCCGTCGGTTTTGGTCCATCTCTTATGGTTTCAGAGTTATTGCGATTTCTGTACGAAAAAAACGAAAAAATTGAAAAATCGATATTTGAGAGGGATTTCACTATTCCGCGGTAGATAATAGCCTAAAAGACCTTCCCAGCGAATTTGGCGGCTCTGGGAAGAAGTTGATTTTCAGGCCTTCAAAAAATTTAAGGTTTAACCCCTTTGAAAATTTTTCAGTGGAAATTCAAAAATTAGATTTGCTTCAAAACAGACCTGCAGGAAGATCTTGAGCAGCAGAATCCAGATCTGCAGTCGGATTTAGTCCATCTCTTATGGTTTCAGAGTTATTGCGATTTCTGTACGAAAAAAACGAAAAAATTGAAAAATCGATATTTTAGAGGGTTTTCACTATTCCGCGGTAGATAATAGCCTAAAAGACCTTCCCAGCGAATTTGGCGGCTCTAGGAAGAAGTTGATTTTCAGGCCTTCAAAAAATGTAAGGTTTAACCCCTTTGAAAATTTTTCGGTGGAAATTCAAAAAATAAATTTGCTTCAAAACGAACCTACAGGAAGATCTCGAGCAGCAGAATCCAGATCTGCAGTCGGTTCTGGTCCATCTCTCATGGTTTCAGAGTTATTGCGATTTCTGTACGAAAAAAACGAAAAATTTGAAAAATCGATATTTGAGAGGGATTTCACTATTCCGCGGTAGATAATAGCCTAAAAGACCTTCCCAGCGAATTTGGCGGCTCTAGGAAGAAGTTGATTTTCAGGCCTTCAAAAAATTTTTCAGTGGAAATTCAAAAATTAGATTTGCTTCAAAACAGACCTGCAGGAAGATCTTGAGCAGCAGAATCCAGATCTGCAGTCGGGTTTGGTCCATCTCTTATGGTTTTCGAGTTATTTTAATTTCAAAGATGAATTTTTCTTTTCGAGGCCGTCTACGCCATCTGTTGAACAGTAGCCGAAGGTACCTTCCACTGACTGTCAATACTCTTGTATGGTTGGAATTTTTTTTTAAATTTTGAAATATTTTCTCTTCAAATTGGAACTGATGGTATTCCGCGGTAGATAAAAGGCTAAAAGACTTTCTCAGCGAAATTGGCGGCTCTAGGAAGAAGTTGATTTTCAGGCCTTCAAAAAATTTAAGGTTTAACCCCTTTGAAAATTTTTCGGTGGAAATTCAAAAAATAAATTTGCTTCAAAACGAACCTACAGGAAGATCTCGAGCAGCAGAATCCAGATCTGCAGTCGGTTCTGGTCCATCTCTCATGGTTTCAGAGTTATTGCGATTTCTGTACGAAAAAAACGAAAAATTTGAAAAATCGATATTTGAGAGGGATTTCACTATTCCGCGGTAGATAATAGCCTAAAAGACCTTCCCAGCGAATTTGGCGGCTCTAGGAAGAAGTTGATTTTCAGGCCTTCAAAAAATTTTTCAGTGGAAATTCAAAAATTAGATTTGCTTCAAAACAGACCTGCAGGAAGATCTTGAGCAGCAGAATCCAGATCTGCAGTCGGGTTTGGTCCATCTCTTATGGTTTTCGAGTTATTTTAATTTCAAAGATGAATTTTTCTTTTCGAGGCCGTCTACGCCATCTGTTGAACAGTAGCCGAAGGTACCTTCCACTGACTGTCAATACTCTTGTATGGTTGGAATTTTTTTTTAAATTTTGAAATATTTTCTCTTCAAATTGGAACTGATGGTATTCCGCGGTAGATAAGAGGCTAAAAGACTTTCTCAGCGAAATTGGCGGCTCTAGGAAGAAGTTGATTTTCAGGCCTTCAAAAAATTTAAGGTTAACCTAACCCCCTTTGGAAATTTTTCAGTGGAAATTCAAAAATTAGATTTGCTTCAAAACAGACCTGCAGGAAGATCTTGAGCAGCAGAATCCAGATCTGCAGTCGGGTTTGGTCCATCTCTTATGGTTTCAGAGTTATTGCGATTTCTGTACGAAAAAAACGAAAAATTTGAAAAATCGATATTTGAGAGGGATTTCACTATTCCGCGGTAGATAATAGCCTAAAAGACCTTCTCAGCGAATTTGGCGGCTCTAGGAAGAAGTTGATTTTCAGGCCTTCAAAAAATTTAAGGTTCCCTTTGAAAATTTTTCGGTGGAAATTCAAAAAATTGATTTACTTCAAAACGGACCTACAGGAAGATCTCGAGCAGCAGAATCCAAATCTGCAGTCGGTTTTGGTCCATCTCTCATGGTTTTCGAGTTATTTTAATTTTAAAGATGAATTTTTCTTTTCGAAACCGTCTATGCCATCTGTTGGACAGTAGCCGAAGGTACCTTCCACTGACTGTCCATACTCTTGTCTGGTTGGAATTTTTTTTTAAATTTTGAAATATTTTCTCTTCAAATTGGAACTGATGGTATTCCGCGGTAGATAATAGCCTAAAAGACTTTCTCAGCGAATTTGGCGGCTCTAGGAAGAAGTTGATTATCAGGCCTTCAAAAAATTTAAGGTTTAACCCCATTGAAAATTTTTCAGTGGAAATTCAAAAATTAGATTTGCTTCAAAACAGACCTGCAGGAAGATCTTGAGCAGCAGAATCCAGATCTGCAGTCGGATTTGGTCCATCTCTTATGGTTTCAGAGTTATTGCGATTTCTGTACGAAAAAAACGAACAAAATTGAAAAATCGATATTTTAGAGGGTTTTCACTATTCCGCGGTAGATAATAGCCTAAAAGACCTTCCCAGCGAATTTGGCGGCTCTAGGAAGAAGTTGATTTTCAGGCCTTCAAAAAATTTAAGGTTACCTTTGAAAATTTTTCAGTGGAAATTCAAAAAATAGATTTGCTTCAAAACGGACCTACAGGAAGATCTCGAGCAGCAGAATCCAAATCCGCAGTCGGTTTTGGTCCATCTCTTATGGTTTCAGTGTTATTGTGATTTCTGTACGAAAAAAATGAAAAATTTGAAAAATCGATATTTGAGAGGGATTTCACTATTCCGCGGTAGATAATAGCGTAAAAGACCTTCCCAGCGAATTTGGCGGCTCTAGGAAGAAGTTGATTTTCAGGCCTTCAAAAAATTTAAGGTTAACTAACCCCTTTGAAAATTTTTCGGTGGAAATTCAAAAAATAAATTTGCTTCAAAACGGACCTACAAGAAGATCTCGAGCTGCAGAATCCAGATCTGCCGTCGGTTTTGGTCCATCTCTTATGGTTTCAGAGTTATTGTGATTTCTGTACGAAAAAAACGAAAAATTTGAAAAATCGATATTTGAGAGGGATTTCACTATTCCGCGGTAGATAATAGCGTAAAAGACCTTCTCAGCGAATTTGGCGGCTCTAGGAAGAAGTTGATTTTCAGGCCTTCAAAAAATTTAAGGTTAACTAACCCCTTTGAAAATTTTTCGGTGGAAATTCAAAAAATTGATTTGCTTCAAAACGGACCTACAGGAAGATCTCGAGCAGCAGAATCCAGATCCGCAGTCGGGTTTGGTCCATCTTTTATGGTTTCAGAGTTATTGCGATTTCTGTACGAAAAAAACGAAAAATTTGAAAAATCGATATTTGAGAGGGATTTCACTATTCCGCGGTAGATAATAGCCTAAAAGACCTTCTCAGCGAATTTGGCGGCTCTAGGAAGAAGTTGATTTTCAGGCTTTCAAAAAATTTAAGGTTCCCTTTGAAAATTTTTCGGTGGAAATTCAAAAAATTGATTTACTTCAAAACGGACCTACAGGAAGATCTCGAGCTGCAGAATCCAGATCTGCCGTCGGTTTTGGTCCATCTCTTATGGTTTCAGAGTTATTGCGATTTCTGTACGAAAAAAACGAAAAAATTGAAAAATCGATATTTGAGAGGGATTTCACTATTCCGCGGTAGATAATAGCCTAAAAGACCTTCCCAGCGAATTTGGCGGCTCTGGGAAGAAGTTGATTTTCAGGCCTTCAAAAAATTTAAGGTTTAACCCCTTTGAAAATTTTTCAGTGGAAATTCAAAAATTAGATTTGCTTCAAAACAGACCTGCAGGAAGATCTTGAGCAGCAGAATCCAGATCTGCAGTCGGATTTAGTCCATCTCTTATGGTTTCAGAGTTATTGCGATTTCTGTACGAAAAAAACGAAAAAATTGAAAAATCGATATTTTAGAGGGTTTTCACTATTCCGCGGTAGATAATAGCCTAAAAGACCTTCCCAGCGAATTTGGCGGCTCTAGGAAGAAGTTGATTTTCAGGCCTTCAAAAAATGTAAGGTTTAACCCCTTTGAAAATTTTTCGGTGGAAATTCAAAAAATAAATTTGCTTCAAAACGAACCTACAGGAAGATCTCGAGCAGCAGAATCCAGATCTGCAGTCGGTTCTGGTCCATCTCTCATGGTTTCAGAGTTATTGCGATTTCTGTACGAAAAAAACGAAAAATTTGAAAAATCGATATTTGAGAGGGATTTCACTATTCCGCGGTAGATAATAGCCTAAAAGACCTTCCCAGCGAATTTGGCGGCTCTAGGAAGAAGTTGATTTTCAGGCCTTCAAAAAATTTTTCAGTGGAAATTCAAAAATTAGATTTGCTTCAAAACAGACCTGCAGGAAGATCTTGAGCAGCAGAATCCAGATCTGCAGTCGGGTTTGGTCCATCTCTTATGGTTTTCGAGTTATTTTAATTTCAAAGATGAATTTTTCTTTTCGAGGCCGTCTACGCCATCTGTTGAACAGTAGCCGAAGGTACCTTCCACTGACTGTCAATACTCTTGTATGGTTGGAATTTTTTTTTAAATTTTGAAATATTTTCTCTTCAAATTGGAACTGATGGTATTCCGCGGTAGATAAAAGGCTAAAAGACTTTCTCAGCGAAATTGGCGGCTCTAGGAAGAAGTTGATTTTCAGGCCTTCAAAAAATTTAAGGTTTAACCCCTTTGAAAATTTTTCGGTGGAAATTCAAAAAATAAATTTGCTTCAAAACGAACCTACAGGAAGATCTCGAGCAGCAGAATCCAGATCTGCAGTCGGTTCTGGTCCATCTCTCATGGTTTCAGAGTTATTGCGATTTCTGTACGAAAAAAACGAAAAATTTGAAAAATCGATATTTGAGAGGGATTTCACTATTCCGCGGTAGATAATAGCCTAAAAGACCTTCCCAGCGAATTTGGCGGCTCTAGGAAGAAGTTGATTTTCAGGCCTTCAAAAAATTTTTCAGTGGAAATTCAAAAATTAGATTTGCTTCAAAACAGACCTGCAGGAAGATCTTGAGCAGCAGAATCCAGATCTGCAGTCGGGTTTGGTCCATCTCTTATGGTTTTCGAGTTATTTTAATTTCAAAGATGAATTTTTCTTTTCGAGGCCGTCTACGCCATCTGTTGAACAGTAGCCGAAGGTACCTTCCACTGACTGTCAATACTCTTGTATGGTTGGAATTTTTTTTTAAATTTTGAAATATTTTCTCTTCAAATTGGAACTGATGGTATTCCGCGGTAGATAAGAGGCTAAAAGACTTTCTCAGCGAAATTGGCGGCTCTAGGAAGAAGTTGATTTTCAGGCCTTCAAAAAA
The DNA here is from genome assembly GCA_944452925.2 of Chrysolina oricalcia. Taxonomy (NCBI): domain Eukaryota; kingdom Metazoa; phylum Arthropoda; class Insecta; order Coleoptera; family Chrysomelidae; genus Chrysolina; species Chrysolina oricalcia. The sequence continues at coordinate 146,801 of OX101829.2, read as the reverse complement.
TTTAAGGTTAACCTAACCCCCTTTGGAAATTTTTCAGTGGAAATTCAAAAATTAGATTTGCTTCAAAACAGACCTGCAGGAAGATCTTGAGCAGCAGAATCCAGATCTGCAGTCGGGTTTGGTCCATCTCTTATGGTTTCAGAGTTATTGCGATTTCTGTACGAAAAAAACGAAAAATTTGAAAAATCGATATTTGAGAGGGATTTCACTATTCCGCGGTAGATAATAGCCTAAAAGACCTTCTCAGCGAATTTGGCGGCTCTAGGAAGAAGTTGATTTTCAGGCCTTCAAAAAATTTAAGGTTCCCTTTGAAAATTTTTCGGTGGAAATTCAAAAAATTGATTTACTTCAAAACGGACCTACAGGAAGATCTCGAGCAGCAGAATCCAAATCTGCAGTCGGTTTTGGTCCATCTCTCATGGTTTTCGAGTTATTTTAATTTTAAAGATGAATTTTTCTTTTCGAAACCGTCTATGCCATCTGTTGGACAGTAGCCGAAGGTACCTTCCACTGACTGTCCATACTCTTGTCTGGTTGGAATTTTTTTTTAAATTTTGAAATATTTTCTCTTCAAATTGGAACTGATGGTATTCCGCGGTAGATAATAGCCTAAAAGACTTTCTCAGCGAATTTGGCGGCTCTAGGAAGAAGTTGATTATCAGGCCTTCAAAAAATTTAAGGTTTAACCCCATTGAAAATTTTTCAGTGGAAATTCAAAAATTAGATTTGCTTCAAAACAGACCTGCAGGAAGATCTTGAGCAGCAGAATCCAGATCTGCAGTCGGATTTGGTCCATCTCTTATGGTTTCAGAGTTATTGCGATTTCTGTACGAAAAAAACGAACAAAATTGAAAAATCGATATTTTAGAGGGTTTTCACTATTCCGCGGTAGATAATAGCCTAAAAGACCTTCCCAGCGAATTTGGCGGCTCTAGGAAGAAGTTGATTTTCAGGCCTTCAAAAAATTTAAGGTTACCTTTGAAAATTTTTCAGTGGAAATTCAAAAATTAGATTTGCTTCAAAACAGACCTGCAGGAAGATCTTGAGCAGCAGAATCCAGATCTGCAGTCGGTTTTGGTCCATCTCTCATGGTTTCAGAGTTATTGCGATTTCTGTACGAAAAAAACGAAAAATTTGAAAAATCGATATTTGAGAGGGATTTCACTATTCCGCGGTAGATAATAGCCTAAAAGACCTTCTCAGCGAATTTGGCGGCTCTAGGAAGAAGTTGATTTTCAGGCCTTCAAAAAATTTAAGGTTTAACCCCTTTGAAAATTTTTCATTGGAAATTCAAAAATTAGATTTGCTTCAAAACAGACCTGCAGGAAGATCTTGAGCAGCAGAATCCAGATCTGCAGTCGGGTTTGGTCCATCTCTTATGGTTTTCGAGTTATTTTAATTTTAAAGATGAATTTTTCTTTTCGAGGCCGTCTTCGCCATCTGTTGAACAGTAGCCGAAGGTACCTTCCACTGACTGTCCATACTCTTGTATGGTTGGAATTTTTTTTTTAAATTTTGAAATATTTTCTCTTCAAATTGGAACTGATGGTATTCCGCGGTAGATAATAGCCTAAAAGACCTTCCCAGCGAATTTGGCGGCTCTAGGAAGAAGTTGATTTTCAGGCTTTCAAAAAATTTAAGGTTCCCTTTGAAAATTTTTCGGTGGAAATTCAAAAAATTGATTTAGTTCAAAACGGACCTACAGGAAGATCTCGAGCAGCAGAATCCAGATCTGCAGTCGGTTTTGGTCCATCTCTCATGGCTTTCGAGTTATTTTAAATTTAAAGATGAATTTTTCTTTTAGAGACCGTCTACGCCATCTGTTGGACAGTAGCCGAAGGTACCTTCCACTGACTGTCCATACTCTTGTCTGGTTGGAATTTTTTTTTAAATTTTGAAATATTTTCTCTTCAAATTGGAACTGATGGTATTCCGCGGTAGATAATAGCCTAAAAGACCTTCCCAGCGAATTTTGCGGCTCTGGGAAGAAGTTGATTTTCAGGCCTTCAAAAAATTTAAGGTTAACCCCTTTGAAAATTTTTCAGTGGAAATTCAAAAATTAGATTTGCTTCAAAACAGACCTGCAGGAAGATCTTGAGCAGCAGAATCCAGATCTGCAGTCGGTTTTGGTCCATCTCTTATGGTTTCAGAGTTATTGCGATTTCTGTACGAAAAAAACGAAAAATTTGAAAAATCGATATTTGAGAGATATTTCACTATTCCGCGGTAGATTATAGCCTAAAAGACCTTCCCAGCGAATTTGGCGGCTCTGGGAAGTAGTTGATTTTCAGGCCTTCAAAAAATTTAAGGTTAACCCCTTTGAAAATTTTTCAGTGGAAATTCAAAAATTAGATTTGCTTCAAAACGGACCTGCAGGAAGATCTTGAGCAGCAGAATCCAGATCTGCAGTCGGGTTTGGTCCATCTCTTATGTTTTTCGAGTTATTTTAATTTCAAAGAAGAATTTTTCTTTTCGAGGCCGTCTACGCCATCTGTTGAACAGTAGCCGAAGGTACCTGCCACTGACTGTCCATACTCCTGTATGGTTGGAATTTTTTTTTAAATTTTGAAATATTTTCTCTTCAAATTGGAACTGATGGTATTCCGCGGTAGATAAGAGGCTAAAAGACTTTCTCAGCGAAATTGGCGGCTCTAGGAAGAAGTTGATTTTCAGGCCTTCAAAAAATCTAAGGTTTCACCCCTTTGAAAATTTTTCGGTGGAAATTCAAAAAATAAATTTGCTTCAAAACGAACCTACAGGAAGATCTCGAGCTGCAGAATCCAGATCTGCCGTCGGTTTTGGTCCATCTCTTATGGTTTCAGAGTTATTGCGATTTCTGTACGAAAAAAACGAAAAAATTGAAAAATCGATATTTGAGAGGGATTTCACTATTCCGCGGTAGATAATAGCCTAAAAGACCTTCCCAGCGAATTTGGCGGCTCTGGGAAGAAGTTGATTTTCAGGCCTTAGATTTTTTGAAGGCCTGAAAATCAACTTCTTCCTAGAGCCGCCAAATTTGCAGGGGAGATCTTTGAAGCTATTATCTACCGCGGAATACCATCAGTTCCAATTTGAAGAAAAAATATTTCAAAATAAAAAAAAAATTCCGCAGACAAGAGTATGGACAGTCAGTGGAAGGTACCTCTGGCTACTGTCCTTCAGATGGCGCAGTAAGTCTTAAAAAATTAATTTTTGAAATTGAAATAACTCTGAACCATAAGAGATGGACCAAAACAGACTGCAGATCTGGATTCTCCTGCTCGAGATCTCTCTGTAGGTCCGTTTTGAAGCTAATCTATTCCTTGAATTTCCACCAAAACATTTTCAAAGGGGTGTTAACCATATATTTTTTGAAGGCCTGAAAATCAACTTCTTCCTAGTGCCGCCAAATTCGCTGGGAAGGTCTTTTAAGCTATTATCTACCGCGGAATATTGAAATCCCTCTCAAATATCGATTTTTCAATTTTTGTTTTGTTCGTACAGAAATCGTAATAACTCTGAAACCATAAGAGATGGACCAAAACCGACTACAGATCTGGATTCTGCTGCTCGAGATCTTCATGTAGGTCCGTTTTGAAGCAAATCTTTTTCTTGAATCTCCACCGAAAAATTTTCAAAGGGAATTAACCTTATATTTTTTGAAGGCCTGAAAATCAACTTCTTCCTAGAGCCGCCAAATTAGCTGGGGAGGTCTTTGAAGTCTTTTGAAGTATTTGCTTTAACTTTCATTGGGTATTCAATTTTATAGTTTTTGTTTGACTCTTTTTGGAATAATTAAAACATCATGCCTATTGTTCAACATCACACATTGTTTTATATCAATTTTTAAAAGCTTCTGAGGTCCTTAAAACAATGATGTTTGAAAATCTGATAACACCATCTTGTAGAACAAAAAAAGTAGCAATGAGAATGTGAAATTTGTTTTGTTATATCTATTCAAATAGAGTCACAAAAAAATAAAAATGAAATCGCGAATAATCGTTTTTTCCAAAAATCTTCGGAAGTATCCAGAATTTTTCAAATATGAAAGCGGCGTTACAATGAGCACCAAATTGCGCAACTTTGCCTCCATTTAACCGACCTCGTATCTCTTCTGGTTTCAGAGATCCCAATGATGAGGCTCGAATTTGGGACACCCTGTACATAATCGACATGAAATGTTGCTAGGAACATTGCGCAGCTTTCGGTGTGAAAAGGATTTCAGTTGGATGAATAATGATTGACTTTTAGCGAGTTGAAAATTTACCATTTTAGTGAAAATTTATTCTCGGCACAAAATAATGCAAATTTTCAGAAAATTCTTCTCTTCATTGGAAATCTTTGAGAACCCATTCTAAAGTACGTGAATAGGCCTTTCGAACAGTGAAAGAATTTTTCAATTATCTCTTTCATACTAGGAGTTGTAGCGCCTTCATTTTGATTTTTGGAATATTCCAATTTTTTTCGTTTTTTTCCTATAACTTTTGTCACGACCACGCTGGCGTGTCGTATATTTCCATTCCATGTGTAGACAGACATAAGAAATCGACCTGCATAGGCCGAAAAATTGTTCAGACTTTTAAACGAGCGAATTCGTCGCTATTTTTACCGGACTATAAGAACCTTGGTGGATTGAAGAAAAGTCCGAAAAAAAAACCGAAAAAACTGAAATATTCATGTTTCGGTTCTCGCTTCTGTTGTATAGATATCATTTTGAGAGAATCGTCCGTTCGTAGTGTTAGTTGGATGATTTTTATTATAGTTTTGACCAATTTTTATGTATTTTGACGAATTTTATTTGATTTTTGTTTTGAGTCGACAATCGGTGAGTACATATGAATATTCTGCTTAATTTCTATATATCAATGTGTATGAATTATTATTTTGTAAAACTATCTAAAAAATGCCAGAGTTCCATCCATCCATCCATCCATCCATCCATCCATCCATCCATCCATATCTCTGGTAATAAGCGAAATTGAGAAAGGTCAAAAGCATCATTGAAGTGTAAGATGCTAACCGCATACTTAGTCGTGAAAGGCAGGGATATCACGGAAAAGGCTATGACCTTGAACTTATTTGCGCGTCGCTTTCAGGCAACAATTCGCAAATTTATTGAAGTGGAAACCGAAAACATTGACTCAACTACTTCACTATAATAGCCTAAATGATAAGAATAAAATCGACAAAGTTCTTCGACTTTGTCGATTTTATTTATTTGTACTCTCCGGCAAAACATTCGAATTTGTTTGGTGGAAATTATTATTCAATATATAGATTTATATTTAGTAGGTAAATAAGAAAACTTACAAGTAGGTACTTACACAAAAAGTTAAAATGCAATAATTTTTTTTAATACGGCATTTAAAATATTATAGTAATGGTTGGCAACCTAAATCGGTTTCACAGTCAGACAGTTTTGATTCAATCCCACTAGTATACAGGGTGTTTCATAATAAATGCGCTGGATTTCAGGATGTGATAGCTCGTCCAAAAATATGGAAAAAAGTTTCTATTAACTTACCCTCTAAAATGCACCATTTTCGAGATACAGGGTGTTGAAATTTAATAAAAAAATCGTTTTTTACGAATATCTCTAGAACCGTTTATCGCACAGAAAACAGATTTCGTAGGCATTTTCTACTCATAATAAGCTATGTTTTGTGCAGATTTTTTATTTTTTAAAATTCATAATTGGTGATTTTGAAGGGGTAGTGGGTGTTTTTTTCTCCAACTTCTACGCCACTGGAAAAAGTACAGTTTTGAGCTTCCTATATGAACCGCCAATGTTTTCTACACAAAAAAGGTATTCTTGGTCATAAGCTCCAAAGTTGACCGTTTTCAAGAAAAATCAACTTTCATGTAATTTAAAAAGTTTTTTCCTCGAAAAATTGCTGCGTGCATTGAAGCTAACGGCGGACATTTCCAACAATTCAACTGAGTATGATTGTTATTGTTTTTTTTTATTTTGCAATTAAGAAGTCAACGTTTGGTTTTGCTACTTGTTCTAACGTTTAAATAAATTTTGTATAATTAGGAAAAAAATTATTTAAAAAAATTTACCATGTTTTGCAAAATGAAAGTTGATTTTTCTTGAAAACGGTCAACTTTAGAGCTTATGACCAAGAGTACCTTTTTTGTGTAGAACACATTGGCGGTTCAATTAAGCGGCTCAAAATCATACTTTTTCCAGTGGTGTAGAAGTTGGAGAAAAAAGACCCACTACCCCTTCAAAATTTTGACCAATTATGAATTTGACAAAATAAAAAATCCGCACAAAACATAGCTTATTATGAGTAGAAAATGCCTACGAAATCTGTTTTCTGTGCGATAAACGGTTCCAGAGATATTCGCAAAAAACGATATTTTCTTTTTAATTTCAACACCCTGTATCTCGAAAATGGTGCATTTTAGAGGGTAAGTTAATAGATTTTTCTTGAAAACGGTCAACTTTAGAGCTTATGACCAATTAATAGAAACTTTTTTTCATATTTTTGAATGAGCTATCACATCCTGAAGTCCAGCGCATTTATTATGAAACACCCTGTATAATATAATAAAATGTTGATTATTTCTTAGTTGTTCTATATTTGGTTTCAATTTTCAATATTCTGATTTAATGCAAAAAGCATAGCTTTGATATGACTAGAAAGTCAAAACAATTTTGAGCGCAGCCGCAGTGCAAGAGTAATTCATCGGGAGAATCTATTTTTCTGACTGAAGGATTTCTTGCGGAATGGGTATTTGAATGAATGCATATTTGATTCAAACCGAGAACAAAGAATATGCCAATGAAATTTTTTTCCGAAAAAAAAACCCTTTACCCCACTTTACTCTTGTTATTTTACGAAAAAATTTGCGGAATGGGTCGTAAATGACAAAATATTTTTCTCAAATTGCATATTTGATTCAAACTGAAGACAACGAATGTACCTATATTATTTTTTTTTTTAAAAACCTCCGGCCCCACTTTACTCTTTTGATTTTTCGGAAAAATTTGCGGAATGGGAAGTAAATGACAAAATATTTTTCTCAAATTGCATATTTGATTCAAATTGAAGACAACGAATGTACCTATATGATTTTTTTGTTAAAAAACCTCCGGCCCCACTTTACTCTTTTGATTTTTCGGAAAAATTTGCGGAATGGGAAGTAAATGACAAAATATTTTTCTCAAATTGCATATTTGATTCAAACTAAGAACAACAAATATGCCTTGATAATATTTTTTCCGAAAAAAACCCCTTTGACCCCTTTTTGCTTTTATGATTTTTCGGAAAAAGGACCCCGCACTTATCTTATGTAAAGTGGCGACCGGTCAAATTTTCTGAAAGTTTGGTATGTTGTTGTACCCGACTCAGTAACCAAAAGTGTCAATGGGCCCAACCCAATCCGACGGCTAGTTTTCTAAATACGGGGTGTTAAAGTTGAAAATTGCCCAGATTTTCGGATTTATTTTTTATTTATTAAAAGTTAGATCGGATTTCTGTTGCATAAAGATGTTTACTACATGTTCTACTAATGAAGTTAGTGGATACATATAATTAAAAATATTTATATTTACAAGGTGATTCACGAATGTATGACGGTAGTTTTTTGCCAAAATTTACTTTTTCTACTGTGACGTCAGGGAGGCATATTTTTGAAACGTTCTCTTCGATGTAGTATTTTGACGAGAAAATATTGCACAGAACATATTTTTTATACAGGGTGTTTCACAGAGAGAACCACTAGACAAAATTATTTTCTTTTAGGATTAATTCGAAACCCTGTATTTATGGATTGATATTTGGGAAAAGTAATAACACAAACACATGTGTGTCTCTAATCTCCAAAATATTCAAGGTAGTTTATTCATAGGAAGGTATTCTATTTTGGGAAAAGTACAAAAAACATGAACAACCTGTATTCAAAAATTACCCCGGTCAAATGTAACTATTTTCTCACTACATATTGATTTTCATACCATCTTCAGAGGTATGAATTCTGAATCCGATACTATGACCAGTTTTCGAGATACAGGGCGTTAAAGTGGAAAATTACTGATTTTGTCAGTTTTTTCTTCAAATTAAAAACCCGTATTGATTTTATGTTGCGCCTATGAGTTTAATATGAGTTTCGGTCCAATGTACATGGAAAGGTTCGGCTAAAAATATTCACTGTTGCAGGGTTATTCACGAATAAATCACAATAGGTTTTTGCAAATAAATACTCAAAATGCTACAGTTTCGTCATAGATAAATTATTCCATGAATTTAATACCTAGTTGTTTACAATTTTACTCAAAATTCATTAGAAAAGTTCTCATTTCAATTATTTCAAAGCATAATTATTTTTGGTGTGGTTGGCTGCATTGCTCACCCTGTATGAAAAGTAATCATTTCAGACTCAAAATTGTAAACGACTAGGTATTAACTTCATGGAATAATTTATCTGTGACGAAACTGTAGAATTTTGAGTATTTGCAAAAACCTATTGTGATTTATTCGTGAATAACCCTGTAACAGTAAATATTTTTAGCTCAACCTATCCATGTACATCTGGCCGAAACTCATATTAAACTCATAGGCGCAACATAAAATCAATCCGGCTTTTCAATTTGAAAAAAAAACTGACGAAATCAGTAATTTTCCACTTTAACGCCCTGTATCTCGAAAACTGGTCATAGTATCGGATTCAGAATTCATACCTCTGAAGTTGGTATGAAAATCAATATATAGTGAGAAAATAGTTACATTTGACCGGGGAAATTTTTGAATACAGGTTGTTCATGTTTTTTGTAATTTTCCCAAAATAGAATACCTTCCTAAAAGAAAATAATTTTGTCTGGTGGTTCTCTCTGTGAAACACCCTGTATTAAAAATATGTACTGTGCAATATTTTCTCGTCAAAATACTTTATCGAAGAGAACGTTTCAAAAATATGCTTCTCTGACGTCACAGTAGAAAAAGTGAATTTTGGCAAAAAACTACCGTCATACATTCGTGAATCACCTTGTAAATATAAATATTTTTAATCATACGTATCCACTTATTTCATTAGTAGAACATGTAGTAAACATCTGTATGCAACAGAAATCCGATCTAACTTTTAATAAATAAAAAATAAATCCGAAAATTTGGGCAATTTTCAACTTTAACTAGCCATCGGATTGAGTTGGGCCCATCGACACTTTTGGTTACTGAGTCAGGTACAACAACATACCAAACTTTCAGAAAATTTGACCGGTCGCCACTTTACATAAGAAAAGTGCGGGGTCCTTTGCGGAATAGGTAGTAAATGATAAAATATTTTCCTCAAATCGCATATTTCATCCACACTGAGGAAAACAAATACGCCTATCTAATTTTTTTCCGAAAAAAACCCCTTTGACCCCACTTTACTCTTGTGATTTTTCGAAAAAATTTGCGGATTGGGTAGTAAATGACAAAATATTTTACTCAAATTGTATATTTGACTCAAACTGAGAACAACAAATATGCCTTCATATTTTTTTTTCCGAAAAAAACCCCTTGACCCCACTTTACTCTTGTGATTTTTCGGAAAAATTCGCGGAATGGGTAGTAAATGACAAAATATTTTTCTCAAATTGCATATTTGATTCAAGCTAAGAACAGGGAATATGCCGGTTTAATATTTTTTTTCGAAAAAATCCCCCTTGACCCCTCTTTACTCTTGTGATTTTTCGGAAAAATTTGCGGAATTGGTAGTAAATGACGGAATATTTTAATAAACCCCTTGACCCCACTTTACTCTCTACCTAAACAACTATGTTTGGTCTCTAAAACTAAATACACTTATACAGGGTTATTCACGTTTTTCGTCAAGAAGCATTATGGCTAAAGCATTTGATTTTTTGAAAGTTTTTTCTTTACGATTTATAGGGACCTATTGGCTCTACATTTTAAAAATATTTTCATGTTGCACAGGGTGTGCCAAAAACACGAAACATATCAAAGTTGTTATTTTTTAAATGGAATACCCTGTATATTATTTCATTTTCGGATTTTACGATCGAAATAAAGGTGAGTTTCATTAATGTTTAAATCACCTAAACCTTATGGTTTTTGAAATATCTCTTATTTTGTGAAAATGCAGCATCAGCTTTAATGCTTAAATTCTCAACCAGTGTTTTCTTGTTTTCAACCAAATTAATGCCAGATGCTACTAACAGAATAACTTTCATATAGCAGTTGTGAAATATTTACTAACTTATACAAGGTGTGTAAAAATTAAGGCAAAATAATCACAATCTTTGAACGGTAATAACTTGTTAAATTTAAATGGAACGCCCTGTATTTTATGTCAAGAGCAGATGTCAAATTTAATTGTCTATCAAATACCAGTATACATTCCTATAGCTAACTCTACACGTTTTCAAGTAAAACGCATATTTCCATTTTGCAAACTGATTTTGAGAAATTTATTATTCATCAAGTCGCCTATGGCGTTTTGACAAGTTGCATTATTATTTACTTATGGTTGTCGGTTATTTATAAGTGTTTAAATCCAAATCATCCTGTTAGTGATAGCGGTAGTTTGTGATCTAGTTTATCCAAAAGAAGAAATAATCGACATGATTTTTATACTTGGAGAATGTCTTCAAAACTGCTTTCTAGCATCACGAATTTACGCTGAAAGATTTCCCAACAGAAATCATCCAAATAAAACAGCATTCGAGAGATTGTTGACACTATTTAGACGAACTGGGAGTGTTCAGTACGAAAAACCCATTAAAAAGAAACCTGTAACAGAAAACGAAGAAAATGAATTCGCGGTGATTGCCTCTGTAATTGAAAATCCCCATACAAGTCAAAACCTAATGGCGGAAAATATTGGCATTAGTCAAGCAAGCGTATCAAGAATTCTGAAAAAATATAGTTACCATCCTTATAAAATCCAGCTTCACCAAGAGCTTTCCGAACACGATTATGGGAAACGAGTTGAATTTTGTATGTGGGCATTAGATAAAGTTGCAGATGATGAAAACTTTTTCAATTCTGTTCTATTTCTCAAAATCAGTTTGCAAAATGGAAATATGCGTGTTACTTGAAAACGTGAAGAGTTAGCTATAGGAATGTATACTAGTATTTGATAGACAATTAAATTTGACATCTGCTATTGACATAAAAAACAGGGCGTTCCATTTGAATTAAACAAGTTATTACCGTTCAAAGATTGTGAATATTTTGCCTTAATTTTTACACACCTTGTATAAGTTAGCAAATATTTTTTCACAACTGCTATATGAAAGTTATTCTGTTAGTAGTCTCTAGCATTAGTTTGGTTGAAAACAAGAAAACACTGGTTGAGAATTTAAGCATTAAAGCTGATGCTGCATTTTCACAAAATAAGAGATATTTCAAAAACCATAAGTTTAGGTGAATTAAACCTTAATGAAACTCACCTTTATTTCGATCGTAAAATCCGAAAATGAAATAATATACAGTGTATTCCATTTAAAAAATAACAACTTTGATATGTTTCGTGTTTTTGGCACACCCTGTACAACATGAAAATATTTTTGAAATGTAGGCCCAATAGGTCCCTATAAATCGTAAAGAAAAAACTTTCAAAAAATCAAATGCTTTAGCCATAATGCTTCGTGTCGAATAACGTGAATAACCCTGTATACATAATATATGATAATAAATAATTTTTTTAGGTAAGCTACAGCTGTAGCGTCAATTTTGGTTGGTTATTATGTATAGTCTGCATAAAACTTATTGTGTAAAAAGTTTGGCCATGTATATGATATTGTTCAATCTCCACAGCATACTTTCATGAAAATGTTCCGTTACGAGGGGAACACAAAAAGTCATTTTTTTATAAAATGTCACTATATCAGCAGATTGTGAATTGAAAGTATGATTGTGATATATCATTGTAAAGGTAATTCTATACCGAATTGTAATTTTCAAAAAATATATATACTTCCAATTTGAAATATAAAAATTGGATGCGCTTCCGGTCAAACCGGAAGTGTCATATTTGGATTGATACTTGCTAAATTGTACATTCATAACATTAAATCGAAGTACCGAATTTCAAACATCCATACAAAATTACAACGAAGATACAGGGGGGTAAATTGGTTCCGGGTCACCCGCAAATACACTGGCATGCAAAATTAACTGGATAAACAAAATTTTGTTCAAATTCAATCTTAAATAACTTTTTAACCTTTTCATCAATTTCGATAATTTTTTTGCCAAGTTGTAGGTACTTTCATTGTTATCATTCTCTACTATCGATTTTGCAGAAAGTTCTTAAAGATTTGTCGTTATACAGGTTATGATAAAAGGTGCACTTTATTTACCCCAACATTTCTGAACACCCTGTGGAAAAATTTGACTACTGAATGATAGGTCTTCGTACGAGATTTTAAAGCCTGATCTTTCGTCAACAGTTCTTTTTTTGATTCATATCAATAACTGCATTCTTAAAGAAAAAACGCATTTTTAAAGAAAACCATGCGATTCGTAACCATAAACAAGCGATTTTTTTTAAGTTGGCTTTGCTTGTTATGACAAGTTTCAGTTAAGCATTTTTTATGGCTTGTCAAAAAGATTTTTGCTAAGCAGTAGTCAACAATTATTCACAGATTTATTTGCTTTATAGTGTATGTTAAGGTGGTTGTGTCTCTAGGTGATTTGTGTTTCGGAGGTATACCGCTAACGAGAAAGTTTTTAAAAAATGAGACCGGAACAAGTAGCGCAAGCTGTAGCTTTACAAGATGATGGTCGTGCCATTCGATATATCGCAAATAGACTTGCTGTTACACGCAGTACAGTATCCGATGCGATAGAAAGATTCAGAGAAACTGGTTCGTACTTAAGAAGACCTGGGCAGGGAAGACGGAAAGCAACAAACGCAGTTGAAGATCGGTTTTTGAGACTCCAAGTTCTTCGAGAAAGAACAATTCCTGCTACAGCTTTGGCTCGAAGATTGGAAGATGTTCATGGTACCGTAGTTTCACCTGACACAGTACGGCGAAGGTTGAAGGAACAAAACCTATCATCTTTTGTACCAGCTACAGGTCCCCTATTGGATGCAGGTCATCGAAGGCAGCGCTTGGAATTTTCTCGAACTCATGCAGATTGGGATATGGACGATTGGTGAAATGTTCTTTTCACAGACGAGTCTCGTTTTACGAGATATTCACCTGATGGTCGTCAAAGAGTGTGGAGAAGGCCTGGAGAACGCTATGCTCAATGTTGTTTCTCTCCTAGAGTTCAATTTGGTGGTGGAGGAGTGATGATATGGGGCGGTATTTCCTTGGAAGCCCGCACAGATCTTGTTTCGCTACGGGGAGGGAGCCTCAATGCTGACAGATACATCAGGGAGTGTTTGGAACAACATGTAGTCCCTTATATGCCCTTTATAGGAGAAAATTTTCTCCTAATGCAAGATAATGCTCGGCCGCACATAGCCAAGAATGACTAGGCAATACCTCAATGATGTTGGTATCCAAGTACTCGACTGGCCGCCAAGGAGTCCGGATCTCAACCCCATAGAGCATATGTGGGACAAATTAGGACGAAGGCTTAGGCAGAACTATGGAGAATTTCAAACTGTGGTTGCGTTGGAACAGGCGCTGGTAAACGAGTGGGAGCAAATACCCCAAGACGCAGTTGCTGGTTTAATTCAGTCTATGCCAGAAAAGATGAGAGCTGTTATTCAAGCCCGGGGAGAAAACACTCGATTTTGATACCTATTAATTACCATTGTTGTCACTGTTATTTTTTGAATAAAATTTGTTTATGGTTACGAATCGCATGGTTTTCTTTAAAAATGCGTTTTTTCTTTAAGAATGCAGTTATTGATATGAATCAAAATAAGAACTGTTGACGAAAGATTAGGCTTTAGAATCTCGTACGAAGACCTATCATTCAGTAGTCAAATTTTTCCACAGGGTGTTCAGAAATGTTGGGGTAAAGTGCACCTTTTATCATAACCTGTATAACGACAAATCATTAAGAACTTTCTGCAAAATCGATAGTAGAGAATGATAACAATGAAAGTACCTACAACTTGGCAAAAAAATTATCGAAATTGATGGAAAGGTTAAAAAGTTATTTAAGATTGAATTTGAACAAAATTTTGTTTGTCCGGTTAATTTTGCATGCCAGTGTATATTAAAACGTAAATGCCCATATATTTATAAAATCGATCTATTTTATGTCGTCAAGAGATGGCGCTGCTGACGCGATTCAATACACCCTTCAATTTTTTCAGTTCTGAGGTATTTGACTTTGAATAATCCAATGATTATAGAACAAAACTAATGAAAAAGTATTCTGAGAATATTTTCTGGCGGCTGCGATATCATTTGGCGTAGGTAGCGCCATCTCTTGACAACATGAAATAGATCGAATTTATAAATATATGGGAATTAACGTTTTTATACAGGGTGGGTCACGGTCGATGGTACCTTAGACGTTTACGGAGAACGGGACATAGGATCATTCTGAAAATTTGGTTTCTCAAGTATTTGCTCTTGGTCTATCGATCTAAAATATTTTCAGCAATGCAGCGTTGCCGCTTATACCAGAAAGTAGCAGCATCTTTGTTATTTCAAATGGGTCACCCTGTATATTACCGCATTTTTGAACTTGTCATTCCTTTCTAATTATTTCTGCCTCATACTCCCCTATACCTATCTCTAACGGTTTTTGAGATATTGGTTATTTTCCATATTTTTTTATCCAAAACATAGCTCGAATTGAATGTTTATTTCTGCGGTATTTGGATTCTTAGGAAGTTGCAATTTTGTGTTTAGTTCATCAAGATCATGTACATTGATTCTGTATAGAGAAGTTTGTTCTGCGTTATACAGGGTCGTTCAAAATTCATGATCTTACTGCTAGATACGAAAAGGGTTGAAAGTGCGTTTTTTTAAATGGAACATCCTGTATATTATGAAATATCCTGAAAGATGACTAAATTCCCTTCGAATTGATATATCATAATCCTATACCTAAATAGCCAGAATTCCGAGATAATAGCAATTTTCACAAGTGCTTGAATTATTGCCGGAAATTTTTCGAGTACATGAATTCTTTGAAAATTCATGTACGAGATAAATTTACGGCAATTAATTCAAGCACGAGGAGGATTCGGTAAGAAAATTTCACACCGAGAAATGAAAATCATCCAACAATTCATAAGAAATAACTAACGATGGTTTCACCTGAACTATTTATAACCACTGAAATATTGATATGTAAAATACTTAACAAAATTTTCATCAATGAATGTTTGACATGTGACATTTGACATGTGACAAGTTGATATTTTGCTTTAATGTACAAATGAAGGTCTAGTTTTCATATGAAAGGAGATAATTATGTATTTACTAGATATTTGGAATGTGTCTGAAAATATTTTCAGTTGTAATACCACAAGAGAGTGAGAATAAACTGAAAATAATTCGACAGATTTTTCGAAAACTTGTTGTCAGGTAATAGACACCGAAGGGCTCGAGTGGCTATTGCCAAATGGCAACAAGTTTGAGAAAAAATGTAGAGAATTATTTTCTACTTTATCGAACTCTCGTGTGGTATTCGATAGATTATTTTTGATGCCCCAATCATAGACACATTCTCTATATAACATTTTTATTCATTACGGTTATCTAAATTCATTTTTCAATTTGCATGCAAACTGATGACAGACGTCAAATCAAAAGTATCAGTTGTTGTCACACAATAAAATCAAAATACCACGAATATTCCCGAGGCAATAATCTAAGTAGAAAATTCCCACTATAATAATGTTGTGATTGGTTTGAAAGTACTTCATAGCTTTAAATTGATGGTTTTTATTGGTTGCAAGATATGTCGAGAAATAATCTCCACGATTATTGCAGAAACTGTCAATTCTGAAATCATATTTCAGAAGAAGTTCAATACACCATCTGTCACAAGTTTTTTTATCACAAGTCTCGTAGCTCAGCGGTGGTGTTGCGGCCTATGAGTCGCTAGGTCGATGGTTCAATCCACGATAAGAACACACTTTTTTATTTCTTTTGTTCCAAATTTAAACACATTTATTGATGAAAATTTTGTTAAGTATTTTACATATCAATATTTCAGTGGTTATAAATAGTTCAGGTGAAACCATCGTTAGTTATTTCTTATGAATTGTTGGATGATTTTCATTTCTCGGCGTGAAATTTTCTTACCGAATCCCCCTCGTGCTTGAATTAATTGTCATAAATTTATCTCGTACATGAATTTTCAAAAAATTCATGTCTAGAAAAAATTTCAGCCAATGATTCAAGCACTTGGGAGATTACAAGTGAAAATTGCTATTATCTCGGAATTCTGGCTATTTAGGTATAGAAACATTATATATCAATTCGAAGGGAATTTAGTCATCTTTCAGGATATTTCATAATATACAGAATGTTCTATTTGAAAAAACGCACTTTCAACCCTTTTCGTATCTAGCAGTCTGATCATGAATTTTGAACGACCCTGTATAACGCAGAACAAACTTCTCTATACAGAATCAATGTACATGATCTTGATGAACTGAACACAAAATTGCAACTTCCTAAGAATCCAAATACCGCAGAAATAAGCATTCAATTCGAGCTATGTTTTGGATAAAAAATATGGAAAATAACCAATATCTCAAAAACCGTTAGAGATAGGTATAGGGGAGTATGAGGCAGAAATAATCAGAAAGGAATGACAAGTTCAAAAATGCGGTAATATACAGGGTGACCCATTTGAAATAACAAAGATGCTGCTACTTTCTGGTATAAGCGGCAACGCTGCATTGCTGAAAATATTTCAAAAAGAGCCACAGGACGTACTGCTATGAATTCTCACAGTTCCAGAAGTCACGCCATTTTTACAGTCAGCATATCCATGCAAAATGAAGAAGATTGGTGAATAGTTATTTTTGTATCTAGTGCGCGAAATGCTACTTTGGTGATCGAGAACTGATTTTTTTTAACGAGGCGCAGCCGAGTTAAAAAAAATAGTCGAGATTACCAAAGTATTTCGCGCATGAGATGCAAACAAAATTTTTTCTACAAACGTCAAAAATATTGTTCTAAAATAAGTAATAACTATGAAAAATAGTATTGAACTGGCTTAAATAATTTTTCCAAATCAAGTAATTACTGTAACTATGGAAATAAAATGGCATTTGTTGACAATTATTTCAAAGTGACAGTTCTTGATAATTATTTTGGAGTGACTTTTTATTCGCGTCAATTTCGTGCGTGATATTTATTATTGTAAAAGAATGGAAATTTCGAGCGACGATGAACTAAGCAGTACCCCACCTAACTTGATAGATGCGGCCAATTCCGTAATTTCCAACCTTTTACCGGAGAAATCGAGGCGGCAGTATGAAAATGCATATCAGCAATTTAAAGAGTGGTGTTTGAAGCAAATAAAGCCAGAAAAATATCTCTCACAATTTGAAAGCCTTAATTATTGTTCCACATTAATAAATAAACGATTTCTTGTTTTTTGCTTGCTTGAGGAGTTGAGGACCATATAGGTTAGAATATGAAAATCCCATATAGTTTACATGCAGTGTGCGAAATATATTTCGCACATTACTTCGCGCACGGTGTCATGGTAACGAATGAAAATGAAAAAAAGTGCCACTTCGCATACTGTTGTCAATGCGCGAACCTTGTCATTTTTTGACGTTTGTAGAAAAAAAAATTTTTTGGGACTTACGTAGTTTGACCTCCTGAATAAAAAATCCAAATGAAATTTTTGGCGGTCTCAAGTAATTTCGGAGATACGGGCCTTTTTTTGAATGAAAACTGGCATTTTCTAGCACACGTTTCTTCTTCGAAAAACACACTCAAATGCCTCCTTATTTTCACCAGTCCAATATACAAACCCTAATTCACCAGTTTTACACTTTTTTTTTCATTGAAAACAGTTTTTTATCAACAAATTCTACTTTATTTTAGCAATAACAAATCAACAAATTCATGTTGTTTTGTTTAGTTAATATCTGTAAGGTTGGTGACAATGGAATTGACGTAAGGGCGATGCGACATTGCCAGTGTGATTCCAGAAATATTCAATTCACGTATAAAGTCTTGTACATACCCTGGCGAATTTCGCAGTTTTTCTGCGAATAAAATGTTTGCCGACATGGTTCTGCATCGACGATTGGTCCGGCATGACTGGCAGCCATATTATTCGCAGAAAAATTGCGAAATTCGCGAGGGTTTGAACAAGACTTAACATGGAATATTTTAGCGAATGAGTAAGAAAAATGAGTTGATAACCACAACATTTTCCCATCAACACGTTAACTGCACCTTTGAAACAATGGTACTCATACTGTTTCTAAATGACTAGCAAAATTCAAAGGACGAGACAGATCACGGAAATGTGCGCAAACATAACATGAATACACATGCGCACAAAAAATAATGACCACTTTTCACATAAAATGAACCTACTTCAATGACTATAACTTATCTCGACAGACCCGATCTCATGCAAACCCAACCGAACTTACCCGACTATACAATACAGTTAGGTTGCGTCTTTTCTATCTGTTTGCGCATGCGCACTTACCAAAAATGAATGTTTGTGATCAAACACGTTTATTCAAGT
Source organism: Chrysolina oricalcia (assembly GCA_944452925.2). Taxonomy (NCBI): domain Eukaryota; kingdom Metazoa; phylum Arthropoda; class Insecta; order Coleoptera; family Chrysomelidae; genus Chrysolina; species Chrysolina oricalcia. The sequence goes on along the minus strand of OX101829.2, from coordinate 128,214 downwards.
AATTATTTGTTCGCAAAAAATGCCTCCTACCTCTGCCTATTTAAAAATATCTTTTGTGCATTCAAAAAATTAATACCAAGACTTTTTCCAAATCCTGTTCTCACAACGAAATGGCTTGTTTCATAACAAGGTAGCCAGTATCAATGTCTTTCATTGAATCAACAACAGCGAGTGTTAAAAACTTTACAATACAATGCGACGTTGTCAGATTCCCTAAAATTCCTGATTACTGAATACTCATGAAAATGAAGTGTTTGTAGTGGATAGTTTTCAGAAGTGTTGGCGTCCTAGAGACTGGCACTTTTTTCACAAATAATAATAATAATGATAGTTCCTCATAAACACTCGAAGAGTGAACCATTCTTAGTGAAGATATTCAGCAAGAAATACTTAAGCAAAGCGAGCACGCGCATTCCTATTGCAACTTTGTAACTTATGTAACTTATCTCTTACTTCTTGGTGAAGATATCTGCGAGACAGACACGAGCGCGCGCATTTCCATTACTACTTTGTCGATTTCTGTCAACTTTGAATAGAAATTTTCATCCCTTGTTACTGAACAAGACCAGAAATACGCGAGCGCGCGCATTCCTATCACTACTTTGTCGATTTCTGTCAACTTTGAGTAGAAATCTTCATACCTTATCTGTTAGTGAACAATACCAGAAATACGCGAGCGAAGCGAGCGCGCTCGCTCGACATTTCGCAAATCCGCGAGCGCGGATTTGCGAAATGTCGGGCGAGCACGCGCATTCCCATCACTACTTTGTCGATTTCTGTCAACTTCGCGCACGCGGATTCGCGAAATGTCGGGCGAGCGCGCTCGCTTCTCTCGCGTATTTCTGGTCTGGTTCACTAACAGATAAGGTATGAAGATTTCTACTCAAAGTTGACAGAAATTGACAAAGTAGTGATGGGAATGCGCGTGCTCGCCCGAAATTTCGCAAATCCGCGCGCACGGATTTGCGAAATATCGGGCGAGCGTACTCGCTTCGCTCGCGTATTTCTGGTCTTGTTCAGTAACAAGGGATGAAAATGTCTACTCAAAGTTGACAAAAATCGACAAAGTAGTAATGGAAATGCGCGCGCTCGTGTCTGTCTCGCAAATATCTTCACCAAGAAGTAATGGTGGATATATGCAGCAGCCATTAGTCTCAAGTCATAAGAAAGAATATTCGTCAATGATTGGTTGGAATTTACGGACCAACCAATCATTGACGAATATTCTTCCTTATGACTCAAGACTTATGACTTATGACTGCTGCATAAATCCACCATAAGAGCTACGTTACAAATGTTACAAAGTAGTAATAGGAATGCGCGTGCTCGCTTTGCTTACCTATTTCTTGCTGAATATCTTCACTAAGAATGGTTCACTCTTCGAGTGTTTATGAGGAACTATCATTATTATTATTATTTGTGAAAAAAGTGCCTGTCTCTAGGGCGCCAATACTTCTGAAAACTATCCACTACAAACACTTCATATTCATGAGTATTCAGTATTCAGGAATTTTAGGGAATCTGACAACGTCGCATTGTATTGTAAAGTTTTTAATACTCGCTGTTGTTGATTCAATGAAAGACATTGATACTGGCTACCTTGTTATGAAACAAGCCATTTCGTTATGAGAACAGGATTTGGAAAAAGTTTTGGTATTAATATTTTGAATGCACAAAAGTTATTTTGAAATAGACAGAGCTAGGAGGCATTTTTTGCGAACAAACAATTATTTGAATAAACGTGTTTGATCACAAACATTCATTTTTGGTAAGTGCGCATGCGCAGATAGAAAAGACGCAACCTAACTGTATATTGTATAGTCGGGTGAGTTCGGTTGGGTTTGCATGAGATCGGGTCTGTCGGGATAAGTTATAGTCATTAAAGTAAGTTCATTTTATGTGAAAAGTGCTCATTATTTTTTGTGCACATGTGTATTCATGTTATGTTTGCGCACATTTCCGTGATCTGTCTCGTCCTTTGAATTTTGCTAGTCATTTAGAAACAGTATAAGTACCATTGTTTCAAAGGTGCAGTTAAAGTGTTAATGGGAAAATGCTATGGTTATCAACTCATTTTTCTTACTCATTCACTAAAATATTCCATGTTATAAGTGAATTGAATATTTTTGGAATCACACTGGCAATGTCGCTTCGCCCTTACGTCAATTCCATTGTCACCAACCTGACAGATATTAACTAAACAAAACAGCATGAATTTGTTGATTTGTTATTGCTAAAATAAAGTAAAATTTGTTGATAAAAAACTGTTTTCAATGAAAAAAAAAAGTGTAAAACTGGTGAATTAGGGTTTGTATATTGGACTGGTGAAAATCAGGAGGCATATGAGTGTGTTTTTCGAAGAAGAAACGTGTGCTAGAAAATGCCAGTTTTCATTCAAAAAAAGGCCCGTATCTCCGAAATTACTTGAGACCGCCAAAAATTTTATTTGGATTTTTATTCAGGAGGTCAAACTACGTAAGTCCCAAAAAATTTTTTTGATAGCTTGTAGCGCCCGGTTAACGGAATTTTATCAAAATTTCTAACAATATTTTCAGCTTTAGCTTTTTTGTCACAGCCTTGACTTTATTTCTTTGAATTTTATATTCACTGAATAAGTTTTAATTTTTTTATATAATTTAAATGTAGTATTTCTCAATTCACTTTATCTGATTATGGATGAATTCCAATCTTGTGTTTTTACAGGATTTAATGTGCATTTTTATGACTGACTGATTTTTGACTTCTAAGATAACCTTTTTCAATTCAAAAAAGTGATATAATGCTCTGAATTTAATTTATCAGAAACAAAATTCCTAACTTTTAAAAAATTTTCATTATTGAACGCCTTTTGAATTTTCCCAAAGTAATGTCACATCTCTTTGAAGTAGTATACAGTGTGTCCCACTTACCATGCTCGCCATGGGTATCTTTTTAATGGTGGGAGATACGAGGTTGGTTAAATGACACCAAATGTGGAGTTTATCAAGGCCAACTATAATGTGAAAAAATATTTTGATAAAATCTATTCGTTTTTGTTTTAAACGCAAAAAAACAGATTTTGATCGTTTTCATGTCTCCTCCGTAACTTATTTATTTATAAAAATATTCGAATAGGAATTTCACATTCTTATGGCAGTTTTTTAATGAGATTTCGAAAAAAATATGAAATTCATACCAACTCTTCTAGAATTGGAGATATCAGCACCAACTTTTATTTTTCAAATTCAGATCATAGCTCACTATGACTTAGTTATGAATAACTTTTTTTTCTCTTACAGATGATGTGGCACAGTAATAGTTTTTTGTTGATAACAACGCAGTTATCGTCATTTATACAAAAAAAGAACGATTTTGAAGTCGCCATCTTGAATTTATAAATTTTAACAAAAAATCATGATCTCCGACCTCAAAACCGACACATACCAATTTTGAATGGAATCGGACCATAATCACAAATCTCGTCCGCCATATTGGAGGATCCGCCATTTTTTATTTTTTATTTCAATAAAAATTCCATAGTGCATTGTCAAATTTCAAGTTATTAGGACCGCCAGAAATGGGTCAAAATTCACTTGCAAGAGACATGAAAATGATCAAAATTTGTTATTTGCGTATAAAACAAAAACTAATAGATTTTATCAAAATATTTTTTCACATTATAGTTGGCCTTGATAAACTCCTCATTTGGTGTCATTTAACCGACCTCGTATCTCTCACCATTAAAAAGATACCCATGGTGAGCATGGTTAGTGGGACACACTGTATATTAATCTGTGAACAGTTGTTGATGTACAAATTGTGAAAGGCTTTCGCGGCCATCGTTGAATGAATGGTGATTTTTCGGGTTTTCTCGACGTTTCGCCAACACGAGTGGTTGGCATTTTCAAGAGAAATGTTTACAGTTTCGATCACTGAACACTACTTGTTTGGTATGCGTTGTCTCAGCCAGTATTTATGGGTCGACGTACTCGTACCTGCGTCCGGTGCCATCGTCCCTGCGTCGGGTACCCCCTCGGATTCATTAATTTCCCGGTATGGTGTCATTACCGTTTTCTTGAGAACAGGTAGCCATGCTTTATTCAGTTGTAACCCTTCTTCAATTCTGTTGAAATTGTTGGGATGTTTTTTGATTTCGATTGCTTCTCGGAAGAGTCTTGGATAATATGCATGTGTTGTGGCAATTACTTGGGTTTCTTCGAACTTCACTCTGTGATTGTTATTGTTAAGCGCATGTTCTGCGACTGCGGATTTTTCTGAGTGTCCTAACCGGCATTGGCCTTGTGTTCCTTTATTCTGGTATTTGTGGAACGCTTCGTGGTTCCGTTATAAACGCTGCCACAGGAACATGGAATGCGACAAACCCCAGAACAGCATAGTACGTCTCGTTTGTCCTTCGCTGATCTAAAGTGATCCTTCAGTTTCTTTGAAGGTTTATAGATGGTTTTGATATCATACTTTCGTAGTATACGGCCAATCCGATCTGTGATCCTAGGAACATACGGCAGGAATGCTTTACTTTGTTCCTGGCACCCATTCGATCTCTAGCGAGAACTCTAGCGACAGTGGATCGAGTGGGTGCCAGGAACAAAGTAAAGCATTCCTGCCGTATGTTCCTAGGGTCACAGATCGGATTGGCCATATACTACGAAAGTATGATATCAAAACCATATATAAACCTTCAAAGAAACTGAAGGATCACTTGAGATCGGCGAAGGATAAACGTGATGAACTAAGCTCATCTGGGGTGTACCGCATTCCATGCACCTGTGGCAACGTTTATATCGGAACCACGAAGCGTTCCACAAATACCAGAATAAAGGAACACAAGGCCAATTGCCGGTTAGGACACTCAGAAAAATCCGCTGTCGCAGAACATGCGCTTAACAGTAACAATCACAGAGAGAAGTTCGAAGAAACCCAAGTAATTGCCACAACACATGCATATTATCCAAGACTCTTCCGAGAAGCAATCGAAATCAAAAAACATCCAAACAATTTCAACAGAATTGAAGAAGGGTTACAACTGAATAAAGCATGGCTACCTGTTCTCAAGAAAACGGTAATAACTCCATACCGGGAAATTAATGAATCCGAGGGGGTACCCGACGCAGGGACGATGGCACCGGACGCAGGTACGAGTACGTCGACCCATAAATACTGGCTGAGACAACGCATACCAAACAAGTAGTGTTCAGTGATTAAAGCTGTAAACATTTCTCTTGAAAATTCCAACCACTCGTGTTGGCGAAACGTCGAGATTTTCTCTAAATAAACGTCGGCCTAAAAACCCGAAAAATCATCATTCATTAGTTGTTGATGTATCCAATAGAATAATATTGAAACTGAAAAGGTACCAATTTTTCAAAAATAAATGTGATCAAGAATACTAGTAGATTTATTTTCTATTATAAGAATTTGTATTATAATATCAAATATATTAAATTATAAATATCAAATATTTTATACTGTGAAATTGTGTATGGCAATGATACATGCGTAGAATTGGCATTTATATCACAAAGTTATTATCTAGTTTCAACGAAAATGTTTGTGTTTAGATTCTCTAGGAGGAAACAGTTTCACCCTGATGATTGCGTGCAGTTTAATCGTGATGAGACCTTGACTACTCTTCGGTATGCCGCTAGGGCCGGAAACCAAGATCCTAAACAGTTACCGTCAAAAATTTTAGGTCAAGGTAAGAGATTTTTTAAGTTTCTTGTGAAATATACTAGTTTTTACTTTTTTGATATAAACTTGTGAATCTGTGAAATCGTTAAGATGGAGAAATCTTCAATAACAAGTTTTCATCAATGGTTACCACACGGTTCTACTTTGGGCCCTCTCTTGTTTATCATCTATGTACAATATTGAGGTGTAATGTCAAGTCTTCCTCCATAATGTATAAATAGTTTTGGAAGTTTACAGTACCATAACACTATTTTTAATACCTCGACCCGTGTTTCAGTCAACAAGTGACCATCTTCTGGAGGTTTTTTAAAGGTCTCAAAATATGTAATCAGCTGCCCCTAGAAATCAAATCATCTGATGACTTGAACAGGTTTAAAGTAAATTTAAAACTCTTTCTTCACTCTTCTAGAAATGCAGCTTAAAAAAATGTTTCTTGATGATTTTGTTTCATTATTATATTTTATTTCAGTTTTCTGCACATAAGTACACCTAGATGATTATGTTCTTTTATTAGCTTCAACTGATTTCGTTGTAGTTTTCAAACAAGTACAGTGACATGTTTGCATTATTTCAGTAAGATTGTAGCAAAACACGCCGTAATGGTCACCTTAGGACTAGGCAACTCACACCGCGTTGTCTCGTATGGTTTGTAAGCAACCACCCGGACTATCACAGCGCATCCAACAATTACTTATTGTTGGCGGTTTTTTACGACTCAAAAAAGCATAGAGATAAAAGGTTTCTTTCCTCCCTTCGGCGTAGTACGAAGGCGTAGAAGGGCCATGAGTAATTTTTTTTGAAATCCCGACTTTAATCTCGGACCCCCGACTCTAATCTCGGACCCCCGACTTTAATCTCGGGGGTCCGACTTTAATCTCGGACCCCCGACTTTAATCTCGGGGGTCCGACTTTAATCTCGGACCCCCGACTTTAATCTCAGGGGTCTGACTTTAATCTCGGACCCCCGACTTTAATCTCGGACCCTCGACTTTAATCTCGGACCCCCGACTTTAATCTCGGGGGTCCGACTTTAATCTCGGACCCCCGTCTTTAATCTTGGACCCCCGACTTTAATCTCGGATTCCCGACTTTAATCTCGGGGGTCCGACTTTAATCTCGGGGGTCCGACTTTAATCTCGGACCCCCGACTTCAAACTCGGACCCCCGACTTCAATCTCGGACCACCGACTTTAATCTCAGGGGTCCGACTTTAATCTAGGACCCCCGTCTTTAATCTTGGACCCCCGACTTTAATCTCGGATTCCCGACTTTAATCTCGGGGGTCCGACTTTAATCTCGGACCCCCGACTTCAATCTCGGACCCCCGACTTCAATCTCGGACCACCGACTTTAATCTCAGGGGTCCGACTTTAATCTCGGACCCCCGTCTTTAATCTTGGACCCCCGACTTTAATCTCGGATTCCCGACTTTAATCTCGGGGGTCCGACTTTAATCTCGGGGGTCCGACTTCAATCTCGGACCACCGACTTCAATCTCGGACCCCCGACTTCAATCTCGGACCCCCGACTTTAATCTCGGGGGTCCGACTTTAATCTCAGACCCCCGACTTTAATCTCGGAGGACCGACTTTAATCTCTGACCCCCGACTTTAATCTCGGGGGTCCGACTTTAATATCGGACCCCCGACTTTAATCTCATACTCCCGACTTTAATCTCGGAGGTCCGACTTTAATCTCGGGGGTCCGACTTTAATATCGGGGGTCCGACTTTAATCTCGGACCCCCGACTTTGATCTCGGACCCTCGTCTTTAATCTCGGACCCCCGACTTTAATCTCGGGGGTCCGAATTTAATCTCGGACCCCCGACTTTAATCTTGGACCACCGACTTTAATCTCAGGGGTCCGACTTTAATCTCGGACCCCCGTCTTTAATCTTGGACCCCCGACTTTAATCTCGGATTCCCGACTTTAATCTTGGGGGTCCGACTTTAATCTCGGAGGTCCGACTTTAATCTCGGACCCCCGACTTCAATCTCGGAACCCCGACTTCAATCTAGGACCCCCGACTTTAATCTCGGGGGTCCGACTTTAATCTCGGGGGTCCGACTTTAATCTCGGACCCCCGACTTTAATCTCGGGGGTCCGACTTTAATCTCGGACCCTCGACTTTAATCTCGGGGGTCCGACTTTAATCTCGGACCCCCGACTTTAATCTCGGGGGTCCGACTTTAATCTCGGACCCTCGACTTTAATCTCGGGGGTCCGACTTTAATCTCAGACCCTCGACTTTAATCTCGGAAGACCGACTTTAATCTCTGACCCCCGACTTTAATCTCGGGGGTCCGACTTTAATATAGGACCCCCGACTTTAATCTCATACCCTCGACTTTAATCTCGGGGGTCCGACTTTAATCTCGGGGGTCCGACTTTAATCTCGGACCCCCGACTTTAATCTCGTACCCCCGACTTTAATCTTGGGGGTCCGACTTTAATCTTGGGGGTCCGACTTTAATCTCGGGGGTCCGACTTTAATCTCGGACCCCCGACTTTAATCTCGGACCACCGACTTTAATCTCAGGGGTCCGACTTTAATTTCGGACCTCCGACTTTAATCTTGGACCCCCGACTTTAATCTCGGATTCCCGACTTTAATCTCAGGGGTCCGACTTTGATCTCGGACCCCCGACTTCAATCTTGGACCCCCGAATTTAATCTCGGGGGTCCGACTTCAATCTCGGGGGTCCGACTTTAATCTCGGACCCCCGACTTTAATCTCGGGGGTCCAACTTTAATCTCGGACCCCCGACTTTAATCTCGGAGGTCCCACTTTAATCTCGGACCCCCGACTTTAATCTCAGGGGTCCGACTTTAATCTCGGACCTCCGACTTTAATCTCAGGGGTCCGACTTTAATCTCGGACCTCCGACTTTAATCTCAGGGGTCCGACTTTAATCTCGGACATCCGACTTTAATCTTGGACCCCCGACTTTAATCTCGGATTCCCGACTTTAATCAAGGGGGTCCGACTTTAATCTCGGACCCCCGACTTCAATCTTGGACCCCCGACTTTAATCTCGGGGGTCCGACTTTAATCTCGGGGGTCCGACTTTAATCTCGGACCCCCGACTTTAATCTCGGGGGACCGACTTTAATCTCTGACCCCCGACTTTAATCTCGGGGATCCGACTTTAATATCGGACCCCTGACTTTATTTTCTGAGTCGAATCTCGAGAATAAAGTCGGGGGTCCGAGATTAAAGTCGGACCTCCGAGATTAAAGTCGGGGGTCCGAGATTAAAGTCGGGGGTCTGAGATTAAAGTCGGGGGTCCGAGATTAAAGTCGGGGGTCCGAGAATAAAATCGGGGGTCCGAGATTAAAGTCGGACCCCCTTGATTAAAGTCGGGAATCCGAGATAAAAGTCGGGGGTCCAAGATTAAAGTCGGGGGTCCGAGATTAAAGTCGGGGGTCCGAGATTAAAGTCGGACCCCCGAGATTAAAGTCGGGGGTACGAGATTAAAGTCGAACCCCCTTGATTAAAGTCGGGAATCCGAGATTAAAGTCGGGGGTCCAAGATTAAAGTCGGGGGTCCGAGATTAAAGTCGGGGGTCCGAGATTAAAGTTGGACCCCCGAGATTGAAGTCGGGGGTCCGAGATTAAAGTCGGGGGTCCGAAGTTAAAGTCGGGGGTCCAAGATTAAAGTCGGACCCCCGAGATTAAAGTCGGGGGTCCGAGATTAAAGTCGGGGGTACGAGATTAAAGTCGGGGGTCCGAGATTAAAGTCGGACCCCCGAGATTAAATTCGGGGGTCCGAGACTAAAGTCGGACCCACGAGATTAAAGTCGGGGGTACCAGATTAAAGTCGGGGGTCCGAGATTAAAGTCGAACCCCCGAGACTAAAGTCGGGGGTACGAGATTATTGTAGGGGGTCCGAGATTAAAGTCGGGGGTCCGAGATTAAAGTCGGGGGTCCGAGATTAAAGTCGGGGGTCCGAGATTAAAGTCGGGAGACCGAGATTAAAGTCGGACCCCCGAGATTAAATTCGGGGGTCCGAGACTAAAGTCGGACCCCCGAGATCAAAGTCGGGGGTACCAGATTAAAGTCGGGGGTCCGAGATTAAAGTCGAACCCCCGAGAGTAAAGTCGGGGGTACGAGATTATAGTAGGGGGTCCGAGATTAAAGTCGGGGGTCCGAGATTAAAGTTGGGGGTCCAAGATTAAAGTCGGGGGTACGAGATTAAAGTCGGGGGTCCGAGATTAAAGTCGGACCCCCGAGATTAAATTCGGGGGTCCGAGACTAAAGTCGGACCCCCGAGATTAAAGTCGGGGGTACTAGATTAAAGTCGGGGGTCCGAGATTAAAGTCGAACCCCCGAGACTAAAGTCGGGGGTACGAGATTATAGTAGGGGGTCCGAGATTAAAGTCGAACCCCCGAGATTAAAGTCTGGGGTACGAGATTAAAGTCGGGGGTCCGAGATTATAGTCGGGGGTTCGAGATTAAAGTCGGGGGTCCGAGATTAAAGTCGGGGGTCCGAGATTAAAGTCGGGGGTCCGAGATTAAAGTCGGGGGTCCGAGATTAAAGTCGGGAGTCCGAGATTAAAGTCGGGGGTCCGAGATTAAAGTCGTACCCCGAGATTAATGTCGGGAGTTCGAGATTAAAGTTGGACCCCCGAGATTAAAGTCGGGGTCCGAGATTAAAGTCGATCCCCCGAGATTAAAGTCGGGGGTCCGAGATTAAAGTCGGGGGTCCGAGATTAAAGTCGGACCCCCGAGATTAAAGTCGGGATTCCAAAAAAAAATTGTTCGTGGCTCTTCTACGCCTTCGTAGCGTTGAGAGAAGGCTCGATTTCTGTTTAAAGTTGAACGAAGTGCTTGAACTGAGAGTGCTTCTGGTTTGAAAGACTTCAAATAGTCGAATAATTATTTGGTCTGGGTCTGCATTTATTTTAGGTAAGTAGAGACCCATCATTTAAATTGTATCCATGCTTGTAATGAATTAATTTATTTTAGTTTGGCACTTCTGTCTGCTACAAACACGTTCAGTATTCATTAAAAGCCATTACCGGAATCCGACAGTTTCTCATTTTGAAAACCAGGTTCAAAAACCCAATAAAAGCCCTGAGATACCACCATAAGACTGAATTTTAATGTGTATTTTTTATAAGTGAGTAGTTGTGTTAGTTCATACAACTAAATAAAGGAATTATAAAGGATTGTTAGGGGGCAACTACCTGACTTTTGGTACAGGACTAGTAAAGGCAAATTCTGACTTAACTTGGTTTAGTTTGATCATCTTCCTGAAGATGGTCTCTTGGTGACAGAAGAGGTGTTGTTTTTCAATATTGAGTGTAACTGAATATTGTTAGAGGAATTTCAGAAGATATATTCAAATGTACGATCATTTCTAGAAGGTCCAGTGGCAAAGGCAAATCAGGGTGAAACTGAATCTTTAAAGAGACGAGAGACCTCACGGACCAATTGGCGGCGACTAGAGAAGCATTGAGCTAGAAATGTAATGAGGTAGAGTGATTTTTTTAAAGCATGTTTTTAACTTGCTCTGTGTGTGTGTTTGTTAGATAGGTACAAATTCTGCAAGGTGAATAAGAACCACTTCCTCTTATCCTATAGAATTGAAATTTCACATGTTAGTTCAGTTCCAATGACAAAACATTAATGTCGAAGAAATTGTCCCCTGCTGCCCCCCGAAAGCTAGATAGAGAACGCGTTCAAAAGCTTTCTTGACGGATTTGGACGTCAAAAATTACTGAGAAATAAAAATAAATTAGGTAGGGGAGGCTTGCCACCCTTTTTCTCGAAAAAAATTGAAAAACTCGCGAAACTAAAATCAGAAAAATCCGTAAAACTTGTGAAAAATATCTGACCGTCGAATATTATGGTTTAAAAAAATATCACCCTCCCTGTCCCCCCTCAAAAGCTAGATAGAGATCGAAAAGGAATTCGGAAAATGTTTCGAAAGGAATTATGAAAAAAATGCTCCTATTTCCTGTCACGAAAAAAATCAGGAAAACTTGTGAAATACAAATAGAAAAAAATCCGTAAAAATAGCGAAAATTTGCGGCTTTTCAAATGATTCGCGGCTTTTCAAATGATTCGCGACTTTTCTGATGAATCGCGGCTTTCCTAATGGTTCGTAGCTTATCTGAAGTTTCGCAGCTCATCTAATGATTTGCGGCATTTCTATAGTTCTTATAATAAAGATTCGCTCCTTTTCTGAAGATTCGCAGATTTTCTAATGAATCGCGGCTTTTCTAATGATTCGTGGCGTTTCTAATAATTCGGGGTGTTTCTAATGATTCGCGGCTTTTCTAATGATACGTGGCGGCTTTCCAAATGATTCGCGGCTTTTCTCTAATGATTCGCGGCGTTTCTAATGATTCGCGGCTTTTCTAATGATTCGCGGCTTTTCAAATGATTCGCGGCTTTTCTAGTGATTCGTGGCTTATCTGAAGATTCGCAGCTTTTCTGAAGATTCGCACCTTTCCTCAATATTTGCGGCGTTTCTAATAATTCGGGTCGTTTCTAATGATTTTATACTCCTACTTGTGTTTGTGTGGTAAAGGGGAAATAGTACTTGTTCTCATGAAACGTTTTGTTTGTTCCAGGTCGCGTGTCAGCAAGGAACCAGCTCTAGGGTGAGTCCTTAAAACCTCCTGCTTTATTTCACTCTCGCCATTTTTCTGATTGTTCATTCTTCTTATGTTGGAGCTATTTCCACAGTGTCTGCCGGAAATGCTGATGAAATAAAAATTATTTTCAGAGTACCGCTGATACCGCCAATTCTGAAAATCGAGAATCGGTAAGTTTCATTATGTGAAGTTTCAAGTTGAGGAATACTGAAAATTACGTCATTTATCAAGATTCGCTGCTTTTCTAAAGATTCGCAGCTTTTCCAAATTTTTGTGGCTTTCCTTAATATTTGCGGCTTTTCTAAAGATTCGTGGCTTTTCTAAAGATTCGCAGCTTTTCCAAATTTTTGTGGCTTTCCTTAATATTTGCGGCTTTTCTAAAGTTTCGCGGCTTTTCTAAAGATTCGCGGTTTTTCTAAAGATTCGCGGCTTTTCCAAAGATTCGCGGCTTTCCTCAATATTCGCGGCTTTTCTAAAGATTCGCGGCTTTTCTAAAGATTCGCGGCTTTTCTAAAGATTCGCGGCTTTTCTAAAGATTCGCGGCTTTTCTGATGATTCGCGGCTATTCTAAAGATACGTGGCGGCTATTCAAATGATTCGCGGCTTTTCAAATGATTCGCGTTTTTCTAATGATTCGCGGCTTTTCTAGTGATTCGTGGCTTATCTGAAGATTCGCAGCTTTTCTGAACATTCGCAGCTTTCCTCAATATTTGCGTCTTTTCTAAAGATTTGTTGCGTTTCTATTGATTCGCGGCTTTTGTTATGATTCTCGATGCTTCTAATGATTCGCGGCGTTTCTAATAATTTGGGGCGTTTCTAATGATTCTATACTCCTACTTGTGTTTGTGTAGTAAAGAGGATATACTACTTGTTCTCATGAAACGTAGCTCTAACGTTTTGTTTGTTCCAGGTCGAGCCTTATTATCAGCCAGGAACCAGCTCTAGGGTGAGTCCTTAAAACCTCCTGCTTTATTTCACTCTCGCCATTTTTCTGATTGTTCATTCTTCTTATGTTGGAGCTATTTCCACAATGTCTGCCGGAAATGCTGATGAAATTTAAATTATTTTCAGAGTACCACTGCTTCGATCATTATGATAGATGATTAAGAAAATCGAGAATCGGTAAGTTTCATTATGTGTAGTTTCAAATTGAGGAATACTGAAAATCACGTCATTTATTAGGATTCGCAGCTGTTCCAAATTTTTGTGGCTTTCCTCAATATTTGCGGCTTTTCTAATGATTCTCGGCGTTTCCAATAATGTGGGGCGTTTCTAATGATTCTACACTCCTACTTGGTAAAGGGGAAATTCTACTCGTTCTCATGAAACGTAGTTCTAACGTTTTGTTTGTTCCAGGTCACGTCTGATTATCAACAGAGAGCCAGCTCTGTGGTGAGTCCTTAAAACCTCCTGCTTTATTTCACTCTCACCATTTTTCTGATTGTTCATTCTTCTTATGTTGGAGCTATTTCCACAATGTCTGCCGGAAATGCTGATGAAATTTAAATTATTTTCAGAATACCACTGCTGCGATCACAGTGATAAGCGATCAAGAAAATCGAGAATCGGTAAGTTTCATTATGTGAAGTTTCAAATTGAGGAATACTGAAAATTACGTCATTTATTAAGATTCGCTGCTTTTCCAAATTTTTTTGGCTTTCCTCAATATTTGCGGCTTTTCTAAAGATTCGCGGCTTTTCTAAAGATTCGCAGCTTTTCCAAATTTTTGTGGCTTTCCTCAATATTTGCGGGTTTTCTAAAAATTCGCGGCTTTTCTAAAGAATCCTTCCAAAGAGCTTCCTATCATATAGGATATCGAGGAAGCTATTTCTCAACTAGTTGACAAATATCCTACCTTGTAAATTCGATTTTTCATTAATATAGATAATAGTAATTGAATAGAGAAAAGGTTTCAAGAACAAGAACTAACTGTTATATTTTTAAAGATGATTTCTCTAATTTTTTGATAGGTAGGCTAACCAATTTTCTGTACAAACTTTTATCTATAGTTCATTTTAGGAAGAGACCTCCAGACAAAGTGTCACGTTATGTTCCATTAAGTGGGGTCAAGGTTATAAAGGATATATGGATTTACCTGGAGGGTACTATGTATTTTGGGGTTCACTATAACTATAAGATTCACTCGGCAAACTAAATACGGGTTATGGTAATCAGTGTTTCAAGTGACTTTGTATGGTTAAAATTTTCGATTTGTATGTCAGTTCTAGAACTACTCTGGAATTTATAGAATTACAGGTTAGAATTCATTTTCTGGTTCTCCTCAGGGCCCTGTCCTCTGCTATTTATTGTTTATACCAACCATTTGTATTTTGTTTGCTGATTACACAACACTAATTCGTCCACGTGAGACTTTTGACAAATAAAAGTCAACAAATCGTAATATTTTGAAATACTAGTTTGACACTTGGTAATTTGTTTAAAGTTTATAGGTTTTACATCTGATGATCTACTTGTATCTCGACTTTAAACACAACTGTGGAACACCCTGTATATGGTGCTTCACACGAAACGATACGTTGACGAGACAGCGCACTCTTTTTTTGATACTAGACTAATCAGGTGTCGAAAACAAAAGAGAAACGCTGTCACGTCGCAGTACCTTGAATCCTTCTTCGAGCGGCTGAAGAAAGCTTCACTGTTTCATTTATGGTTCGTCACAACGCGTAGTATAGAATGCTTGTTAATATGAGAGGAGAAGGAAAAGTCAAACATTGATATAACTAAAATTAATTTATTTAAAGATAAAACAAAAATATCGATTTAAATTCTCGGTGTGAAATCACAGGATCTCAGTTTGTATATAGACAGACCGTTAAACGAGTGAACAACATGCAAATCTCACTGCAAAGGTATTCAGTGCATCAATACAATATTTGTTTAAAACTATAAAATGGGTGAATGGTACACAAGACAACATCAAAAAAACATGAAACACTAGCCACTTTTACTGAGTTTTAAAACGAGAAAAAGAATGGCATAATTAATCTTAAAGTGAAATATATCTGGTGACAGATAAATAACTGTAAACTCGTTTTGTATCACCCGGTACAGGTCAAAAACAATTATTAAAAGAAAATGGTAAAAACGAATTTCTTACAAAAAGAGTCTACATACAGCAAAAGTCATTTTCAAAACGTCAGAAATACGCAAACAGAATTGAATGTAAAACAAAAACAAATATCTGAGACAAGTATAAAAAGGAATATTCAGTTCATTATATAGACCAAAATGGGTACAAACAGCTGTGACAAATATTTCTTCACGGGAATATATGGTCATTGACCTACTCACATAAGATAACCATCATCGAACGTAATACACCAGATGTGAGGGGGAACGTCGCGTGTCCCTGGTTCAACACGATTTATGATGGGACGGCGCCTTCAGGTATTCCAGAGAGATTGCAAATTTTCATTGAAGGGCGTAGAAATACTGTATTTAATACTGTGATCGTAGAACTTCACCTTTTTCTTTACTTTGGTACGAAAAGCACTTGTCTTGTCTTCGATATAAAACTCGACGTTTATTCTTCACAGGAACTAACAGAGTGTATATTATATATTTGGGTACACAGATCCATATGGCCGTATCTACTTTACTTAAACTTGTTGCTGGCTCTGATTTGCCTCAACAATACGCCATTTCGTAACGAACTGTCTCAAACTACATATTGAAATAAAAACGTTTTATTCTGGACTTCACTGAACAAAACGCCTAGTTGACGACTACAATGGAAGACCGGTGATTTATTCCTACGACTAGGAATTAAAACTTCGGAACTGACTTGCGAACTGATGATTAAAATTCGCGAAACATTCGGTCTTTTGCCCGGAACTAACTAGATACCGAAGAATACTGGACTGATACTGAAAGAATACCGAATAATCTTGGATGATCGTGGGCTTTATATAGTCAATAAGAATGCATGATTCTTATAGCTAATTGCTATCATAAATACTTCTTTCGTGAACACTTTTTCCGTTTAACGATCATTGTAATGAGCATATGTGACACTAATCGCCGTAATTTACGACTTTTTATAGCTTTTGTGTCAGTTTAGCGATCTCAATGCATAATTTACCGCTGTCTAGCCTTCGCACTATTCCTATTATTTCGATTATTTATTACACTAACACAACAGATTTTTATATGCTTTTGATGGACAATTATTACTTTCAACATGTGGTCAAACTGAGTCACACATTGGCTGTCTCACGCATTTTCAAATTAAAACTGACTTTATTAGAAATGTCTTGATTTCGCGAATTCCTTTATATTTTGAGGTGCAAACGTGCTTTGATCATTAGATCCATTATTGGGGGCTTCGCTGGCCTCCACAGACCCACGTCAGAGAATAATTATCTCATGGTGGGTAAATTATTCACATGCTATTGACACAGATTGCTATATAAGACGTATCCTAGATATCTTCACATTCACAAACTTGATAGCGGCAGTAGATGTTGAAAGTTTTTTTTAAGTCAGTCGCAATATTTTCTTTTATTATTTATGTTGTATTCCCCGCTGAAGTCCCACGTACCAGTAGCAGTCGGTTCACAAACACAATTTACTTTTCGTAATAGTTGTCAAAAGTACAGTGTCAGTAATAATAGCGAACAAGAAATAAAAACGATATCAAAAACGTGTAAACTTAGGAAATAAAGAATTTTATCTTTTCAAGAGAAAATAATTTATTGAACGAAAGCGGCACATTGAGTCTGAGTTTGACTAGTCGGAGAATATACAGGCTGATTCACGGTGGATGGCACATTAGACGTTTCTGGTGAACCAGACAACGGATCACTTTGAAAATTTAATGGAGGGCATATTCGGACATTCTCTAGCCAACTAAAATATTTTCGACAATGCGGTGTTGCCGCTTCTATTAGAAAGCAGTGGCAACTTTGATTTTTCAAATGGAACACTCTGTATATAATATTATTTTTGGAATCTCCAACAATTGCCCGACAACTTTTCTTGATATTTCTCTATACCTATCTGTTACCGTTTTCGAAATAAAAATTAATTTCAATTTTTTTCTTCGAAAATCATGACTTCTAAAAATGCCGATATCTTTTAGTTAAGAAGTACTATGATATCGAAATTTGGTTTGGAGTTAGGTGATACTTGGACACTTCCCACACGTCAGCCTAATCTCCGTTACTTCAGTACAGGGTGGTAAAAAAATACAGTTTTTTCGTTTGCTTGAAAAAGTTGCTGAAATTTGATTATTTTAAATGGAACACCCTGTATATTATTAAAAATTCGGAAAGCTGCTGAAATTTGCTTTCTTTCTATGTATATCATACCTATACCTAACTAGTCAAGTTTCGGACTTATAAGCATTTATTTGTGAATATGTCCCTTCAGAATGGTATTTCCATTCGGTATTTGGTAAGCAGGCCATGATTACTATTTGACAGTAGCGTTGTGACATTCTCCTAATAATATCGACATTTTCGTCACTTCAGAAGTTGCAAATACCTTCAAAACGATGGAACAAAACTATTCAAACGAAGTTCTTATGAATTTGTTTATTATTTTTGGACAGTGTGATAAAATTATCAGCAGAACATGTAGAAAGTTCAATGAAATGTATCCGAATCTACTGCCAATGAACCTCAAGAAATTTATACGAATTCAGAACAATTTCAATGCATTTGCATCAACTTTAAAAGCACCAAGAAACTTGCCTCGACCCGTAACTTCTGAAGACAACCAGATTAATGTCTTAGCATATTTTTACGCATTTCCCGAGTCATCGATAAGAAGTGCTGAAGAAGATTTGGGTATAAAATATTCATCGGTTCAAAGAATCTTGCGAAGACATAAAATGCATGATTATAAATTCACCAAAATTCAAGCAATGAAGCCTCGAGACCCTCAACAGAGAGTAGAATTTTGTGAAATGTTGTTGACACGCATTCAAGAAGATCCACTTTTTTTAAATAAAATTATTTGGACTGATGAATCGAAATTTTCGAGAGAATGGATTTTCAATAGAAAAAATCGTCATTATTGGTCCAGTGAAAATCCTCACGTCACAAAAGAAGCCGGATTTCAAGAAAAATTTAGTTTTAATGTCTTCTGCATGTTGATGGACAACAAATTGAGGTACGTTATATACGAGGAGTCATTAACATCCAGAAGCTACCTGAATATTTTGGAGAATACTGTAGAGAGTTTCGTGGATAATCTGCCACTCGAAGAATATCGAAACTGTTGGTACCAACTAGACGGAGCTCCTGCACATTGCACAAGAGAAGTGAGCGCAGAACTGGAAAGACTTTTTACGATCGGCGGATAAGGCGCTTGGGACCATGGAATTGGCCATCGAGATCACCCGATCTTAATCCATTAGATTTTTCTTTGTGGGGAATGTTTAAAGAAAAAGTTTATAAAATACCCGTGCGTTCGAGAGATGAATTGTTAGAAAGGATTGCCCAAACATTTGAAGATTTGGATCCCAATGAAATCAGATCTGCCACCACGAAAGCAGTCAACACCCGCATTTTAAAGTGCTTGGAAGTGAACGGCCAGCGATTTGAACATATTTTGAAATATTCCACATGATTGTTTTACTTTTTTATAATTATTCATATCAATATTTCCAATTTCAAGTTTCTTGGTGCTTTTTTAAAGTTTATCCAAACATATTGAAATTGTTCTGAATTCGTATAAATTTTTTGAGGTTCATTGGCGGTAGATTCGGATACATTTCATTGAACTTTCTACATGTTCTGCTGATAATTTTGTCACACTGTCCAAAAATAATAAACAAATTCATAAGAACTTCGTTTGAATAGTTTTGTTCCATCGTTTTGAAGGTATTTGCAACTTCTGAAGTGACGAAAATGTCGATATTATTAGGAGAATATCACAACGCTACTGTCAAATAGTAATCATGGCCTGCTTACCAAATACCGAATGGAAATACCATTCTGAAGGGACATTTTCACAAATAAATGCTCATAAGTCCGAAACTTGACTAGTTAGGTATGGGTATGATATACATAGAAAGAAATCAAATTTCAGCAGCTTTCCGAATTTTCAATAATATACAGGGTGTTCCATTCAAAATAATCAAATTTCAGCAACTTTTTCAAGGAAACGAAAAAACTGTATTTTTTTACCACCCTGTATTGAAGTAACGTAGATTAGGCTGACGTGTGGGAAGTGTCCAAGTATCACCTAACTCCAAACCAAATTTCGATATCATAGTACTTCTTAACTAAAAGATATCGGCATTTTTAGAAGTCATGATTTTCGAAGAAGAAAATTGAAATTAATTTTTATTTCGAAAACGGTAACAGATAGGTATAGGGAAATATCAAGAAAAGTTGTCGGGCAATTGTTGGAGATTCCAAAAATAATATTATATACAGAGTGTTCCATTTGAAAAATCAAAGTTGCTACTGCTTTCTAATAGAAGCGGCAACACCGCATTGTCGAAAATATTTTAGTTGGCTAGAGAATGTCCGAATATGCCCTCCATTAAATTTTCAAAGTGATCCGTTGTCTGGTTCGCCAGAAACGTCTAATGTGCCATCCACCGTGAATCAGCCTGTATACATCTGCTAGAAGACGCATATGGTTCAAATCTTAATCGATAGACTGTAACAAGTTTCGAAGAATTGGTTTTTCCTGATGCGATATATATTTTTTAATTTTCTTACAGGGCCAGAACGAGCAGAAAGATCAGGAGGAGGAAGAAGTCCATCACTCTAAAGAGAAACATTGAACTAGAGATAAAATTGCAGTTACTTTTTTGTAATATCTGTAGTATCTTACATTTTGATAACATACTGTACATACATACTGTAAATATATATAACTTTTCGACGTATTCTACAATTCACGTCTTTTCATTCCTTATAAAGAAATTCAAATAAAAATAGAAAATTCTCTATAAAATGGCGACCCCGACGTTCAACTATGCCAAATACACCAGAAGAATCAAATGCAGAGGTTTCGGCAGTCATGAATTTTAAGTTTTGGCCCAAAGACCTTGTAATATGGTTCGCTCAGATAGAGGCGATTTTTGCAAACAGAAAAATCAATGCCGATAATAGGGCATTTCACATAAAGCCACGCTGGACATTGAACTACATAGATAAATTCAAAGATAGGGGTGGCTCAAGTCATATGACACCCTGTATAAAAGATTCATGGACATATTCTGATAGCCCACATCCCATATCTAGTTTCAACGAAAATATTCGTGTTTGGATTATCTAGGAAGAAACAGTATAACACATGATTGCATGTGTGAGTCCTGCTGACTATAACATCCCAGGCAGCAAGCTGACGTCATTTTCACGTTATTTTTCCGACACCCCAGACGTACCACTGACGAAAAAAATGACGTCATGAAGACGGTAGGATAACGTGATTATGTCACAGCCGAAAGACGTCATTTTGTAACACCATTATGACGTTATCTTTCGACGTTGAAGCGCTGTTACCGACGTCATATTTACCTAAATGATGACGTCATATTGACCCAATCGAAGACGTACCATTGACCATAATGAAGACGTCGTATTGTCCAAAAGCAGACGTAATATTGACGATATGATCACCATTAAAGAACGCTCATTTGATTCAACATAATGACGGATGGCTCCATTCAGAACAATATTGATAATAGTAAATGTTCTTTACTGGCAATAAAACCAAATGGCCATCGACCGTTTGATTTTGTTGCCAATAAAGAACATTCATATTATAATTAATAATTTTCTGAAGTGAACCACACGTCATCGCCAGTGAGAACGTTGTATACTTATGATAGTTCCAAACTATGTTGTTTTACTGGTTAGTGTCTAATGAAAACCAATATTATGTGGATATTAGTGCATTTTCAACAAAATACAAATATTAATATCCTATATACGGGGCTTTCATGTGAAAGGTCTGTGAATAAAATCACAATTTGAGAAAGAAAATCTGTATGAATAAGAAAATAACAATGAAATATACAGGGTGTTATTTAAGTACGTGGCCAAACTTAAAGGGGTGATTCTTTGAGTGATTCTAAGACGAAAAGTTCATATAAACATAGGTCCGGTAATGCTTCGTTTTCAAGATACAGGGTGTCAAAATTTTTAAAAGAAATCGTTTTTGTTGTAAATATCTTAATAACCCTTCAACCGATATTATTGAAATTTGGCAGTGTTATTGAAAGTCGTAAACGGCGAATTTAAACCCAACTATATCAAAATTATCATGTCCAGTGGCGTCCCGGAAGGCACTGTAACCAATATTTTTGACAGAAAACATGTGCGCCACTGATTTTTTTGCAATTTTTGTATTTGTTTCACATTGAGCAACTGAAATTACAACTTTTTTATATCTAGAATTTTTTTCGTATATATAAAAATTGTTTGTTTCATTTGGCCAGTGCGTGCATAGTGGTAACGCCGGAAATGCCAAAGCAACATCAAACAAGAAACACCCTTTATTAAAACCACACTGAAACGAAAATGGTACCTAGGCAATTTGTTTCTGTAAGAATACATTCAATAATAACTAACACAAAACTTACAATAGCTGCTCAAAATGTCCTCCTTCAACTTCAATGCAAGCATTAACTCGTCTTAACATCGATTCCCGAACACGTTGAAATATTTCCGGCGTATGTTTTATCTGATCACATGAATCCCGTATTCGTTGGATTAATTCTTCTTCAGTGTTGACTGGAGTTTTATGAACGAGGGACTTTAGATATCCCCAAAGGAAAAAATCCAAGGGATTTGAATCCGGTGACCTGGGCGGCCATGACTGTGGACCTGCGCGACCGATCCAGTTTTCTCCATAAGTTTCATCCAGAATTTGACGTGCTACTATGCTGAAGTGAGGTGGAGCCCCATCGTGCATAAACCACATTGCTCTTCTTACTGCCAGTGGGACATTTTCTAGTAGTACAGGTAATACAAATTCCAAAAAATGACGATACTCTTTACCATTCAATCTCGGGGGTTAAAAATGAGGTCCAATGAGATAATCGCCAACAATACCAACCCAGGCATTCACGGAAAACTGCTGTTGATAATTATTTTCTATAACCGCATGGGGATTTTCTTCTGCCCAGATATGGTTGTTATGAAAGTTCATAATTGAATTGTGGGAAAAACACGCTTCATCGGTAAATAATATACTGGATGAAAATGTCGGAGATGCAACCTGTTGTTGCAAAAGCCACGTAGTATAAACAACTCGCTTGGGAAAATCCGCAGGAATTAACGCTTGAACACGCTGTATGTGGTAACGATACAGTTGGTACTCTTTCAAAATCTTCCATACAGTAAAGTGGGAAATGTTTAATTGTTGTGCAATTTTGCATGTGCTTGTATCGGGGCAACGCTCAACTTCATGTAAAACTTCTTCCTCCAGCGTCACTGTTCTTACCGTTGCAGGTCTCCCAATAAGAGCAGCCGACCTTTGAAAGGTGCCTGATTCGCACAGCCTTTCATGTATTCTCACAAATGTTTGCCTATTTGGAACATTTCGATGAGGATATCTTTCTTGATAAATGCGTCTAGCCGCTCTGGAATTGCCTTGGGCCCTTCCATAGACATAATGCATATCGGCCATTTCCGAGTTTGTAAACCGAACCATTTTCAGATATCAGTAACAAATTTTATATCTCAAAACTCTTGAAAACACTTCAAATAATTACTATCATATAATTACGTATGTACCATTTCAATTTGTGACAGTTATGAAGTTAAATTTGTTTGAACATTTGTTGTTCCTTCCATGGCCCTCTTACTTTAGTTTCAAAACACTGCAGTAATACATAACAACATTATTTGTTTCATCGAAAACAGGTAATATGAGCGAAAAAAATTAAAAGATGACTTCCATGTAATATTAATTGTTTAATCATAAATAAAAATGTCTTTATTGCATGTCCATGGACAACATTGAGCCCATTTTGCAGCACGAGCCGAAGCCAAGAGCCTAAGCCAAGAGCCGAAGGCAAGTGCTGCAATTCATACATACATATTTTTTTTTTTTCATTGCATTAATTTTGATAGAAAATTCGAAGACTAGAATAGAATATTGATATGAAAAAATATTAGTAAGACCCCAGTTTTTGATGGTTTAGTAGTTGAAATGTTTTATTGTGTTGTCACAGGGATGTGCAATGAAGTGATTTTTATGTTTTTTCTCAAAAACAAAGCAAGATACGAAAAAAATTCTAGATATAAAAAAGTTGTAATTTCAGTTGCTCAATGTGAAACAAATACAAAAATTGCAAAAAAATCAGTGGCGCACATGTTTTCTGTCAAAAATATTTGTTACATTGCCTTCTGGGACGCCACTGGACATGATAATTTTGATATAGTTAGGGTTAAATTCGCCCTTTACGACCTTCAATAACACTGCCAAATTTCAATGAAATCTGTTGAAGGGTTATTAAGATATTTACGACAAAAACGATTTCTTTTAAAAATTTTGACACCCTGTATCTTGAAAACGAAACATTACCGGACCTATGTTTATATGAACTTTTCGTCTTAGAATCACTCAAAGAATCACCCCTTTAAGTTTGGCCACGTACTTAAATAACACCCTGTATAATATTTAGTAACATTTTGAAAAATTTGTCTTTTGCCTATAACGGTTTATTTTAATTGCGATTAATTTCACATTTTATAATGAAATATAATTCTTAAGAAGCTAGCCTTCGATGAGTTTTATTTTTCTTTGTCCTACGTTGTGGAGCATGCTTTAGCCAGACTTTTACGATATTTTCCACTTGTCATTGGTTGAAAGTCCAGTTTTTTTGTTACTGCTCCTGCGTAACAGTGTTCTTTTTTGTCGGTTTCCTCTGAGATTGAAGAATGTTGCCTGCTTGGCAACAGAAACCATACTTCTTGATGTTTTTCATTCAAATGATTTAGTATTCGATCACTATGTTTCCTTATTTGATGAATAAGAGAGATAATTATATTGTGGTCCAATCCTACAAGAAATATAAAATACAACCTGGGCAGGTGGGTACTTTTTACAAATTTTCAACGTCTAAAGAAGTTACATAATTTTTAGATGAATAAATCTCTCCAAAATTGTTTAATGAGAAGGCATTATCATATCATGGAGCTGTTTTGACTGTTGTTACATTATGTTTATATGATCTGCCAAGGGCTGAAGGGCATAGATATTCTTGTCAATGTTTGATGTAGGGTACTTGTTACTCTTGTTGGGAATACGACAGAAGTAGAAATTGTCAATGTAGAGGAACTTTCTGAAACTAACTGACGAAATTACCAGGAAATTTAGTTTCGAGAAATTTTTTCGAACGGAACTAAATACCAAGAAACAATGGAGCACAGAATCCATTCGAGCAATGGTTAAGAATACCATTACATGGTCCACGGACTGGTCTAAAACTCCCGACGGAACTGGAGCAGGAGTATTTGGACCTCGTACCAAGTACTCCGAACCCATGGGACGCTTCCCAAGCATTTTTCAAGCGGAAATTCACGCCATAGCAAGATGCATTCATTTCAACCTCGACAGGAACTACCGGAACAAGGAAATTGCAATCCTCTCCGATAGTCAAGCAGCCATCAAAGCGTTGAGCTCATATAACATCAACTCGAAGATGGTCTGGGAATGCCTAGAAAAACTTAATGATCTAGGCAGGAACAACAAGGTGATCTTCCTCTGGGTGCCTGGGCACGTCGGAGTAGAGGGCAATGAACAAGCAGACACCCTGGCACGAAAAGGTGCATCAATGCCACTGATCGGGCCAGAACCATTCTGCGGACTTGGAAAATCTCACTTCCAAGAACAACTCAATAAAACTGAAGAAGCAATGAGAGCAACATACTGGCAAAGACTTCCAGGGCTAAGGCAGGC
The DNA here is from genome assembly GCA_944452925.2 of Chrysolina oricalcia. Taxonomy (NCBI): domain Eukaryota; kingdom Metazoa; phylum Arthropoda; class Insecta; order Coleoptera; family Chrysomelidae; genus Chrysolina; species Chrysolina oricalcia. The sequence goes on along the minus strand of OX101829.2, from coordinate 103,026 downwards.
CAAAGATCTCCTCGGCAATTTCAACCGAGCAAGATCGAAAACACTGATTAACCTCAGCAAAATTAGTCTAAAGACAATCACAGGATTTCTAACGGGGCATTGCAGACTCAAAGAACACCTAAGGAAGCTAGGCTTGGAGGAGGACAACACCTGCAGATTCTGTGGGGAACATCCAGAAACACCTCACCACATATTGATGGAGTGTTATGCTGTACACCACAAAAGATTAAATATACTGGGATCACGCCAGCTGACTGTGGAAGAAATACCACAAATGGACCCCCTCAAAATCCTAAAATTCCTGAAGGAATTGAAGCTTGAGGGGCTGCTGTAAACGAGAACACCTCGAGATAGCAGAAGAAGATGGGGCACAATAGATCTAACTAGGTCGCAGCGCATCAGTCACCATCCATACCTACCAATACCAATACCAACTTTCTGAAAACAAAACAATATTGTTAATAGATAATTAAAAAATGTATGGTCAAATCATGAAGGAAAACTGATTATTCACAAACTATATTAAAACAATAAAAAGATTTAAAAATATACAGTTGAGAATTAAATTTGGTCAAACAAATTGTTGAAAGCTCTGTATTCTGGATGCCACCAAGAACAACACGAATTTTGCAGTCAAAATTTGCACAAAATGCCTCCTTTTTGTTGACACTGTCATTAAACACTAATCTATCCATATTTCACGTTTTTAAACACAAAAACTATTTTTTTCACACAAAAATTAAACTTCTTTTACTAGTGATTCTAACCTATTTGTTAGTTATTTACATGCTCATAAGAAGTTGGTATCACTGAATCTGCGCCGTCATCTATTCGAATTCAAATATGAGCAAAAGTGCTTACAACATTGTAAAATTCACAGTTATGCTGATGATACTCAAATTTATAAGCAATTCTCTGAAACCTCAGTACTAGTAGCATGTCAGCAAATAAATCAAGACCTGAATTCATTGCTCGTCACCTCCAAAAAATATTGCCTGTCTATCAATCCCTCTAAAACAACTGTAATGTTATTCGGTCGGACAGCTATGAGAAAAAGATGTGAACATAATGTAACCATCCAATTACATGATACAGTTCTGCCACTTTTTGAACGTACTAAAAACCTCGGTCTTATTATTGACCAGTCTCTCAGATTCTCGTCTCATGTATCCCAAGTCGTGAAACGGGGTTACTGTAACCTGAAACAGATTTACTCAAACAGAGAATATCTGAGCAAACAGTCAAAAAAAATTTTATGTGATGCATTAGTTCTGTCTCATGCGAATTATGCAGATGTCGTGTATGGTCCAAACTTAATTGCGACCGACTTTGCTACAGACTTTGCAGAACTCATGCCTGAGACTCATTACAGGAACCCGCAGACGACAACCTGTGTCTCATTACTTAAACGATCTAGGGTGGCTAAACATGGAGACTCGACGTATATTTCATGCTTGCATTCTGTTCCATAAGATAATAACAACGAAAATTCCCAGCTACCTTCATGATAAGATTAGCTTCAGAACTGATATCCATAACCTGAATCTGAGATTCAAAAACCAACTCTCCACTCCACCCCATCATACCTCATTATATCGTGGCTCTTTCTCTTACAACGTCTCCAGGCTATATAATCTGCTCCCAAATCCATTGAAATCATTGGCTCCATCAAATTTTAAAATAAAACTGAAATCCGACTTGGTCAGAAACAAACTACCAAAACTTCTGAATTGATATTGATAAAGGCATATTCTACCTACTACTAACTTTTGTTACTATTATTATTTTCTTCTTTTTCTCCCTTGTTTGTTTAAGCATAGATATATACTAGATACAACCCCACCGTACAAAAATAGCATAAATAATAGGGAATCAAAAGTGTCGCTAACAACCACTTCTGAAATTGGGATAGAATATGATAATAATAATAGTAATATTAATGATTTTTTAGACACAGGCAATCTAACATTAAACTCACTTTGATATTACTAAACATTCAGTCACTCAGATACAAAAAAGATGAACTATATGTTCTATTGGAACAGAACTCTTTTCCTGACGTAGTAATACTTACGGAACATTGGTTATTTACTGACGAACATATTTATCTGCCAGGATATATAGTTATAGCAAAATATTCCAGAAAAAGTGAACCCAGAAATAATTGTAGTACGGCACATGGTGGTACGATAATTTTTGTAAAGGACTTATTGTCGCAAAAATATAAATTCTCTGTAATTGATAGTCAAAATGCCCTACTGGAAGAAAAGGCATTTGAATTCTCACTAGTTTATTGCAAGGAACTTAATACTTATATTATAGGCGTATATAGATCACCCTCATCGGACGTGAATGTACTACTCGAAAAATTGGAAATTTTATTGTCAGACTTATCTTTGAAGTCCTCGATCATAGTAGCGGGTGATCTCAACATAGACTTTAGTGAACCGTACAATAATAACACACAATTGTTAATGAATGTTTTGGAATCCTGTGACCTAAAAATGCATGTGTCTGAGCCAACACACATAACTCGGCACAAGGAATCAATAATTGATTATGTTTGTAGCAACCTTGAAAACGTGATAACAGAAGTTGTGCCCTCTGGAATATCGGATCATGAGGCGGTATATAGTTGCGTTACCATAACTAACAAGCAAAACATTAAAAATAAGACCTTTCATTTTGGAAGGCTCTATAGTAAAAATAACTTTAAAAAATTCTATAATCTGTGTACGCTTACAAACTGGTATAGCATATTAGACATGGACTGTCCGTTCGAAATATACTATAATCAACTACAAAAAACCTTTAATAGGGCTTTTCCCATACAAAAGATAAAGCACAAAAGAAGACAAAAACCGTGGATTTCATTAGGTATCAAAGTCTCTGCTAATAACCTACGATCATTGCATACTATTAAAAAACTCATGAAAGAAGAATGGTTCAATAATTATTACTTGAAATACAGGAATATTTACCGCAAAATACTGAATAAGGCGAAAGAATTCTATTATAAATCCAGAATTGAAAAGGCTGATAATCCTATAAAAGAAACCTGGAGAGTCATGAATGATCTTAGAGGAAAAACAACTCTACAAACATCAAACTCAATGAATCCTAACATACTCAACTCACACTATTGTACCCTGGCTGAACGTTTAACCAGTAATATAACGACGACTCTTGACCCCCTAAAAATGATGCATCCTATTGACTTGCATCAAGGACTCCAGCTAACAAATACAAGCACTCTGGAATTAAAACGTACTATAAATAGCATGAAAAAAAAATGCAGCAGGAATTGATGAAATATCAGCTAAAGTATTCCAAAATCTCCCTGATTCAGCTTTAACCGTACTTGTAAGCCTAATAAATGAATCATTTAGAACTGGAATATTCCCAGAGATCTTAAAAATTTCATTAATCATCCCTATATATAAAGGAGGGGACACTACAGACCCCGGAAACTACCGCCCTATTGCACTTATACCCACTTTAGCAAAATTAATTGAGAAACTGGTAAAAGTTCGAATTCATGAATATTTAAAAGCAAATAATATATTAGGGAAACAACAGTTTGGGTTCCAAAAAAACAAGAATACAAATGATGCTCTCTTCTCCTTCATGGACAAGGTCTACTCGGGCCTAAATAGGGGGTCAGCTGCAGCAGCGGTGTTTTGCGATTTCTCCAAAGCATTCGACTGCGTGAACCACGGAATATTGCTGCAGAAGCTGATCCACTACGGTTTCACAGGCAACACCCTTCGATGGTTTGAGAGCTATTTAACTGGTCGAGAACAAGCGGTCAAAACTAATACTTTGTCAAAGACCTTGCATATAAGACATGGAGTTCCACAAGGATCAGTCCTTGGACCTCTTTTATTTTTACTTTACGTGAATGATATGGTTTCACTTGATATAAAAGCAACAATTACACTGTTTGCAGATGATGCCACCTTCCTATGGCAAGAAGAAAATAATAGCAAGTTACAGCTAAACATAGAAAAGGATATCCAAGTTATTAAAGACTGGTGTGAATCAAATCTCCTTTCACTCAATATTAAAAAAACAAATATCATATCTTTTCATTGCAATATCCCCAATGTAGACGTTGGTAGTGAAGTAATCTTAAATAGAACAACAACCAGATTCTTAGGATTACACATAGATAACAAACTGACATTCAGTGATCATGTAATAAGTATGTGTAAGAAATTAGCATCTGGCTGCTATGCTGTCAGAACCATTGCCACTGAATTAGGGTATGCACCCGCTAGAACAGCTTATTTTGCCCTGCTTGAATCCCATCTCAGATATGGAATAGCTTTTTGGGGGGCATGCAGTAATCACCTATTCCAGAGAGGTTTTATTCTGCAAAAACGAGCCATGAGGTACATGTGTAGGGCGAAGCCACGAGACTCTTGCAAGGACTTGTTTAGGAAATGTAGAATCCTCACTATAATTTGTTTATACGTCCTTGCTTGCTTGCTTGCTTGCTTGATTCACAAAAACAAACATACACTACTACTTGTATCTTCCCGATATAACACAAGGCAGACTGGCCAAGTTAAGTTGATAAAACCCCGCACCGCTATGATCAAGGACTCAATTATTTATACCGGGACAAAAATATATAATCATATGCCAGATGACATTAAACAATTTGAATGTAATAAAAAGTTCCGAGCAAAAGCTAAGACAATACTAGCAGAAACACCACTTTACAGTTTGGATGAATATTTTTCACACAGATTCTAATTTATAAGCAGTGGGAAATCTGGTATTTGTATTTGTAAACTCAAAATACTTGGGTCATAAGGACTATAATTTTGAGTGAACCTCGCAATATTTTGATAACTTGTAGTGCTCTTTTTTTCTATCTTATTGTTATACTGATATATTCTAACTAACATGGTTTATCATGTAAATAATTTATAGTTATATTTATATTACTCTTTTTATAGATTTCTATATATTTTTACTTAAAGTTTATCTAGATTTAACAAGCTTTGTCAACAAGTGATATCCTGCTTACGACAATAAAGCATATTTTGATTGATTGATTGATTGATACCGTTTTCAACATGTAATAATTTTTACCCTCTGTTTAATCATAGATAGATACTAAGATACCGGATTTAAGATTTAAGATTTAACATGTAATAATTTTCGCTGGTTGAATGGAAGAGCAAGGTCCGACCGCGTCACTCACGTGACAAGATCGGAACTTGAATTCTGCCTTTTGATAGGTACTAAGGGTTCCATTCTGGAATGTTGTCAAAAACCACTTGCTTTTGTAAACATTTTTTTTTGTTGTTCTGGACCTATCAATAAAATCTATTATTATTATTATTATTATTATTATTATTATTATTATTATTATTATTATTATTATTATTATTATTATTATTATTATTATTATTATTATTATTATTATTATTATTATTATTATTATTATTATTATTATTATTATTATTATTATTATTATTATTATTATTATTATTATTATTATTATTATTATTATTATTATTATTATTATTTTTTTTTTCTCCTTAGGAGTGTACCAGTCAGGCCCTGTCTCCGGTGCTCCGACCCATCCGGAGGGCGCGCTGGTGTCGTTAACCCCAATAACCACTCCCTACGTCCGTGATTATTGGGTCCGAGAATCGTGTGCCCTGAGTAGACGGAGCGAACCAAGTATAACGGCCTTCTGCATTCTTGCTGCTAAGATTTCTGCCATATTACGGCAAGCCGGTATTATCTTCAAGTTAGAGAGCAGTGTGTCCATCATTCCACCAAGGACTCCTATAATCAGAACCACCATTTTGACTGAATGGTCCGGATATAACCTGCGGAGTTCAAAGAGAAGATCTCGATATTTAGTCCGTTTTTCCTCCTCTTTTCGAACGATATTCATTTCGCCTGGAGCGGAAAACTCCATGACGAATATCGTTCTACTTTGGTGGTCGAGGAGGACAACATCAGGCTTATTGGCTTGTATTTGCCTGAGGGTGGGGAATGAGTAGTTCCAATAGATTCGGCATCTCTCATTCTCCACCACGGACTCAATATCCCCCGGAGCATAAGGCAACACCGGTGTCTCGTCTATACCGTACGAGTGTCGTAGGTGGTAGTACAACACTCGTAGCGCCGCGTTATGCCTGTGGATATAGGCTGAGACCGCATAAGATGGGCATGCTGATAGCAAATGCATTACGGTCTCAGGTGCCCCACGACATGCCCTGCATCGGGTGTCAGGGACGTCTATACCCATCACGCGACTACGGTAGACAAGGGTGTTCAAAACACCATCCTGGCAGGCCATTATGAATCCCTCGGTCTCCGACTTTAGCTCACTTGACCTGAGGAAGGCAAAGGTCAAGCTTTTGGATAAGCCAAGGTCTTCGATGTTATGAAAGAAGACACCATGCATTGGCTTATCCATATGTAGCTGTAGCAGGACCTCTGTCTCCGCAGCTTTTATGTGAGCTTTTTGCTGAATGGGTCCCAACTCGGTGACAGAGTTTGGGTTAGCCCGTTCAGTGTCGAAAACGAGACCGAGTTCATCGGCCGCACGGGTAGCTGCCTTAAAAAGGAATGCTCCAATCCCTGCTTTCTCATGGTCGCGGACCATGCAGAGAAGGGGATCTGAACTCCTGATGACTTTACAGGCCCCATCCAGAACCATTCTGTTATGCAGACACTCCAAACTCAAAAGTCCACGGCCTCCCCGCTGTCTGGGAAAGTATAACCGTGGAACGGACGATTTAGGATGCAAGCTCCTATTGAGATGCATCATTTTGCGAGTCTTAACGTCGAGTTGTCGCAGCTCTTCCTTAGTCCACTTCATCACTCCGAAAGAGTAAAGAAGGATCGGAACGGCAAGCATATTAGTTGCAGCAACTTTGTTCTTCCCCGACAGTTCTGATGACCAGATCTGTCGGAGTTTATGCTGATACTTGCCGCGGAGAGAGTTTTTAACTGCAAATACCTCTTGGGAGCGGCGTTGTTCCACCCCAAGGTAGGTATAAGTCTCTCCGGCATCCAGATGATGTAGGATGCTTCCGTCTACGAGCTGGACATCCTCTCCGTATTCCTCGCATCGTCCTCTTTTGAGATGAACCGTGGCACATTTGTCGATCCCAAATTCCATACCGATAGCATGCGTATATTCTTCCACCACCCTAAGGGACTGATGTAGGTCCCTTTCTCCAGAGGCATACAATTTGAGGTCATCCATGTAAAATAGATGGGTGACATTATGCCTCCGGTTGCTGGGGGTGCCGCAGTTGTACCCACGGGTATTCCTGAGTGCAACGGACAATGGCAATAGTGAGATGCAGAAGAGAAGAGGGCTAAGGGAGTCTCCCTGAAACACACCTCTTCTAATGATGACCTGCTCTGTTTGGACTATGTCTCTACCAGATCTTATGGTGAAGCGAGTCCTCCAGAGCGGCATCAGTTGTCCAATGCATCCCACTATTTGACCGGGTACCTCAAGGCATCTGAGCAAATGCATGATTAACTCATGTGATGTTGTATCAAATGCCTTGCGGTAATCGATCCAGGCCATCGAAAGGTTACGCTTATACTGCACGGAGTCCTGCGTGATACATCTATCGATGAGCAGGTTCTCCTTGCACCCGGCGACCCCTTTCTTTGACCCTCTTTGCTCATTTATCCGTTCATACACCGGATCAACTGCGGAGAGAATGCGTGTGTATAAGATGCGCGTAAACACCTTATTACACGCATTCAAGCATGTTATCGGCCTGTAATTCATTGGATCAGACAAATCTCCGTTTTTGGGGATGAGCACGGTTCGCCCCTCGACAAACCACTCTGGAATCTGCTGCTCCCCATCTAGCCATGAGTTGAAAACTCTGGCCAGATGGCGGTGGGTTGTTGGAAACTTTTTCCACCAATAGTTATTCAACCCATCAGGGCCTGGAGCAGCGAAATTCTTAGAGCCTTTTAGGGCCCCTCGTACTTCTTCCGTGGTTATCGGAATGCGCAGATCATTGAGCTCAGGCTGCCGAAGCCCCCTGCAAAATGCTTCGAACTGCGCTAGGGCTGGAGTATCTACGTTGAGTGGTTGCGGATACTCATAGATATTCTTCCAGAATGTTTCCACCCGATCTGCAGCCGGCGGGTTATCGACAACACGTGGAGGCTCTTGGAATAAGCGAGAAGGTTTATCGCGGAACTTTATGTTTTCCGCGATACTTCTCGCCCGCCTCACTAGTGACTTCTTTGCAGCCACTAGCATTCGTATCCTATCAAGGCAGTGCTGTTTGATGGTGAACAGCACACCTTGATTTAATGTGTGGTGAGCTCGTCTCAATTTTGCGGCAATTCGCCGCACTGCGGGCGTGAAAGGCCTATTGGCCGCCACGAAGTCCACCACACACTGGATACGAGACGCGTGTTGTCTCGCCGACTTGATCTTGGCTTCCATCTTGTGTACACGTCGTTCATGCCTCCCTACCAGAGCGGTGGTGTCCCTCCTCTCTGTTTGGGATAGAGCTTGAGCGGCGTCGTACACGACAGAATTGATCTGCCAGATGTCAGCCTCTTCTGGAAGAACATCGCCAATCTCCGCATCCACCCGTGCCAGTTCTTGCGGCTTCAGGGGCTTCATATTGTGTAGCGCCCTGCGGGTTCTGATATCCTCCATCAGTGGAATGATGCGATTCTCCTCCACAGCCAAACCGACACGTGGCATATCTGCCACTTCGATAACCGGCTGAGGAGGAGCTCTAACGTAGCCTCGAGCCCGAAGATGAGATACATAATCCCTGAGATTTTGTGCGGAAAACGCTGCATGCTCTGGGTGTCTCTCACACCACAGAGCATGCATTCTCGCCATGTATCCTCTCCGGGCGGGCTCACTGCTCTCGTAGCAATGCAGAAGTCCGTCTCTTAATTATTATTATTATTATTATTATTATTATTATTATTATTATTATTATTATTATTATTATTATTATTATTATATTTGAATTTGAATAGTTGGCGGCGCAAATCTCAGGTAACCAACCTACTGCAATCATGAAAATTACTAAAAACCAAACAAAAGTTGGGTTAGAATCGCTAGTAAAAGAAGGTCAAGTTTTTGAGTATAATTTTAATTTTTGGTGTTTGTATTTGTGAAATATGGATAGATTAGTGTTTAATGACAGTGTCAACAAAAGGAAGGAGGCATTTCGTGCAAAGGACCACGCACGTTTCTTATGGAAAATGGCTTTCCGTGAATTTGTCCGAATTTTTGGTATGGTGTAGATCTGGATGCACTGATCAAAAGTGTCCATTGCCCAAAACTCCAAAAATGGACAGTTTTCGAGATTTGGCTCTATCAATGTAATTTTTTTTGCATTTTTTGGATTTTGAGACACAATCAGTTCACTCTCATACTTAGGAAAAACCGAGTTTCAATGATTTCACTGCAGGATTCGATTGAAAAATAATTCCTTCTTCGTTTCAGATACTGCCATTTGAAGAAATTAATATACACTGCTCGTCACTGGCGATGTAACTGGACTATTATTTTCAATTTCTATAGTCCAGTTTTTGTAGAAACAAAAACTTCTGAATTGCTCGAGGTTTCACAGAGTCACATATATTCAACACCTTTCGATAGGGGCACTAGAAAAATAATATTCGATACACACTATAGGAACTGAATCTGAGATACTTTTTTTTTAAAATAGTTTCCTAGTCGTCAAAGAAATAATGGTAAATGCAAAATGAGCATATAGAAAATCGTTCATAATGTAGGCTAACGACATAAATACTCGTATCGAATGCCGTTTGTTTATACCGAGTGTTAAATATCAACAGAAACAAGGGAATACATACCCAATAATCATTTCTAATCGCTAATCGAACCGTTAAGGCAAACGGATCCGTGAAAATGTCTGAATATTTGATATGATGTGGATTTCGATGCACTGATCAAGGGTCTATTGCTACAAACTACAAAAATGGACAATTTTCAAGATATGGCCGTATCAATATCTGATTTTTTTCGTTTTCTAGATTGTGGCCCATAATCGCTTAGCTCTTATACCCAACAAAAATGAAATTCTATCGATTTCTGCGCAGGAATTGACTGAAAAACAGTTGTATCTCATTTCAGATACATTCATTTGGAGAAATTAGGATACACTGCTTGTCACTGGTGATGTAGGTGGGCTATTATTTTCAACTTTTGTATTTCCGTGTTCGTAGAAACAAAAACTCTTGAATTGTTCTAGTTCTAACAAACATACTTATATCCAACACAATTCAATTGTGGCATTTGAAAAAATAATATGCGATACACACTCTAAATATGATTTGAATTATTTTTGAACTATTCTCCTGGCCATCAGGAAAATAGTGGAAAATGCAAAATGAGAAACTAGAAAATCGTATTTATAATGTACGCTGACGAGATGAATGCTCGTATCGAATGCAGATTTTTTATACCAAGTGTTAAATATACATACTGAAAAATCATTTCTAATTGTTAATTGAACCGATAACTGATGAGAGAATGTAGGCTTTCACGGCCAGAGTTTCAGATCAATAAGTAAACATAGATCGGCCCGATGCTACGTAAACATCATATTCACTGAACCGAAGACAACTTTGTTTATTTTCGTACACCTCTCATCCCTAATGTTTTCAAACATTGACGCCCTGTTGTCAAATTGGTAAAAAAATATGATTTTGGTAGGAACCTACCAATGAATGCATAATCAATAATATTTTATATTCAGATGTATTATTCTAAAAATTCCAGAGAAATGTTTATGTCCAGAAAGGTGTGAAAAAATTACCAAAAAGGAAGATATATGTCGTTTTGAACTGATGAAATTTTAGGCACTTCGAGCGGTTACTAGAATTATTTTACTCTGGCAACACCGCTTGTGACACCGACCGTGGCGGCCATTGTACCTTGTCGTTTTGTGTTGATGAAGCTTTGTTAGAAATTTTCCTGTGTGTTTTCGTGATTTTTGTCCTGCTTAAACAACTTAAAGTTACATTTGGAATATTCTTCAAAATAGTGCAGTGATTTAGTGAGTCACAATGTCGAAATACTGCTTTGTTTGCAAAACAAATGATAGTAAACAAACATTCCACAGGTGAGGTTCCAGTGGCGTCGAATGCACGATGCAAATCATGCAATCAAACGTATTCGTCAAATATAATCTTGGAGGACAAAGAAACTCATTCAAAATTACAGATACGAAAAGCAAAAAAGTGAAAAGCAAAGTGGTGAATTCCTCAATGTTTGTTATAAATATCTGTGAGCAGGGGGAAAAACATTGAGGCTTATGAAAGGAAAATTGAATTTATTTTCCAATAATATTGACATTGATAAAATTCTAACAATGAGGACAATTAATGATATACCAAAGGAGTTGCTATAAAGGACATGGCACTGGATACATGTATTCCTGGGGCTCGACAGATTTGTTTTATTTTTGGATATATCATTATAGTGGTCAAAAAAAAGCAACCTTCTTCATTAGACTTTTTTTCTGGCCCTACAGGGTGAGCTAAAAAATTGGGTTGAATATCTAATGTCAATTGTGGAAAATACTGTCTGTAAGTTGATTTATCTTGATTTTTGGGTGGAATATGCTGTGAAAAATATTAATTGACTTTGAATGGTGTTTATACATACAGGATGAGGCAGAATACGCGATTTTTCCAAAACCTGTTTATTAACTTCTCGCCCAAGAGTGGACTTTTTATTTAATTTCTTTACGCCAAAAGTTCTCCCGAGGTTGCTCGTGTTAGCATTTTTGTTTTTCACATGTTTGTACCCATATACGGTATGTTTCACTTCTTAAGGAAACATCCTCGTACCTTCCGTAATTTTTGACGTAGAACCATGAAATTCAGAATCGATAGATACACTGAAAATGAACTCACTGCAAACAAGGGGTCATTCTATGTGATATATACTGCACGCCATCAGCGATGGAACCACCCATTTTACCGGAAAGTTATATTAGGGGACAAAATTGACCCAAAATTCTTTTGGATTCGTGTTCAGGATCCCCAAATCACTACTATTACACCTATCTACTGAAAAATTTTCAATCTTCAAAAATTCTAATTTGTTTCACTTCTCATGGAAACGCCCCCCTATCTTCCGTAATTTTCGAAGTAGAACCATGAAATTACCGGGATCGATAGATACACTAGAAATTAACTCAATTCACAAAAGCGGAGATCCTACGTGTTGTACACTGCACGTCAGCAGCGATGGAACTGCCCATTTTTTCATCGCTGCTGGCGTGCAGTGTATATCATGTTGGATGACCCTTTTTGTGCAGTGAGTTCATTCCTAGTGCATCTATCGATTCTGAAAATTTTATGGTTCTACGTCAAAAATTACGGAAGATACGAGGGTGTCTCCATGACAAATGAAATACACTGTATATGGGTGTAAACAAGTTAAAAACAAAAATGCTAACACGAGCAACTTTGGGACAATTTTTGGCTTCGAGAAATTCAATAAAAAGTCCACACTGGGACGGGAAGGTAATAAACAGTTTTTAGAAAAATCGCCTATTCTGATGCCACATCATTAAATGTCAATTGATATTTTTCACCCAAAAATGAAGAAAAAACAACTTACAGACAATATTTTCCACAATTTACATTAGACATTCAACCCAATTTTTTGGCTCACCCTGTAGGGCCAGAAAAAAAGTCTAATGAAGAAAATTGTTTCTTTTGACCAAAAATATCCAAAAATGAAAAAAATCTGTCGAGCCCCAGGAATACATGTATCCAGTGCCATGTCCTTTTTGGAAATCATTTCTTTGAGGAAGAGCCTTTATCAAACCATAGTTTTGCCTTGGTAAAGGTAATAAGTACTTAATTTTTTTTTCAAAATCTGATTATACCTTGAATAAGCGGAACTGACAAAGTAGAAAGGGTCAGGTCTCTTTTGACAAAGACAGTTTTATTTAAAAATCAATAAATACCAAGTGTTGAAATCCTCATGTACTGAGCTTTCTTGAGAATCATTCTTTCACATACACTTTGACACTTTATATTTATACATTTGTAATATTGTATGTTAGGCTTAAAATTAAATAAATAATAGTGATATTTGCCAATTTGTTATAATAACGTGTGGTATAAGCATATATTTCATTCAATAAATATTTTATTTCCTGTGTTAATGTTGATGTTAACGAACAGTCGTTACCGACCGATGATGAACCTTTATCCCCTACTACTACTACGTAGGCTTATTATGGTAAGTACCTGTCAGAAAACAACTACTCTCCTGGCTAAGACCACGACGGGTATTGAATTAAACGCACTTGCAATTGCGTCCTCTGATGCTTTGAGGAACGTTGCACAAGTAGCTGTTAGATTTAATTCAATACCCGTCGTGGTCTTAGCCAGGGGAGTAGTTGTTTTCTGACAGGTACTTGCCATAATAAGCCTACGTAGTAGGTGTTTATGGGAGTAAAGGGTTCATCATCGGTCGGTAACGACTGTTCATTAGAAAACTGTCTTTGTCAAAAGAGACATTACCCTTTCTACTTTGTCAGTTCCGCTTATTGACAATTCATGGTATATTCGGAATTTGAAAAAAAAAATGAAGTATTGCCTTTACCAAGGCATAACTATGGTTTGATAAAGGCTCTTCTTCAAAGAAATGATTTCCAAAACTTTTAAGCAAGTCCTTTGGTATATCATTAATTGTCCTCGCTGTTAGAATTTTAACAATATCAATATTATTGGAAAATAAATTCAATTTTCCTGTCATAAGCTTCAATGTTTTTCCCCCTGCTTACAGATATTTATAACAAACTTTGAGGCATTCACCATTTTGCCATAGGCTTTTCTTATCTGTAATTTTGACTGAGTTTCTTTGTCCTCCAATATTATATTTGACGAATACGTTTGATTGCATGATTTGTATCGTGCATTCGACGCCACTGGAACCTCGCCTGTGGAATGTTTGTTTACTATCATTTGTTTTGAAAACAAAGCGGTATTTCGACATTGTGTCTCACTAAACCACTGCACTATTTTGAAAAATATTCCAAATGTAACTTTAAGTTCTTTAAGCAGGACAAAAACCACGAAAACACACAGGAATATTTTAACAACACTTCATCAACACAAAACACTTGCACTTGCGTTCTCTGATGCTTTGAGGAACGTTGCACAAGTATCTGTTCGATTTAATTCAATCCCCGTCGTGGTCTTAGCCAGGAGAGTAGTTGTTTTCTGACAGGTACTTGCCATATGAATGAAGTGGTCCAAAATTTAGGATAATACTCAACAGAATGAACAATTCATTTATAGATGTTGAAGAAGGTTTCTTAACTTATAGGGCCAGTTGCGTAAAGAATTTAACAGACAAATAAATAAATAAATATTCGTATTGATTCGTTGAAACTTGATCTACACAACATAAACCCCCAGACACCTACCTTGAAATATAGTCAAGGAACTTGTTAAATCTCTCGAAATAATTACTTTAGACCATAAATAATGCTTTATTTTTGATAGCTGAAAACTCCTAGAATCCAACTAAGGAAAGAATATCACAAAACTAATCCGCTATCTTGAATCCCCAAATTTTGATAAAAAGTTATTTGCTGCCAACCCCGGCTTTTTATTGACCCTAGGAATTTTAAGACAAAACCGTGACATAACTTGTTGCAGCTCACAGGTACTGCATTTGCATAAGTAATTTTGACCCCCTTAAAAAAGCACGGCACTGTGCTAGAGGTGTTGTGTTTTGGTTCGAATGTCAAAAACCCGAAACAAAACACCAGTGTGAAAACAGAAACGGTTGAAGCGCCAGAAACGAAATATTAGTACATGCGCAAGGGTGTCATATGTTACTCCATGAAAATCTTCCGAATTTATATTGCAATTGTGGTTTCATATATTATTATCATGAAAATGATCGAGTTGAAAGAAGGTTTAGACACAAAAATGATAAAATTATGATAATGGTGCTTTTAATAAAACATGAGATCATATTTATCAGTGGCTGAGACAATCACATATATCATGGAATGAAAAGTGCGTTTCTGGAAATTTTGTTTCCAGTTTATATTCAGAACGATCTTATAAAGCATTCCTAGCACATTTCAGATTTTGTATCTCAATACGCACCGAAATCTACAAAATAGCGTTAATTTATCGCTTCTGGGAATTTCTTTCTCAATGTATAATCAAAACGATCTGAGGAAGCATATCTACCCCATTTCAGATTTTGTATCACGATACGCACCCTAGAAACTACCCCCGAAATCACCGAAATATACAAAATTTCGTTAATTCGTCGTTTCTGGAAATTTCTTTCTGACAGTATATTCGAAACGATTCGGGGAAGCATACCTACCCCTTTTCAGATTTTGTATCTCAATAAACACCCTGGAAACTACCCCCGAAATCACCGAAATATACGAAATTGCGTTAATTCATCGTTTCTGGAAATTTCTTGCTGACTGTATGTTCGAAACGATCTGATAAAGCATACCTACCCCATTTCAGATTTTGTATCTCAATGAATAATAATATAACAGAGGAAAAGCGCAAGGTAATTATGAGGAGGAAAATTTCAGAACAAGGTATCATAAATCTCAGAGCTTCCCTTATCGAGGTCGATTGGGAGAATATTAGCTTGCGCGATTGGGACTGCTCATTTATTGCAGATTTTTTGGTCAACTTATACACCTCTTTGATTGAAAAACATTTTCCACTGAAAGAATGTTCAACTGTCACAAAACCCCCTGTTCAGTGGTTTAACGATGAATTGAGAACGCTAAGGGACACATTATCCGAAGTAAAATCTATCTGTAACTTCACCAGGGATTACAGTAATTTTAATATTCTGAGAAGGCACTATCAATTAAAATTAACTCATTATAAAAAACTAGCCTACGATAACTTCATCTGCTAATCAGACAACAAGGTTCGTGACAGTTGGAGACTTGTCAATTTTGAAAGGAATAAATCTAAGAAATGTACACCTGACCCTGCTATACCGGCAAATGCCTTCAATGATTATTTTTGTACCATCGCAGAAAACCTGATCGAGACAATCAATAAGGATGACGTTGATCCAAACGATTTTCTACAGGGTCTGCCTACACCGTGTTCATCCTTTTTTCTAGAGCCGGTGACAAGTCACGAAATCATTGATGCAGTACGTAACTTGAAGAATTCGAAGTGTACTGACGTATATGGGATGAACAGTGAACTTCTGAAACAAACATTGGACCTGATTATCGATCCGCTTGTTACTCTTTTCAATGCATGCATTTCAAAAGGAGAATTTCCTGATATATTAAAAGTTGCGAAAGTAATACCGATATTCAAAAAAGGGGATGCTACACAACTATCAAACTATCGCCCAATATCTATGATTCCCATTTTTTCCAAAGTTTTTGAGATTATATTGAAACAGAGAATTATGAAATATTTTGAATCTAATAAATTTCTCAACTGCGGCCAATTTGGTTTTAGAACAAAATGCAGCACCACACATGCTGTTTTCAAAATCGTGAGTGAGATAGTCGAAGGCATGGAAGAAGGCAAGAATACTTCCATTACTCTATGTGATCTATCAAGGGCCTTCGACTGTGTCTCTCACTCCACTCTAGTTAATAAACTGCGGTTTTATGGCGTCAGAGGTGTATCTCTTGATTTGATACAGTCCTACCTTAGTGACAGAAAACAAGCAGTATATATAAATGAGACATGTTCTGACTTTCAAACTATTTCACATGGGGTACCTCAGGGATCAGTTCTTGGCCCGTCACTCTTCATTATATACGTAAACGATCTCTTTCACTTCATGTACCCTAATAAATGTATTGCTTACGCCGATGACAGGACATTAATACACTCTTCCACTCATGCAGATAGTCTTTTAAACACCATGACAGATTCTTTGAATAGGGCACAGAACTGGTTTAATGCAAATAACCTCAAATTAAACAACAATAAAACGCAAAAACTGATTTTCAATAAAGGCATTGCGGGCAATGAAAAGAGTGTCAAGCTTCTCGGAGTACTTATCGATGATTAACTATCATGGTCATCACATATAGAACAGTTATGTCATAAATTATCAAGTTCAATATTTCTTTTGCGCAATTTGAAAAATCAAATCTGCGACAACACTGTACGGTCGTGTTATTTCTCTTTCTTCCACACACATATTAATTACGGCATACTGTTATGGGGAAACTCTGTTCACTCATGTAAAGTCTTTAAAATGCAGAAAAGAGCAATAAGAATCATTGCTGGTGCTGGTTACAGGGACCATTGTCAACAATTCTTCAAAGATCTCGCTATTATGCCTGTTCCTTCCTTATTTATTTATAATACTCTTCTAGAAATTCACAGAAATAAAAATAATTTTTGCTCCAATTCTGATTTTCACGATTATCAAACTCGTGCAGCGCACGACATAAGACCTTCCCGATATAGGCTCAACAAATCTCAGATGAATTCTCTGAATGTCAGACTCTACAATTTTTTGCCTCAAGAGTTCAAGATGCTCAATTACAATTGTTTCAAATTAAAACTCAAACGACATTTACTGTTCCACTGTTTTTACTCTATCGACGAATATCTGAGAGCACCCCCACTTCTCAATCTTGTGTCCTGACTCTGATTTCGACATTAAGTCATGTTTTCGATTTTATATATTGTTATGTCTGTTTGTGTTATTTTAGTTGTATTTTTAAATGACTTTTAATTAATGTTTTGTACCTGATTGACTTGCCAAAAACATAATTGTAACTTGGTCAAATAAATTCTTCTACGCTTCCTACAAACTACCCCCGATATCACCGAAATCTACAAAATAGCGTTAATTTATCGTTTCTGGGAATTTCTTTCTCAATATATATTCAAAACGATCTGAGGAAGCATTTTTAGATTTTGTATCTCGATACGCACCCTGGAAACTACCCCGGAAATCACAGAAATATACAAAATTGCGTTAATTC
The DNA here is from genome assembly GCA_944452925.2 of Chrysolina oricalcia. Lineage (NCBI taxonomy): Eukaryota > Metazoa > Arthropoda > Insecta > Coleoptera > Chrysomelidae > Chrysolina > Chrysolina oricalcia. Next base: position 85,021 of record OX101829.2, on the reverse strand, counting down.
ATCGTTTCTGGAAATTTCTTTCAGACGTTATATTCAAAACGATCCGAGGAAGCATACCTACTCCATTTCAGATTTTGTATCTCAATACACACCCTGGAAACTACCCCCGATATCACCGAAATCTACAAAATAGCGTTAATTTATCGTTTCTGGGAATTTCTTTCTCAATATATATTCAAAACGATCTGAGGAAGCATATCTACCCCATTTTAGATTTTGTATCTCGATACGCACCCTGGAAACTACCCCCGAAATCACCGAAATATACAAAATTGCGTTAATTCATCGTTTCTGGAAACTTCTTTCCGACATTATATTCAAAACGATCCGAGGAAGCATACCTACCCCATTTTAGATTTTGTATCTCGATACGCACCCTGGAAACTACCCCCGAAATCACCGAAATATACAAAATTGCGTTAATTCATCGTTTCTGGAAATTTCTTTCCGACGTTATATTCAAAACGATCCGAGGAAGCATACCTACCCCTTTTCAGATTTTGTATCTCAATACACACCCTGGAAACTACCCCCAAATTGACCGAAATATAAGAAATTGCGTTAATTCATCGTTTCTGGAAATTTCTTTCTGACTGTAAGTTCAAAACGATCTAAGGAAATATAGCCACCCCATTTCAGATTTTGTATCTCAACACGCACCCTGCAAACTACCCCCGATATCACCGAAATCTACAAAATAGCGTTAATTTATCGTTCCTGGGAACTTCTCCCTCAATCTATATTCAAAACGATCTGAGGAAGCAAACCTACCCCATTTCAGATTTAGTATCTCAATACACACCCTGCAAACTACCCCCGTTATCACCAAAATCTACAAAATTTCGTTAATTAATCGTTTCTGGAAATTTCTTTCTGACTTTATATTCAAAACGATCCGAGAAAGCATACCTACCCCATTTCAGATTTTGTATCTCAATACACACCCTGGAAACTACCTCCAAATTGACCGAAATATAAGAAATTGCGTTAATTTATCGTTTCTGGGAATTTCTTTCTCAATATATATTCAATACGATCTGAGGAAGCATATCTACCCCATTTTAGATTTTGTATCTCGATACGCACCCTGGAAACTACCCCCGAAATCACCGAAATATACAAAATTGCGTTAATTCATCGTTTCTGAAAATTTCTTTCCGACATTATATTCAAAACGATCCGAGGAAGCATACCTACCCCTTTTCAGATTTTGTATCTCAATACACACCCTGGAAACTACCCCCAAATTGACCGAAATATAAGAAATTGCGTTAATTCATCGTTTCTGGAAATTTCTTTCTGACTGTAAGTTCAAAACGATCTAAGGAAATATAGCCACCCCATTTCAGATTTTGTATCTCAATACGCACCCTGCAAACTACCCCCGATATCACCGAAATCTACAAAATAGCGTTAATTTATCGTTCCTGGGAACTTCTCCCTCAATCTATATTCAAAACGATCTGAGGAAGCAAACCTACCCCATTTCAGATTTAGTATCTCAATACACACCCTGCAAACTACCCCCGTTATCACCAAAATCTACAAAATTTCGTTAATTAATCGTTTCTGGAAATTTCTTTCTGACTTTATATTCAAAACGATCCGAGAAAGCATACCTACCCCATTTCAGATTTTGTATCTCAATACACACCCTGGAAACTACCCCCAAATTGACCGAAATATAAGAAATTGCGTTAATTTATCGTTTCTGGGAATTTCTTTCTCAATATATATTCAATACGATCTGAGGAAGCATATCTACCCCATTTTAGATTTTGTATCTCGATACGCACCCTGGAAACTACCCCCGAAATCACCGAAATATACAAAATTGCGTTAATTCATCGTTTCTGAAAATTTCTTTCCGACATTATATTCAAAACGATCCGAGGAAGCATACATCTCAATCTTGTGTCCTGACTCTGATTTCGACATTAAGTCATGTTTTCGATTTTATATATTGTTGTCTGTTTGTGTTATTTTAGTTGTATTTTTAAATGACTTTTAATTAATGTTTTGTACTTGATTGACTTGCCAAAAACATAATTGTAACTTGGTCAAATAAATTCTTCTACGCTTCCTACAAACTACCCCCGATATCACCGAAATCTACAAAATAGCGTTAATTTATCGTTTCTGGAAATTTCTTTCTGACTGTAAGTTCAAAACGATCTAAGGAAATATAGCCACCCCATTTCAGATTTTGTATCTCGATACGCACCCTAGAAACTACCCCCGAAATCACCGAAATATTCAAAATTGCGTTAATTCATCGTTTCTGGAAATTTATTTCCGACATTATATTTAAAACGATCCGAGGAAGCATACCTACCCCTTTTCAGATTTTGTATCTCAATACACACCCTGGAAACTACCCCCAAATTGACCGAAATATAAGAAATTGCGTTAATTCATCGTTTCTGGAAATTTCTTTCTGACTGTAAGTTCAAAACGATCTAAGGAAATATAGCCACCCCATTTCAGATTTTGTATCTCAATACGCACCCTGCAAACTACCCCCGAAATCACCGAAATATACAAAATAGCGTTAATTTATCGTTTCTGGGAATTTCTTTCTCAATATATATTCAATACGATCTGAGGAAGCATATCTACCCCATTTTAGATTTTGTATCTCGATACGCACCCTGCAAACTACCCCCGTTATCACCAAAATCTACAAAATTGCGTTAATTAATCGTTTCTGGAAATTTCTTTCTGAATTTATATTCAAAACGATCCGAGGAAACATACCTACCCCTTTTCAGATTTTGTATCTCAATACACACCCTGGAAACTACCCCCAAATTGACCGAAATATAAGAAATTGCGTTAATTCATCGTTTCTGGAAATTTCTTTCTAACTGTAAGTTCAAAACGATCTTAGGAAATATAGCGACCCCATTTCAGAATTTGTATCTGCAAACTACCCCCGAAATCACCGAAATATACAAAATAGCGTTAATTTATCGTTTCTGGGAATTTCTTTCTCAATTTATATTCAAAACGATCTGAGTAAGCAAACCTACCCCATTTCAGATTTTGTATCTCAATACGCACCCTGCAAACTACCCCCGAAATCACCGAAATCTACAAAATAGCGTTAATTTATCGTTTCTGGAAAATTCTTTCTGACTGTATTTTTAAAACGATCTGAGGAAGCATATCTACCCCATTTCAGATTTTGTATCTCGATACGCACCCTGGAAACTACCCCCGAAATCACCTAAATCCACAGAATTGCGTTAATTGATCGTATCTGGAAATTTCTTTTTCACTGTATATTCAAAACAATCTGAGGAAGCATACCTACACCATTTCAGATTTTGTATCTTAATAAACACCCTTGAAACTAACACCGTATCAACAAAATCTACAAATCGGAGTCAATTTATCTGTCGATCGGACACCTACTGACACCCCCGTACAGCTAGCAGAACCACTTTGGAATTTTCAAAAATTTTTTAGTCCATAATTTTAGGCTAATTTTAGGCTAATTTATTACCCTATTCCCAAATTTTTTGCTCTTCAATTGTGAGAGATATCGCGGGTTCTGCTAGCTTAACGTTAAGCTGGCAGAACTAAACCGCCAAACGAATGATTATGAAAAGTCTAAGCACACCATAATTTTAGGCTCATTTTAGGCTCACGTTTGAACCCATCGCCGATTTTTTTGGAATTCGTTTTAAAAAAAAATCCCGGGTTCTGCTAGCTTTACCGTTAAGCTAGCAGAACACAACCTATGATATCTCCTCCAACTGAAGAGCAAAAAAATTTATAATTGGGTAATAAATTAGCCTGAATAGAGCCTAAAATTATTGTCCAACTGGATTTGTTCTGAGTAGATTTTTTAAGGTTGGGGGATTTTTTTTATAAAACAAATTCCAAAAAAATCGGCGATGGCTTCAAACGTGAGCCTAAAATTATGATGTGCTTAGACTTTTCATAATCATTCGTTTGGCGGTTTGGTTCTGCCAGCTTAACGTTAAGCTAGCAGAACCCGCGATATCTCGCACAATTGAAGAGCAAAAAATTTGGGAATAGGGTAATAAATTAGCCTAAAATTAGCCTAAAATTATGGCACAAACAGTTTTTGAAAATTCCAAAGTGGTTCTGCTAGCTTTACAAGGGTGTCAGTAGGTGTCCGATCGACAGATAAATTGACTCCGATTTGTAGATTTTGTTGATTACGGTGTTAGTTTCAAGGGTGCGCATTAGGATACAAAATCTGAAATGGTGTAGGTATGCTTCCTCAGATTGTTTTGAAGTGAAAAAGAAATTTCCAGGTACGATCAATTAACGCAATTCTGTGGATTTAGGTGATTTCGGGGGTAGTTTCCAGGGTGCGTATCGAGATACAAAATCTGAAATGGGGTAGCTATACTTCATTAGATCGTTTTGAATAGATAGATAGATAGATAGATATATTTTCACCATTTTACATATAGCAATACAATTATGGCATGTCAATAAATAATAAAAGTATACAATGCATAAAATAATACAACATACAAAATTTTTAAAACTGTTACATTCATGAGTAAAACATTAACAAACATAATTAACATAACAAAATGGTAAATTCAGAGAAGCAATGTGTTGAGTGTATGATTCAGTTGCTTTGTTGTGTGAAGGAACTCGTCAGTGGAGTAAAAGCAGTGTTCAAGAATATAATTTTTTATGCGTTTTTTAAATTGATGAAAGGTTAGTGTTTTGATTATCTTTGGCAGGCAGTTGTAGAAATTAAAATTCAGAGAATTTTTCTGAGATTTGGTTAATCTATACCTTGGGGTTTTTATCAACTTAGAATACCTTGTACTATGCTCGTGTATATCTGATTGGGTTTGTAGTTGGTTGGCATTTCTATGTATTTCTAACAAGGAATTGTAGATATACATTGAAGGTAATGGCATGATGCCGTACTTTATAAAATGTGGATGACAATGTTCCTTATATCCAGCTCCAGCAAGGATTCTAAGTGCCTTTTTCTGTTGTCGAAAAATGGTTATTGCATGGGAGGCATTTCCCCATAAAATTATTCCATAGTTTATCTGCGAATGGAATAGAGAAAAATATGTCATTCTCAGAATATCAGGTTGAATTGTTTTCTTTAGCTGCCTCAACAAAAATAGAGTACTTGATAATTTGTTACTGAGCTGTTCTATGTGATTGGTCCATGTGAGTTTGTCATCGATAACTATTCCAAGTAGCTTGACAGTGTTTCCCATTTGTGAGTTTATATTAGAGGAGAAAGTTATTTTTTGTGATTTGCTTGCGTTCAACTTCAGTTTGTTTGCAGTAAACCAGTTTTCAGCACGTTTTTCAATATTATTAGACGAAGAAGTCACTTCCCCATGGTTTTTACCAGTAGTCATCAACGTTGTGTCGTCGGCATATAGAACGCTTTTATGGGGTAACATTGAGAAAGAAATTCCCAGAAACGATAAATTAACGCTACACAGAGAGAAATAAATGTATGTTTTCTACACAATTGTGAATAATTTCAGCACAATTTGTTTCTAAAAAGTTGACAGCACCAATTTGTTAATTTTTCTTCTATAATATTGTATAAGAGATATTGTTTATAAACGATACACTTCAGTGTTGTTTTATTCTGAATAGTTTTGTTTTAATATTATACACAAAATATAAAAAATTAACCGGTATGTTGTGCCACGAATGTCAACAACTTATGTACTGTTCATGCATAAATTGTGATGATTGGCAACAATTTGGGTACCTAGTTTGTACAAATTGTGTAGGTATTTTAAATATAGGATGCAAAAAATGTCACAAATTTGTGTATTCCGTATACATGAATTGTGTATGTATATTGTACATATTTTAAGGAAGGATACACTCGAGGCACAACATCCAAACGGAATAAGATAAGAATAAGCATCAGTTTCAACCTGCTCGCTTCTTCATATCTTATTCTCTTCAGAAATTATAAGCTTCATTTTCCAGAAGGTTGAAATAAAATTAAATGTCATTCAAATCTACTCTACTCTAATTACAAATAAAATAACAGAAGCACAAAATACCAAACAGAACATAAATGAACCATGAATTTTGTTATTTTGGAACACGTTGAATAATAATGAAGTTTAAAGTAATCTTCTTGTCAAACTATATTTATTCAAGTAGGATGCACCTTTCATACCATTATGAAATGATAAAAATGAGTCAGTTTGTAGGTTTCATGTTATAACAAAAAATAATAGCAATACTAACCTTCAAATATTGGTATCAGTTTACAAAAAATATTCTAACACTTCCATTTGACACAAAACCACATAAACAGGAGCAAATAATGAATAATAGGTAAGTACTATTAACCAGATTCGGCTGCTTCGCCCTTCGATCAGCATAAAACAATCAAAGAATTATGGACTGGACATTTGGAGTGCCGCGCATGCGTATTTAGTTAGATGAGACGACGCTTTGGTCAAGTTGTGGCAAATTACACAATTGTGTTGAAATAGTATACCATTTGTGCATATCAAATAGAAAGTGCACAACGGGTGTAAGATTAGTTCAATGCGTTGTAAATGTTTTCGATATAAATTGTGTTATGGTAGATGTGCATATTTTTGTGTATTTTTAGGCAATGTGGAAGTGCATGAATGCTATACAAATTGACTTGCACAAATATTTATTGAATTTCACAAAACGCGTATGATGAAAGTATGGACAATTGTGTAAAATATCTACACAACTGTGTCTTACACAACGTTGTGCATGAACCTGCTGCAGTCTTTTCTCTCTGTGTATTTTGTAGATTTCGGTGATTTCGGGGGTAGTTTCCAGGGTGCGTATTGAGATACAAAATCTGAAATGGGGTGAGTATGCTTCCTTAGATCGTTTTGAACATACTGTCACGCCCCAGGCCATGGGGCTCTAGAATTAGGGTTTTGGTAACCAATTACCAACTTCCCTATATTGGGGTTTCACTCAAAATTATTATAAGCCCAGTTCATTTAGGTAAGGTGGTGAATAATTAAAACAGTTGGATAAATTCAACACATCTAATTAAATCCTTTCAATAGAAACACTAGAAATTGTACTTACAAAAATAATTCAGTCATTTCAGAATCGGTGGCGTGTCACACCTTGAGGAGACCAGCTAGCAACTGTCCCTTACAAAAAAACTCTCTCTCCAAATCAAAGGTGATAAATCCTTCATCAGCGTATTCCCATTCCCATCGTAAAAGGTCAATAATCACAATTATGCCGAAATAGCAGTCTCAGCAATTCTTGTCAATACTACTCAACACGATGTGAATTGGATACTTCCTGATATGCCTCGGATTCGAGAGAAACAAGTCTGGGCGTGGGATCCGCCTACGCTAGGATCCACCTAACGCTCAGACTTGGCCTCCGGCGGTTAACTCTCGCGCAAGCATTCGACCTCGCGCTTCGCGCGAGCACTTTTCGAAAGCTCGGATGTTGAAATGCCTAGAAATTGTAGAAATGTTTTAATACAACGACCTCATTGTGTAGCCTTGTTTTTTTACCTATAATTGGACACCAATAATATGAATACAACGACCTTAATGCCTTTAAAACTATAATTGGATACCAATAATATGAATACAACTACCTTAATGCCTTTGAAACTATAATTGGACACCAATAATATGAATACAACGACTTTAATGCGTTCACAACTATAAATGGATATCAATAATATGAATACAACTACTGTAATTTGAAACTATAATTGGACACCAATAATTTGAATACAACGACTAATGCGAGACTTGAGAAAAAATCCCAGTATATTTTTCAAGACATGACTGTCTTGTCTAGAATAATTTCTCACAAGAATACGCGTTTTCAATACATGACTGTCTTGAATAATTTCCCATAAAAGTACGCGTTTTCAATACATGACTGTCTTGAATAATTTCCCATAAAAGTACGCGTTTTCAATACATGACTGTCTTGAATAATTTCCCATAAAAGTACGCGTTTTCAATACATGACTGTCTTGAATAATTTCCCATAAAAGTACGCGTTTTCAATACATGACTGTCTTGAATAATTTCCCATAAAAATACGCGTTTTCAATACATGACTGTCTTGAATAATTTTCCTTAAAAATAAGCGTTATCAATACATGACTGTCTTGAATATGTTCCCACAAAAATACGCGTTTTCAGCACATGACTGACTTGACTAATTTCTCACAAAAATACGTGTTTTCAATACATGACTGTCTTGACTAATTTTCCACAAAAATACGTGTCTAAAAAAATTTCATGAAAACTTCTTCCAGTGACATATTTCCCAGACTATCGATATCACGGAAAAAATGTTCAAACAATTTTTGTAGACTTTTATGAGATAATTAAAAAAGGTTTTCTTGTGAAACTTGAAAATATGTCGCTATCTTTGAGTTTTTGGTGTTTTTATAAAGTCCCAAATTTTTACAAATCGCAATTTTTTTTTCAAGAAATGGAAAATTTGGAAGATACGTTAAATACGAAAAAATCCAAGCGCTTCGCGTATGGAAGAATTCGAAGGATGTGGAGGGAAGTAAATATTCAAAAATCCTGGCGCTTCGCGCCCGGGAAAATTCGAAGGAGGGGGAAAGTAAAAATTCAAAAATCCGGGCGCTTTGCGCCCGGAAAAATTCGAAGGAGGGGGGAAGTGGATTTATTAAAATCCGGGCGCTTCGCGCCCGGGAAAATTCGAAGGAGAGGGGGTAAGTGGATATTCAAAAATCTGAAAGTACCAAATTTTTCGTTTTTAGGAAATATTTCCCAGACTATTCATTTAAGGGAAAAAATCTTGTTACATTTTTTGTAGACTTTCATGAGATGATCAAAAAAGGTTGATTGTAAAACTTGAAAAACTCTCGCTATATTTGAGTTTTTGGTGTTTTTATAAAAAAAAATCAACATTCTGTTTATTTTTCAAAATATGAAAAAATGCCATTGAAACTTTTGGTAGACATCTTTGAGATAAATGAAATTATTGATGTACATTTTTTCGATATCTCGTTTACTTTTCGAGTTTTTGGTGATTTTTGGAAAAAAAGTCCCCGTTTACTTTTCGAGTTTTTGGTGATTTTTGGAAAAAAAGTCCCAAGAAAAAATTATTGAACATATTTTGTAGACTTTATTGACATGATCAAAAAAGATAGATTGTGAAATTGGAAAATCCGTCGCCATATTTGAGTTTTTGGTATTTTTATAAAAAAAAAGTCTATATTTTTTTTATTTTCCATGATATGTAAAAATTTCCTCAGAACTTTCTATTGACATCTTCCAGTATATTAAAACAGTTTATATAAATTTTCTCGATATCTCCTATAGTTTTCGAGTTTTTGGTGTTTTTCGAAAAAAATGCGAAAATTATTTCTAAGTCCCTAATTTTTAGATTTTGTGAAATATTTCCCGGACTATTGATATTACAGAAAAATTTTATCTGAATTTTTTGTAGACTTTTATGAGATGATCAAAAAAGATGATATGTGAATTTGGAAAATACGTCGCCATATTTGAGTTTTGATAAAAAAATTGAAAATTTTCAAAATATGGAAAAAGTTTTCGGACACTTTTTGTAGATCTGTTGAAGTACATCAAAACTTTTCATATGCAATTTCTCGATATCCTGTATCGTTTTCGAGATTTTGAGGTTTCAAAATTAAAAAAAATATTTTCAACTTTTTTTCACTTTCTAATCAAGTTGGAAAAAAACGGTTCAAAGTATCAGTGAGGCTAGTGAAGACGTACCAGAAGAAGTTTTAATATTTCCATTTGTTTCATTGGTACGGTCAATATCTCGATTTTCCATTTTTTTGGAATATTTCCCGTACTATTGATTTTACGGAAAAAATTTATTTACATTTTTTGTAGGTTTTCTGAAGGCGGTCAAAAAAGAACTCATGATAAATTGGGGAAATATCGACCGTTTTTGAGTTATTCCGTTTTTTAAAAAATACAAATTTTTATTTTTAGTTTTTTCGAGTTTTCCCAGTTTTCCGATCATTTTGGTGAAAAATGGTCCGCATATATTTTGTTCCCCTATTTAAGCTCTACCTATCGCATTTTTTGAAATTCAGTTTCGATCATTGGTTCGACGTATTTTTGAGTTTTTCACTTTTCGGAAAATCGCCCGGAAAAGCCGTAATCATTTTCCGATCCCTCTCAAAAACTATACACTTGTGTAGGACATATAGGCGTATACCTCCAAAAAATATTGCAAGAAAAAAATCAATTCCTGAACCGCTATCGAGTAAAGTAGGAAAAACCGGAAAAACCCCGTAAAAATTTTCCTGATTTTCCTATCGCAAAACAAAAAAAATTGAGAAATATTGTCCTCGAATTATTGATATGGTTCAAATTTCAAAGCGATATCTCAAAGGGTTTGGAAATGCGAGCCTGCCAAAGTGCCACGACAGAGCTACAGACAGACAGAGCGACAGACAGACAGACAGACAGACAGACAGACAGACAGACAGACAGACAGACAGACAGACAGACAGACAGACAGACAGACAGACAGACAGACAGACAGACAGACAGACAGACAGACAGACAGACAGACAGACAGACAGACAGACAGACAGACAGACAGACAGACAGACAGACAGACAGACAGACAGACAGACAGACAGACAGACAGACAGACAGACAGACAGACAGACAGACAGACAGACAGACAGACAGACAGACAGACAGACAGACAGACAGACAGACAGACAGACAGACAGACAGACAGACAGACAGACAGACAGACAGACAGACAGACAGACAGACAGACAGACAGACAGACAGACAGACAGACAGACAGACAGACAGACAGACAGACAGACAGACAGACAGACAGACAGACAGACAGACAGACAGACAGACAGACAGACAGACAGACAGACAGACAGACAGACAGACAGACAGACAGACAGACAGACAGACAGACAGACAGACAGACAGACAGACAGACAGACAGACAGACAGACAGACAGACAGACAGACAGACAGACAGACAGACAGACAGACAGACAGACCGACGGACAGAATTTTCGAAAAAAAATTTTTTTCGACGGGGATCATTTTCCTAGAAGTAACTATGGGTCTAAAACGTCAAATAAAAAAGTTGGGGTCCGCTGGGGGGCAATCGTAGATAATACAACTTCCTAAGAGGTCGTTGTATAATAAATAATTTTATTTAAAGTGAATTTGAATGTGTTTTTCCCAAATGAAAGTAAATATGAGTTTTATTGATTTTCCCCAATAATGTGACAGTCAGAAAGAAATTTCCAGAAACGATGAATTAACGCAATTTCGTTAATTTCGGTTATTTCAGGGGTAGTTTCCAGGGTGTGTATTGAGATACAAAATCTGAAAAGGGGTAGGTATGCTTCCTTGGATCGTTTCAAATATAAAGTCAGAAAGAAATTTCCAGAAACGATAAATTAGCGCTATTTTGTAGATTTCGGTGATTTCGGGGGTAGTTTGCAGGGTGTGTATTGAGATACTAAATCTGAAATGGGGTAGGTTTGCTTCCTCAGATCGTTTTGAATATAGATTGAGGGAGAAGTTCCCAGGAACGATAAATTAACGCTATTTTGTAGATTTCGGTGATTTCGGGGGTAGTTTGCAGGGTGTGAATTGAAATACAAAATCTGAAATGGGGTGGGTATGCTTCCTTACTCAACGGTTTCAAATTTTATATATTTCTTGATTTTACATTTTGTAAACTTTAAATTTGCATATATATACTGTAGTTATATATTTTATATTTCAATTATTTTTATATTTTACATATTTTTAAATTTTTTATGTGAGAAAGTTGACAAAAATATTTTTTCTGAAACAATTGATGTTATTTAAAAATCTGGTTTGTCCAACGATTTCAAATTTTATGTATTTTAAATATTTTAAGTATCTCTATATATTTTATGTATTTCTCCACTCTATATTTTGTAAACCTTGAGTGTACACATATACTGTGGTATAGTATTGACTTGCCGAAAACAATATTTTTTGTAACTTGGTTAAATAAAGATTCTTCTTCTTCTTAGATCGTTTTGAATGTCGGGGATTCCCCTTCCTCCTACTTCTCGTGTTATCGTGTTATGTTTGTATCGCATTCGATCAACAACTTTAATACTTTGTTTATAAGGTTGATAATCATAAAACAACGAGTAGGGGATTCCCTCGTACTTCTCCTGTTATGTTTGTTTTTTGTTTGGCATTCAATTAACAACTTTAATACTTTGTGTATAAGGTTGATAATCATAAAACAACCAAACTATTCATAAACACGAGTTTATACTTTATGGTTAGAATCTGGTGGTAGTAGTAATTCGAATTATCTTCTAAGTGTTGACAATTTTTGGGGTGCTGTCGGCAAAATGCGTGATTGTAATAGACAATTTAAATATGCAAATATTGCAAATTTCGCAAAGGGACTGCTATGCTTACCAATGTCCAACGCTGCACGCGAAAGAATATTTTCTAAAATTAATTTAATAAAAACTAAAACACGAAACAGATTCATTAACAAACATGTAGTATCTTGCATGTGAAACAAGGTATTGGTGAGCATGGCGATTGCACTGCATTCATACCAACACAAGGCATGTTGAATAGAATGAATAAGTCCATGTACAAAGATGCGGAAAATGAAGAATACGATGCTAATTGCAATATTTGATTTTATTTTAATAAAAATATAGCGTATATATGTATGTGTATTTTACTTTTGTTTGTTTATAAAAACGGTAAATAAAGTTGGTTAAGTTGGCAACATTTAGGCATTTTTCACTACAGACGTTGGCAGGATTTGGCAGGTTTTTAACCAAAGTAAGGCAGGATCTGTAATTTAGAGATGTTCACAACAGTTTCCGCAAGAATTATCTTCGGTTCAGTGAATATGATGTTTACGTAGCATCGGGCCGATCTATGTTTACTTATTGATCTGAGAATCACCTCCAATGATCAACAGTTTATTCTTATGTGAAAGAATGTCTAGAAGTTTGGCGAAATTGTCCAAAAAAAACATTAACATCGCTATTTGGAGTACGATAAAGAGCTATGATAATTATATTACTGTTATGTACTTCTATGCCACAACATTCAAAGGTATTCATAACTAATAGTTCATTGCAGCATTTGAGTGGATTACATTTAAGAAAATTTTTATGATAAATTGCCACTCCTCCATGTCTGTTTTTACCTCGACAGAAGAAAGACCCTAGTGAGAAATTTCGAAAGTTTATGAGCTTGATATTTGCTTCTTCTTGCCAGTGTTCACTCAGTAGAAGAATGTCTGCTGATGATTCTTCCAAGAACAAAGCTAGATTGTGAATCTTAGAGAGGCACTGAATATTTTGATGAGTGATAATTATTGAATTATTTTTCACTACAACCTCAGGTCTAGTCGATTACTTTATCAACAATTATTACAATGCTTCCTTACGCTTCCGAATACTTGCCTTCTGTCTAGACTTGAAATATCTGTCCATTGTCCATGTATGGGCCGTGGTGGTCGGCTGGTAGTGCGTTCGCCTCGCATGCGTGGGGTCGTGGGTTCGATCCACCGATTCACCGGTCTCGTGCATGGCATCACACGTTAATAGGTAAGGGCTGCGTCTTCCCTAGCTCACACAAGTCTCTCGAAGACTTCCGGTTGACGGAAATAACAATTTTAACAATTTTTTAACAATTAATTAGTAGGTTCACCCAGTTAATTCCACTGTTAATCAATTTATAGTAGGGAATAAGTTTCATAACACCACCGCGGGAGAATCTATTTTACTGACTGAAGGATTTCTTGCGGAATGGGTAGTAAATGACAAAATATTTTTCTCAAATTGCATATTTGATTCAACCTGAGGACAAAGAATATGCCTATGAAACTTTTTTTCCGAAAAAACCCCCCTTCAACCCAGTTTACTCTTGTTATTTTTCGAAAAAAATTGCGGAATGGGTAGTGAATGACAAAATATTTTTCTCAAATTTCATATTTGATTCAGACTAAGAACAACAAATATGCCGATATAATTTTTTTTCGGAAAAACTCCTCTTGACGCCACTTTACTCCTGTGATTTTTCGGAAAAATTTGCGGACTGGGTAGTAAATGACAATTTTTTTTTCTCAAATTGCATATTTGATTCTAACTAGAGACAACGAATATGACTTTGAAATTTTTTTTTCGAAAAAACCCCCCTTGAGCCCACTTTACTCTTGTGATTTTCCGGAAAAATTTGCGGATTGGGTAGTAAATAACAAAATATTTTTCTCAATTTGCATATTTGATTCAAACTAAAGACAACGAATATGCCGATATAATTTTTTTTCGAAAAAACCCCTCTTGACGCCACTTTACTCTTGTGACTTTTCGGAAAAATTTGCGGAATGGGTAATAAATGACAATTTTTTTTTCTCAAATTGCATATTTGATTCAAACTAAAGACAACGAATATGACATTATAATTTTTTTCCGAAAAAAAACCCCTTGAGCCCACTTTACTCTTGTGATTTTCCGGAAAAATTTGCGGATTGGGTAGTAAATAACAAAATATTTTTCTCAATTTGCATATTTGATTCAAACTAAAGACAACGAATATGCCGATATAATTTTTTTTCGAAAAAACCCCTCTTGACGCCACTTTACTCTTGTGATTTTTCGGAAAAATTTGCGGAATGGGTAGTAAATGACAATTTTTTTTCTCAAATTGCATATTTGATTCAAACTAAAGACAACGAATATGACATTATAATTTTTTTCCGAAAAAAAAACCCCTTGAGCCCACTTTACTCTTGTGATTTTCCGGAAAAATTTGCGGAATGGGTAGTAAATAACAAAATATTTTTCTCAATTTGCATATTTGATTCAAACTAAAGACAACGAATATGCCGATATAATTTTTTTTCGAAAAAACCCCTCTTGACGCCACTTTACTCTTGTGATTTTTCGGAAAAATTTGCGGAATGGGTAGTAAATGACAATTTTTTTTCTCAAATTGCATATTTGATTCAAACTAAAGACAACGAATATGACATTATAATTTTTTTCCGAAAAAAAACCCCTTGAGCCCACTTTACTCTTGTGATTTTCCGGAAAAATTTGCGGATTGGGTAGTAAATAACAAAATATTTTTCTCAATTTGCATATTTGATTCAAACTAAAGACAACGAATATGCCGATATAATTTTTTTTCGAAAAAACCCCTCTTGACGCCACTTTACTCTTGTGACTTTTCGGAAAAATTTGCGGAATGGGTAATAAATGACAATTTTTTTTTCTCAAATTGCATATTTGATTCTAACTAGAGACAACGAATATGACTTTGAAATTTTTTTCCGAAAAAACCCCCCTTGAGCCCACTTTACTCTTGTGATTTTCCGGAAAAATTTGCGGAATGGGTAGTAAATAACAAAATATTTTTCTCAATTTGCATATTTGATTCAAACTAAAGACAACGAATATGCCGATATAATTTTTTTTCGAAAAAACCCCTCTTGACGCCACTTTACTCTTGTGACTTTTCGGAAAAATTTGCGGAATGGGTAATAAATGACAATTTTTTTTACTCAAATTGCATATTTGATTCAAACTAAAGACAACGAATATGACATTATAATTTTTTTCCGAAAAAAAACCCCTTGAGCCCACTTTACTCTTGTGATTTTTCGTAAATATTTGCGGAATGGGTAGTGAATGATAAAATATTTTTCTCAAATGGCATATTTGATTCAAACTAAGGACAAAATATATGCCTTTATAATTTTTTATCCGAAAAAACCCCACTTGACCCCACTTTACTCTTGTGATTTTTTGGAAAAATTTGCGGAATAGGTAGTAAATGACAGAATGTTTTTCTAAAATTGCATATTTGATCCAAACTAAAGACAACGGATATGCCAATAAAATTTTTTTCCGAAAAAACCTCCCTTGACCCCACTTTACTCTTTTGATTTTTCGGAAAAATTTGCGGAATGGGTAGTGAATGACAAAATATTTTCCTTAAATTGTATATTTGATTCGAACAAAGGACAACGAATTTGCCTATATAATTTTTTTTTCCGAAAAAACTTTCCTTGGCCCCACTTTACTCTTGTGATTTTTCGGAAAAATTTGCGGAATGGGTAGTAAATGACAAAATATTTTTCTCAAATTGCATATTTGATTCAAACTAGAAACAACAAATATGCCTATATAATTTTTCTTTCGAAAAAATCTCCCTTCACCCCACTTTACTCTTGTGATTTTTCGGAAAAATTTGCGGAATGGTTAGTAAATGACTAAATATTTTCCTCAAATTGCATATTTGATTCAATCTACCCAGGTAGCACATCATATTGGCTGAATCTTGGTTTCATATTGGGCCAATATAGACATATTGTAAATGAAAAAATAACATTGATCCAATATGGGTTGAATATTGAAAAAACCATATTATATTAAAAATATTGGTGGAATATTGGTTCAACCTATTCTGAATGTAGATTGTTACATATGATATTGGCCCAATATTGGTTGAATAATTCATACCAATATCTATAAAACAATATTGTCTACATATTGTTTTCAATATGTAGAATAAATATTGCAATCCCAATATTCCACTCATATCGATTCTAGGGATAAAAAACTATATTGTAAATCCAAGTTTAATAACATATTAGTTGAATATTATTTCAATTATATTCAACAAATTGTATCAACTCATGTTGGGTCAATATTGGTTGAATGATATTTACTAATATCGATAAAACAATATTGTCTTCATAGTGTTTCCAACATCTAGAATTAGTATTGCAATCCCAATATTCGTCTCACATCGATTCTAGGAATAAAAAACTTTATTGTATATCCAAGTTTGATTGCACATTGGTTGAATTTTATTTTGCCAATTTTCAAAGAATCGAATTAACTAATATTGGGTCAATATTGGTTCAATAATATTTACCAATATCGTTAAAACAATATTGTCCTCATATTGTTAGAATCCATATTGAAATATATTATGATGAAACCTGAATGAAAACCCGCTAGGTTGCTCTACATATAGAACGTATTCTTAAACCTATGGAAACATATTAAATACTTCGAAAACTTATTTTCAAGACAAGTCATACTACAGTGGTTATGGCGACCAAAAGGCAGACTCTGCTGTCTTCTGACTTGATTAACTGAAGAACTGTCATTGTAAAAGTTCCGAGTTATTCAACATTTAATAATTCACATCTACTAATATATCCAAATGATATTGCACCAATATCGCTGAATGTTTTGAGACCATTATTGCCTCAAGAATATTTCACCAATATCATTTTCCAAATGTTTAAACAATATTTGACCGATATCGCGAAATTTTCACATTTTTTTCTCGACAATATAACTTTTGAACAATTTGCCAATATTGTACCAGCGATATTGTACCAATATTTCTGAATATTTTGTGGCCATTATTGCTTCGAGAATATTTCGCCAATATTATTCAAGTAATATTCGACCAATATCGCCGAATGTTCACATTTTTTTTCTCGCCAATATTGTATTTCCAATATTTTGCCAATATGTTCAGAATATTGTAACAATATTCTACCAATATAGGTGTGCTACTTGGGTAAGGACAACGAATATGCCTTTATAATTATTTTCTGAAAAAAAAACCCCACGTTACTCTTGTAATTTTCGGAATACTTTAAATCGATTATTATTTTCTTATAATTGATTTTGTATGAACGATTTTTTTAGTAATTATATAAATTAAGCGTTTAAATCGATTTTCATAAATAGTGCCATCTATGCGACGGAAAAATTAACTTGAAGTGAGTTTCAATTGTGACAGCTTTGTCGCCTCGCTCACGTCACTGCGGCTGGCTCAGCGCCGTACCAAAAAGATGCCTCGAAGTCATCAACGACGAGAGGGGATTTTGAAGAACTTATATAGAAGAAGAAGAAGAAGAATCTTTATTTAACCAAGTTACAAAAAATATTGTTTTCGGCAAGTCAATACTATACCACAGTATATGTGTACACTCAAGGTTTACAAAATATAGAGTGGAGAAATACATAAAATATATAGAGATACTTAAAATATTTAAAATACATAAAATTTGAAATCGTTGGACAAACCAGATTTTTAAATAACATCAATTGTTTCAGAAAAAATATTTTTGTCAACTTTCTCACATAAAAAATTTAAAAATATGTAAAATATAAAAATAATTGAAATATAAAATATATAACTACAGTATATATATATGCAAATTTAAAGTTTACAAAATGTAAAATCAGGAAATATATAAAATTTGAAACCGTTGAGTAACCCAGTGTTTTGAAACCTTGAAATTGTTTTCGATTAAAGGTCATCGGTGACAGCAGTTTCCTTGAAAATTTTGTCACTCAACTTCAAAAAATGGTGTGTGAAAATATTCTTCAACTGTATAAAAACAATGAGATAAAATATGTCTTTTGATTGTGGATTTGAATTTTCCAATATTATTCAATGATTTGATACTTCTAGGTAAGAAATTGAATAAATTCAGATCTAGAGAATTTTTTGTCGATTTTGTGAGCCTGTATTGAGGTAATCTCAAAAGATCAGCATTCCTTGTCAAATAGTTATGGACATCTGCATTGGTCTCTAGGTTGGCTTTGTTTTTATTGATTTCTAATAATGAAACAAAAATATATAATGATGGAAGGGGCATAATATTTAAAGTTTTGAAAATTTCTTTACAGTGGTCTCTGAAACCAGCACCGGCTACGATCCTGATAGCTCGTTTTTGCAAACGAAAATAGTGTTAGCATGACAAGAATTACCCCACAGCAACGTACCGTAACTGAGATGAGAATGAAACAAAGCGAAATAACATGATCTCATAGTTTCTATGGATAACTGTTTACTCAAATTGCGTAGCACGAATATGGAGCTTGAGAGTTTTCGGCATAGTTGTTGGACATGACAGGACCAATTTAGTTTATCATCGATGACTAATCCAAGCAGCTTCACACTATGACCTTGAGCAATGTTATTGTTCGTTGAGATGATGAGATTCTGTGTTTTATCGTCATTAAGTTTCAAATTATTGGAAGTAAACCATTTTCTAGCTCGAGTAGTAGTTATAAGACTGTTTATCTTCAAATCTTCAATATTCGTGCTAGCATCAACCAAAGTTGTGTCATCCGCAAAAGCAACGCAAGTCTTCGGATACATATTGTGAAACAAGTCATTCACATAAATAATGAATAAGAGAGGTCCTAATACAGAGCCTTGCGGTACTCCATGCATGACAGCTCTATAATCAGATGATGAATTATTGATGCTCACACATTGTTTTCGATCACTCAAATATGATCTGAAGAAGTCGAGCGGCAAACCCCTGATTCCAAAAAACGTCAGCTTTTCGACCAGTATTTCGTGAGAGACACAGTCGAAGGCCTTGGAGAGATCACATAATGTAACTGATACACTTTTGCCACTCTCCAGACCTTCCACTATGTCACTCACTATCCTGAACACTGCCTGGGTTGTACTACATTTTTTTCTGAACCCAAATTGGCATTGGTCAATGAAATTATTGGATTCCATATATATCATAAGTCTTGATTTTAAAATTATTTCAAAAAGTTTTGAGAAAATAGGGATTATTGAAATTGGACGGTAATTGTCGATTTTGGCAACGTCGCCTTTCTTGAAGAGAGGTATGACTTTTGTTAACTTGAAAGCATCAGGAAAGTTCCCGTCACGTATACATGAATTGAAAAGTACTGTCAGTGGGCGAACTAAAATATCTGTCAAGTTTTTCACAATTTTACTATTTATATTGTACACGTCAGTGCAAGCGGAGTTTTTCAATTTAGCGATAGCTTCAATGACTTCATTTTCAGTGATCGGCTCTATGAAAAATGATTTGCAAGGAGTAGAGATTCTTTCATATAAGTGATTGCATTTGTATCCGATAAATCTTTGGGCAGTGTCTTAATTATATCTTCTGCAATTGAGGCGAAAAAGTTGCTGAAATCAGAATTTTCAATGTTGTGATCTTTTGGAAGTATGTTTGTTCCTTTCATAATTCACCAATCGCCAACTATCACGAACCTTATTATCAGAATTTGAAATATAACAATCGTAGATATATTTTTTCTTTTCAATTATTTTGCATTTATATTGTTTTTTCAAAATGTTGTAAACTTTCAGATCACGTGGATCCCTAGTTGAATCAGAAATCGTTTTAATACATGATAATGTATCTCTCATACTTCTCAAATTATTGTCAAACCAATCAATAGGTTGTTTGTTGTTATTTGAGTGACATTTTCTAAGCGGAAAATGTTGTTTTATAAGGGATTCAAAGTTTGTTACCAAAAAATTGGCAAGGAAATCAGAATTATTTGATGGATTGTCATAAATCAACCAGTCTAAATCTTCTAGAGAAGTTTTCAGTTTTTCGATGCCACGAGAAGAAATAATTCTACGCCAAACATTAGAAGTACTTATTATTATTATAACAATACACATAATAACCAACAAAACTTGACGCTTACCTTAAAAAAATATTTATTATTGTATATTATGTATATAAGTGTATTTTAGTTTCAGAGACCACAACATAGTCGTTTAGGTAAAGAGTAAAATGAGGTCAAGGGACTTATTTTAAAAATATATATATAGGCATATTCTTTGTCCTCAGTTTGAACCAAATATGCAATTTGAGAAGAATATTTTGTCATTTACTACCCATTCCGCAAATGTTTCCGAAAAATCACAAGAGTAAAAAGGGTCAAGGGTTTTTTTTCGAAAAAAAAAATATATTGGCATATTTGTTGTCCTTAGTTTGAATCAAATATGAAATTTGAGAAAAATATTTTGTCATTCACTACCCATTCCGCAAATATTTCCGAAAAATCACAAGAGTAAAGTGGGCTCAAGGGGTTTTTTTTCGGAAAAAAATTATAATGTCATATTCGTTGTCTATAGTTTGAATCAAATATGCAATTTGAGAAAAAAAAATTGTCATTTATTACCCATTCCGCAAATTTTTCCGAAAAATCACAAGAGTAAAGTGGCGTCAAGAGGGGTTTTTTCGAAAAAAAATTATATCGGCATATTCGTTGTCTTTAGTTTGAATCAAATATGCAAATTGAGAAAAATATTTTGTTATTTACTACCCATTCCGCAAATTTTTCCGGAAAATCACAAGAGTAAAGTGGGCTCAAGGGGTTTTTTTTCGGAAAAAAATTATAATGTCATATTCGTTGTCTTTAGTTTGAATCAAATATGCAATTTGAGAAAAAAAAATTGTCATTTATTACCCATTCCGCAAATTTTTCCGAAAAATCACAAGAGTAAAGTGGCGTCAAGAGGGGTTTTTTCGAAAAAAAATTATATCGGCATATTCGTTGTCTTTAGTTTGAATCAAATATGCAAATTGAGAAAAATATTTTGTTATTTACTACCCACTCCGCAAATTTTTCCGGAAAATCACAAGAGTAAAGTGGGCTCAAGGGGTTTTTTTTCGGAAAAAAATTATAATGTCATATTCGTTGTCTTTAGTTTGAATCAAATATGCAATTTGAGAAAAAAAAATTGTCATTTATTACCCATTCCGCAAATTTTTCCGAAAAATCACAAGAGTAAAGTGGCGTCAAGAGGGGTTTTTTCGAAAAAAAATTATATCGGCATATTCGTTGTCTTTAGTTTGAATCAAATATGCAAATTGAGAAAAATATTTTGTTATTTACTACCCATTCCGCAAATTTTTCCGGAAAATCACAAGAGTAAAGTGGGCTCAAGGGTTTTTTTTTCGGAAAAAAATTATAATGTCATATTCGTTGTCTTTAGTTTGAATCAAATATGCAATTTGAGAAAAAAAAATTGTCATTTATTACCCATTCCGCAAATTTTTCCGAAAAATCACAAGAGTAAAGTGGCATCAAGAGGGGTTTTTTCGAAAAAAAATTATATCGGCATATTCGTTGTCTTTAGTTTGAATCAAATATGCAAATTGAGAAAAATATTTTGTTATTCACTACCCATTCCGCAAATTTTTCCGGAAAATCACAAGAGTAAAGTGGGCTCAAGGGGTTTTTTTTCGGAAAAAAATTATAATGTCATATTCGTTGTCTTTAGTTTGAATCAAATATGCAATTTGAGAAAAAAAAATTGTCATTTATTACCCATTCCGCAAATTTTTCCGAAAAATCACAAGAGTAAAGTGGCGTCAAGAGGGGTTTTTTCGAAAAAAAATTATATCGGCATATTCGTTGTCTTTAGTTTGAATCAAATATGCAAATTGAGAAAAATATTTTGTTATTTACTACCCATTCCGCAAATTTTTCCGGAAAATCACAAGAGTAAAGTGGGCTCAAGGGGTTTTTTTTCGGAAAAAAATTATAATGTCATATTCGTTGTCTTTAGTTCGAATCAAATATGCAATTTGAGAAAAAAAAATTGTCATTTATTACCCATTCCGCAAATTTTTCCGAAAAATCACAAGAGTAAAGAGGCGTCAAGAGGGGTTTTTTCGAAAAAAAATTATATCGGCATATTCGTTGTCTTTAGTTTGAATCAAATATGCAAATTGAGAAAAATATTTTGTTATTTACTACCCATTCCGCAAATTTTTCCGGAAAATCACAAGAGTAAAGTGGGCTCAAGGGGGGTTTTTTCGGAAAAAAAATTTCAAAGTCATATTCTTTGTCTCTAGTTAGAATCAAATATGCAATTTGAGAAAAAAAATTGTCATTTACTACCCAGTCCGCAAATTTTTCCGAAAAATCACAGGAGTAAAGTGGCGTCAAGAGGAGTTTTTCCGAAAAAAAATTATATCGGCATATTCGTTGTCTTTAGTTTGAATCAAATATGCAAATTGAGAAAAATATTTTGTTATTTACTACCCATTCCGCAAATTTTTCCGGAAAATCACAAGAGTAAAGTGGGCTCAAGGGGGGTTTTTTCGGAAAAAAAATTTCAAAGTCATATTCTTTGTCTCTAGTTAGAATCAAATATGCAATTTGAGAAAAAAAATTGTCATTTACTACCCAGTCCGCAAATTTTTCCGAAAAATCACAGGAGTAAAGTGGCGTCAAGAGGAGTTTTTCCGAAAAAAAATTATATCGGCATATTCGTTGTCTTTAGTTTGAATCAAATATGCAAATTGAGAAAAATATTTTGTTATTTACTACCCATTCCGCAAATTTTTCCGGAAAATCACAAGAGTAAAGTGGGCTCAAGGGGTTTTTTTTCGGAAAAAAATTATAATGTCATATTCGTTGTCTTTAGTTCGAATCAAATATGCAATTTGAGAAAAAAAAATTGTCATTTATTACCCATTCCGCAAATTTTTCCGAAAAATCACAAGAGTAAAGAGGCGTCAAGAGGGGTTTTTTCGAAAAAAAATTATATCGGCATATTCGTTGTCTTTAGTTTGAATCAAATATGCAAATTGAGAAAAATATTTTGTTATTTACTACCCATTCCGCAAATTTTTCCGGAAAATCACAAGAGTAAAGTGGGCTCAAGGGGGGTTTTTTCGGAAAAAAAATTTCAAAGTCATATTCGTTGTCTCTAGTTAGAATCAAATATGCAATTTGAGAAAAAAAAATTGTAATTTACTACCCAGTCCGCAAATTTTTCCGAAAAATCACAGGAGTAAAGTGGCGTCAAGAGGAGTTTTTCCGAAAAAAAATTATATCGGCATATTCGTTGTCTTTAGTTTGAATCAAATATGCAAATTGAGAAAAATATTTTGTTATTTACTACCCATTCCGCAAATTTTTCCGGAAAATCACAAGAGTAAAGTGGGCTCAATGGGGGTTTTTTCGGAAAAAAAATTTCAAAGTCATATTCGTTGTCTCTAGTTAGAATCAAATATGCAATTTGAGAAAAAAAAAATTGTCATTTACTACCCAGTCCGCAAATTTTTCCGAAAAATCACAGGAGTAAAGTGGCGTCAAGAGGAGTTTTTCCGAAAAAAAATTATATCGGCATATTTGTTGTTCTTAGTCTGAATCAAATATGAAATTTGAGAAAAATATTTTGTCATTCACTACCCATTCCGCAATTTTTTTCGAAAAATAACAAGAGTAAACTGGGTTGAGGGGGGGTTTTTTCGGAAAAAAAGTTTCATAGGCATATTCTTTGTCCTCAGGTTGAATCAAATATGCAATTTGAGAAAAATATTCCATCATTTACTACCCATTCCGCAAGAAATCCTTCAGTCAGTAAAATAGATTCTCCCCCAATGTTTGGACACTTAGAAACATATTTTTCATATTGTAAGATAACAGGCAATATCAGCAAATTAAGCAATCCAAATCTGCAAGAAAATCTATATTTTCCAGTAATAACGAAAATGTTTGGAAAATCTGCAGAAAAACTCAGCGTCATTTCTTGTTCCCTAGAAAAATCCAAGTTAGCTGTTTACTATCATCTTCCTGTTTTTCTGGCATTTCTTATACTTGATAAACAACAAAAACTCTGGTCATTTCTTGCTATCATTCTGCCCGGTTTCTTGTAGGAAACCGTATCATATAAATATCAGTATTTGAGCTGGCCCGGCATTATTCTATAGTTACTTTCACTCCGTCGATCGTAGTAGAAAGACAGTAATTCCAGTTTATTTCAAAGTTAAAAATAATTATAATAATTGTGACAATTGTGTTCGAGAAGGTAAATCATAGCCTTGCTTTATTTTCACCTAGTTTTCGTTGCACCGAATCTCGTTCAAATATTTCCGTGGCTATTATTCCGAAGCCGGTTTTTTTTATTGATTCACCTTTTATACTATTTGAAAGTAAAAGTATTTTTCCGTTCATTTCGCATATTGAGTAGTGTACTGAGTTGATCACATTTTCCCGTCGACCTATTATAGCTTGCAAGTGGTACAAGTTAATAAGAAACGAATAGAACTTTCATTTTGATTAATGTAACGTCATCGGCAATCTTGTCTTTCCAGGGGGTATTATTTGCGTTCCCTGAACAATAGACGAGGAAAGTGATGACGTCACAAATGTCATTCTTGTCAAAAACTGATTCCAAACAAACCTCCGGTTGAATTTAAATCGGCTTGTCCGATATGTTTCCGTAATTATTTTTCAACTTCTTTTGCCTGAGGAAACAAAATCCAATCAACCAAACACAAACTAATAAGTAAAGCAGTAAATCATCAACAGAGAAAGTCTCTTAAAATTATTTGTTTGGAATCAGTTTTTGGCAAGAATGACATTTGACACACTTTCCTCGCCTATTCACAAGGCTAGTGGATATTATCCCGGTTAGTTTATTTGACTGTTTTCCCAGCATCTACTGTTTTCCTATTTATTAAACTTCATTAATTTCTCAGATTACCTTTTTAATAATTCCGTATGGGTATTTCTGCCAAATTTCAGATTGTTCACCATTCACTTTGTTTGTGAAATAGTCTAATAAAATTCCACTCGTGATTGAATTTTACTCATAAGTCTGTCTTTTATTTCTGAACTCAACTGAATTGTATCGAGAAAACACCACTCGTCCTGCGGACTCGTGGTGTTTTCTCTAAGCAATTCAGTTTCGTTCAGAAATGAATCGACAGACTTATCACGGAAATTCAATCACTTGTGGTATTACTGTTGATTAGTTTCCCAGCACCTACTCTTTGATTTTTATCCTCAGTAACGTCACTGGCAATACCTGGAGATGCTCAAGACGTAGGCTACTGAACGTTCTCCAGTTTTCATAGAAAACTACGTTTGTGGCTGACCGCTTGATTCGTCGGGTCGATATTGCTTTTGATTTTATTGGGAGAAGAGTCACGAAGAGGTGGAAATTACAATATCCGAGTACTGCCTTAGTTGATTATTTTCACAGCACCTACGCTTAGATTTTCCTCATCGATAAAATCACTGGCAATACCTGGAGATGCTCAAGACGTAGGCCATTGTACGTTTTCAAGTTTTCTTTGAAAACTACGTTAGCTGGCTGACCGCTTGATTCGCCGGGTCGATATTGCTTTTGTTTTTGTTGAGAAGGGAAATCAAGAAGGGGTGAAAAATATAACAACCGCGATTTGCTTTAATTGAATAAATTCATGAAACCGACTGGTTTGGTTTTCCTCATCGATAAACTCACTGGCGATACCTGGAGATGATCAAGACGTAGGCTACTGAACGTTCTACCGTTTTCATTGAAAACTACGTTAGCTGGCTGACCGCTTGATTCGCCGGGTCGATATTGCTTTTGTTTTTGTTGAGAAGGGAAATCAAGAAGGGGTGAAAAATATAACAACCGTGATTTGCTTTATTTGAATAAATTCATGACACCGACTTGTTTGGTTTTCCTCATCGATAAACTCACTGGCGATACCTGGAGATGATCAAGACGTAGGCTACTGAACGTTCTACCGTTTTCATTGAAAACTACGTTTGTGGCTGACCGCTTGATTCGTCGGGTCGATATTGCTTTTGTTTTTGTTGAGAAGGGAAATCAAGAAGGGGTGAAAAATATAACAACCGCGATTTGCTTTAATTGAATAAATTCATGACACCGACTGGTTTGGTTTTCCTCATCGATAAACTCACTGGCGATACCTGGAGATGATCAAGACGTAGGCTACTGAACGTTCTACCGTTTTCATTGAAAACTACGTTTGTGGCTGACCGCTTGATTCGTCGGGTCGATATTGCTTTTGTTTTTGTTGAGAAGGGAAATCAAGAAGGGGTGAAAAATATAACAACCGTGATTTGCTTTATTTGAATAAATTCATGACACCGACTGGTTTGGTTTTCCTCATCGATAAAATCACTGGCGATACCTGGAGATGATCAAGACGTAGGCTACTGAACGTTCTACCGTTTTCATTGAAAACTACGTTTGTGGCTGACCGCTCGATTCGTCGGGTCGATATTGCTTTTGTTTTTGTTGAGAATGGAAATCAAGAAACCAAACCAGTCGGTGTCATGAATTTATTCAAATAAAGCAAATCACGGTTGTTATATTTTTCATCACTTCTTGATTTCCCTTCTCAACAAAAACAAAAGCAATATCGACCCGACAAATCAAGCGGTCAGCCACAAACGTAGTTTTCAATGAAAACGGTAGAACGTTCAGTAGCCTACGTCTTGATCATCTCCAGGTATCGCCAGTGATTTTATCGATGAGGAAAACCAAACCAGTCGGTGTCATGAATTTATTCAAATAAAGCAA
The DNA here is from genome assembly GCA_944452925.2 of Chrysolina oricalcia. NCBI lineage: Eukaryota > Metazoa > Arthropoda > Insecta > Coleoptera > Chrysomelidae > Chrysolina > Chrysolina oricalcia. The sequence goes on along the minus strand of OX101829.2, from coordinate 57,860 downwards.
ATCACGGTTGTTATATTTTTCACCACTTCTTGATTTCCCTTCTCAACAAAAACAAAAGCAATATCGACCCGACGAATCAAGCGGTCAGCCACAAACGTAGTTTTCAATGAAAACGGTAGAACGTTCAGTAGCCTACGTCTTGATCATCTCCAGGTATCGCCAGTGATTTTATCGATGAGGAAAACCAAACCAGTCGGTGTCATGAATTTATTCAAATAAAGCAAATCACGGTTGTTTTATTTTTCACCACTTCTTGATTTCCCTTCTCCACAAAAACAAAAGCAATATCGACCCGACGAATCAAGCGGTCAGCCACAAACGTAGTTTTCAATGAAAACGGTAGAACGTTCAGTAGCCTACGTCTTGATCATCTACAGGTATCGCCAGTGATTTTATCGATGAGGAAAACCAAACCAGTCGGTGTCATGAATTTATTCAAATAAAGCAAATCACGGTTGTTATATTTTTCACCACTTCTTGATTTCCCTTCTCAACAAAAACAAAAGCAATATCGACCCGACGAATCAAGCGGTCAGCCACAAACGTAGTTTTCATTGAAAACGGTAGAACGTTCAGTAGCCTACGTCTTGATCATCTCCAGGTATCGCCAGTGATTTTATCGATGAGGAAAACCAAACCAGTCGGTGTCATGAATTTATTCAAATAAAGCAAATCACGGTTGTTATATTTTTCACCACTTCTTGATTTCCCTTCTCAACAAAAACAAAAGCAATATCGACCCGACGAATCAAGCGGTCAGCCACAAACGTAGTTTTCAATGAAAACGGTAGAACGTTCAGTAGCCTACGTCTTGATCATCTCCAGGTATCGCCAGTGAGTTTATCGATGAGGAAAACCAAACCAGTCGGTGTCATGAATTTATTCAATTAAAGCAAATCGCGTAGGCTACTGAACGTTCTACCGTTTTCATTGAAAACTACGTTTGTGGCTGACCGCTTGATTCGTCGGGTCGATATTGCTTTTGTTTTTGTTGAGAAGGGAAATCAAGAAGTGGTGAAAAATATAACAACCGTGATTTGCTTTATTTGAATAAATTCATGACACCGACTGGTTTGGTTTTCCTCATCGATAAAATCACTGGCGATACCTGGAGATGATCAAGACGTAGGCTACTGAACGTTCTACCGTATTCATTGAAAACTACGTTTGTGGCTGACCGCTTGATTCGTCGGGTCGATATTGCTTTTGTTTTTGTGGAGAAGGGAAATCAAGAAGTGGTGAAAAATATAACAACCGTGATTTGCTTTATTTGAATAAATTCATGACACCGACTGGTTTGGTTTTCCTCATCGATAAAATCACTGGCGATACCTGGAGATGATCAAGACGTAGGCTACTGAACGTTCTACCGTTTTCATTGAAAACTACGTTTGTGGCTGACCGCTTGATTCGTCGGGTCGATATTGCTTTTGTTTTTGTTGAGAAGGGAAATCAAGAAGGGGTGAAAAATATAACAACCGTGATTTGCTTTTCTGGTTTGGTTTTCCTCATCGATAAACTCACTGGCGATACCTGGAGATGATCAAGACGTAGGTTACTGAAAGTGTTCAAGTTTTCTTGGGAAAACAACGCTTGTGGCTGACCGCTTGATTTGTCGGGTCCATATTGCTTTTGGTTTTGTCGGGAAAGGTGCCAAGAAGTGGGTGAAATTACTTGAGCTCTCTTGTTTACTGTGATACCGTGTGTGACCCTGAGTGATTAAAACCGTGTAGTAAAGCCTGAAACTCCCCGCATAATTTTTCAAAAGTATCCTACATCCGTGTGATTCCGTGCTAGTATTGCCTGTTATATTAGGGTTAGAATTCTTGTTGTTTATGTTAGCTAGTCCATGACACTATTGTACTTAACTATTTGGACTACTTGTGTCAAATAAATTAATTTCTTTATTAGATATTTCCGAGTGTTATTCCACATTGATGAAACATTACTATTTATAAGTCAGTTGGATGAAGATTTTGATTTGATGATTTTTACAGAATCTTGGAGAATATATAATCTAGATTTGTACAAAATACCAGGATATCAACAAATTTACAATCATGGAAACTTAAACCAAAACGATGGTGTAATGGTTTTCATAAAAAACAAGTATCATTACAAATATGATATTATTCCATTTGGTAATTTAAAAATAATTAATATACAAATGAAAATGAAAAATTTACCATTAATCAATATATTTTCGATATACAAACCACCTTCTTTCTGCCCATATACAGGGTGTTAATTAAGTACGTTGACAAACTTCGGGAGGTGATTCTTTGAAGGTTTTCAGGACGAAAAGTTCATATAAACATATGTCCCAAACGGCTTGGTTTTCGAGATACAGGGCGATAAAAATACATTTTTTTCAAGATTTTTTAGAGTTAACTTCGACATTTTCGACAATAATCAGTTCAAATTAGGCAAGTACAATCCATTCAATAGGGCGCACGATACAAAATAATGCATTTCTTAAATAATTCACAGGGTCCACCTTATTTCAGAGTCAAGCTTTGTTCAACCCTTCAGAATTTTTTTTCCGCCGCCACTGACATATTATGAGAAAGGAATAATCAATGTTGTTTCATTTAACATCTTTTTGATATCTTGCATTTTTTCATTTACTTGTACGGTTCAGGGGCTATAATGAAAATATTAATTTAAACATTTTCCAGTGTGGCATAACATTAGAAAATTTGAAAATTAAACATTTTCAATTATTGTAAATTGATAGAAATATTTTTTCAGAATTAGAAAAATCTACGATGAATAAAAATTATACAATAAAAAATATAAAGACAAGCTTTTATACAAATGCACTGAAAATGAAAAAATAATTTGTTTCATTTTTTGTAGGTCATTCTGTGAGTATCAAAATCTTTCTGTACAAGATTACCTAGATCAAACAATGAAATGAATAATTTTTTCCTTTTCAGTGTATTGTATAAAAACTTTAAAATGGTTTCTTTTAATAATTTTCATTTTTAACATTTTAGTTTATTTTTTATGTGAAACTGAAAATCTCCAACCCAAAAACCATCACATACCAATTTTGAACAGAATCGGATCATAATCACAATACTCGTCCGCCATATTGGAGCCGCCATTTTGTTTTTTAACAAACATTTTTTTAATGCATTGTCACCGGAATTACGGAAACCTGCCAAATTTCAAATTAATCGGAGTATTAGAAGTGGGTCAAATTCAACTTTTATTAAATTGTTTGTTAGTTACAAGTGAAGCTGAATAAAAGCTTGTTATTGTAAAGATGTGATTTCTTTTTGTGATATCTAACAGAAAACTACTATCTCCCCGTCACTGCGGTACGCTGGATATTAAACTAGATCTGACAGATATTGGGAAAACCTTAACTTTCAACCTGAAGATTCTGATGGTAAAAATGTGCATTTTCATTGAGATATTTGATTAAAAATGTTTTTACCCATCAGTCTTGATAGAGAACTCATACAAATTTTTTGTTATTTTAAAAAAAGATATTTTTTAGTTTTCAATTGAACGTTTCCTTTTCAACATAAAAAACTTCCGAAAGGTAATCCTGTAATGGAAGATAGTTAATAGGGTTTATCTAATAGTCGCAGATCATTACACATTTGATTTTCATTTATGAATCTCTGGTCATAACTCCGAAAAACTAAATCAAATAAATTTTTGTTTCCGTACGGAGTACATTATTTTATCAGAAATTTCGGTTTGTTTTTTCTTCTGCAGTAACGCAGAAATTTTGTAATCAATTTGAATTCATAAAAATAGCAAAGTGGGATTTGATATTAATTCATTTATTTAAATATCAACAACTTGACAGTTATCGAAAGTTGAGAAACTGTCTCATTGTTAATTCTTCATTAGTGCAAGCTATAAAGCAGATTCATTCAATATTCCTTTGGATAAAATGGTTGAATATACAAATTCAGAAATGGCAGACATGCACTTAATGTATGGAATGGCTGATGGTAACGCTCGTGCCGCCAGACGAATGTATCTAGAAAGATTTCCACAACGTCATATTCCCAGCACACAAATGTTCATCAATATTCACTCCCGTCTTCGTGAAACGGGTACTTTCAAGAGGTCTGCTGTTCTCATAGGAAGACCCAGGAGAGTTAGAACAGTTCAGATAGAAGAAGCTGTACTTAACGAAATTGAGCAGCATCTAGACACCAGTACAAGACAAATTGCGGCACAGTTTAACGTAACCCATGTATTGGTATGGCAAATTTTAAAAGAGCAACAACTTTATCCCTATCTCATACAGCGTGTTCAAGCTCTTCTGCCAAGGGATTTTCCAAACAGATTAACTTTTTGCACTTGGATTCGAAATAAATTGTTGGAAAATCCATGGTTTTTATCTCAAGTGTTATTCACCGATGAGGCATGCTTTTCCCGTAAAGCCATTATTAATTTTCACAACAATCATATGTGGGCTGATCAAAACCCACACGCCGTGATTGAAAACCATTTTCAAGAGACGTTTTCTGTGAATGTTTGGGTTGGAATTGTAGGGAATTTCCTTATCGGGCCACATTTTCTGCCTCATAGACTCAATGGTGACCATTATCGACATTTTTTGAATTCATCTTACCTGGACTCCTAGAAGAGATCCCACTGATGGTGCTCCAGTACACTTCAGATTGGTTGCACGCCAATATTTAGAAGAGAATTATTCTGATCGCTGGATTGGGCGTGGTGGGCCACAACTTTGGCCACCAAGGTCACCCGATATGAATCCACTTGATTTTTTCCTCTGGGGGCACCTTAAATCATTAGTGTACCGAACTCCAGTTCAAAGTGAAGAAGACCTGAGGAATCGCATACAGGAGTCATGCGCTATTATAAGAAACACTCCTGGTATTTTTGAGCGTATCCGCCAGACTATGGTTAGGCGCATAAACGCATGCATTGAAGTTGGCGGTGGCCATTTCCAGCAGCTGCTCTGACATCAATTTCAATAATGGTCCTTTTCTGAACTTAATTTTATTCCTAGGGAATTTATGTTACTTTGCTCTAGTATTTGATAATAAAGTTATTCACTATTGAAAATGTCCAAAATTATTTTGCCATAATAAACTTTGTGCAATACATATTCAACCTGAGTTATGGTAAAAAATGTATGGGAGCTCCATAACATTACATTTTCTCTACACGAGCAGAAAATAGCTATTTGTGTAATGAGAACAAAATGACGAATTGCGTCACGCGCTAATCTTTGGAGAGTGGCAATGACACTTCGAGAAATGAATTATTTTATATCATGCGCACTATTGAATGGATTGTACTTGTCCAATTTGAACTAAACTCCAAAAACTCCTAAAAAATGTATTTTGATCACCCTGTACTTCGAAAACCAAGCCGCTTGGGACATGTTTATATGAATTTTTCATCTTGAAACCTTTCAAAGAATCACCCTTCAAGTTTGTTAGACTATTTGCTTCTCAAATTTCTTTATGTTATGCGTTACTGGAAAATGTTTGCGTTAATATTTTCATTGCAACTCCTGAACCGTACAAGTAAATGAAAAACATCAAGAGAGCAAAAAGATGTTAAATGAAACAACATTGATTATTCCTTTCTCATAATATGTCAGTGGCGGCGGAAAAAAAATTCTGAAGGGTTGAACAAAGCTTGACTCTGGAAAAAGGAGGACCCTTTGAATTATTTGAGAAATGCATTATTTTGTATCGTGCGTACTATTGAATGGATTGTACTTGCCTAATTTGAACTGATTATTGTCGAAAATGTCGAAGTTAACTCTAAAAAATCTTGAAAAAAATGTATTTTTATCTCCCTGTATCTCGAAAACCAAGCCGTTTAGGACATATGTTTATATGAACATTTCGTCCTGAAAACCTTCAAAGAATCACCTCCCGAAGTTTGTCAACGTACTTAATTAACACCCTGTATGTTCAATAATCACTTAAAATCCTTCTTTTGTCAATATAAAACAGAACTGAGCAAAAAAACTTCAATTATTATTGGTGATTTAAACATCGACCTACTTTCAAGTTATGATTATGTCAATATAATATAATATAATATTTTGAGTGAAAGTGGTTTTGTGTCTTTTATTAATAAAACCACCAGAAAAATGGGTAGACAAAAATCATGTTAGATCACATATTTATAAAAAGTGATGAAAATTCTGATATCTTCAAACCTATCATATTCGAATATCAAATAACTGATCATTTTCCCATTATTCTACAAATCTATATTGAAACTGAGCAGATAAAAAAAGAACCAATAAAATATAAATTTTTTAGACTATAAAAAATTATATGAACATTTTTCAAATGAAAATTGGAATGATTACTACAATCTGAAAACTTCAGATGAATTAGCACCTGTTTGATAAAAAAAAATCCAAAATTGTATGGAAAAAAGTACAAATAAAGTTAATATCAAAAGTATTGATAAAAAGAGAAAAGAATGGATGACCCCAGTATTATTAAAATCGATAAATAAAAAAAAGAAATGTATAAAAAACTGAAGACTGGTTGTAACAATATTGAATTTGAAAATGAGTACAAACTATATAAAAACCGACTTTCATCTATTATAAATGAAGCAAAAATAAAATGTAATAAAGCTCAAACAGAAAAACATATGAATTCAACAAGAGATTTATGGTATAATATAAAAAAATTATGCAATGAAAAAGAAACTTCTAGATCTATCAATGAAATTGAAATGGCTAATGGTAATGTAACAACTGATCCAAAAATTATGTCGAACGAATTCATAGAGTACTTTTCTCAAGTTGGAAGCAATTTAGCAAAAAATATAAAGAATATTAGAAAATGTTCAACACTATCGACAAGATGTTTGAACTCCTTTTTCATTGAAGAAACTACTCAAAGTGAAATTGAAGATACCATAAGGTCATTAAAAAAAAAGAAATCCCCTGGAATTGATAAAATTACTAGTGAAGTTTTAAAAACGATCACTGAGGATGCTAGTTATTTTAAATGAAACGTTATAAAAATATCAAGTGTGATATACCACTGAATTGTGATTTTATCGCTTTATCAATATTTGTACTAAAATAGACAGGTCCGTATTTGAAAAAAAAATGTTGATGGTGGCCGTGTTGACACGAAACGTTTAATCAAAGATTCATTGTTACATTTTTATAGTACATTTTAAATACATTAAAACTTTTCTTATACATTTTTTTATATTTTCAGAAATAACAGTTCTATTCGTAAAAAAACAAATAACAGCATTTTTGGTTTTCCCTGTATAACTCGGGAAGGGCGAGACTCCCTGTAAATTTTCTTTGACCATTGTACTGTTCTCCACAATAGTTACCTTTTCTCCCATTTAATCGTCTTCGTATCTGTTACGGTTTAGAATATAGCAATGTTACCACATGATAAAAGAAACAGCCTGTATATAAAAAGAAAGAAGGTATTCATTTCAACTCATTGCCAAAGGAAATTAAGAGCATCAAATCATTTTTTTCCTTGAAAAAAAAAACAAAAGAATGGATATTAAATAAAGAAAGACAATTTTTCCACAATTTTTGTTAACAAAATAGAAATCACAAACTGCCATATTTGTTTTTTGTCATTATTATATATTATTATTATATAAATAACTTCATTTCCTTATTTTAATTCAGTCCTTACAACAAGTGAAACTTCGTAAGGCTTTTCCGGATTATTTGCATCAAACAGACAATTGATTGTGAATTTTATATTTATAAGTATATTATTGCAAATAAACTTATTATTATTATTATTATACAACGACCTCTTAGGAAGTTGTATTTCCTACAATTGCCCAGAAATCGAAATACACAGCGGACCTAATTTTTTTATTTGAAGAGATAGGGTCATGAATCCAACGGGACTATGTTCCTTACCAAAAATTTTGAAAAAAACGAAAAAAGAATGATAATAATATCTTCATCTACTGGAGGACCATAACTTTTTCATCTCAAGAGATAGAGAAATGGTTCCTGAAGGTAAATTATCTCCAAATAAAAATAGAAAAAACAAAATAATAATAATAATTTTAAAAAAAATGTCCTGACCTCTGTCGTGGTACTTCAAAACGCTATATTTTCAGAACCATAGGAGATATCGCTTTGAAATTTGAATCATTTCAATAACTCAAAGATGTTATTTGTCAGTTGTTTTAAGTTGGCGATCGGAAAACTCGGAAAATTTTTACAGGTTCTTTTAACTTTTTTTTCAAGTTTCTACTTCTCTTAATACACAGGTTCAGGAATTGACTTGATTCATTTCATATTCCTTGAATATATACTTTAATATGTCTTACAGAAGATTGTATTTTTTGAGAAGGATCGGAAAATGATAACCAGGTTTTCTGTGCAATTTTCCGAAAAATGTCGATATTTTGAAACACGAAAAACAATCGAATCATTGATCGAAACTGAATTTCAAATGATGCAGTTGGTAGAGCTCAAATAAAGCAACAAATCATAACTCTTCTGAATTTCCACTAAAATGACCGGAAAACTGAGAAAACTTAAAAAAGTTAAAACAAAAAATTTTAATTTTGGAAAATACGAAATATCTCGGAAACGCTCAATATTTTCCAAATTTATCAGGATATCTTTTCTGACCGCCTTCAAAAAATCTACAAAAAAAAATTTAATTATTTGCCTCTCATATCAATAGTCCGGGAGATGAAAAAATCGGAAAATCGAAATATTGACCGTACTAACAAGAGTAATGAAAATTTTTAAATCGCATGCAGTTCGCACTACGAGCCCTTCCAATGTACTGAAACAGTTTTTCTCCAACTTGATTATAAAGTGGAAAAATGACAAAAAAATGGAAAAAAAAAACAAAAAATTTGGACTTATCTTTGATATCGCCAACAACTCGAACACCAAACGAGATATTCAAAAATTGTATAGGAACAAATTTATTCTCCTTGGAAAAACCTACAAAAAAGTCTGCTATAAAATTTTTCGTCACTAGTAAAACAAACGAGAAAACTACGATTTTGTGGGAAAAATTATATTTTCGGTTTCCCAAAATCCGTTCTAGACAGTGGGGTCAACTTTTTTGTTTGAAGAGATAGAACAATGGTTCAAAGATGAAAATGATCGTTGTAAAAAATTTAGATCAGAACAAGAAAAAAATTATTATCATTATTATTATTTTTTTGACTGGGCGACCTTCACTTTTTTATTTGAAGAGATAGAGAAGAGTTTATTTGAAAGAAAATGATCCCCATCGAAAAATACATACGACTAGATAGAAAAAAATTCGAAAAAAAAACAAAAATTTTTCATCTTTTTTTTGTCTGTCTGTCCGCCTGTCTGTCGTGGCATTTCAAAACGCTCGCATTTTCATACTTTTGAAGATATCTCATTGAAATTTGAATCATATCAATAACTCGAGGACAATATTTCTCAAATTTTTTTTTTCGATAGGAAAATCAGGAAAATTTTTACGGCGTTTTTCCGACTTTTCATAGTTTCCTCGATAGCGGTTCAGGAATTGATTATTTTTCTTCCATACTTCTTAGAGGTATACGCCTATATGTCCTACACAAGTGTATAGTTTTTGAGAGGGATCGGAAAATGCTTACGGCTTTTCCGGGCGATTTTCCGAAAAATGATAAACTGAAAAATACGCCAAACCAATGATGGAAACTGAATTTTGAAACATTTTTCACCAAAATTATCGGAAAACCGGGAAAACTCGAGAAAACTGAAAATAAAAATTTGAATTTTAGAAAATACGAAATATCTCGAAAACGGTCTATATTTTCTCAATTTATCAAGAATTATTTTTTGACCGCCTTCAAAAAATCTACAAATAATGTAGACACATTTTCTCCGTAAAATCAATAGTACGGGAAATATTCCAAAAAAATGGAAAATCGAGATATTGACCCTAACAATGAAACAAATGAAAATCTAGAAATATCTTCTGATACGTATTCACAAGCCTCACTGATACTCCAAACTGTTTTTCTCCAACTCTATTAGAAAGTGGAAAAAAGTTGAAAAAGTTTTTAAAAATTTTGAAACCTCAAAATCTAGAAAACTATACAAGATATCGAGAATGTGAATATGAAGAGTTTTGATGTACTTGAACAGATCTACCAAAAGTGTTTGAAAAGTTTTTCCATTTTTTGAAATTTTTTAATTTTTTTAATCAAAACTCAAATATGGTGACGTATTTTCCAATTTCACATTTCATCTTTTTTAACCATCTCATAAAAATCTACAAAAAATGTGAACAGTATTTTTCTGTAATATCAATAGTCTGGGAAATATTTCACAAAAAATTTTAACATTTTTTTCGATAAACACCAAAATCTCGAAAACCATACGAGATATCGAGAAAATTTGTATAAACAGTTCTATTAAACTCAAAGATGTCAATAGAAAATTCCAATGAAATGTTTCCATATCTTGGAAAATAAAAAAAATATAGACTTTTTTTTTATAAAAACACCAAAAACTCAAATATGGCGAAGGATTTTTCAATTTCACAGTTTGTCTTTTTTGATCCCCTCATAAAAGTCTACAAGAAATGTGCCATAAGTTTTTCTGCTATATCAATAATCTGGGAAATATTTCGAAAAAACGAAAAATTTGGGACTCAGAAAAAATTTCACATTTTTTCCTATAACCTCCAAAAACGCGAAAACTAAACGAGATATCAAGAAAATATACATGGACAGTTTCATTTAACTCACAGATATCTACCAAAAGTTTTCATGGCATTTTTTCATATCTTGAAAAATAAACAAAATATCGATTTTTTTTTAAAAACACTAAAAACTCAAAGATAGCGATATATTGTCAAGTTTCACAGATAACCTTTTTTGATCTTCTCATGAAAGTCTACAAAAAATGTAAAAACATTGTTTCCGTAAAATGAATAGTCTGGAAAATATCTCACAAAAACGAAAAATTTGGGACATTGGTATTTTTGAATATTCACTCCCCCCTCCCCCTCCTTCTAATTTCAGAATATCCACTTCCCCCCCTCCTCCTTCGAAATTTTCCGGGCGCAAAGCGCCCGGATTTTTGAATATTTACTACCCACTTCCTCATTCGAATTTTTCCGGGCGCACAGCGCCCGGATTTTTGAATATTCACTTCCCCCTCCTTTGAATTTTCCCGGGCGCAAAGCTCAGGGATTATCAAAAATCCACTTGCTCCTCCCCTCCTTCGAATTTTCCCGGGCGCGAAGCGCCTGGATTTGTGGGAAATTAGTCAAGACAGTCATGTTTTGAAAACGCGTTTTTTTTTGAGGGAAATTATTCAAGACAGTCATTTTTTGAAAACACGTATTTTTATGGAAAATTAGTCAAGACAGTCATGTATTGAAAACGCGTTTTTTTATGGGAAATTAGTCAAGACAGTTAACCGCCGGAGGCCAAGTCTGAGCGTTAGGTGGATCCTAGCGTGGCTGAGTAAAAATAGCAACCGGTATTCAGTACTTCAGGTGTTGCAATTAAAGCCTGCAACTACTTGAATTCTGAAGTGAGTGGTCTAAATAACTGACCCCTGGATACCGACCGATCTCCATCTGTTGCTACCCTGGTAATTGGAGCATACCAATCAAAGCTGGCGCTCGAGACACCGCTAGAGACATAAAAGTCTGCCGTCGAGTCTCAGGGCCATTTTGTACGCGCTTGACCGTACAGACCAGGGGGGGTTGATGAATTTGGTTATTGGGTAAACAAGTACCAAATTCATAACCCCGGAAAAAAAGCGTTACAATGTATAAATAGTTTTGGAAGTTTACAGTACCATAACACTATTTTTAATACCTCGACCCGTGTTTCAGTCAACAAGTGACCATCTTCTGGAAGTAAATTTAAAACTCTTTCTTCACTCTTCTAGAAATGCAGCTTAAAAAAAAATTTCTTGATGATTTTGTTTCATTATTATATTTTATTTCAGTGTTCTGCACCTAAGTACACCTAGATGATTATGTTCTTTTATTAGCTTCAACTGATTTCAAGTTGTAGTTTTTAAACAAGTACAGTGACATGTTTGCATTATTTCAGTAAGATCAAACTTTAATGTGCATTTAAATTTTAAAAAGTGACTTCATAAGACTGAATTTTAAAGTGTATTTTTTATGAGTAGTTGTGTTAGTTTATACAACTAAATAAAGGAAGTATAAAGGATAATTAGGAGGCAAATACCTGACATTTGGTACAGGACTAGTAAAGGCAAATTCTGACTTAACTTGGTTTAGTTTGATCATCTTCCTGAAGATGGTCTCTTGGTGACAGAAGAGGTGTTGGTTTTCAATATTGAGTGTAACTGAATATTATTAGAGGAATTTCAGAAGATATATTCAAATGTACGATCATTTCTAGAAGGTCCAATGGCAAAGGCAAATCAGGGTGAAATGGAGTCGCTAAAGAGACAAGTGAAGGACCTCACGGACCAATTGGCGGCGTTACAAGCCAGACAAGCCTTGAGCAAGGAAGATAATGAGGTAAATTGATTTTTTTAAAGCATGTTTTTAACTTGCTCTGTGTGTGTGTTTGTTAGATGGTACAAATTCTGTAAGCTGAATTAGAACCATCTCCTCTTACCCTATAGAATTGAAATTTTACATGTTGGTTCAGTTCCAATGACAAAACATTAATGTCGAAGAAATTGTCCCTTGCTGCCCCCCGAAAGCTAGATAGAGAACGCGTTCAAAAGCTTTCTTGACGGATTTGGACGTCAAAAATTACTGAGAAATAAAAATAAATTAGGTAGGGGAGCTTGCCACCCTTTTTCTCGATAAAAATTGGAAAACTCGCGAAATTAAAATCGGAAAAATCCGTAAAAATAGTGAAAAATATCTGACCGTCGAATATTATGGTTTAAAAAAATATCACCCTCCCTGTCCCCCCTCAAATGCTAGATAGAGAACGCAAAGGAATTCAAAAAATGTTTCGTAAAGAATTATGAAAAAAAATGCTCCTCTTTCCTGTCACGAAAAAAATTAGGAAAACTTGTAAAATAGAAATAGAGAAAAATCCGTAAAAATAGCGAAAATTTGCGGCTTTTCTAAAGATTCGCGGCTTTTCTGATGAATTGCGGCTTTCCTAATGGTTCGTAGCTTAACTGAAGTTTCGCAGCTTAACTGAAGTTTCGCAGCTCATCTAATGATTTGCGGCATTTCTATAGTTCTTATAATAAAGATTCGCTGCTTTTGTGAAGATTCGCAGATTTTCTAATGAATCGCGGCTTTTCTAATGATTCGTGGCGTTTCTAATAATTCGGGGTGTTTCTAATGATTCGCGGTTTTTCTAATGATTCTCGATGCTTCTAATGATTCGCGGCGTTTCTAATAATTCGGGGCGATTCTAATGATTCTATACTTCTTCTTGTGTTTGTGTGGTAAAGGGGAAATAGTACTTGTTCTCATGAAACGTAGCTCTAACGTTTTGTTTGTTCCAGGTCGCTTCTGATTCTCAACCAGGAACCAGCTCTAGGGTGAGTCCTTAAAACCTCCTGCTTTATTTCGCTCTCACCATTTTTCTGATTGTTCATTCTTCTTATGTTGGAGCTATTTCCACAATGTCTGCCGGAAATGCTGATGAAATTTATATTATTTTCAGAATACTACAGATTCAGTTATAGTGATAAGCGATGAAGAAAATCGAGAATCGGTAAGTTTCATTATGAGAAGTTTCAAGTTGAGGAATACTGAAAATTACGTCATTTATTAAGATTCGCAGCTTTTCCAAATTTTTGTGGCTTTCCTCAATATTTGCGGCTTATCTAATGATTCGCGGCGTTTCTAATAATTTGGGGCGTTTCTAATGATTCTACACTCCTACTTGTGTTTGTGTGGTAAAGGGGAAATTCTACTTGTTCTCATGAAACGTAGCTCTATCGTTTTGTTTGTTCCAGGTCGCGTCTGATTGTCAGCAAGGAGCTAGCTCTAGGGTGAGTCCTCAAAACCTCCTGCTTTATTTCACTCTCGCCATTTTTCTGATTGTTTATTCATTCTTTTTATGTTGGAGCTATTTCCACAATGTCTGCCGGAAATGCTGATGAAATTTAAATTATTTTCAGAGTACCCCTGATACCGCCAATTCCGAAAATCGAGAATCGGTAAATTTCATATGTGGAGTTTCAAGTTGTGGAATACCGAAAATTACGTCATTTATTAGGATTCGAAGCTTTTCCAAATTTTTGTGGCTTTCCTCAATATTTGCGGCTTTTCTAATGATTCGCGGCGTTTCTAAAGATTCGCGGCTTTTCTAAAGATTCGCGGCTTTTCTAAAGATTCGCGGCTTTTCTAAAGATTCGCGACTTTTCTGGTGATTTTCGGCTTTTCTAATGATTCGTGGCTTTTCTAATGATTCGAGGCGTGTATAATGATTCGCGGTTTTTCTAGTAATTCGCAGCTTATCTGAAGATTCGCAGCTTATGTAAAGATTTGCGGCTTTTCTATAGTTCTTATAATAAAGATTTGCTGCTTTTCTAAAGATTCGCAGCTTTTCCAAATTTTTGTGGCTTTCCCCAATATTTGCGGCTTTTCTAAAGATTCGCTGCTTTTCTAAAGATTCGTAGCTTTTCCAAATTTTTGTGGCTTTCCTTAATATTTGCGGCTTTTTTAAATATTCGCGGCTTTTCTAAAGATTCGCAGCTTTTCCAAATTTTTGTGGCATTCCTCAATATTTGCGGCTTCTTTAAATATTCGCGGCTTTTCTAAAGATTCGCAGCTTTTCCAAATTTTTGTGGCTTTCCTCAATATTTGCGGCTTTTCTAAAGATTTACGGCTTTTCTAAAGATTCGCAGCTTTTCCAAATTTTTGTGGCTTTCCTTAATATTTGCGGCTTTTTTAAATATTCGCGGCTTTTCTAAAGATTCGCAGCTTTTCCAAATTTTTGTGGCATTCCTCAATATTTGCGGCTTCTTTAAATATTCGCGGCTTTTCTAAAGATTCGCAGCTTTTCCAAATTTTTGTGGCTTTCCTCAATATTTGCGGCTTTTCTAATGATTCGCGGCGTTTCTAATAATTTGGGGCTTATCTAATGATTCTACACTCCTACTTGTGTTTGTGTGGTAAAGGGGAAATTTTACTTGTTCTCATGAAACGTAGCTCAATCGTTTTGTTTGTTCCAGGTCACGTCTGATTATCAGCAGAGAGCCAGCTCTGTGGTGAGTCCTTAAAACTTCCTGCTTTATTTCACTCTCACCATTTTTCTGATTGTTCATTCTTCTTATGTTGGAGCTATTTCCACATTGTCTGCCGGAAATGCTGATGAAATTTATATTATTTTCAGAGTTCCAATGATACCGTCAATTCCAGAAATCGAGAATCGGTTAGTTTCATTATGTGAAGTTTCAAGTTGAGGAATACTGAAAATTACGTCATTTATTAAGATTCGCAGCTTTTCCAAATTTTTGTGGCTTTCCTCAATATTGATTTTCACGATTATCAAACTCGTGCAGCGCACGACATAAGACCTTCCAGATATAGGCTCAACAAACCTCAGATGAATTCTCTGAATGTTAGACTCTACAAATTTTTGCCACAAGAGTTCAAGATGCTCAATTACAATTGTTTCAAATTAAAACTTAAACGACACTTACTGTTCCACTGTTTTTACTCTATCGACGAATATCTGAGAGCACCCCCACTTCTCAATCTTGTGTCCTGACTCTGATTTCGACATTGGGTCATGTTTTCGATTTTATATATTGTTATGTCTGTTTGTGTTATTTTAGTTGTATTTTGAAATGACTTTTAATTAACGTTTTGTACCTGATTGACTTGCCAAATACATAATTGTAACTTGGTCATATAAATTCTATTCTATTCTAAAAAAAATTTGCAGCTTTTCCAAATTCTTGTGGCTTTCCTTAATATTTGCGGCTTTTTTAAAGATTCGCGGCTTTTCTAAAGATTCGCAGCTTTTCCAAATTTTTGTGGCTTTCCTCAATATTTGCGGCATTTCTAAAGATTCGCAGCTTTTCTAAAGATTCGCAGATTTTCTAATGATTCGCAGATTTTCTCTCCATTTTTCTGATTGTTTATTCATTCTTCTTATGTTGGAGCTATTTCCACAATGTCTGCCGGAAATGCTGATGAAATTTAATTTATTTTCAGCTTCCTGATGATGACGATGAGGACGACGATGACGATGATCCACGTGATCCAGATTGGCGATTATCTCGCGGAAATCGAGAGTCGGTAAGTTTCATTATGTAAAGTTTCAAGTTGAGGAATACTGAAAATTATGTCATTTATTAGGATTCGCAGCTTTTCTAAAGATTCGCAGCTTTTCCAAATTTTTGTGGCTTTCCTCAATATTTGCGGCTTTTTAAATATTCGCGGCTTTTCTAAAGATTCGCAGCTTTTCCAAATTTTTGTGGCTTTCCTCAATATTTGCGGCTCTAATAATTCTATACTCCTACTTGTGTTTGTGTGGTGAAGGGGAAATACTCTTTGTTCTCATGAAACGTTTTGTTTGTTCCAGGTCGCTTCTGATTGTCAGCAAGGAGCCAGCTCTAGGGTGAGTCCTTAAAACTTCCTGCTTTATTTCACCTCGCCTTTTTTCTCATTGTTCATTCTTCTTATGTTGGAGCTATTTCCACAAAGTCTGCCGGAAATGCTGATGAAATTTATATTATATTCAGATTACTACAGATTCCGTAGACGATCGAGAAAATCGAGAATCGTTAAGTTTCATTATGTGAAGTTTCAAGTTGAGGAATACTGAAAATTATGTCATTTATTAGGATTTGCAGCTTTTCTAAAGATTCGCAGCTTTTCCAAATTTTAGTGGCTTTCCTCAATATTTGCGGCTTTTTAAATATTCGCGGCTTTTCTAAAGATTCGCAGCTTTTCCAAATTTTTGTGGCTTTCCTCAATATTTGCGGCTTTTCTGAAGATTCGCGGCCTTTCTAAAGATTCGCGGCTTTTCTAAAGATTCGCGGCTTTTCTAAAGATTCGCGGCTTTTCCAAATTTTTGTAGCTTTCCTCAATATTTGCGGCTTTTCTAAAGATTCGCGGCTTTCCTAAAGATTCGCGGCTTTTCTAAAGATACGCCGCTTTTCTAAAGATTCGCAGCTTTTCCAAATTTTGTGGCTTTCCTCAATATTTGCGGCTTTTTTAAATATTCGCGGCTTTTCTAAAGATTCGCAGCTTTTCCAAATTTTTGTGGCTTTCCTCAATATTTGCGGCTTTTTTAAATATTCGCGGCTTTTCTAAAGATTCGCAGCTTTTCCAAATTTTTGTGGCTTTCCTCAATATTTGCGGCTTTTTTAAATATTCGCGGCTTTTCTAAAGATTCGCAGCTTTTTCAAATTTTTGTGGCTTTCCTCAATATTTGCGGCTTTTTAAAGATTCGCGGATTTTCTAAAGATTCGCGGCTTTTCTAAAGATTCGCCGCTTTTCTAAAGATTCTAACCTTTTCCAAATTTTTGTGGCTTTCCTTAATATTTGCGGCTTTTTTTAAATATTCGCGGCTTTTCTAAAGATTCGCAGCTTTTCCAAATTTTTGTGGCTTTCCTCAATATTTGCGGATTTTCTAAAGATTCGCGGCTTTTCTAAAGATTCGCCGCTTTTCTAAAGATTCGCAGCTTTTCCAAATTTTTGTGGCTTTCCTTAATATTTGCGGCTTTTTTAAATATTCGCGGCTTTTCTAAATATTCGCAGCTTTCCCAAATTTTTGTGGCTTTCCTCAATATTTGCGGATTTTCTAAAGATTCGCGGCTTTTCTAAAAATTCGCCGCTTTTCTAAAGATTCGCAGCTTTTCCAAATTTTTGTGGCTTTCCTCAATATTTGCGGATTTTCTAAAGATTCGCGGCTTTTCTAAAGATTCGCCGCTTTTCTAAAGATTCGTAGCTTTTCCAAATTTTTGTAGCTTTCCTCAATATTTGCGGCTTTTCTAAAGATTCGCGGC
Source organism: Chrysolina oricalcia (assembly GCA_944452925.2). Taxonomy (NCBI): domain Eukaryota; kingdom Metazoa; phylum Arthropoda; class Insecta; order Coleoptera; family Chrysomelidae; genus Chrysolina; species Chrysolina oricalcia. The sequence goes on along the minus strand of OX101829.2, from coordinate 39,970 downwards.
TTTTCTAAAGATTCACGGCTTTTCTAAAGATACGCCGCTTTTCTAAAGATTCGCAGCTTTTCCATATTTTTGAGGCTTTCCTCAATATTTGCGGCTTTTTCAAATATTCGCGGCTTTTCTAATGATTCGCAGCATTTCTAATAATTTGGGGCGTTTCTAATGATTCTATACTCCTACTTGTGTTTGTGTGGTAAAGGGGAAATTCTACTCGTTCACATGAAACGTAGCTCTAACGTTTTGTTTGTTCCAGGTCACGTCTGATTATCAGCAGAGAGCCAGCTCTGTGGTGAGTCCTTAAAACCTCCTGCTTTATTTCACTGTCGCCATTTTTCTGATTGTTCATTCTTTTTATGTTGGAGCTACTTCCACAATGTCTGCCGGAAATGCTGATGAAATTTAAATTATTTTCAGAGTACCAATGATTCCATCATTGCAATAAGCGATCAAGAAAATCGAGAATCGGTAAGTTTCATTATGTGAAGTTTCAAGTTGAGGAATACTGAAAATCGCGTCATTTATTAAGATTCGCAGCTTTTCCAAAATTTTGTGGCTTTCCTCAATATTTGCGGCTTTTCTAATGATTCGCGGCGTTTCTAATAATTTGGGGCGTTTCTAACGATTCTACACTCCTACTTGTGTTTGTGTGGTAAAGGGGAAATTCTACTCGTTCTCATGAAACGTAGTTCTAACGTTTTGTTTGTTCCAGGTCGCGTCTGATTGTCAGCAAAGAGCCAGCTCTGTGGTGAGTCCTTAAAACTTCCTGCTTTATTTCACTCTCACCATTTTTCTGATTGTTCATTCTTCTTATGTTGGAGCTATTTCCACAATGTCTGCCGGAAATGCTGATGAAATTTATATTATTTTCAGAGTACCCCTGATACCGTCAATTCCAGAAATCGAGAATCGGTTAGTTTCATTATGTGAAGTTTCAAGTTGAGGAATACTGAATATTACGTCATTTATTAAGATTCGCAGCTTTTCCAAATTTTTGTGGCTTTCCTCAATATTTGCGGCTTTTCTAATGATTCGCGGCGTTTCTAATAATTCGGGGCGTTTCTAATGATTCTACACTCCAACTTGTGTTTGTGTGGTAAAGGGAAATTCTACTTGTTCTCATGAAACGTAGTTCTAACGTTTTGTTTGTTCCAGGTCTCGTCTGATTATCAGCAAGGAGCCAGCTCTGTTGCGAGTCCTTAAAACCTCTAGCTTTCTTTCACTCTCTCCATTTTTCTGATTGTTTATTCATTCTTCTTATGTTGGAGCTATTTCCACAATGTCTGCCGGAAATGCTGATGAAATTTAATTTATTTTCAGCTTCCTGATGATGACGATGAGGACGACGATGACGATGATCCACGTGATCCAGATTGGCGATTATCTCGCGGAAATCGAGAGTCGGTAAGTTTCATTATGTAAAGTTTCAAGTTGAGGAATACTGAAAATTATGTCATTTATTAGGATTCGCAGCTTTTCTAAAGATTCGCAGCTTTTCCAAATTTTTGTGGCTTTCCTCAATATTTGCGGCTTTTTTAAATATTCGCGGCTTTTCTAAAGATTCGCAGCTTTTCCAAATTTTTGTGGCTTTCCTCAATATTTGCGGCTTTTCTAAAGATTGGCGGCTTTTCTAAAGAATCGCGGCTTTTCTAAAGATTCGCAGCTTTTCCAAATTTTTGTGGCTTTCCTCAATATTTGCGGCTTTTCTAAAGATTGGCGGCTTTTCTAAAGATTCGCGGCTTTTCTAAAGATTCGCAGCTTTTACAAATTTTTGTGGCTTTCCTCAATATTTGCGGCTTTTCTAATGATTCGCGACTTTTCTAAAGATTCGCGGCGTTTCTAATAATTCGGGGCGTTTCTAATAATTCTATACTCCTACTTGTGTTTGTGTGGTGAAGGGGAAATACTCTTTGTTCTCATGAAACGTTTTGTTTGTTCCAGGTCGCTTCTGATTGTCAGCAAGGAGCCAGCTCTAGGGTGAGTCCTTAAAACTTCCTGCTTTATTTCACCTCGCCTTTTTTCTCATTGTTCATTCTTCTTATGTTGGAGCTATTTCCACAAAGTCTGCCGGAAATGCTGATGAAATTTATATTATATTCAGAATACTACAGATTCCGTAGACGATCGAGAAAATCGAGAATCGTTAAGTTTCATTATGTGAAGTTTCAAGTTGAGGAATACTGAAAATTATGTCATTTATTAGGATTTGCAGCTTTTCTAAAGATTCGCAGCTTTTCCAAATTTTAGTGGCTTTCCTCAATATTTGCGGCTTTTTTAAATATTCGCGGCTTTTCTAAAGATTCGCAGCTTTTCCAAATTTTTGTGGCTTTCCTCAATATTTGCGGCTTTTCTAAAGATTCGCGGCCTTTCTAAAGATTCGCGGCTTTTCTAAAGATTCGCGGCTTTTCTAAAGATTCGCGGCTTTTCCAAATTTTTGTAGCTTTCCTCAATATTTGCGGCTTTTCTAAAGATTCGCGGCTTTCCTAAAGATTCGCGGCTTTTCTAAAGATACGCCGCTTTTCTAAAGATTCGCAGCTTTTCCAAATTTTGTGGCTTTCCTCAATATTTGCGGCTTTTTTAAATATTCGCGGCTTTTCTAAAGATTCGCAGCTTTTCCAAATTTTTGTGGCTTTCCTCAATATTTGCGGCTTTTTTAAATATTCGCGGCTTTTCTAAAGATTCGCAGCTTTTCCAAATTTTTGTGGCTTTGCTCAATATTTGCGGCTTTTTTAAATATTCGCGGCTTTTCTAAAGATTCGCAGCTTTTTCAAATTTTTGTGGCTTTCCTCAATATTTGCGGCTTTTTAAAGATTCGCGGATTTTCTAAAGATTCGCGGCTTTTCTAAAGATTCGCCGCTTTTCTAAAGATTCTAACCTTTTCCAAATTTTTGTGGCTTTCCTTAATATTTGCGGCTTTTTTTAAATATTCGCGGCTTTTCTAAAGATTCGCAGCTTTTCCAAATTTTTGTGGCTTTCCTCAATATTTGCGGATTTTCTAAAGATTCGCGGCTTTTCTAAAGATTCGCCGCTTTTCTAAAGATTCGCAGCTTTTCCAAATTTTTGTGGCTTTCCTTAATATTTGCGGCTTTTTTAAATATTCGCGGCTTTTCTAAATATTCGCAGCTTTCCCAAATTTTTGTGGCTTTCCTCAATATTTGCGGATTTTCTAAAGATTCGCGGCTTTTCTAAAAATTCGCCGCTTTTCTAAAGATTCGCAGCTTTTCCAAATTTTTGTGGCTTTCCTCAATATTTGCGGATTTTCTAAAGATTCGCGGCTTTTCTAAAGATTCGCCGCTTTTCTAAAGATTCGTAGCTTTTCCAAATTTTTGTAGTTTTCCTCAATATTTGCGGCTTTTCTAAAGATTCGCGGCTTTTCTGAAGATTCACGGCTTTTCTAAAGATACGCCGCTTTTCTAAAGATTCGCAGCTTTTCCATATTTTTGAGGCTTTCCTCAATATTTGCGGCTTTTTCAAATATTCGCGGCTTTTCTAATGATTCGCAGCATTTCTAATAATTTGGGGCGTTTCTAATGATTCTATACTCCTACTTGTGTTTGTGTGGTAAAGGGGAAATTCTACTCGTTCTCATGAAACGTAGCTCTAACGTTTTGTTTGTTCCAGGTCACGTCTGATTATCAGCAGAGAGCCAGCTCTGTGGTGAGTCCTTAAAACCTCCTGCTTTATTTCACTCTCGCCATTTTTCTGATTGTTCATTCTTTTTATGTTGGAGCTACTTCCACAATGTCTGCCGGAAATGCTGATGAAATTTAAATTATTTTCAGAGTACCAATGATTCCATCATTGCAATAAGCGATCAAGAAAATCGAGAATCGGTAAGTTTCATTATGTGAAGTTTCAAGTTGAGGAATACTGAAAATTACGTCATTTATTAAGATTCGCAGCTTTTCCAAAATTTTGTGGCTTTCCTCAATATTTGCGGCCTTTCTAATGATTCGCGGCGTTTCTAATAATTTGGGGCGTTTCTAACGATTCTACACTCCTACTTGTGTTTGTGTGGTAAAGGGGAAATTCTACTCGTTCTCATGAAACGTAGTTCTAACGTTTTGTTTGTTCCAGGTCGCGTCTGATTGTCAGCAAAGAGCCAGGCTCTGTGGTGAGTCCTTAAAACTTCCTGCTTTATTTCACTCTCACCATTTTTCTGATTGTTCATTCTTCTTATGTTGGAGCTATTTCCACAATGTCTGCCGGAAATGCTGATGAAATTTATATTATTTTCAGAGTACCCCTGATACCGTCAATTCCAGAAATCGAGAATCGGTTAGTTTCATTATGTGAAGTTTCAAGTTGAGGAATACTGAAAATTACGTCATTTATTAAGATTCGCAGCTTTTCCAAATTTTTGTGGCTTTCCTCAATATTTGCGGCTTTTCTAATGATTCGCGGCGTTTCTAATAATTCGGGGCGTTTCTAATGATTCTACACTCCAACTTGTGTTTGTGTGGTAAAGGGAAATTCTACTTGTTCTCATGAAACGTAGTTCTAACGTTTTGTTTGTTCCAGGTCTCGTCTGATTATCAGCAAGGAGCCAGCTCTGTTGCGAGTCCTTAAAACCTCTAGCTTTCTTTCACTCTCTCCATTTTTCTGATTGTTTATTCATTCTTCTTATGTTGGAGCTATTTCCACAATGTCTGCCGAAAATGATGATGAAATTTAATTTATTTTCAGCTTCCTGATGATGACGATGATGATGAGGAAGACGATGACGATGATGGAAATGATCCAGATTGGCGATATTCTCGCGAAAATCGAGAGTCGGTAAGTTTCATTATGTAAAGTTTCAAGTTGAGGAAAACTGAAAATTACGTCATTTATTAAGATTCGCAGCTTTTCCAAAATTTTGTGGCTTTCCTCAATATTTGCGGCTTTTCTATAGTTTCGTGGCTTTTCTAATGATTCGCGGCTTTTGAAATGATTCGCGGTGTTTCTAATGATCGCGGCATTTCTAATAATTCGGGGCGTTTCTGATGATTCTACACTCCTACTTGTGTTTGTGTGGTAAAGGGGAAATTCTACTTGTTCTCATGAAACGTAGCTCTATCGTTTTGTTTGTTCCAGGTCGCGTCTGATTGTCAGCAAAGAGCCAGCTCTGTGGTGAGTCCTTAAAACTTCCTGCTTTATTTCACTCTCGCCATTTTTCTCATTGTTCATTCTTCTTATGTTGGAGCTATTTCCACAATGTCTGCCGGAAATGCTGATGAAATTAAAATTATTTTCAGAGTACCCCTGATACCGCCAATTCCGAAAATCGAGAATCGGTAAATTTCATTATGTGGAGTTTCAAGTTGTGGAATACCGAAAATTACGTCATTTATTAGGATTCGCAGCTTTTCCAAATTTTTGAGGCTTTCCTCAATATTGATTTTCACGATTATCAAACTCGTGCAGCGCACGACATAAGACCTTCCAGATATAGGCTCAACAAACCTCAGATGAATTCTCTGAATGTTAGACTCTACAAATTTTTACCTCAAGAGTTCAAGATGCTCAATTAAAATTGTTTCAAATTAAAACTTAAACGACACTTACTGTTCCACTGTTTTTACTCTATCGACGAATATCTGAGAGCGCCCCCACTTCTCAATTTTGTGTCCTGACTCTGATTTCGACATTAAGTCATGTTTTCGATTTTATATATTGTTGTCTGTTTGTGTTATTTTAGTTGTATTTTGAAATGACTTTTAATTAACGTTTTGTACCTGATTGACTTGCCAAAAACATAATTGTAACTTGGTCAAATAAATTCTATTCTATTCTAAAAAAAATTTGCAGCTTTTCCAAATTTTTGTGGCTTTCCTTAATATTTGCGGCTTTTTTTAAGATTCGCGGCTTTTCTAAAGATTCGCAGCTTTTCCAAATTTTTGTGGCTTTCCTCAATATTTGCGGCATTTCTAAAGATTCGCAGCTTTTCTAAAGATTCGCAGATTTTCTAATGATTCGCAGATTTTCTCTCCATTTTTCTGATTGTTTATTCATTCTTCTTATGTTGGAGCTATTTCCACAATGTCTGCCGGAAATGCTGATGAAATTTAATTTATTTTCAGCTTCCTGATGATGACGATGAGGACGATGATGACGATAATCCACGTGATCCAGATTGGCGATTATCTCGCGGAAATCGAGAGTCGGTAAGTTTCATTATGTAAAGTTTCAAGTTGAGGAATACTGAAAATTATGTCATTTATTAGGATTCGCAGCTTTTCTAAAGATTCGCAGCTTTTCCAAATTTTTGTGGCTTTCCTCAATATTTGCGGCTTTTTTAAATATTCGCGGCTTTTCTAAAGATTCGCAGCTTTTCCAAATTTTTGTGGCTTTCCTCAATATTTGCGGCTTTTCTAAAGATTCGCGGCCTTTCTAAAGATTCGCGGCTTTTCTAAAGATTCGCGGCTTTTCTAAAGATTCGCGGCTTTTCCAAATTTTTGTAGCTTTCCTCAATATTTGCGGCTTTTCTAAAGATTCGCGGCTTTCCTAAAGATTCGCGGCTTTTCTAAAGATACGCCGCTTTTCTAAAGATTCGCAGCTTTTCCAAATTTTGTGGCTTTCCTCAATATTTGCGGCTTTTTTAAATATTCGCGGCTTTTCTAAAGATTCGCAGCTTTTCCAAATTTTTGTGGCTTTCCTCAATATTTGCGGCTTTTTTAAATATTCGCGGCTTTTCTAAAGATTCGCAGCTTTTCCAAATTTTTGTGGCTATCCTCAATATTTGCGGCTTTTTTAAATATTCGCGGCTTTTCTAAAGATTCGCAGCTTTTTCAAATTTTTGTGGCTTTCCTCAATATTTGCGGCTTTTTAAAGATTCGCGGATTTTCTAAAGATTCGCGGCTTTTCTAAAGATTCGCCGCTTTTCTAAAGATTCGCACCTTTTCCAAATTTTTGTGGCTTTCCTTAATATTTGCGGCTTTTTTAAATATTCGCGGCTTTTCTAAATATTCGCAGCTTTCCCAAATTTTTGTGGCTTTCCTCAATATTTGCGGATTTTCTAAAGATTCGCGGCTTTTCTAAAAATTCGCCGCTTTTCTAAAGATTCGCAGCTTTTCCAAATTTTTGTGGCTTTCCTCAATATTTGCGGATTTTCTAAAGATTCGCGGCTTTTCTAAAGATTCGCCGCTTTTCTAAAGATTCGTAGCTTTTCCAAATTTTTGTAGCTTTCCTCAATATTTGCGGCTTTTCTAAAGATTCGCGGCTTTTCTAAAGATTCACGGCTTTTCTAAAGATACGTCGCTTTTCTAAAGATTCGCAGCTTTTCCAAATTTTTGTGGCTTTCCTCAATATTTGCGGCTTTTTCAAATATTCGCGGCTTTTCTAAAGATTCGCAGCTTTTCCAAATTTTTGTGGCTTTCCTCAATATTTACGGCTTTTCTAAAGATTCGCGGCTTTTCTAAAGATTCACGGCTTTTCTAAAGATACGCCGCTTTTCTAAAGATTGGCAGCTTTTCCAAATTTTGTGGCTTTCCTCAATATTTGCGGTTTTTTTAAATATTCGCGGCTTTTCTAAAGATTCGCAGCTTTTCCAAATTTTTGTGGCTTTCCTCAATATTTGCGGCTTTTTTAAATATTCGCGGCTTTTCTAAAGATTCGCAGCTTTTCCAAATTTTTGTGGCTTTCCTCAATTTTTACGGCTTTTTTAAATATTCGCGGCTTTTCTAAAGATTCGCAGCTTTTCCAAATTTTTGTGGCTTTCCTCAATATTTGCGGCTTTTTAAAGATTCGCGGATTTTCTAAAGATTCGCGGCTTTTCTAAAGATTCGCCGCTTTTCTAAAGATTCGCACCTTTTTCAAATTTTTGTGGCTTTCCTTAATATTTGCGGCTTTTTTAAATATTCGCGGCTTTTCTAAAGATTCGCCGCTTTTCTAAAGATTCGTAGCTTTTCCAAATTTTTGTAGCTTTCCTCAATATTTGCGGCTTTTCTAAAGATTCGCGGCTTTTCTAAAGATTCACGGCTTTTCTAAAGATACGCCGCTTTTCTAAAGATTCGCAGCTTTTCCAAATTTTTGTGGCTTTCCTCAATATTTGCGGCTTTTTTAAATATTCGCGGCTTTTCTAAAGATTCGCAGCTTTTCCAAATTTTTGTGGCTTTCCTCAATATTTGCGGCTTTTCTAATGATTCGCGGCGTTTCTAATAATTTGGGGCGTTTCTAACGATTCTACACTCCTACTTGTGTTTGTGTGGTAAAGGGGAAATTCTACTCGTTCTCATGAAACGTAGTTCTAACGTTTTGTTTGTTCCAGGTCGCGTCTGATTGTCAGCAAAGAGCCAGCTCTGTGGTGAGTCCTTAAAACCTCCTGCTTTATTTCACTCTCGCCATTTTTCTGATTGTTCATTCTTCTTATGTTGGAGCTATTTCCACAATGTCTGCCGGAAATGCTGATGAAATTTATATTATTTTCAGAGTACCCCTGATACCGTCAATTCCAGAAATCGAGAATCGGTTAGTTTCATTATGTGAAGTTTCAAGTTGAGGAATACTGAAAATTACGTCATTTATTAAGATTCGCAGCTTTTCCAAATTTTTGTGGCTTTCCTCAATATTTGCGGCTTTTCTAAAGATTCGCGGCTTTTCCAAATTTTTGTGGCTTTCCTCAATATTTGCGGCTTTTCTAAAGATTCGCGGCTTTTCTAAAGATTCGCAGCTTTTCCAAATTTTTGTGGCTTTCCTCAATATTTGCGGCTTTTCTAAAGATTGGCGGCTTTTCTAAAGATTCGCGGCTTTTCTAAAGATTCGCGGCTTTTCTAAAGATTCGCAGCTTTTCCAAATTTTTGTGGCTTTCCTCAATATTTGCGGCTTTTCTAAAGATTCGCGGCTTTTCTAAAGATTCGCGGCTTTTCTAAAGATTCGCAGCTTTTCCAAATTTTTGTGGCTTTCCTCAATATTTGCGGCTTTTCTAAAGATTCGCGGCTTTTCTAAAGATTCGCGGCTTTTCTGATGATTCGTGGCTTATCTGAAGATTCGCAGCTTATCTATAGATTTGCGGCTTTTCTATAGTCCTTATAATAAAGATTCGCAGCTTTTCTAAAGATTCGAAGATTTTCTAATGATTCGCAGATTTTCTCTCCATCTTTCTGATTGTTCATTCATAATTCTTATGTTGGAGCTATTTCAACAATGTCTGCCGGAAATGCTGATGAAATTTAATTTATTTTCAGCTTCCTGATGATGACGATGAGGACGACGATGATGATAACGATGATCCACGCGATGCAGATTGGAGATTATCTCGCGGAAAACGAGAATCGGTAAGTTTCATTATGTAAAGTTTCAAGTTGAGGAAAACTGAAAAACACGTCACTTATTACGATACTATACAAAGTGAAAGTAGATAGCACAACTGAGATGAAAAACAATGCTGCCCTCGATTTAGTTAGATAGATAGATAGTTTTCCAATAGACTGCATTTTTGCTACTTAGAAAGTACGTGCAAAGTTATTCTTGTAGAATTTCAGTGTGAGGGGCCAATAAATATAATTCACTAGAGTTGTTTTCAGACAAATGCTTCCAAAGAGCTTCCTATCATATAGGATATCGAGGAAGCTATTTCTCAACTAGTTGACAAATATCCTACCTTGTAAATTCGATTTTTCATTAATATAGATAATAGTAATTGAATAGGGAAAAGGTTTCAAGAACAAGAACTAACTGTTGTATTTTTGAAGATGATTTCTCTAATTTTTTGATAGGTAGGCTAACCAATTTTCTGTACAAACTTTCATCTATACCTAATTTTAGGAAGAGACCTCCAGACAATGTGTCACGTTATGTTCCATCAAGTGGGGTCAAGGTTATAAAGGATATAGGGATTTACCTGGAGGGTATTATATGTTTTGGGGTTCACTATAACTATAAGATTCACTGTGCGGGCGCGATCTCAGTTTCGGTCTTTAAACGGGTTTGGTCGTCGATTCATTCGTTGCAGTCATTAGTTATTGACTGCTAGACCTACCCTATACTGATGAGGGGCAACACCCCGAAATCGATATATAGGTGGTCCGAATGTTTCGATGAACATTCCCATGCAACCAAGCAATTGCAGAGATAACCTTGTAGGAACTCTGCATGGAAATTTCATCAGATGTAATTCAATGTTCGTCGTGGCATTAGCCAGGAAAGTAGTTGTTTTCTGATGGATTTTCGATCCAACTTTTCCTATTGTATAGGATATTAGCAACCATCTTATGCCTCTAGTCATAAGCTCATTGTGACCTACAGTTTTCTTTTCCGTTATAAGATTCACTCGGCAAACTAAATACGGGGAATGGTAATCAGTGTTTCTAGTGACTTTGTATGGTTAAAATTTTCGATTTGTATGTCAGTTCTAGAACTACTCTGGAATTTATAGAATTACAGGTTGGAATTCATTTTCTGGTTCTCCTCAGGGTCCTGTCCTCTGCTATTTATTGTTTATACCAACCATTTGTATTTTGTTTGCTGATGACACAACACTAATGGACCTTTACATTTACGGAAAATAAATTACAAAACTCGTTTAAATCGATAGTTGTTAGTCTGAAAAGACCGTTTAACAAAAAGTTCCATTATTTTTCTTTCATTTTAAAAAAATATCACATTTGAAAGTGTGCCGCTGACGTCACGTTCATCGGAAATATCTCCCACCATAATCCACGTTCCGAAACAGGCAATACCGTTCTCCTTAAAATTATAACTTCTAGCATGATATAAGCCGTTGAGAAATAATCAATACATTGTCACTTGATCAACTCATAGATAAAAATCCACATATAAGCTATTTTTTATTGTATTTGTAACTTTCAAATTTTCTGAACAGACCATCCTTTTGATGAAGAACGAGCAAATCGTAATGACAGTTCTCAACTGTCAAAAGTTATATGGAGATGTGAGGTTAATGTTTATTTTATTTACATTCAACAATCAACATTCAACTGATAAATTCGATAATAGTGTAGTGAGGTGTTATCATAAACGATTTGGTGTGAATTTATTTGTGTAATTGTGTATTAAAAATATGGAACAAGGCTTCGTGAAGGGAAATTCGGATAATTTACCGAGGTACAAAGCAACTTTTCGACATGTTCAGTTATTGCAGGGATACAGGTACTGGAGATACAGGAATTAATAACAAATTTTAGAACACAAACAACAAAAGCTCTCAAAACTTAGAAAACCGCACTAACCTCAAAAAATAAATCAAGGTTATGTTCGTTGAAGTTTAGATCTGATGGAACTGCTTCACTTGTATCAAATGGGTAGGCAAATGAGTTAGACAGAGACAAACTATTCTTATTGATAGCACCGTGAAACAGACGAAAGAACCCATCCGGTATCAAATGACAACTGTCATACGACACATAATATTTGAATGAGAATTTGGTGCACAACTTTAACAACGTTGCCAAGTTTATTTTTGATGAACGTGACGTCACGAAACCACTTTTCTTCTGATTACAGATAAACTAGCGTTCAGAAAAAAATAAAAAATCCCGAGTGATATTAGCGTATTTACTTTCTAATTTCAGTGTTACCCCATATCTCTTGGAAAGGTCCATTCGTTCACGTGAGACTTTTGACAAATAAAAGTCAACAAATCGTAATATTTTGAAATACTAGTTTGACACTTGGTAATTTGTATAAAGTTTATGGTTTTACATTTGATGATCTCGACTTTAAACACAACTAGTAAACTATATTGTTTTTACTGTACTCTTTCAATTGTTTTATGGTTATTGTTGTTTTGTAGTAGTTTGCAAGTTGCTGCCTTATTTGCTTTTTCATTGTAGTTGTAAGATTTATCACATTATCATTTAGAGTATAATGAATAGAAAATTGATTCAGCCATAATTTTTTACTAGGAACTGGGGATTCAAATTGTGATTGTAATTGACATTATTTTTATATTTCAGGAGGATTCAAGAACATCCGACTCTTCCGAATCTCCTAAAATACCAAAGTAAGTATTAATTGTAATTATAGGAACACCATGGGTCTCATAGAGGGTTGTTTTCATTTATGAAAATGCCTGGTCATTGTTTCTTCAATTTATTATTTTTTGATGAACCATTCTCTCTATTTGTCTAATATATTATATTTTTGTCATACAACAGCAATCCATCAACTTTGCGATATCTGCTGCAAGATTTTTGTTAAATGTTTGAAAAACAACGAAATTTTTATGTTATACCTTCTTTAGAACAGTTGAACATAATTTGAGCCCAATTTTGGATGAATTCGTTTCACTGATGGACTGTTGCTTCTTATCATTGTTATAACTTTATATATAAAACAAATTATTCTCTGACAATGCAATTGAGATTGGTGTACCTGAAAGGTTCAAAAAGGATGAAGCACAGATAATTTATCCCATCCATTAAAAATGATGACCTGAGAGGACAGACGTCAGAGAATAATTATCCCATGGTGGGTAAATTATTCACATGCTATTAACACAGATTGCTATGTAAGACGTATCCTAGATATCTTGTCGCATTCACAATCTTGATAGCGGCAGTAGATGTTGAAAGTTTTTTTTTTAAGTCAGTCGCAATATTTTCTTTTATAATTTCTATTTATTATTCCTAAAACATCTCATGAATTATTATTTCTACAGAGTGCGATTTTATAATATTATCATGCCTTTCTGGTAGGTTAATGCCTCCCACATCAAAACAGATGGTAAGCCATTAAAGTTCAATGATTTCACCGACCCAAGATAATTTTTATCTTTTCAAGAGAAAATAATTTATTGAACGAAAGCGGCACATTGAATCTGAGTTTGACTAGTCGGAGAATATATACTTCTGCTAGAAGACGCATATGGTTCAAATCCTTATCGATAGACTGTAACAAGTTTCGAAGAATATCTACAATTTGTATATTTGATAAAAATAAAAACATAACTGAATATGATCTCAAAGGTGCGATTTAGTGCCTTCTTGTTCATAAAACAGAACGTAAGCCTCTCCGCTCACGAGGGATCTGGATGAAATAGGGCATATGCGAGAATCATTATATTGGTTTTTCCTGATGCGATATTTATTTTTTAATTTTCTTACAGGGCCAGAACGAGCAGAAAGCTCAGGAGGAGAAGGAACATGCAGTACTTCAAAAAGAAAAATTGATATACATGATCCTACTCGTACTTGTGTTTGTGTGGTAAAGAGGAAATTCTACTTGTTCTAATGAAACGTAGCTCTAACGTTTTGTTTGTTCCAGGTCGCGTCTGCCGGAAATGCTGATGAAATTAAAATTATTTTCAGAGTACCCCTGATACCGCCAATTCCGAAAATCGAGAATCGGTAAGTTTCATTATGTGAAGTTTCGAGTTGAGGAATACTGAAAATTACGTCATTTGTTAAGATTCGCAGCTTTCCCAAATTTTTGTGGCTTTCCTCAATATTTGCGGCTTTTCTAATGATTCGCGGCGTTTCTAATAATTTGGGGCTTTTCTAATGATTCTACACTCCTACTTGTGTTTGTGTGGTAAAGGGGAAATAGTACTTGTTCTCATGAAACGTAGCTCAATAGTTTTGTTTGCTCTAGGTCATGTCTCATGATCAGGAAGTAGCCAGCCCTGTTGCGAGTTTTTAAAACCTCTAGCTTTCTTTCACTCTCTCCATTTTTCTGATTGTTTATTCATTCTTTTTATGTTGGAGCTATTTCCACAATGTCTGCCGAAAATGATGATGAAATTTAATTTATTTTCAGCTTCCTGATTTCGACGATGACGATGACGATGAGGAAGACGATGACGATAACGATGATCCACGTGATCCAGATTGGCGATTATCTCGCGGAAATCGAGAGTCGGTAAGTTTCATTATGTAAAGTTTCAAGTTGAGGAAAACTGAAAATTACGCCATTTATTAAGATTCGCAGCTTTTCCAATATTTTATGGCTTTCCTCAATATTTGCGGCTTTTCTAAAGTTTCGTGGCTTTTCTAATGATTCGCGGTGTTTCTAACGATCGCGGCATTTCTAATGATTCGCGGCGTTTCTAATAATTTGGGGCGTTTCTAATGATTCTACACTCCTACTTGTGTTTGTGTGGTAAAGAGGAAATTCTACTTGTTCTCATGAAACGTAGCTCTAACGTTTTGTTTGTTCCAGGTCGAGCCTGATTGTCAGCCAGGAACCAGCTCTACGGTGAGTCCTTAAAACTTCCTGGTTTATTTCACTCTAACCATTTTTCTGATTGTTCATTCTTCTTATGTTGGAGCTATTTCCACAATGTCTGCCGGAAATGCTGATGAAATTTAAATTATTTTCAGAGTACCACTGCTTCCATCATTATGATAGATGATCAAGAAAATCGAGAATCGGTAAGTTTCATTATGTGAAGTTTCAAGTTGAGGAATACTGAAAATTACGTCATTTGTTAAGATTCGCAGCTTTCCCAAATTTTTGTGGCTTTCCTTAATATTTGCGGCTTTTCTAATGATTCGCGGCGTTTCTAATAATTTGGGGCGTTTCTAATGATTCTACACTCCTACTTGTGTTTGTGTGGTAAAGGGGAAATAGTACTTGTTCTCATGAAACGTAGCTCAATCGTTTTGTTTGTTCCAGGTCACGTCTGATTATCAGCAAAGAGCCAGCTCTGTGGTGAGTCCATAAAACCTCCTGCTTTATTTCACTCTCGCCATTTTTCTGATTGTTCATTCTTCTTATGTTGGAGCTATTTCCACAATGTCTGCCGGAAATGCTGATGAAATTTATATTATTTTCAGAATACTACAGATTCCGTAGACGTTCTTGAAAATCGAGAATCGGTAAGTTTCATTATGTGAAGTTTCAAGTTGAGGAATACTGAAAATTACATCATTTATTAGGATTCGCAGCTTTTCCAAATTTTTGTGGCTTTCCTCAATATTTGCGGCTTTTTTAATGATTCGCGGCGTTTCTAATAATTCGGGGCGTTTCTAATGATTTTATACTCCTACTTGTGTTTGTGTGGTAAAGGGGAAATAGTACTTGTTCTCATGAAACGTAGTTCTAACGTTTTGTTTGTTCCAGGTCACGTCTGATTATCAGCAGAAAGCCAGCTCTGCGGTGAGTCCTTAAAACCTCCTGCTTTATTTCACTCTCGCCATTTTTCTGATTGTTCATTCTTCTTATGTTGGAGCTATTTCCACAATGTCTGCCGGAAATGCTGATGAAATTTATATTATTTTCAGAGTACCCCAGATACCGTCAATTCCAAAAATCGAGAATCGGTAAGTTTCATTAAGTGAAGTTTCAAGTTGAGGAATACTGAAAATTACGTCATTCATTAAGATTCGCAGCTTTTCCAAATTTTTGTGGCTTTCCTCAATATTTGCGGCTTTTCTAAAGATTCGCGGCCTTTCTAAAGATTCGCAGCTTTTCCAAATTTTTGTGGCTTTCCTCAATATTTGCGGCTTTTCTAAAGATTCGCGGCTTTTCTAAAGATTCGCGGCTTTTCTGATGATTCGTGGCTTATCTGAAGATTCGAGCTTTTCTAAAGATTCGAAGATTTTCTAATGATTCGCAGATTTTCTCTCCATTTTTATAATTGTTCATTCATAATTCTTATGTTGGAGCTATTTCCACAATGTCTGCCGGAAATGCTGATGAAATTTAATTTATTTTCAGCTTCCTGACGATGACGATGAGGAAGACGATAACGATGATCCACGTGATCCAGATTGGCGATTATCTCGCGGAAAACGAGAATCGGTAAGTTTCATTATGTAAAGTTTCAAGTTGAGGAAAACTGAAAATTACGTCATTTATTACGATACTATACAAAGTGAAAGTAGATAGCATAACTGAGATGAAAAACAATGCTGCCCTCGATTTAGTTAGATAGATAGATAGTTTTCCAATAGACTGCATTTTTGCTATTTGGAAAGTACGTGCAAAGTTATTCTTGTAGAATTTCAGTATGAGGGGCCAATAAATATAATTCACTGGAGTTGTTTTCAGACAAATGCTTCCAAAGAGCTTCCTATCATATAGGATATCGAGGAAGCTATATCTCAACTAGTTGACAAATATCCTACCTTGTAAATTCGGTTTTTTATTAATAAAGATAATAGTAATAGAATAGGGAAAAGGTTACAAGAACAAGAACTAACTGTTATATTTTTGAAGATGATCTCTCTAATTTTTTGATAGGTTGGGTAACCAATTTTCTGTACAAACTTTTATCTATAGTTTATTTTAGGAAGAGACCTCCAGACAAAGTGTCACGTTATGTTCCATTAACTGGGGTCAAGGTTCTAAAGGATATAGGGATTTACCTGGAGGGTACTATGTGATTTGGGGTTCACTATGACTATAAGACTCACTCGACAAACTAAATACGGGGATTGGTAATCGGTGTTTCTAGTGACTTTGTATGGTTAAAATTTTCGATTTGTATGTCAGTTCTAGAACTACTCTGGAATTTATAGAATTACAGGTTAGAATTCATTTTCTGGTTCTCCTCAGGGTCCTGTCCTCTGCTATTTATTGTTTATACCAACCATTTGTATTTTGTTTGCTGATGACACAACACTAATTCGTTCACGTGAGACTTTTGACAAATAAAAGTCAACAAATCGTAATATTTTGAGATACTAGTTTGACACTTGGTAATTTGTATAAAGTTGATAGGTTTTACATTTGACGATCTACTTGTATCTCGACTTTAAACACAACTAGTAAACTATACTGTTTTTACTGTTCTCTTTTAATTGTTTTATGGTTATTGTTGTTTTGTAGTAGTTTGCAAGTTGCTGTCGTATTTGCTTTTTCATTGTAGTTGTAAGATTTATCACATTATCATTTAGAGTATAATGAATAGAAAATTGGTTCAGCCATAATTTTTTACTTGGAACTGGGGATTCAAATTGTGATTGTAATTGACATTATTTTTATATTTCAGGAGGATTCGAGAACATCCGACTCTTCCGAATCTACCCCTAGAATACCAAAGTAAGTATTAATTGTAATTATACGAACACCATGGGTCTCATAGAGGGTTGTTTTCATTTATGAAAATGCCTGATCATAGTTTCTTCAATTTATTATTTTTTGATGAAACGTTCTCTCTATTTGTCCAGTATATTATATTTTTGTCATACAACAGCAATCCATCAACTTTGATAATTTTTTCTGTATTGATATGTGACAGACTGGAAGCAATTTTAGTTTTCGTAAATTTTTATAGAAGGGTTTTCTATGATATTTGAATTTTGTATGGTAAATGGTTCTTTTTGTAATGGAGTTTTTTCTTAAGCAACAATTTTTTTGATTGGGCGAAATCTACTGCAAGATTTTTGTTAAATGTTTGAAAAACAACGAAATTTTTATGTTATTACTTTCTTTAGAACAGTTGAACATAATTTGAGCCCAATTTTGGATGAATTCGTTTCACTGATGGACTGTTGCTTCTTATCATTTTTATAACTTTACATATAGAACAAATTATTCTCTGACAATGCAATTGAGATTGGTGTACCTGAAAGGTCCAAAAAGGATGAAGCACAGATAATTTATCCCATCCATTAAAAATGATGACCTGAGAGGACT
The DNA here is from genome assembly GCA_944452925.2 of Chrysolina oricalcia. NCBI lineage: Eukaryota > Metazoa > Arthropoda > Insecta > Coleoptera > Chrysomelidae > Chrysolina > Chrysolina oricalcia. The sequence goes on along the minus strand of OX101829.2, from coordinate 22,456 downwards.
GACGTCAGAGAATAATTATCCCATGGTGGGTAAATTATTCACATGCTATTAACACAGATTGCTATGTAAGACGTATCCTAGATATCTTGTCGCATTCACAATCTTGATAGCGGCAGTAGATGTTGAAAGTTTTTTTTTAAGTCAGTCGCAATATTTTCTTTTATAATTTCTATTTATTATTCCTAAAACATCTCATGAATTATTATTTCTACAGAGTGCGATTTTATAATATTATCATGCCTTTCTGGTAGGTTAATGCCTCCCACATTAAAACAGATGGTAAGCCATTAAAGTTCAATGATTTCACCGACCCAAGATAATTTTTATCTTTTCAAGAGAAAATAATTTATTGAACGAAAGCGGCACATTGAATCTGAGTTTGACTAGTCGGAGAATATATACTTCTAAAAGGCATAAGATGTCCGGAGGACTTGCTCATTGCTAATATCCTATACAATAGGAAAAGTTGGATCGAAAATCCATCAGAAAACAACTACTTTCCTGGCTAATGCCACGACGAACATTGAATTACATCTGATGAAATTTCCGTGCAGAGTTCCTACAAGGTTATCTCTGCAATTGCTTGGTTGCATGGGAATGATCATAGAAACATTCGGACCACCTATATATCGATTTCGGAGTGTTGCTCCTCATCAGTATAGGGTAGGTCTAGCAGTCAATAACTAATGACTGCAACGAATGAATCGACGACCATTCCCATTTAAAGACCGAAACTGAGATCGCGCCCGCACAGTGGATTAACTCCAAACTACGAGCGCCATCCCAGCGCCGGAAGTCCAACCAAACAATATCCGTGCTCCACGATCGTCAAGACCGTATATGAAACGGAAAAGAAATCTGTAGTTCACAATGAGCTTATGACAAAAGGCATAAGATGTCCGGAGGACTTGCTCATTGCTAATATCCTATACAATAGGAAAAGTTGGATCGAAAATCCAGCAGAAAACAACTACTTTCCTGGCTAATGCCACGACGAACATTGAATTACATCTGATGAAATTCTCATGCAGAGTTCCTACAAGGTTATCTCTGCAATTGCTTGGTTGCATGGGAATGTTCATCGAAACATTCGGACCACCTATATATCGATTTCGGAGTGTTGCTCCTCATCAGTATAGGGTAGGTCTAGCAGTCAATAACTAATGACTGCAACGAATGAATCGACGACCATTCCCATTTAAAGACCGAAACTGAGATCGCGCCCGCACAGTGGATTAACTCCAAACTGCGAGCGCCATCCCAGCGCCGGAAGTCCAACCAAACAATATCCGTGCTCCACGATCGTCAAGACCGTATATGAAACGGAAAAGAAATCTGTAGTTCACAATGAGCTTATGACAAAAGGCATAAGATGTCCGGAGGACTTGCTCATTGCTAATATCCTATACAATAGGAAAAGTTGGATCGAAAATCCATCAGAAAACAACTACTTTCCTGGCTAATGCCACGACGAACATTGAATTACATCTGATGAAATTTCCGTGCAGAGTTCCTACAAGGTTATCTCTGCAATTGCTTGGTTTGCATGGGAATGATCATAGAAACATTCGGACCACCTATATATCGATTTCGGAGTGTTGCTCCTCATCAGTATAGGGTATACTTCTGCTAGAAGACGCATATGGTTCAAATCCTTATCGATAGACTGTAACAAGTTTCGAAGAATATCTACAATTTGTATATTTAATAAAAATAAAAACATAACTGAATATGATCTCAAAGGTGCGATTTAGTGCCTTCTTGTTCATAAAACAGAACGTAAGCCTCTCCGCTCACGAGGGATCTGGATGAAATAGGGCATATACGAGAATCATTATATTGGTTTTTCCTGTTGCGATATTTATTTTTTAATTTTCTTACAGGGCCAGAACGAGCAGAAAGCTCAGGAGGAGGAGGAATGTGAACTACTTTTAAAGAAAAACATTGAAAAATTGACATGATCTGGAAATGGAAAAACCATACGAGAAAATTGAAGTTATTTTTTGGAATATCTAACAGAAAACAACTACTTCCCCGGATAAAGCCACGCTGGACACTGAACTACACAGATAAATTCAAAGATAGGGGTGGCCCAAGTCAGATGACACCCTGTATAAAAGATTCATGGACATATTCTGATAGCCCACATCCCATATCTAGTTTCAACGAAAATGTTTGTGTTTATATTCTCTAGGAGGAAACAGCATAACACTAATGATTGCATGGTGAGTCATGCTGACTATAACATTGATGAGACCTTATCTACTCTTCGCTATGCCGCTAGGGCTAGAACCCTGTATAAAAGATTCATGGACATATTCTGATAGCCCACATCCCATATCTAGTTTCAACGAAAATGTTTGTGTTTATATTCTCTAGGAGGAAACAGCATAACACTAATGATTGCATGGTGAGTCATGCTGACTATAACATTGATGAGACCTTATCTACTCTTCGCTATGCCGCTAGGGCTAGAACCCTGTATAAAAGATTCATGGACATATTCTGATAGCCCACATCCCATATCTAGTTTCAACGAAAATGTTTGTGTTTATATTCTCTAGGAGGAAACAGCATAACACTAATGATTGCATGGTGAGTCATGCTGACTATAACATTGATGAGACCTTATCTACTCTTCGCTATGCCGCTAGGGCTAGAACCCTGTATAAAAGATTCATGGACATATTCTGATAGCCCACATCCCATATCTAGTTTCAACGAAAATGTTTGTGTTTATATTCTCTAGGAGGAAACAGCATAACACTAATGATTGCATGGTGAGTCATGCTGACTATAACATTGATGAGACCTTATCTACTCTTCGCTATGCCGCTAGGGCTAGAACCCTGTATAAAAGATTCATGGACATATTCTGATAGCCCACATCCCATATCTAGTTTCAACGAAAATGTTTGTGTTTAGATTCTCTAAGAGGAAATAGTTTTACGCTGATGATTGCATGTGTGAGTCCTGCTGACTATAACATTGATGAGACCTTATCTACTCTTCGCTATGCCGTTAGGGCTAGAACCCTGTATAAAAGATTCATAGACATATTCTGATAGCCCACATCAGGTGCCAATAACAAAATGTGGACAGATTTTCAATATGTCTGCGAATAAAGAAGATACAGGGAAAAAAATAATTTGGGATTTTTTGGTTTTTCCTGTATATCTCCAGAACCAAAAGAGCTAAATTTTATTTCTATACATCATTGAGTAGGTCTCTAAAATAAACAACTTTGCCACAATTTAACCGACACTCTATCTCTTATCGTCTACGAGATCCCCATGTACAGAAACGAATTTGAATAGCCCGGTATATTATTTCGATCAAATTCTGATCAGTGATTTTTCGAGACTTCCAAAATCCAAGGGGGTCGTCAGAATATTCTTAAAATTTCTGAAATTGAAGTGGTGTGTTGATTAAAAGAGATATTTTTCAAATTTTATTCCCCTATAACTTTATCGTTGATAGAAGCATTTCAACGATATTTTGACACAAACTAGTATAAAATGTCGTAAATCCAATAGTGGAGTATTTTTTTTCACTTCTCAAAATTACATTCTAGAACATGCAGATTTTCTATTCCCTGAAACTAAAAATTGAAAAGGTTTCCATGTCGCCAACCTAAGAGGACACCCTGTAGGGTGAACCTGTCAGTGATTGGCCCTTTAAGGTTCTATCTTTACATTTTATATTATGAATTTCAAATCATTTCAAATATCAAAATAAAAATTTTCCAGAGGATATTTAATGAAACGTTAGAGAGTGTTGCATATTGTTTTATTTGAAAAAGATCAACAATAAATACTAGAGATTGGCCAGCTCACAGCAATCATTGGCCAGGGCAATCTCAGTCATTGGCCCGTATTCAAACAATCGAAAAATATGAAAGGAAACTGAATAAGAACATTGAGAAGTTTAGAAAACAGCTTTTATTTCCATTCCGATATTGATGAAGTTTTGAAAAAATTCTCAATTCTAATTAAAGTAAAACATGGGCTAGAGATTTTTCTTTTCCGCTGGAGGTTCGGTATGCTTTTATAATGAGAAAGGAAAAAATTAAAATTGTTACACTTTTTTTAAACAACTTGAACAGTGGAAAATTGTAGAATTCGACTTATGAATATTATGATTTTTTTAACACCTGACATGATAGGCTCTCTCACAGCTATAACACCGAATTGAAAGCACAACTTAAACAAAAACCTACAGTTTTCTTAATATTTGAATCTAATGAAAGTCCAATCAGCTGTAGAACAACACTTAAATCGTTCAAGTTTGGAGTGGATATCAATGGCTTTTTCTTGAAATGAGTTTTTCGTGACTTTCTTAACATTTTTCGGATTAAAAACTTTCAAAATGTGAGTTTGGTGCTTCAAAATAAAACGTGGAAACCCTTTTATTCCTAATTCAATGATCCACTTCTCTAGCATGGCCTCTTCTTCATTGGTTAAGACAGGGTTAGGACCAAAACTTGTCTTAACAAACTTTTCACCTTTTCTAAATTGCAAGTTTGCCCTAGGAATATTAAATTTTCTTGCTGCCTCCCTCAGAGGCATACCTTCCTCAATTGCTTTCGAAGCTGATTGCAGTTCCTCTTCAGAGTACTTTTTTGCACATTGCAAACCTTCCTGAACTTTTCGCATATTTTCTGAAATAATTTCAGTTCCAACAGTTTAAAAAATATTTACTTACATGAGCGAAAAAATACTTTTAGTCGCAAAAGGTTTATATAAAAAAATGGAAGTACCTAACTTTTATTACACATTTTAAGGTAGATATCACCTAGTATCTATTTCTATTGGAATTGCAAATAAAGTAAGCAATGAATCCAAAAAACTATCGTTCAATTTGAATTACGCGACTAGGCCATTCTGTCAAACTAGTTATTGGCCACTCGTTTGAACTAGACATTGGCCCCCAGCCAACGACTAGATAAAATCAAATTATTTTATCATTTTAACCAATAATTTCATACAATTATTCTTCTTTAATGTAATATGGTATCAGATCTTATTTCAATAAAAATATTGGGCCAATATAGATATATTGTGAATGAAAAAATGATATTGGTTCAATATGGCTCAATATTCAAATAACAATATTAAATTAATAATATTGGTGGAATATTGGTTGAACCTGTTTTGAATGTAGATTATCACATATAATATTGGGTCAATATTGGTTGAATAATTTCTATCAATATTGATAATACAATATTGTCTATATATTGTTTTCCACATCAAGAATAAATATTGCAATCCAAATATTCCAGTCATATCGATTCTAGGTATTAAAAACTATATTGTATTTCCAAGTTTGACAGCACATTGGTTGAATATCATTTCAACTTTATTCAACAAATTGTAATAACTGATATCGGGTCAATATCGGTTCAATGATATTTACCAATATCGATAAAACAATATTGTCTTGTTTTCAACATCTAGAATGAACATTGCAATCCCAATATTCATCTCATATCGATTCTAGGAATAAAAACTATATTGTATCTCCAAGTGTGATTACATATTGGTTGAATATTATTTCGCCAATATTCGACGAATCTTATTCATTTATATTGGGTCAATATTGGTTCAATAATATTTACCGATATCGTTAAAACAATATTGTCTCCATAATGTTTCCCACATCTAGATTAAGATTGATTTTGAATATTGGCCGAATATTCAATGAAACATATTAAAATTATATCATGATCATACCTTGATAAAAATCCGCTAGGTGGCTCTACATATAGAACGTCTTCTGAAACTTACGGAAATATATAAAATACTTATACTTAAAATACTTAATATATTTTCAAGACAGCTTACTCAGTGGTTTTTGCGATCAAAAGGCAGACTCTGGTGACACCTTGATCAACTAAAAGACATTCAATAATATATCAAGGTATATTCACTTCCACCAATATATCCAAATGATATTGTACCAATATCGAGAAATGTTTTAAGGCCATTATTGCTTCAAGAATATTTCACCAATACTATTTTTGAAATGTCTAAACAATATTTGACCAATACCGCAAAATGTTCACATTTTACTTCTCGACAATATAACGTTTCAATATTGTGCCAATATTGTACCAGCAATATTGTACCAATATCGCCGAATATTTTGAGGCCAATATTGCGCCAATATTATTCAAGTTATATTGGACCAATATCGCCGAATGTTCATATTTTTTTTTCTCGCCAATATTGCATTTCAAATATTTCGCCAATATGTTCAAAATATTTTACCAATATAGGTGTGCTACTTGGGAGTTATTGACCTGCGAATTTTTTTAGCAAGTGATTGACCCCTCATTTTTTAAGCAAATATCACATGTCGATATACGAAACGATCATTAATAAGGCCTAATATTCATTAAAACCTAACCCTAGTTAAATCTTTAGTGAAATAGTTAATCGAACCTTCATTGGGCCTTACCTTGTACTCATATGCTCTTACAGAAATCATAAAACACAATCACGAGTTTTACCAACACCATGTTTACCTTGTCAATTACGTGCAGCTATATTAATTCACAATTACCAACAATAAGGCTTAATATTCTCTAGTACAATTGGAAACCGAAGGGTTACGTTGGTACTAAAACCTTGAAAGAATATAAAGCCACTTTCTTATTAAAAATATATGAAATATATCTGGCCAATCACTAATAAATGGCCAATGACTGGGCGGTTTACCCTATATGTTTTTCATAGAATCGATCACAATACGGAAGTATTATGGCTCATCATTCTTTTTCCATAAGATTAGTGCTGAGAGATGTAAGAAAAGCATCGAATTGAAAAATTTATTCGTTTAGACAAGCAAATAACTTGGTTCATTATGAACAGATGAACCATAATACCCGTATCATAAAATTATATACATTACCTTTTCTGAAAATGCAAGTGACTGGAAAGAAAACACCAAAATTAAATGATTGAAAGGTTTTTTTCAAACACCATTTTTGATTTTGATGATTCTTTACACAAAAATTCTTGATCAATGTGTTATTTGTAATGATTGTTTTGATTAATTTTGACATTTTTAATTGCATTGTTATTTTTATAGACTTAATATATTGTGATAATTACTGTAAATATATGTATATAATAAATTATGTAAATCAACATAGCAGTGTGTTAATAAAATAGCTGAAATCGAATCATTTGTTTAATTTCTGTTGTTCTGAGGTGTACAAACAAATCAAACTGTGAACGATACAAACATGGGGTTTGATACATTTTCTGGAGAGTGATACGATGAAGACAATAATTTCGACAGTCTCGAAATCTGTTCATTCATACATGGTAAGAAATTGAGAAAAATGTCTGGAAAAACAGCAACTTCCTTGGCTAATACGGCGACGCACATTGAACCATAATCATGACTCATATAACGTTGCACTCAACTTAAATAATACTTTTCGTAAATTGCATTTTTTATGTATTTGAAGAAATGAAGTTGATGATGGCTCTAAAGAGACGAAATGTTGAATGATAAACTGCTTAGGTACGCCATCTTGTAGGTCCTTCAGAAGTGGCAATGATAAAATGCTTTTTGATTTTCTCTATCTTCACTGAGAATTTCGATAAAAAATATCTCGGGATCGGCAGAAGTTGTAGATTTTCTTTCGTCATTTCACTCAGTAAGAAATTTCGCAACTTTGTCATAATTTAACCTTCACCATATAATTGAATTATAACCTGGTGTGGTGTCTGAAGTAACCTTGCACTGATGAGGGACAACAACATCGAAACTACAAGCATAAACTCTGCTTTTTGATTACAAGAAGCACTTACTATACAGGGTGATTCAAAATTCGATGTGAATATTTCAAAGGCGTATTGTTGGGATCAAAATAAGACTTTTTCTTCGAATCAACATGTGTCCTAAAATGCACCCCCTCCGAGTTACAGCCCCTGTAATTTAGGAAAAAAATCGAGATTAACTAAAACTGTAGCTCGGAGGGGATGCATTTTAGGACACATGTTGATTTGAAGAAAAACTCTTATTTTGATCCCAACAATACGTTTTTGAAATATTCACATCGAATTTTGAATAAATTCATGTTTTGTTACCCAGGTAGCACATCATATCGGCTGAATCTTAGTTCCATATTGGGCCAATATAGATATATTGTAAACGCAAATTCAATATTGGTCCAATATGGGTGAATATTCAAAAAACAATATTATATTAATAACATTGGTGGAATATTGGTTGAACTAGTTTTGAATGTAGATTATCACACGAAATATTGGGTCAATATTGGTTGAATAATTTCTACCAATATCGATAATACAATATTGATCATATATTGTTTTCCACATCTAGAATAAATATTGCAATCCAAATATTTCAGTCATATCGATTATAGTGGAAAAAAACTGTATTGTATTTCCAAGTTTGTTAGAATATTGGTTGAATATCATTTCCACTTTATTTGACAAATTGTAATAACTCATATTGAGTCAATATTGGTTGAATGATATTTACCAATATCGATAAAACAATATTGTCTTCACATCATTTTTAACATCTAGAATAAATATCGCAATCCCAATATTCCCCTGATATCGATTCTAGGAATAAAAACTATATTGTATCTCCAAGTGTGATTACACATTGGTTGAATATCATTTCGCCAATATTCAACAAATCTTATGAATTAATATTGGGTCAATATTGGTTCGATAATATTTACCGATATCGTTAAAACAATATTGTCTTCATATTGTTTTCTACATCTAGATTGAGATGAAATTTGAATATTGGCCGAATATTCAATGAAACATATTGAAATTATATCAAGATCAAACTTAGATCAAAATCCGCTAGATGGCTCTACATATACAACGTCTTCTAAAACCTACGAAAGTATATTAAATACTTCCTTTATCTTGTTTTCAACACAGCTCACTCAGTGGTTATGGCGATCAAAAGACAGACTCTGGTGTCACCATCATCAACTGAAGGACTTTTAATAATTTACCAAGGTATATTGACATCCACCAATATATTCAAATGATATTGTACCAATAACGATAAATATTGTACCAATATCAATAAATATTTTGAGGCCATTATTGCTTCAAGAATATTCCACCAAAACTATTTCTAAAATATTCAAACAATATTCGACCAACATCGCAAAATGTTCACATACTACTTCTCGACAATATAACTTTTAAATATTGTGCCAATATTGTCAGAATATTGTATCAGCGATATTGTACCAATATCGCCGAACATTTTGAGGGCAATATTAGTTCAAGAATATTTTGCCAATATTATTCAAGTAATATTGGACCAATATCGCCGAATGTTAACATTTTTTTTCTCGCCAATATTGCATTTCCAATATTTCGCCAATATGTTCACAATATTGTACCAATATTTTACCAATATAGGTGTGCTACTTGGGTAGTTTGATATTGTGAAAATACCCCCCTTTCGTTAATTACGATTTTCCGGCAAACGGTTGGTTGTACGACAAAAATGCAAGAGACCGAATTCTTAGTTTTTTTTATGGTAAATAAGATTATGCTACTCGAATTTGGAGTTTCTCTTTTTTCGAACATAAAAATTGGGCCAATAAAAGTGTGGTTCCCCCTCCAACTCCCCCAAAACTGGGTTTACATAATTTTTGAAGCAAAAAAAGAATAGACTGCCTTAAAAAATAGGGGTATGCCAATGTTCAGAAGATTCGATTCCTTATTATAGCCACAGTTTTAGATAATCTTGTTTTTTTTTTCCTAACTTACAGGGGCTGTAGCTCGGAGGGGGTGCATTTTAGAACACATGTTGATTCGAAGAAAAAGTCTTATTTTGATCCCAACAATACGCCCTTGAAATATTTACATCTAATTTTGAATCACCCTGTATAGTGCCCTGTTTGAAAATGTAGTTCAATGCCCTTCCTGGTATTAGCCAGGGAAGTAGTTGTTTTCTGTCCAATATTTGTTCTCCGATTTTTGTCTGTCATGGCCACAAGCATATATGCTTTTGGTCCTGGTTTACAAACCCTTTTTTTCCTGTATGAAATTATTGATTTTCTTGAAATTATTGAATATTCACAGTCTAAGATGTTCCGACAACTTCCTGAAAAGTGAATTGGTTGAAAAGATGAAACTGATGTTTTTGCTAACAATTTAGTTTTCTGGGTAAAACGCCATCTTACGACTGATGACGAAACCAATGTAACACTCTTGGATTGTTTTCAATGAAGTAATCTGCTTACGAAATAGTAAATTTCAAATGGCTTCTGCCATTGTTTATATAGAAGATAGTTAGTCAACCTTATGGGATTATAATTGGATCAAAATGGATGCGACATGTAGATGGCGATAGTGAGCTCGCATCCAGGTCATGTCGTAGCTTCAGTGATCTGGCCTCCAAGTCATGTCGTAACTTGATTAAAAGAATGGAAAAGCATTAAAATCAGGGTTTTTTGAAGAAACCTGCATTAAAATGACGTCAAATATTCATGTTTGTAACTAATCACGCTAGATGACACTCGCGTTTATGTCTAATACCTTTTCCGCAGGCATTGACTATGTTCTATTTAAACAATGCTTCTGCGGAGTTTGTGATAGATGAGAACAGTTCGAAATATTTCAAATATTGCATGTAAATAAAATTATGTATATAAAGTTAGCCAGAAAACCATCCATACAAGATCAAGAATTGAATCTTAATGCTCACTGTAGTTATATTCAGAAGAAAATAAGAACGAAAATTCATCTTTTATATACACTGTTTCACAATCATGGAAACGCCCTCGTAGCTTCCGTATTTTTTGACGAAGAATCACGGCATCGCTGCTGGCGTGCAGTGTGTATCACGTAGGATGATCCCTTTTGTTCGTGATTTTTCATCCAAACTTACGGAAGATACGAGGGTGTTTCCATGAGAAGTGAAACACACTGTAGATTAAATAATAAAATAAGTATAAGTATAAATAAAAATACATCTCTTATACAGTGAGTCTGCTTAAGTTTGCACCATATGGAAAACTTTTTTATTATTGATTGTACGAAAAAAAGTTATTCTTTATAAAAAGTTCTGCTTGGTCTCAAACCTAAAATGCAACCATCAGATATATAATTTTTTTCAGTCGTGTACGAAGTTTGTCAGAAAATATTAATTTTGTCAAACAGTAAAGTAAATTTATTTTTGATAATATCGGGGTTATATTTCTGTGACCAAAACCGACTGCGGATTTAGATTCTGCTGCTCGAGATCTTCCTGTAGGTCCGTTTTGAAGCAAATCTTAATTGTTGAATTTCTACTAAAAAATTTTCAAAGGGGTTGTTAACCTTATATTTTTTAAAGGCCTGAAAATCAACTTCTTCCTAGAGCCGCCAAATTCGCTGGGAACGTCTTTTAGGCTATTATCTACCGCGAAATAGTGAAATCCCTCTCAAAATAGCAATAACTTCGAAACCGTAAGAGATGGACCGAAACCGACTACAGTTCTGGATTCTGCTGCTCGAGATTTTCATGTAGGTCCATTTTGAAGCAAATCTATTCTCTGAATTTCCACCGAAAATTTTTCAAAGGGTTAACCTTAGATTTTTTGAAGGCCTGAAAATCAACTTCTTCCTAGAGCCGCCAAATTTGCTAAGGAGGTCTTTGAAGCTATGATCTACAGCGGAATACCATCAGTTCTAATTTGAAGAGAAAATATTTCAAAATTAAAATAAAAATTCCAACCAGACGAGAATATGGACAGTCAGTGGAAGGTACCTTCGGCTACTGTCCAACAGATGGCGCAGATGGTATCGAAAAGAAAAATTCATTTTTAAAATTGAAATAACTCGAAAACCATAAGAGATGGACCAAAATCGACTGCGGATTTGAATTCTGCTGCTCGATATCTTCCTGTAGGTCGACTTTGAACCAAATCTGATTTTTGAATTTCCACCGAAAAATTTTCAAAGGGGTTGTTAACCTTAGATTTTTTGAAGGCCTGAAAATCAACTTCTTTCTAGAGCCTCCAAATTCGCTGGAAAGGTCTTTTAGGCTATTATCTACCGCGGAATAGTGAAATCCCTCTCAAAAATCGATTTTTCAATTTTTTCATTTTTTTTGTACAGAAATAGCAATAACTTTGAAACCGTAAGAGATGGATCGAAACTGACTACAGTTCTGGATTCTGCTGCTCGAGATCTTCATGTAGGTCCATTTTGAAGCAAATATATTCTTTGATTTTCCACCGAAAAATTTTCAAAAGGGTTAAACCTTAGATTTTTTGAAGGCCTGAAAATCAACTTCTTCCTAGAGCCGCCAAATTTGCTAAGGAGGTCTTTGAAGCTATGATCTACAGCGGAATACCATCAGTTCTAATTTGAAGAGAAAATATTTCAAAATTAAAATAAAAATTCCAACCAGACGAGAGTATGGACAGTCAGTGGAAGGTACCTTCGGCTACTGTCCAACAGATGGCGTAGATGGTCTCGAAAAGAAAAAATCATTTTTAAAATTGAAATAACTTGAAAACCATAAGAGATGGACCAAAACCGACTGCAGATCTGGATTCTGCTGCTCGATATCTTCCTGTAGGTCGACTTTGAACCAAATCTGATTTTTGAATTTACACCGAAAAATTTTCAAAGGGGTTGTTAACCTTAGATTTTTTGAAGGCCTGAAAATCAACTTCTTCCTAGAGCCGCCAAATTCGCTGGGGAGGTCTTTTAGACTATTATCTACCGCGAAATAGTGAAATCCCTCTCAAAAATCGATTTTTTCAATTTTTTCGTTTTTTTCGTACACAAATCACAATTAATTTGAAACCTAAGAGATGGACCGAAACCGAGTACAGTTCTGGATTCTGCTGCTCGAGATCTTCCTGTAGGTCAACTTTGAAGCAAATCTATTCTTTGAATTTCCACCGAAAAATTTTCAAACCTTAGATTTTTTGAAGGCCTGAAAATCAACTTCTTCCTAGAGCCGCCAAATTTGCTGGGGAGGTCTTTGAAACTATTATCTACCGCGGAATACCATCAGTTCCAATTTGAAGAGAAAATATTTCAAAATAAAAAAAAAATTACACAGGCAAGAGTATGGACAGTCAGTGGAAGGTACCTTCGGCTACTGTCCAACAGATGGCGCAGCAAGTCTCAAAAAATTATTCATTTTTGAAATTGAAATAACTCGAAATCCGTAAGAGATGAACCAAATCCGACTGCAGATCTGGATTCTGCTGCTCGAGATATTCATGTAGGTCCATTTTGAAGCAAATCTATTCTTTGATTTTCCACCGAAAAATTTTCAAAGGGGTTATAACCTTAGATTTTTTGAAACCCTGAAAATCAACTTCTTCCTAGAGTCGCCAAATTCGCTGGGAAGGTCTTTTAGGCTATTATCTACCGCGGAATAGTGAAATCCCTCTCAAAATAGCAATAACTTTGAAACCGTAAGAGATGGACCGAAACCGACTACAGTTCTGGATTCAACTGCTCGAGATCTTCATATAGGTCCATTTTGAAGCAAATCTATTCTTTGATTTTCCACCGAAAAATTTTCAAAGGGTTTAACCTTAAATTTTTTGAATGCCTGAAAATCAACTTCTTCCTAGAGCCGCCAAATTTGCTGGGAAGGTCTTTTAGGCTATTATCTACCGCGGAATAGTGAAATCCCTCCCAAAAATCGATTATTCAATTTTTTCGTTTTTTCGTACAGAAATCGCAATAACTTTGAAACCGTAAGAGATGGACCGAAACCGACTACAGTTCTGGATTCTGCTGCTCGAGATCTTCATGTAGGTCCATTTTGAAGCAAATCTATTCTTTGATTTTCCACCGAAAAATTTTCAAAGGGGTTAAACCTTATATTTTTTGAAGGCCTGAAAATCAACTTCTTCCTAGAGCCGGCAAATTCGCTGGGAAGGTCTTTTAGGCAATTATCTACCGCGGAATAGTGAAATCCCTCACAAAAATCGATTTTTCAATTTTTTCGTTTTTTTCGTACAGAAATAGCAATGACTTTGAAACCGTAAGAGATGGACCGAAACCTACTACAGTTCTGGATTCAGCTGCTCGAGATCTTCATGTAGGTCCATTTTGAAGTAAATCTATTCTTTGAATTTCCACCGAAAAATTTTCAAAGGGGTTAAACCTTATATTTTTTGAAGGCCTGAAAATCAACTTCTTCCTAGAGCCGGCAAATTCGCTGGGAAGGTCTTCTAGGCTATTATCTACCGCGGAATAGTGAAATCCCTCTCAAATATCGATTTTTCAATTTTTTCATTTTTTTCTTACAGAAATCGCAATAACTTTGAAACCGTAAGTGATGGATAGAAACCGAGTACAGTTCTGGATTCTGCTGCTGGAGATCTACATGTAGGTCCATTTTGAAGCAAATCTATTCTTTGAATTTCCACCGAAAAATTTTCAAAGGGGTTAAACCTTAGATTTTTTGAAGAGCTGAAAATCAACTTCTTCCTAGAGCCGCCAAATTCGCTGGGAAGGTCTTTTAGGCTATTATCTACCGCGGAATAGTGAAATCCCTCTCAAAAATCGATTTTTCAATTTTTTCGTTTTCTTCGTAAAGAAATCGCAATAACTTTGAAACCGTAAGAGATGGGCCGAAACCGACTACAGTTCTGGATTCTGCTTCTCGAGATCTTCATGTAGGTCCATTTTGAAGCAAATCTATCCTTGATTTTCCACCGAAAAATTTTCAAATTTTTTTGAAGGCCTGAAAATCAACTTCTTCCTAGAGCAGCCAAATTTGCTGGGGAGGTCTTTGAAACTATTTTCTACCGCGGAATACCATCAGTTCCAATTTGAAGAGAAAATATTTCAAAATAAAAAAAAATAATTACACAGGCAAGAGTATGGACAGTCAGTGGAAGGTACCTTCGGCTACTGTCCAACAGATGGCGCAGCAAGTCTCAAAAAAAAAATTCATTTTTGAAATTGAAATAACTCGAAATCCGTAAGAGATGGACCAAATCCGACTGCAGACCTGGATTCTGCTGCTCGAGATCTTCATGTAGGTCAATTTTGAAGCAAATCTATTCTTTGAATTTCCACCGAAAAATTTTCAAAGGGGTTAGGTTAGGTTAGGTTAGGTTAGGTTAGGTTAGGTTAGGTTAGGTTAGGTTAGGTTAGGTTAGGTTAGGTTAGGTTAGGTTAGGTTAGGTTAGGTTAGGTTAGGTTAGGTTAGGTTAGGTTAGGTTAGGTTAGGTTAGGTTAGGTTAGGTTAGGTTAGGTTAGGTTAGGTTAGGTTAGGTTAGGTTAGGTTAGGTTAGGTTAGGTTAGGTTAGGTTAGGTTAGGTTAGGTTAGGTTAGGTTAGGTTAGGTTAGGTTAGGTTAGGTTAGGTTAGGTTAGGTTAGGTTAGGTTAGGTTAGGTTAGGTTAGGTTAGGTTAGGTTAGGTTAGGTTAGGTTAGGTTAGGTTAGGTTAGGTTAGGTTAGGTTAGGTTAGGTTAGGTTAGGTTAGGTTAGGTTAGGTTAGGTTAGGTTAGGTTAGGTTAGGTTAGGTTAGGTTAGGTTAGGTTAGGTTAGGTTAGGTTAGGTTAGGTTAGGTTAGGTTAGGTTAGGTTAGGTTAGGTTAGGTTAGGTTAGGTTAGGTTAGGTTAGGTTAGGTTAGGTTAGGTTAGGTTAGGTTAGGTTAGGTTAGGTTAGGTTAGGTTAGGTTAGGTTAGGTTAGGTTAGGTTAGGTTAGGTTAGGTTAGGTTAGGTTAGGTTAGGTTAGGTTAGGTTAGGTTAGGTTAGGTTAGGTTAGGTTAGGTTAGGTTAGGTTAGGTTAGGTTAGGTTAGGTTAGGTTAGGTTAGGTTAGGTTAGGTTAGGTTAGGTTAGGTTAGGTTAGGTTAGGTTAGGTTAGGTTAGGTTAGGTTAGGTTAGGTTAGGTTAGGTTAGGTTAGGTTAGGTTAGGTTAGGTTAGGTTAGGTTAGGTTAGGTTAGGTTAGGTTAGGTTAGGTTAGGTTAGGTTAGGTTAGGTTAGGTTAGGTTAGGTTAGGTTAGGTTAGGTTAGGTTAGGTTAGGTTAGGTTAGGTTAGGTTAGGTTAGGTTAGGTTAGGTTAGGTTAGGTTAGGTTAGGTTAGGTTAGGTTAGGTTAGGTTAGGTTAGGTTAGGTTAGGTTAGGTTAGGTTAGGTTAGGTTAGGTTAGGTTAGGTTAGGTTAGGTTAGGTTAGGTTAGGTTAGGTTAGGTTAGGTTAGGTTAGGTTAGGTTAGGTTAGGTTAGGTTAGGTTAGGTTAGGTTAGGTTAGGTTAGGTTAGGTTAGGTTAGGTTAGGTTAGGTTAGGTTAGGTTAGGTTAGGTTAGGTTAGGTTAGGTTAGGTTAGGTTAGGTTAGGTTAGGTTAGGTTAGGTTAGGTTAGGTTAGGTTAGGTTAGGTTAGGTTAGGTTAGGTTAGGTTAGGTTAGGTTAGGTTAGGTTAGGTTAGGTTAGGTTAGGTTAGGTTAGGTTAGGTTAGGTTAGGTTAGGTTAGGTTAGGTTAGGTTAGGTTAGGTTAGGTTAGGTTAGGTTAGGTTAGGTTAGGTTAGGTTAGGTTAGGTTAGGTTAGGTTAGGTTAGGTTAGGTTAGGTTAGGTTAGGTTAGGTTAGGTTAGGTTAGGTTAGGTTAGGTTAGGTTAGGTTAGGTTAGGTTAGGTTAGGTTAGGTTAGGTTAGGTTAGGTTAGGTTAGGTTAGGTTAGGTTAGGTTAGGTTAGGTTAGGTTAGGTTAGGTTAGGTTAGGTTAGGTTAGGTTAGGTTAGGTTAGGTTAGGTTAGGTTAGGTTAGGTTAGGTTAGGTTAGGTTAGGTTAGGTTAGGTTAGGTTAGGTTAGGTTAGGTTAGGTTAGGTTAGGTTAGGTTAGGTTAGGTTAGGTTAGGTTAGGTTAGGTTAGGTTAGGTTAGGTTAGGTTAGGTTAGGTTAGGTTAGGTTAGGTTAGGTTAGGTTAGGTTAGGTTAGGTTAGGTTAGGTTAGGTTAGGTTAGGTTAGGTTAGGTTAGGTTAGGTTAGGTTAGGTTAGGTTAGGTTAGGTTAGGTTAGGTTAGGTTAGGTTAGGTTAGGTTAGGTTAGGTTAGGTTAGGTTAGGTTAGGTTAGGTTAGGTTAGGTTAGGTTAGGTTAGGTTAGGTTAGGTTAGGTTAGGTTAGGTTAGGTTAGGTTAGGTTAGGTTAGGTTAGGTTAGGTTAGGTTAGGTTAGGTTAGGTTAGGTTAGGTTAGGTTAGGTTAGGTTAGGTTAGGTTAGGTTAGGTTAGGTTAGGTTAGGTTAGGTTAGGTTAGGTTAGGTTAGGTTAGGTTAGGTTAGGTTAGGTTAGGTTAGGTTAGGTTAGGTTAGGTTAGGTTAGGTTAGGTTAGGTTAGGTTAGGTTAGGTTAGGTTAGGTTAGGTTAGGTTAGGTTAGGTTAGGTTAGGTTAGGTTAGGTTAGGTTAGGTTAGGTTAGGTTAGGTTAGGTTAGGTTAGGTTAGGTTAGGTTAGGTTAGGTTAGGTTAGGTTAGGTTAGGTTAGGTTAGGTTAGGTTAGGTTAGGTTAGGTTAGGTTAGGTTAGGTTAGGTTAGGTTAGGTTAGGTTAGGTTAGGTTAGGTTAGGTTAGGTTAGGTTAGGTTAGGTTAGGTTAGGTTAGGTTAGGTTAGGTTAGGTTAGGTTAGGTTAGGTTAGGTTAGGTTAGGTTAGGTTAGGTTAGGTTAGGTTAGGTTAGGTTAGGTTAGGTTAGGTTAGGTTAGGTTAGGTTAGGTTAGGTTAGGTTAGGTTAGGTTAGGTTAGGTTAGGTTAGGTTAGGTTAGGTTAGGTTAGGTTAGGTTAGGTTAGGTTAGGTTAGGTTAGGTTAGGTTAGGTTAGGTTAGGTTAGGTTAGGTTAGGTTAGGTTAGGTTAGGTTAGGTTAGGTTAGGTTAGGTTAGGTTAGGTTAGGTTAGGTTAGGTTAGGTTAGGTTAGGTTAGGTTAGGTTAGGTTAGGTTAGGTTAGGTTAGGTTAGGTTAGGTTAGGTTAGGTTAGGTTAGGTTAGGTTAGGTTAGGTTAGGTTAGGTTAGGTTAGGTTAGGTTAGGTTAGGTTAGGTTAGGTTAGGTTAGGTTAGGTTAGGTTAGGTTAGGTTAGGTTAGGTTAGGTTAGGTTAGGTTAGGTTAGGTTAGGTTAGGTTAGGTTAGGTTAGGTTAGGTTAGGTTAGGTTAGGTTAGGTTAGGTTAGGTTAGGTTAGGTTAGGTTAGGTTAGGTTAGGTTAGGTTAGGTTAGGTTAGGTTAGGTTAGGTTAGGTTAGGTTAGGTTAGGTTAGGTTAGGTTAGGTTAGGTTAGGTTAGGTTAGGTTAGGTTAGGTTAGGTTAGGTTAGGTTAGGTTAGGTTAGGTTAGGTTAGGTTAGGTTAGGTTAGGTTAGGTTAGGTTAGGTTAGGTTAGGTTAGGTTAGGTTAGGTTAGGTTAGGTTAGGTTAGGTTAGGTTAGGTTAGGTTAGGTTAGGTTAGGTTAGGTTAGGTTAGGTTAGGTTAGGTTAGGTTAGGTTAGGTTAGGTTAGGTTAGGTTAGGTTAGGTTAGGTTAGGTTAGGTTAGGTTAGGTTAGGTTAGGTTAGGTTAGGTTAGGTTAGGTTAGGTTAGGTTAGGTTAGGTTAGGTTAGGTTAGGTTAGGTTAGGTTAGGTTAGGTTAGGTTAGGTTAGGTTAGGTTAGGTTAGGTTAGGTTAGGTTAGGTTAGGTTAGGTTAGGTTAGGTTAGGTTAGGTTAGGTTAGGTTAGGTTAGGTTAGGTTAGGTTAGGTTAGGTTAGGTTAGGTTAGGTTAGGTTAGGTTAGGTTAGGTTAGGTTAGGTTAGGTTAGGTTAGGTTAGGTTAGGTTAGGTTAGGTTAGGTTAGGTTAGGTTAGGTTAGGTTAGGTTAGGTTAGGTTAGGTTAGGTTAGGTTAGGTTAGGTTAGGTTAGGTTAGGTTAGGTTAGGTTAGGTTAGGTTAGGTTAGGTTAGGTTAGGTTAGGTTAGGTTAGGTTAGGTTAGGTTAGGTTAGGTTAGGTTAGGTTAGGTTAGGTTAGGTTAGGTTAGGTTAGGTTAGGTTAGGTTAGGTTAGGTTAGGTTAGGTTAGGTTAGGTTAGGTTAGGTTAGGTTAGGTTAGGTTAGGTTAGGTTAGGTTAGGTTAGGTTAGGTTAGGTTAGGTTAGGTTAGGTTAGGTTAGGTTAGGTTAGGTTAGGTTAGGTTAGGTTAGGTTAGGTTAGGTTAGGTTAGGTTAGGTTAGGTTAGGTTAGGTTAGGTTAGGTTAGGTTAGGTTAGGTTAGGTTAGGTTAGGTTAGGTTAGGTTAGGTTAGGTTAGGTTAGGTTAGGTTAGGTTAGGTTAGGTTAGGTTAGGTTAGGTTAGGTTAGGTTAGGTTAGGTTAGGTTAGGTTAGGTTAGGTTAGGTTAGGTTAGGTTAGGTTAGGTTAGGTTAGGTTAGGTTAGGTTAGGTTAGGTTAGGTTAGGTTAGGTTAGGTTAGGTTAGGTTAGGTTAGGTTAGGTTAGGTTAGGTTAGGTTAGGTTAGGTTAGGTTAGGTTAGGTTAGGTTAGGTTAGGTTAGGTTAGGTTAGGTTAGGTTAGGTTAGGTTAGGTTAGGTTAGGTTAGGTTAGGTTAGGTTAGGTTAGGTTAGGTTAGGTTAGGTTAGGTTAGGTTAGGTTAGGTTAGGTTAGGTTAGGTTAGGTTAGGTTAGGTTAGGTTAGGTTAGGTTAGGTTAGGTTAGGTTAGGTTAGGTTAGGTTAGGTTAGGTTAGGTTAGGTTAGGTTAGGTTAGGTTAGGTTAGGTTAGGTTAGGTTAGGTTAGGTTAGGTTAGGTTAGGTTAGGTTAGGTTAGGTTAGGTTAGGTTAGGTTAGGTTAGGTTAGGTTAGGTTAGGTTAGGTTAGGTTAGGTTAGGTTAGGTTAGGTTAGGTTAGGTTAGGTTAGGTTAGGTTAGGTTAGGTTAGGTTAGGTTAGGTTAGGTTAGGTTAGGTTAGGTTAGGTTAGGTTAGGTTAGGTTAGGTTAGGTTAGGTTAGGTTAGGTTAGGTTAGGTTAGGTTAGGTTAGGTTAGGTTAGGTTAGGTTAGGTTAGGTTAGGTTAGGTTAGGTTAGGTTAGGTTAGGTTAGGTTAGGTTAGGTTAGGTTAGGTTAGGTTAGGTTAGGTTAGGTTAGGTTAGGTTAGGTTAGGTTAGGTTAGGTTAGGTTAGGTTAGGTTAGGTTAGGTTAGGTTAGGTTAGGTTAGGTTAGGTTAGGTTAGGTTAGGTTAGGTTAGGTTAGGTTAGGTTAGGTTAGGTTAGGTTAGGTTAGGTTAGGTTAGGTTAGGTTAGGTTAGGTTAGGTTAGGTTAGGTTAGGTTAGGTTAGGTTAGGTTAGGTTAGGTTAGGTTAGGTTAGGTTAGGTTAGGTTAGGTTAGGTTAGGTTAGGTTAGGTTAGGTTAGGTTAGGTTAGGTTAGGTTAGGTTAGGTTAGGTTAGGTTAGGTTAGGTTAGGTTAGGTTAGGTTAGGTTAGGTTAGGTTAGGTTAGGTTAGGTTAGGTTAGGTTAGGTTAGGTTAGGTTAGGTTAGGTTAGGTTAGGTTAGGTTAGGTTAGGTTAGGTTAGGTTAGGTTAGGTTAGGTTAGGTTAGGTTAGGTTAGGTTAGGTTAGGTTAGGTTAGGTTAGGTTAGGTTAGGTTAGGTTAGGTTAGGTTAGGTTAGGTTAGGTTAGGTTAGGTTAGGTTAGGTTAGGTTAGGTTAGGTTAGGTTAGGTTAGGTTAGGTTAGGTTAGGTTAGGTTAGGTTAGGTTAGGTTAGGTTAGGTTAGGTTAGGTTAGGTTAGGTTAGGTTAGGTTAGGTTAGGTTAGGTTAGGTTAGGTTAGGTTAGGTTAGGTTAGGTTAGGTTAGGTTAGGTTAGGTTAGGTTAGGTTAGGTTAGGTTAGGTTAGGTTAGGTTAGGTTAGGTTAGGTTAGGTTAGGTTAGGTTAGGTTAGGTTAGGTTAGGTTAGGTTAGGTTAGGTTAGGTTAGGTTAGGTTAGGTTAGGTTAGGTTAGGTTAGGTTAGGTTAGGTTAGGTTAGGTTAGGTTAGGTTAGGTTAGGTTAGGTTAGGTTAGGTTAGGTTAGGTTAGGTTAGGTTAGGTTAGGTTAGGTTAGGTTAGGTTAGGTTAGGTTAGGTTAGGTTAGGTTAGGTTAGGTTAGGTTAGGTTAGGTTAGGTTAGGTTAGGTTAGGTTAGGTTAGGTTAGGTTAGGTTAGGTTAGGTTAGGTTAGGTTAGGTTAGGTTAGGTTAGGTTAGGTTAGGTTAGGTTAGGTTAGGTTAGGTTAGGTTAGGTTAGGTTAGGTTAGGTTAGGTTAGGTTAGGTTAGGTTAGGTTAGGTTAGGTTAGGTTAGGTTAGGTTAGGTTAGGTTAGGTTAGGTTAGGTTAGGTTAGGTTAGGTTAGGTTAGGTTAGGTTAGGTTAGGTTAGGTTAGGTTAGGTTAGGTTAGGTTAGGTTAGGTTAGGTTAGGTTAGGTTAGGTTAGGTTAGGTTAGGTTAGGTTAGGTTAGGTTAGGTTAGGTTAGGTTAGGTTAGGTTAGGTTAGGTTAGGTTAGGTTAGGTTAGGTTAGGTTAGGTTAGGTTAGGTTAGGTTAGGTTAGGTTAGGTTAGGTTAGGTTAGGTTAGGTTAGGTTAGGTTAGGTTAGGTTAGGTTAGGTTAGGTTAGGTTAGGTTAGGTTAGGTTAGGTTAGGTTAGGTTAGGTTAGGTTAGGTTAGGTTAGGTTAGGTTAGGTTAGGTTAGGTTAGGTTAGGTTAGGTTAGGTTAGGTTAGGTTAGGTTAGGTTAGGTTAGGTTAGGTTAGGTTAGGTTAGGTTAGGTTAGGTTAGGTTAGGTTAGGTTAGGTTAGGTTAGGTTAGGTTAGGTTAGGTTAGGTTAGGTTAGGTTAGGTTAGGTTAGGTTAGGTTAGGTTAGGTTAGGTTAGGTTAGGTTAGGTTAGGTTAGGTTAGGTTAGGTTAGGTTAGGTTAGGTTAGGTTAGGTTAGGTTAGGTTAGGTTAGGTTAGGTTAGGTTAGGTTAGGTTAGGTTAGGTTAGGTTAGGTTAGGTTAGGTTAGGTTAGGTTAGGTTAGGTTAGGTTAGGTTAGGTTAGGTTAGGTTAGGTTAGGTTAGGTTAGGTTAGGTTAGGTTAGGTTAGGTTAGGTTAGGTTAGGTTAGGTTAGGTTAGGTTAGGTTAGGTTAGGTTAGGTTAGGTTAGGTTAGGTTAGGTTAGGTTAGGTTAGGTTAGGTTAGGTTAGGTTAGGTTAGGTTAGGTTAGGTTAGGTTAGGTTAGGTTAGGTTAGGTTAGGTTAGGTTAGGTTAGGTTAGGTTAGGTTAGGTTAGGTTAGGTTAGGTTAGGTTAGGTTAGGTTAGGTTAGGTTAGGTTAGGTTAGGTTAGGTTAGGTTAGGTTAGGTTAGGTTAGGTTAGGTTAGGTTAGGTTAGGTTAGGTTAGGTTAGGTTAGGTTAGGTTAGGTTAGGTTAGGTTAGGTTAGGTTAGGTTAGGTTGGTTAGGTTAGGTTAGGTTAGGTTAGGTTAGGTTAGGTTAGGTTGGTTAGGTTAGGTTAGGTTAGGTTAGGTTAGGTTAGGTTAGGTTAG